>CM057086.1:26172506-26772506 GCA_029959045.1 Taenioides sp. WSHXM2023
ATTGGTACAGAGAAATATTGTGATAATATTGAAACTACTTTATGGCACTGACACAAAGCAGGATAATCACATTCTCATTAAAAAGTCTGAGCTGCAACCAGTACATTGCAGAATGAACCAATATTTAGCCAAAGAAGTTACTTATTCAACCATCTACAGCTCAAATCTTATCATATTAAATAAAAATGGCAAAAATCTCTCCCCTATTGCAAAGAAAATATACACACGATAAACACTGAGCTCCAAAATATAGAGCCACAAATACAAATATATAGTCTGATTATCAGTAGCTGTCCTGAGCCTTGCACTTTCAGTTTCATAAAAGACTTTTGATATCTCCACTTTCATCTGATATTACACACTGATGTGGCACATGACTAAAGGATCTATGTCAGAAGTTACAAGTCATCTCTGGTTTACACATACAAAAGCTATATATAATAATTTTCACCTTGCAGAGATTAAACCATAGTTGTTGAGTCATTTCTTTAAATATAAGGCATTTAGATCCTGTGACCAACAGCTTAGCACATGACTAAAGTGTAAACTAAGCATGTTTTCTTAAATGAAAGTAAACAGCTGGGAGGTAATATAAGCTTAACGCAATAAACAACAAAGGCTGCAATATGGTAACTATTAAGGAAAAGGGAAGTTGGAGTAAGACCAGTCTGAAGTAATGTGGTCGGTCAGGTTTGAGGTTTCTTAAAGGGCCAGTATTACACTATTTTCTGATCTACATTATAATGTTGTTTCCTCATCACAAACATACCCGGAGTTTTGTTTCATTCACACAAAGACTTAGACTTAGACAAACTTTATTTATCCACAAGAGAAACACATGTTTAACACACAAATCTTGCATATTTAGGCTGTAGTCTTCTCTCAAAGAGAAAACACTCTAATAATAATGCCCCATCTCTAATAATAATGCTGTACTACACAAACATGTGTGGATGATACTAAATCAACTCCAGGCATGTTTTTGATGAGGTAACCACATTATATCATGGCTTAAAGCTCACAAGAGTCCACTGAGTGTATGTATGGGACCCACTAGAAAAAGCTGCATGCGCGTCCAACACACAGTGAATTGGAAACAACTTAAGCTGACAGCTGCACTTCTTTTTGGTCTAAATATGTCTTTAAAAGTGTGTGCAAGTGTGCAGTTGCTCTAGCTTTTCTTTACTGGCACTGGCATCCACCTTTAACAAACACTTTACAATGACTTCTAGACAAGGAAATAAGGGACAAGAGGACACTGGACAAACTGCTCTCCATCCTGGACACTCCTGCTCACCCACTGCACCAGATTATAGAGGGACAGAGGAGATAATACTCCCTACAACTGTACAACAACTCACCCACTGCACCAGACTATAGAGGGACAAAGGAGCTCATTCTCCAACAGGCTCCTACAGCTCCACTCAAACAGAGAAAGATACAGGACTACATTCATACCATACTCCATACAGATGTACAACAACTCACCCGTATGTCATCGATAATACTCCCTACAACTGTACAACAACTCATCCTTATTTTATTATATTTATTGTGATATGTGAGCTACTGTGTCCAAATAATTTCTCTTGTGCATCAATAAAGTTTGTCTAAGTCTAGGAAAAGTGCAAAGAGTGGAGCTATTTGTGTCAAAAGGCTGTTAAAGACTTTGCAATGCCCTAAAACCTTCTTGAAAGTTCTACTTCTATTGAGACAATATGAGACACTAGTTAAGACCTTTACTGCCAACCGACACGCTTATTGTTTATTATTACATTTGCATTTATACTGATGTGTACGTACCTTTTTGACAGATAAAGAGATGTTTTCCAGTATACGGTCCTTCACTTTCAGCTGATCCATCACTGGGCTCTTGTTGTTGGGCTGTACACTGTCAGCTGACTCTGTAGCTCTTGTTTGCTAACGCGGTTCCCACTTTTTGTCTTTGCTACGTGAAACAAGCGTGTCTCCCCATCCAGACAGCTCCGTCATTAAGTGTTAGGATGCCGTCTGCTTGACATCCGTGCATTCCCAGTCCCAAAGCCCCACTAACATACCGTGATCACGTTGATGTCCTGTACGCAGCGATAGCATATGCCGCTCAACCCCAGTCAGTCACTCCGCAGCGGAAATTAGCTAGCATTAGCCACTGGATCTGTTCAAGCCCTGGAAAAGTAAGTTTAAAGGTCACGATGGTCCAGTCTAAAGTGATGAAAAGACTGCTCTTAAATAGTTTCAGCTACTCCTCCATGTATTTTCAGATCGGAGAAACAGAGGCGAACTTGATCAATAAGATGTTGTGACTTTTGCGCTAGCCGCTCCGGACAGTCCAGCGACGTCCTGACGTCACTACGAGCTTTTTGTCGTGGCGGTGAAAAATCTAAAATCTAAAAAATAAAGAAAAAATAAATACAAAATAAATTATAAATTAATTAATAAATACAAAATAATAACCACATATGAATTTAACCTATAACCTAACTTAATTATTTAAAATTCTATTATCTGAATATATTATTGTTTTTCAGTAAGATGTTTTATTTTATTTTTATTTTATAGCTGGGTTTCAGATGACATCGCAACATTTTATAGGCCAATATTATTTAATACAAACAGAGTCAGCTAAGATATTGTTAAAATTCAGTTTACCTTTTGGATATTTCATGGCAAAGTAAAATGTAATCAGTAGGGGAATGTCTCTTGCCCCCATCTAGGAGTACGATATCATGACTATCTCTTTCTATAATCTGAAAATCACCAATAGGAGTTAATAAAAAAAATAAATAAAATCTATAAAATAAAGCTAATATCATATAACTAATATATATGAGCTATAAGCATGTGTTTGTGTAATGAATTAAACAACTTAACATACTGCAAAAAGTGAACAACTAAATGGAATGTCCAAAACATTTTTATTGTTCAGATGACACCAACTTCAATGGACATGTTAAATTTTAAACTCAGTTGGCATATTCAGTGCATCTTGTCACAATAATCCTCCACCTGGTAAAAAACAGTGAACGTTTAAATTATTGTACTGCTCCTTAGCTTTACTTTTAACATAAAGCAAATTTTGTACAGACAAATTATTCAGGACGATTTTTAGTTAAGGTTTAAAGTAGAAAAAGCACAACCAATTATTGAATGTAAATCCAAGTTCAAATCCAGTACAAAAAACTGCAGTCCGTGCTCTCTGCCTGAAGAGAACAGCTTGTGTAATCTCCCCTCCTCTCTTTCTTTTAGTCTGACTTTTCCTTCTCTTTCATGTGGAGGAAAACAATGCTGAAGATGAAGAGGCCGGTCATCATAGAGAAGGCACTAGCGTAGTACGGGAACGCAGAGGGGATGAAGCGCTCATACTGCGTGTGCTGTAAGGGCCGCACGGATACCTACAACAAGAAAAAAAAAAAAAATCAAACAATTATTGAACTTGTAAAAACAATGTGTAATGGCTGATTTAAGCACAGTTTAAAAGGTCCTATATGACGCAAAATTGACTCAAGTGAGTTTTAAGGCATGTTAGAACGTTGTTACCTCATCAAAAACATACTTGGAGTTGTGTTTGTTTCCTTCACACATGTTTAAATAACCCCTTAGTCTGTCTACATCTGCAGAACTCAAAATGCTCTGTTCCATCTTGTGATGTCATGAAGCGATAGTTTAAGTTAACAGCTGCCTTTACCTTTTGGTTCAGTACAGATTGCCAATTCCAGGGCTGAAATCATCCAAATAATAATTTTAGTGAAAGTGTATGGAGTTTAAAAATACAGTGGAGCACTTCCTATATCACCACACGACATCACAAAGTGGAAGAGAGTGTTTTCTGTTTGAGAGAAGAACTCAGGCTAGAGGAGTTCTGTGTTAAACATGTGTGAATGAAACAAAACAAAACGAAACTGCAGGGATGTTTCATTGTATCAAAGATAATAAAAAAATAGTATAATATGAGCCCAAGTCACCTGAGTGGATGAGTAAAGGTGTGTGTATCCCAGCCGATTATAATCCACTTTGAACTGGAAGACTCCATAAACATCTGGGAGCTTAAACTGTACACTGTATTTACCTCCTGAAACAAGAAAATAACATTAGTGTGCTTATGTACCGTCACATTTACCCATTCACACATACAAAGACATCATTCCCCAATCACAACTGCACACAGACAGTGGAGGCAATTGGGGTAAAGTAGTACATATACATTTATATTACTTGTACATAAACATAGTCATTACTGTAAATAACATAATATACTGAAGTCACTTTACTGAGATTTACTCTGTTCATATGCTGCACTGTTACTTTTATTGTACATAATAGTATTTTTTGGTATTTTATATTTTGTATTTTATATTTTTGCTCCACCAAAACAAAATTAGAGTCTATCTTTAAGTCTATTTCTAAATTATTCTTTTTTTAGCCATTATCTATTATCGTGTTTTATTGCATGTTCCATTTTCCTGCTGTTCTTGAACTGTGCGTTGCAACGCTGGAATTTCCCCACTGTGGGACTAATAAAGGCATATCTTATCTTATCTTATCTTATTTTACATTTATATAATTTTGCCTTATTTCTATTTTTTTTGCTACTTATTTTGAATTTATTATGACGATTTATATTTTTGCTCTTTTTTATTATATTATATTGTAATGTGTGAGCTACTGTGTCCAAATAAATTCTCCTGTGGATCAATAAAGTTTGTCTAAGTCTAGTTTGCAAACAACACATACCGTTCTTCTTAAGGTAAGTCCGGACAAAAGGATCAATCCTCACAAACTCAAGCTGAATATCATCTCCATCGAAGGGAACCCACCGGCCTTCAGACAGCATCTCAATTACAATACTGTATTCCTGCACATTTAGAACATTTAAGAAATAGGTCAGTGAAAATACTACACACTGGTATAATGTTTTGAGTACTGAACAGTTAGTACTCACCACTAGGTCAGTGATGGTGTATGCGGCAGGAGGAGTGGTCTCTCCCACTGGGTGATGGGTGACAGCTCCCACCCGGAGGACCCCGGCCTCTTTAAACACCCATCGGGACAAAGCTTCAGCTAGGTCCATGTTTCCGTTCTCCTCAAACCTGAAGAAAGAACATTTAATTCTGTTTTTCTGTCTCAGTCAACATTGTATTATCATGACAGCCCTACTTGGAGTTAATTATATTTTTTCATTTTTTTCTGTGCAAAATATACTTCTCTAGTCGTACCATATACACACTTAATGCAATAAGACTAAACTATTTTTTTTTCTTGTTTTAAACTCACCTCTGGGACCCGGGCCTCGCCTTTTGCACAGCAGAGTTGAAATAAGCGTCACTAAAGAAGTCCAGAGAACCACTGAAAACTACTCGAGCATTGTTGCGAGCCTGGAGTCCAGCAATGAGCAGAGTGTTCTTTCCAACTGCATGGGGATACTGGAATACAATAAAAATATTTAAATTATTTAAATGAATAATTATTCAAAAGGTGCGCAATAATATCAGCTGTTTACCTGAGAAACTGGTCTATCAGGGAAGTAGGAGTAGGATGTTGAGGAGCCAGTAAGAATGTCCAAGACCAGAGGGTTTTCAGGGTCTGCCACCATGCTAAGAGACAAACAAAAAAAATTTATCAATACCAACAGTAAAATGCGCTGCTCTAAAACAAACAAGAATTAAAAAGAGAAAAGGTCTGTCTGTCTGTCAGTTTAGAATTTAACCATGGGATTAGTAAGATTTTTCCAACATTCATAATTTAAAAAATACAGGGAATGAAATGGGACAAATTCACCCTGTTAACTTCAGTGTATTGCAAAGATGTTGGAGTCATTTTATACTTACCCCACTCCTTTAAAGAGGACTGGTTTGTTTGTAGGTTTGCCAACAATAGTGGGGGCTTTCAAAAGATTTTCGGGATCAGCAACAATCAGCGTATGCTGGAGGGAAAGATTATGTTACAAATTATTATTGACTGAAATATTACAAGTACTAATATTTTATTTAATTACAAATATATTACCTCTCCAGGATCAGATACATCATAGTTATGGTGGTCAATGACGGCGGTTTTTTCTTCATCAAATTCAATTCCACACTCACTGCCCAGCTCCCTCAGAGGGTCCCCTGTGGTTAAATCAGGACATTAGTACGGTATTGTTGTTTATTAATAAGAATACACAAGAACTACACAATGTTGCCTACATTAAAATAACAAACTCACCGATGTCTGAGCTGGCAGCAACCAGAACATTGCCACCACCATCAATAAAGGAGGTAATTGTTTCCACATTAATATTGCCCCCAAAATCTGAAAAATAAACCACTGAGTTACACAAAGTCCTAAATTACACAAAATTGACTCTTTAAGGCATGTTATAATGTTGTTATCTCCTCAAAAACATACCTGGAGTTGTGTTTTATTTCATTCACACATATCTGAGTAACCCTTTGTTATTATTTTGCCTGCATCCCCAAAGCTCAAAATGCTCTGTTCCACCTTCTGTGTCATAAAGCTGTAGTTTTCAAGTTAACAGCTACATTTTACCTTTCGTTCTGTAGCGATCGGAAATTCCTTAAACGATCCAAATGATTCTAGTGAAGGTATATGGACTTTAAAAACACAGTGGAGTGCTTCCTGTATTACCACATCACATCATAAGGTGGACAACAACTCCAGGTATGTTTGCGACGAGGAAATGACATTACAACACAGATCAGAAAATGGTGTAAAATGGGCCCTTTAAGTGTCATAAAAAGACGTAGACTACAATGTTGATGTACCTTCTACGGACGGTGAGAAAATTACTAAATGATCATACAGAAACTGTCCATATTTGATCAGAGAGAGGGAGGGGTCATCGGCCGTTTTGAATGTGAGGTCAAAACCACGATCTGAAAAAGAAGAGCCATTAATAAGAGTTGTTTCATACACACTATTTTAATACCAACCTACCCCATACGAAACAATAGTTTGCAGATTGGCAGTTGTGTACTTTGCATAATGTAATAATTATAACTCAGTACCTACAATAAAGTGACCAAACGTCCTTATTTACACAGGACAGTCCCAGTTTTGAGCCCTGTGTCCTAGCAGATGTATCCAAAACCACTGACTTGTCCCAGTTTTATACCAGAAATCTCCCAGGTGTCCCCATTTTGACCAATCTGATACCAGTACAGTAAAAATGGGAATATATTGCCTTTTGTTTAGCTAAAATACAGAAAACCGTGGATGAAAATGACCACAAGACAAAAAAATGCACTGACATAAGTACCACTGATATGACTGACCCTGAAGTGAGTCGAGAATGGACAATGTTACGCGTCTTTTCACTATTTATTTATACCAACCACCCCGACCCGAGTGTGTCCCAGTTTTGAATTATGAAAATCTGGTCACTCTAACCTACAACCACATATTGCATTTTAGATAAACACCACGGACCTGCCAGACTGCGGAAGAAGATTGAATGGGTGTCTCGGATGTTGAGGTTGTCCAGCAGAACCAGCGTCTTCCCATCCGCACACGCACAGTGCATAAATGCAGTTAAACACAGAAACACAAGCATGATGTTGTCCAGAAGCCGCGGTCTCCTCTGGGTTTTCATAACAGGGAGTTTTTTGGAATTGCACTGGTCTTTCTGCGGCCCCTGCACGACTTCTGTCAACGTCGCCATTTTGCTGCAGAAGTCGACGTCAGCGTTAAGCGTGAGGTCCACGGAGCGCCGGGGCTTTAGCCAATCAGAGGCCACAACGCGGACAACCGGAACAGATTCTGACCAATAGGAAGACTTCTCTTGTGGACGAGGAAGTGAATGCAAAAATTCACATGTAAAATTAATCATAAAATAAAAAATAAGAAAAAAAAATAAGTAAAAAAAATTAATCAGGTTCATACGGAATGATTCTTTGATGACAGGGACATTGTTTTAAATATTAAAAAAAAATAATGCCACTGGAAACTAAGAATAATGCACATCACATAGGAGATTGTAAACAGTTGTTTCCTATTCAACTTTTGTTTAATTGTGTAATCAAAATAAACTACAGATTTACTGTCTGCAAAAGGCAAAAGATATTTGTACACAATGTAGTTAATTATTATTTTGTCTTATACACATAGTAGACATCCAAATAGACAGAATTCTTGTATGCCACAGTGTGACATACAGAAGCAGTAGGAAAGCCACTCACTGAAGTTAAACATAAATGTACAGATGCTTAGAATAAAATTAATGTAAACAGAACAGAACATCAGATTGTACATTTATAAAGATGCACCTTCTGGAATTTCCTCATTGTGGGACATTACAGTTCATATACCTCATTAGGTAAACTAAAAAGTTAAACATAAATAAACTGCACAACATGCAGGTCATATTTGTTTTACAAAAGCTTTTCCATGATTTATTTTTATAGTTTCCAGCTGTCATCTGTCCAAATGACATAAATGCTTCTTTATAATTTCCTTGTCCAACTCTGTTAGTCCATGTCCTCAGTTTGATTGTCCCCCTCCCCACTCTTCTTCAGATCGTCTGTCTTGACTTCAGTTTGTGTTTCCAACACTGAAGCTGCTTCTTCTTCCTCCTCCTGACCCACAACAGCATCTGTTTGAGCTTCGTCTTCCTGGTCCATGGGCCTGAACACCAGCTCCCCCTCCTGGATATCCTCCTCTGATGTAGGTTGCCATGTTGGGGTGGCATCCTCCTCAGAGGTGGTAGTTGTGGTGTACTGGTAGCAGTCTGAATCTGCCTGGAACATGACTAAAGCCTGGGCTGTGTGAATGCGGACGTGCTGCGCCAAAGAACTGGCATCCAAGAATTTGTCCCCACACGAATCACAGGCATAGAGGATCTGCATGTTGGGATCTAAATGTTGAGAGTAAAACACTATTTTATGAACTTTAAACTATGTAGAATAGAAATGCACGCAGATCATCTTACCTGATTCCTGAACTTTCTCCACTGCTTTAGTAATTTCTGCTTTCAAAGCCTCTGTTTCATCTGCAGAACCTGAGGTGGCGACTGGAAGAACTGTTAAAACAGAGGCAAATCCTTTACACTTCCACTCAAGATTATGTCCTACTTGATATCTAAAAAGAAATCTACAGGAAAATCAGTTCTAAGCTCAGACTGATTCCTGAAAGTTTTTGTTTGAAAATACTTATTGTAAATTGTAAAAGAAAAGCATTATAATTACGTCTATTGTGCTACCCCTGGACACAAGTTGGTTTACATTACGTGTATTCATTAGTCACTCTTCCATCACATTCTGATGCTGGTAATGAGTTACTTCCACTAGGATATACAAAAGAGACTAACTCTCATTCTGTCTGTAGTGTGGACCAGCAAACACAATTATAACATGCATGTAACAGTGTTTAAGATCTGTGTTCTGTGCTTTACTCTAAAACAGACCTGTGAGTTGTGTTACAGCTGAAGATGCCAGAGCCTCTGTAGCCAGTGTAACGATGTCGTCAGTGGTGACAGTGACGATGTTGACCTCATTCAGTGAGACAGAGAGCCCCCCACCAGCCTCCGCCTCCTGTGAGCTGTTCTCTGTCACCACCAGCCTCTTCATCCCAGCTTTACCGTGATGCACTGTCTTCACGTGTGACCGCAGGTTATCCACACGGTTAAACCCTCGACCACACTTGTCACATAGAAATGGTTTCTCACCTGTAAAAAGTATACAACAAAAATTGGGCCTTATTCATTAATGTTTTCTTAAATTATGTACATAACATCCACTTATAGAAGATGCTAAGGAGGGTAGGGGTGGGGTTGAGTCCAGCTCAGTGTGGCCCATAAGGAGTGACAGACCCAGGTTGCCACAGAACTATTTTTAAAGAAATCATTTATAAAAAAAAAAAAAAATAACTTACAATCATGTAGGAATTTGAATTTTTGGTTGCATTATCAGAGTAATAATATTCTAAAACAATACAATTTTTGTTGTTATGAGTGCTCCTGACTGTCTGTAGGATTTATTTTTACAGAAAAACATTTTCAGCTAAGAAAGTCTTTTGAATGCCAAAACTGTTAAAACTGTACAAATTTGTTCCTAAGAGCGCTTCATGAATGAGGCCCAATATGTAGAGGAAACATGATTGTTGGTTTGCACAGTGCATTTGTCTTACCTGTGTGAACAATGATGTGCTTGGACAAGTCTCCAACATTCACAAATGCCTTGGAGCACAAGTGGCATTTATGTGGGCGCACATTATCATGGTGTTTGATGTGGTTGGCGAGCTGACTGGATTGAGTAAACCTGAAACACATTTTTATAGTAATCCACCAATACTACTGTGCTTTTTCTGTTTTTTACTTGCTTCTCTGACCTCTTTCCACAACGGTCACACACATAGGGCCTTTCTCCAGTGTGCTGCCTGAAGTGAGCGATGAGGGAGCTGGCCTGAGTAAAAGCTTTACCACACACCTTACAAACACATGGTTTCTCCCCTGCAACACATAAATGAAAGTTTTGACATTCAAACAGAGGTGAAGGGCATGTTATCCAGACTTGTTTCATGTTACAATGGTACAAAATTAGAGATAGACTGATATATAATGCAGATATTTCGACATTTTAGTGTATCGGCTATAGGTCTTAAATCTCCAGAATAGGCTAATATTTTGTTTTGGTTTATTTAAAGCTGCTTAAAAAAAGACACACAAACCTTTATTTTACTTTAGTACAAAAAGGATGCACTAAATGTCTTAAAGGTTTATGGTAAAAAAAAAAAGGGCAGTGAGTGTGTATGGTAAATTTAAAGGTGCTCTATGTAACTTTTTGGTTGGGAGTCTGTCACCTGATTGTTTCTATATATCTCCTTGCTTTGCCTGGAATGTTCCACAGTATGACATTAAACAGCTCTACCTTACGTTTATTCAAGGTGGTTTTATAGCTCAGAAATACCTAGAAAAACATGCATTTCGACTATGAGCTGGGTTCTTTCCACAGCTTGCCTTCTGACCTGGTTTGGTCTCCATGATGATAGAAAGATTTAATACCATTCTGTGAAACAGTTCGGACAAAGCAATAACATCTCCATGAAGAAAATCATTTGACGGACCCTCCACCAGAGAAGTTACACAATGTACGTTTAAGTAATTTAAGTCATTTATAGTAATTTGAGGAAAATAATCAAAATCTGCCCTATATATCGGCCCAAAAATATAGAGCTTATCGACCATCAGCTGCTCTGTATTCTAAACAAGTATTTGCAGTGTGTGTAGAATCCCTCAGTCGTCCAGGTAGAATCCATGGCAAAAGGAGAAAAACTACAGAGGATCTTCAGACAACATGACATCCCAGTCTATTTCAAACCCACAAACACTTTAAGACAAAAACTGGTCCATCCTAAGGACAAAACACCGAGCCACAAACAAAGCAATGTGGTCTACTCCATTCAGTGTAGTGAAGACTGCAGTGAGCGCTACATTGGAGAAACAAAACAGCCACTTTTCAAACGAATGTATCAACACAGACGGGAAAGCCAGAGTGGGCCGCAATCTGCCGTACATCTCCACGTAAAAGCCACAGGCCACTCCTTTGAGGACAGCGAGGTCCAGATCTTGGCCAGAGAAAAAAACTGGTTTGAGAGGGGAGATAAAGAAGCTATTTTTGTCAAGAAAGAGCATCCTTCCTTGAACAGAAATGGGGGTCTCAGACATCATTTGTCTCCATCTATAACTTTATCCTCAAACCTAAATCTAAACAAAACAGAGAAAACAACGGGACTAGCCAGGACATGTCCAGAGGTGTGAAAAACACCCATCATGGCCCTGAATGGATATGCTAACTACTCCCCCACTCCCACTCCATATTGAATAGACACACCTAACTAACAGAAACTGTAAACACTCCATATTGAATAGACCCACCTAACTAACAGAAACTGTAAACAAATATGTGTTGTCTCAGAGTAATTTCATTGTAGTTAGGTCCTCCCTTCAAGCAGATATAAGGCAGTGTCCGCCAGCATCTGACCAGAACTGAAAAAGCAGCTTGGATGAGCTGCGAAACATATTCGACCAAATAAACTCTGTCCAGTTGACAATTAAATTTCTCCTTTGCCAAGTATTTTCAGTATCGACATCGGCCATGAAAAAAACATCAGTCGATCTCTACAACACATGATTGATAAATATCAGAAAATGCCTAATAAACCCAGTGTTGCCCCCTTGTGTACCTGTGTGTGTGCGCTCGTGCCTCAGCAGGGCTCCTGGGTCACTGAATGCTCTCTGACAGTGATTACACACATAGGGCTTTTCTCCAGTGTGGACACGCAGGTGCCTCTTTAAGTTCCCTGAAACACAGCAACAATCATCTCAAATTTCAGTAATTAATTAATTAAAGTATGTTTTTTATGTGCAAACATGGGTTTGCATTTACACATTTCAATAAATCTGAATACTGTTTTTTAATGTTTTTAACACTAGAGAATTACTAAAATTTACAGTTTATTAATTTCATGATGACAATAGTTTTAAAGATAGAGACCTATTCACTACTTACCTGAAGTGGTGAACTGTTTGCCACATTCTTTGCATTTCAGAGGTCCATCTGCAATGTGAATCTTCAGGTGAGCCTTGAGATTTCCCAGCTAAACACAACATAAAATAATAAGTACACACATCCTCCACTTTAACTTTTTCTGTTTTTAGCATCCAACAAAACGGTACCCTTTGTTTTGGCTGGCAGTTACGTTGAACTCAGTTTATATTGATGTAACTCAAAAACATGAATGCTTTTCAAGCATAACTTTGTAAACCCCTCATTCTCTTATCTCCTCCAAGAAATAAACCTCACTCCTATCATTACCCCCACCATTACCCCCACCTCTCCTGCAATCCCCCAAAAAATGAATAAGCATACATCAGTACAGATGTGTTTTTTTACTGCATTCTGAGATCCAAGTTCCCCCTGACCTCTGTGCTGCAGAGCAGACACTTACAGGGCGTGAGCTCTGATCTGAGCTGTTACCTGGTGGAAGCGTTTGTCACAGTGAGGACACTTGTGGTCCTTCTCTGTGTCATGGGTCTCCAGGTGTCTCATCTTGGCTGTGGGGTCGGAGAAGGCCCTGTCACAGTAGTCACACTGGAAAGGCTTCTCTCCACTGTGGACGAGCTGATGCCTCTTCAGGTTCCCGGAGGTGGTGAACAGTTTTCCACACAGGTCACAGCTGTAGCGAGCCTCTCCAGTGTGTCGTTTAAGGTGCATGTTCAGCAAACTGATGTGACGGTAGCTCCTCCCACATGTGGAGCAGCAAAATGGTTTCAGTGGGCTGGAGAACATAAACATAAAAGATAATGGTAAGCTTGATTTACACAACATGTGAGTATTTGCAACAAATCACCTAATGCAGAGAAAGCAGACAAGCCAAATTATATGATATTAACATGACTCAAAAACTACTCATGAAATATATATCTAATCTGTACCTGTGTGTTTTCTCGTGAGCCCTGCAGGCTGCAGGGTCTGAAAAGGCCTTATTACAGTTTCTGCAGCTGAAGGGCTTCTCTCCTGTGTGGATGCGCATGTGTCTCTTGAAGTTTCCAGTGTGAGTGAACACTTTCCCGCAGTCCTGGAAACACACAGAGGTCCATGTGAGGGTACAGACTCTACATGCACAGTATAATACTATATCCAGCAGCTCACCTCACACTTGTGAGTTATTGAACTGTATTGTTTGGTCTCAGCCCTGCCGCTCTTAGGCCTGTACGGGTTTGTTCTGGAGTCTCCATCACTCTCTCCTTCATCATCCTGCCCGCTCCCCTCACTCTCCTCTGTCTCCTCCGTCTCCTCCTCCGCAGCCTCTTCACTGTTATGATCAGTTTTGGCTTCTGATTCCTCTGTCACAGTGTCCTTCACATCAGCTTCTTTAGGCTGGACATCTTCCTCTGAGTCATTGTCTGTCACACAAAAAACATAAAAAATCTATGTATCACCTTTTTCATAGTCATTTTACCTATTCAGTCATAAGTGTAGACTTTGAGCCAAAATCTTATGGATAAAAGTGGATATGACTTATAGCTATCATCTGTAATTAAACTGGCTGACCCGGTCCTGTTCTCACATATCACCAGGTGCTCTATGTTACTGTTGTCTGACAGTGTGCCAACCTGACAGAATAAAAACAAGTGAGCGCAGGTGAACAAAGGTTTCACATCTGCCATCTACTAAAAAGAATCAGATAAACAAAAATCTACCATGTACAAGTTTAACTGTTTAACATGAGACAAGAAGCTGCATCTTGTCAAAGGTTAAACAGCTGAACAAAAACAGAACAAAAATTAATAAACATGTAACAGCACAAAAAAGCATTAACGCACCAGGTGGATAGTTCTTCTGAGGTGGTTTTCTGATCCTCCTTCCTCTTGAACTCACATAGGAGGAACGCTCAGATGATTTTAAGAAGGATTCTGCAAAATGGTTACAAAAAAATCTTCAAATCATTATTCTTTTCTAGAGAAGTTAAACTATTGACCAAACCTCTACTCACTGGGTGTGTAGTCAGCATCAGATGGGTCGTCTTTGAAGCCTTGTGCTGCCACATTCTTTTTAACAGTGTTTTTCTTTGTCACAGTTGGGGGAGTTTTGGATGGCTTTGTTTTACCAGGGGAGGCTGGTTTTGACTGGAAGTCAGTCTGCTGTGTCTCAGGCGGCACATCTTCCTGAGTAGAAACTGCAGCACTACTGTTATCTTCTGCAGGGTGTATTTGTGGCTGGCTTTCCTCCACCTGTGCTGCCACTGCAGCCAGGTCACTTTCCATAGGAACACTTGAATCTATTTTGAATGCTTTATCCTCTGTCAATCACAAACACACACATTACTAGATAATTCATCATTGGTGAGTGAAAAGACTGGGGGAAATTCTGCCAAACAAACTTACCAGGTACATCTACAGTGACAATGGCGGGACTGGGGTTGGCCATGGTTTGATAAGCGGAGCAGGCGTTTACGATCTCAGGCATCTTTAGGAAGGTCGCCACAGTCATAACGTCAACTACAGTGTTAATGGTTAGATTCAATTTGGATGTATACATGAAGTCCAAGACGAGGCCCAAACCTAAGTGAACTGAATCTTTTAGCAACAGAACAACTTCTACATTTTACACAGTTAGAAAACAAGTCTGATCAATATAGAAAAAGGAATTTCATTTGAGGAGAAAGATCTGCCCTTTGCATGCTCACCTGCTGCATTACTTATATCCAGATGCACCACATCCTTCTGCTCCACAAAGAGAGTGCGGAAGTAGAGGCTGCAGGCAGCTAGGACAGCTTTGTGAGCTTTAAAGTCAACCCCGTCCACCACAAACGTACAGTCACACAGCAGGCCCTGCTTCCTCTGGTGGTTCAGCTGCTCCAGGACCTTCCCACAGTGCCATGGGAACTCCATCGCTCTAGAGTTATGATGAGACAGAAGAAAATTATAAATGGGATGGCATAACATTGAGCTGCACGGAATATGTCAAATAGTTGTTATTGGGCTATCAAGATTAAAAGATTAAAAAAGTTTACGCACAGTCTTGACAATTTCAAATGTAACATAACTTTTTCTGCAATACTAAATCATTTAAGGAGGTTGCAGGTTGCACACATTCTTATTAATTGTCTGTTGAACTTAAATAGTAATTAATTAATAAATGCAAAATTGAATAAACACCGCCCTCTTCGGTAACATAATTTCAGAATAACTCAATACAAAAACAGGGTTCGTCGTTTTCTTTAAATCTGTAGATCTGTAGTTAACTTTAAAATGGATTCTGTCTGATTCTGTTTTCTGGAGGACTATGTCCCCATAATAAACATCGTCTTTGATTTGCTGAAGATTGTCTTCATCACGCAGTGCCTGTAACAGGGCTGTGGTGCTGTTAGCATGCAGCACTTTGGACTTTAGCTCTTCAAGTGTACGCGGAGATAACTAAATACAAATGTAGTATGCGAGTATGATATTTGTGCGTTTGTTTTGACAGTTTGGTGGTTTGACAGTGCCCCACATCGATTACAATTCCTCCATCCTTGCAGCTTGGTTATCAGGGATTAATTTAGCGCCCTGTCATGCAGAAGACTGCGGGGAAGATGGCGGGAGGCTCGCTCTTGTTCTTTCCCTACCTGTGTGTCTGCCTCAAAACGCCATTTTGTTAAAGAGTCAAAACATACCTTCTTCTTGTTGCCCCTTTCCGTTGTGTTTAAATCGAGAAGCCCGAGTACCGCAGAAAGTTTGATATTGTTGGAGGAACAACTCAATCGAGTTTTTCGGTGATCGATCCTGTTTCGTTGGCTCAGCTCGGCGCCATCTCGCGCTCTCTGATCGATTGATTGGGGCCAGGCGGCGTGTCGGCTGCGCATGCGCGTTAACACAGGGTCGCAGGTTGTGCACATAAACGATACAAACGAACAAAGTACAAGAACCATACAGATAAGTCTTTTAGTTGTCAGAAGATTGCCAAACGAAGCTGAATAAAGGCGTCCGCGTGTTTATCGTGTGTTGGACAATGCAAAATTCTGACACCTGCTGTCAACATTTAGATTTAACATGCGGTGCAATACTGATGTACTAATGTCTACCAATCACACACAAGGGGGCGCTACACACAAAATGAAAACAGATTTATTCAGAAAGAAAGCTGTAATGCCCGTTTGCAAACTTACTTTATGATAAAACTTGAGGGAAATGCTTAGTCATTCCTATGCGTGAACTATGATTGCATAATTCATTTGAACTGTTGGAATTAGCCATTTGCAACTTGCAGTTTATTGATAATTAATTCACTGGGCACAGCATTTTTGCTAACAAATCAGCGATATACAGGACCATATTTTTAGTCACACTTCCTAGACTAGGGGAACTAACCCACAATTAACCCTCATTTCAGAGAGTCAGAAGCAAGTCAACCTTTCATGCTCCAAGGTAAGCCTAAACTGTATGACCTCTTAGAACTGTACAGCAAATGTATGTTGTGAATTTAAGAAACACATTTTGGCAAAAAGCTGAAAGAGGAAAATGTTTATTTATACAGCTGCATCATTATAATACATGCAAACACCCAATAATTACTCAGTTTCAATACAAATAAAGAATACACTTTTATGGCAGAGTTTATGTAGAGACATTTTTATTGCAGTGTAGGTTGATATAAGGAATATTCTTTACGTCTCAGTAGGTTTTTTTTTTGTTTTTTGTTTTTTAGGTTTGTAGGCTTATGTACTCTATCCACTAGAAGGCCTAGACTCCAAAGTTTACTTTAACCTTGGTCAGGAAAAGCTACTTTATTGGACTTAGAGTAACCCCAGACACAAGGAGAACATGCAGACTCTGTGAGGTCAAAGGAAGGAAGATCTGATTCTGAAGTTTGTGTCTATGTAAAGTAATTCAGTGATTTTATGTAGGAGAAAGGCATTAGCAGCACTTGAAAGACATCTAATTCAATCAATGCAGCTCAAAAAAATAAATAAGTACAAAACAAACTCTGCACACATCAGAGCAGGAGTGTGAATCATGGTGCTAGAGGGGACAGGGCTCTGTAGTGCAGGCTTCAGTAGCGTGAAGGAGACAAAACAAACAACCAGTACAAAATAACATTGGATAATGAGTGTTCATATCTTGATCTCTGTGCGGTAGGTCTGTGCGTGTTCATGTTTGGCTGTTTGTCTCCGGGCCTTCACAGTGAGGGTCCCCTCGGCCCCCAGCGATGACGTCACTGATGTGGGGTCCACGTCTTCTGGGAGCTGGCACTTGTGGGTGAAAGTGTTCATGACGGAGCCATCCTGAGCCAGCTGTCAAAGGAGAAGCAGGTTAGTTTAAACCCGGGCTGTGATGGAGTTGAGAAGTAAACAGACTGTCCCATACCTTCTCTGCACGGACTTCGATCTGGTTGTTGGACGTGGTCACGATGACGTCCTCTGGAGAGAAGTCCCGCACATCCACAGTGAACTGGTATGAGTCTCCCAGAGTCTTGATATTTCCAGCGCCACCTGCAGAAAATTGATAAGATCAAATGATTAACTTTTAGTTGGTGAGCAGCTTGTGGAATCCCCAATCTTGGTATTGCATACTGCTCTTGTGCCCACAGGCAAAACACATTCCATGTAAGAATGATATATTATGACCTTGAGAATGCCTGATCTCATCTAATCTCAGATGGAAAACAAGGATTGTACTGGTTATTACCGCAGGGATTTTTTTATTTTTTTTTATTTTTTTGTTAAGGAGTCGGGGTGCATGTTAATGGACAAACATGATACGGACATAAACGTAAACACACCGGATTGTAGCCAAAGAGTAATTTCCTTTCATTGTCCCTAAGGGTTAATGTCATAAAAGGGCCACATAATACAATATTGCACACTTCACTCATTGGGATGGGAGACTGCTGGGAATACCAGGTGCCGTCGAGGAGCAGTGGTTCTGTACATACTGTCATTATGTCTTTGGGCAAGACACTTTACTCACCGTGCATCCAGTGAGAGTGTGTTTGTGAGAGTGATTGCGGGATGAATAGAATGGATGGAAATGAACCCATAGTCCGCAGTGTTCAGCCTGTCGGCCTGTATCATGTATGATTTTCCACACCCTCAGAAAAAACTATTGATTATGAACATGGAATGAATCGGCCGCATGTGGGTTTATTAAATTACACAAACCACTAGTTCATCCAATCCTCTTGAGATATGTCTCAAATATCTGTTCTGTGGAGCCTCTCCTAATGCTCTGATATTACAAATGGTAAGCTCAGCCTTAAAATGAAGGGAGCTGTACTCCGGCCTTCAGGTTCTAGAGCTTATACGCCAATATGAATACGCACTGTAATAATAATAAAAATGCTGATTTAAGACACCAAATTCCATGCAATGCTCCACTACCTTAATATAAGATGGAGCTAAATAATAAACGAGTAACCTTGTCCCAGAGTAGAGACTGTGATTATTTACAAACTCTTGACAGTAAAATAGCTGCAGAAAATGACTGCCTGAAATGAGAGTCTGGTGCTAGATTTCTTTGAGGTTGTTTATGAGAACAATTCATTGCTGACATGTTGATTTGTGTGATAAAATTATACTGTAATAACAGAGGCCACCGCAGATTGTAAAATCCATGCAGCTCTGACCTCCTCTGTGTCTCACTAATATAATAACTGACATCATCCAAAGGTGCATGAGTGCGGCGCTGTTGTTCCTGGTAACTAGGCAACTCCGTGGTCATTCCTCATCCGTCCGTCATCTCAGTATTAGGAGAGTGAGCTCAGGGTGCTGGCAGCAGACCTTCATTCCAGCCTGTCTCTGTATCTGGGTTGAACAGCACCTATGGAACCCCCACCCCTGACTCCTGACTCCTCTCTTTACTTTTATGGACTGTACGTGTGTGCACATTTGAAGTTTTCATGTCTTAAAAGTTCAAGATGGAGAAGGTCTGAGTCTGTTTATAAATAAGATGTGAGTGGTGTAGTTCGGCAAGCAATAGTCGCTTTCCCCCTTTTTTTCTATGTTGCTATGTTTGTTTCTATGTAGCTGCAGCTGAACTTTGATTTCCTTTGAGATTAATAAAGTGTCTGTCTATCTATATCTATATCTTTCTATCTTTCGACCTTTCACTGCCCCAAGTACATGAAGTCATTGTGTCTCTCTGTTACCCACATTTGTAAAAGGAAAGGCATCCAGTGGAAAAATAAATCATTATATGTCATTAGCCCTCAAGGTAGCAGCCATTTGATTTGGAAAAGTCAAAGCATTCATACACTTTTTAGTCTCAGCAGTATTTTAGATCAGTCTGACCCTCAGTCTGATTTCATGTTGATTATTCCATACAGAGGTGGCAGATTTTCCATGGCACAATAGTGAGGATTTAAAACAGTCATAATATTATTGATTGAGTTGACTCTTATTTGAACTGTATTGTATTGTAATTTAAAAATGTTATGTCTCCGGGCTTTTTTCATTACAATCTGCACTTTCACATCTATACAACACGACACATCTTATTGAAACAAACAGCAAATCTTAATCCAGCTCTGACCCAGGTCTAAAGTAAGGCTTAAAGGACACTTAGTGTCTGTACAGCGGCCATAACACCTGACCTGCTGTGTGACCTCTGTACACAATCCTACAGCTCAATGACACCAAGTACAACCCTACTGACTCTAATAATGATAATGGTCAGGCAATGATGGAACGTAACAAAGTAAAAGTAATAAAGTACTGTGCTTAAGTATACATTTTAAGTATCTTTTCACTTTGCCTTCCCTACATTTGAGAGCAGGTATCTGTATTTGTACTTTCATTTTCAAACAGGACTGAAAAGTATGTTTTATTATAGTTTGAAACCTGCAGAAAAAGCAGAGGGTTTAACATCTTCATAACAAAATCACTACACGTAAAGCTTTATTAGATCTTGAAATACTTTTACTTTTTTACTCTTTAAGTAGATTTTTTAAACGGGTACTTAAATATTTTCACTTAAGTAGATTTTTTCATGTGATATTTTTACTTTTACTTGAGTATGTTTTGTTCCAGTATCTTTAGTTTTACTTAAGTAACAAAATTGAGTACTTCTTTCACCACTGATGATGATAGTGATAGTCTGAGTTTGGAGAAACTGGGATGCCCTATTTTTGATCTTGCCATAATGTCTAGTAGCTCTGGGACTTTCTGTTAGAAAATCCTGACTATAATAGTGGGATATATAAACCAGATGACCCACTGTGCTGCCAAAGTCCATCAAAATCCATGCAGTCTCTCATTGTATCATGTTATTTTTTTGTTTGTTTTTTTACCTCAAAACAGGAATATGGCTTTGAAATTTTGAATATAACTTTAAATTTGGAGTTTTTGAAAGCTTTGTGTTCTCAATCCAGTTTTGTAATAATAGTTTCCAGACATTATTACATTCATTTAATATTCATTTTATTCCAAAAATAAGTCAAGGTCATTTCGTGACAATGGACAAGTCAACAACCCAAGCTTACATTAAAGGTCCACTCTGTGACTTTTTTAGTAACTATCCACCATTTGATTGTATTGTCTTTGTCTTGTTATTGCTTTATCTGTAATGTTCCAGAGTATGACATTAAATGAATCAATCTTGCATTTATCCAGTTACATGTTTTTATCGTTAGAAATATACACTACCAGTAAAAGGTTTGGACAAACCATCTCATTCAATAATTTTTTCTTTATTTTTACTACTTTATATATTTGATATACATACAATAACCCTCAAATATATGAAGTAAGATATACGCAATTATGTAAAAGTTGAGAAAAGGGGAAATAACGATTCTAAATATTTTTGTCATATTTTATATCCACATCCTCAAAGTAGCCATCCTTTGCTTTGTCGAAAATTACTTAGTAGAGTTATTTAACCTTTTTTCTTTACTACATAATTTCATAAATTTTGCTTTATTTATTTGATGTCTTCCATATGTATATATAAAATGTAGAAAGTAGTCAAAATAAAGAAAAAAAATGGAAAGAGAGGGTGTGTCCAAAGTTTTGACTGGTAATGTACCTTCAAAAACATTGAATTCTTACTGTCAGTGGGTTCACCTCTCCATAGATCTGACTTGGAGAGGTGATCTGGTTGTTAGTTAGAGATGTTTAATGCTATAACGTGGAACATTCTGAGCAAAGCAATCACATCTCCATGGAGAAAACCAAATGACAGACACTCCTCAGGAAAAGTTACATAATGCACCTGATGCACAGACCTCCAGTGCCCTCAAACCTCTCAAATGTAGTGAAGTAAAAGTAAAAAGTATCTGCCTAAAAATGTACTTAAGTAAAGTACAGATACCTACTCTACTTAAATGTAACTTTTTTGGCTGGGGCCCCGTCACTTGCTTGTTTCTATATAGATCTCATTGCTCTGCCTGGAATGTTCCACAGTATGACATTAAACCGCTCTACTTTAAATATATTCAATTACAGGTGGTTTTATAGTTCAAAAATACCTTGAAAAATAACATTCGTACTGTGAGCGTTGTTGCCTCTCTACAGATCTGACCTGTACCTTGGTCAGGTTTGGTCTCCGTGAAGACAGAAAGTTTAATACCATACTGTGAAACATCAGATGAAGTAATAGCATCTCCATGGAGACAAGAATCCACCGCCTCCTTCACTCTTCTGTTTTTAACTTACCAGAGAAGGTGTCGCTCCCAGGCCTCATGAAGGAGCCAAAGTCCTCCGCGAACAAGCCCCGGTTCTTGTCCATGCCCGGGCCCCCAGAAGCAGAAGAAGAAGAGGAGGTCTGGTGAAAACTACGCTCCGATCTGTACACTGAAGAATTCTCCACACTCATGGAGGAGAGAGAGAGGCAAACTCTGCTTTCTTCTCTGGCCTGCTCCACGAAACTCTGTCAAACAAATCTCTGGATTGTTAGAACCTGTTTTGGATGGTGAGTAAGGATGCTGTACTGTTCTTCTAATCACAGACCAGTCCTTATATATCCACCGGTTTGTTGGTACTCACGTGAGCTCATTGGAAAAGGCTAACGGAGCTATATTTATATTTTAGTTGGAAAGATTGTGTTGGGGGCTGGAGGTTAGAGAAGCAGGCCTCAGAAGAGAGATAGGAGCAGAGAGGGGAGGGGGTAGCAGTTGTCCTCTCTCACACACATCTCAAAATAAACCACTTCAGATTTAATCACTGTGGCTCTGTCTGTGTACACTGCACTAACTTCTTTTGTTCCTGAAATGGACTACAAATGGACTACAAATGAAGTATTGATTGCTTTTCAGTATCTCATTTTCAGTTTGTATTGACTTTATATTTTATAATAATTTTGTTGAAATGAGAGAGCGTATTTTCAAAGTAACATATCCAACTTAATCATAACCTCATTGTTTTCTTCATTTTAAGTCTTGAGAGCTTCAGAAATATGTATTATAGAGTTTTGCTCATTGGGGAATGAAATGAAATGGAAAAATAAATAAATATGTTTCTAATAATAATGAAGGCTGACACATAAGTTTAATACGATCCATCTGCTGGACTAAACTAATATAATAAAAAATGTCTACTTTACATTACTGTTATTATTAGAACCCAGAGATATGAACCCTCAAAACAGTAATGTCCAGTCTAGTCCAGTTCAGTTGGACTATCTGACTGTACTTCTGTTGTAGGGAGTATTATATTTCTGATGATGTAGGCCAAGATAAAGAGGACTAAGCTGGCAGTGTGGAGCTGGCAAACACAACTGTTTAGATGTGTCTATTGTGTAAACCCTTGATTATTTAACACAGTATGACTATAAATATCTCTTGCAGTAACTCTGTAATAAAGTGTGACATAAAGGTCCCATATTATGCAAAATTTACTCTTGTGAGATTCAGGCCATGTTTGAATGTCCTTACCTCAAACATACCTGGAGTTGTCTTTTGTTTCATTCACACATGTTTGAGTAATCTTTTATTATTAGTCTGTCTACATCACTCAAGCAGAAAATGCTCTGTTCTACCGTGTGATGTCATGAAACAGTAGTTTTCAAGTTAATAGCTACCTTTTACATTTTGTTCAGTAGAGATGGAGTAGAGAGTAAAGAAATGATTCTAGTGAAGGTGTATGAAGTTTAAAAACACAGTGGAGCACTTCCAGTATTACCACATTACATTGGTGGTTGGAAAAGAGTATTTTTCTTTTGAGAGAAGAACTCGGCCTTAATATGCAGGATTTTTGTGTTAAACGTGTGAAAAAAACAAAATATAACGCCAGGTGTGTTTGTGATGAGGAGGCACCAGAGACCAGACAACAGCGTAACATGGGCCTCTCAGTTTGAATTAAACCTTTACTCATGCTTTATTAAGGCCATATATAATAGCCTATAGTTATCATAAGGTGCTACTGAATTGGCTAGCGGCTAAATGCTGATTAGCTTATCTGTGAGTGTAAGTTAAGAGCAGAATCTGTGATGGAAAGAATGTGTGTGAATGTGGACACAAAAGGCCCGTGTGCACCAGGTCTTAGTGGTGACAGGGTTTTGTGCTAAGAATATCCAGAGGGCTGCTGTGGTGATGATTATGCTCTCTCTTTCTCTCTCTTTCTCTCTCTCTCTTTCTCTCTCTCTCTGGGCTGGTGTTAAAGCCTTCGTAGGGACTGAATGTACCAGCTCCACATGACTATAAGCAAATACACTGGAAATACAACATTAGATTTGGTTTATACAGATGCAGAGAGAGCTGTACTCTGCAGCTTTTGTGTTACTTTTCCTGTAAGGTGCCGTAGAGTACGCAAAATTTGTGATCATGTAATGGGGTAATGTTACTTAAAGGGCCCATATTACACATATTATTTTCTGATCTGTTATAATGGTGTTTCCTCATCACAAACATATTGTTTCATTTTAAAACATTTAGTTTCATTCACACATTTTTGAGTTTGAGTAATCCTTTATCATTAGTCTGTCTACATTTCCAAAGCTCAAAATGCTCTGTTCCACCTTGTGATGTCATGAAGTAGTAGTTTTCAAATTATCAGCTACCTTTTACGTTAAGTTCAGCAGAGATTGTTAATTTCAGGGCTGAAATCATCCAAATGATTCTAGTGAAGGTGTATGGAGTTTAAAAACAGAGTGGAGTACTTCCTGTATTATGACATTACATGACATCACAAGGTGGAACAGAGTGTTTTTTGTTTGAGAGAAGAACTCAGCCTAAATATTCAGGGTGTGTGTGTTAAACATGTGTGAATGAAACAAAACACAACTCCAGGTGTGTTTGTGATGAGGAAACTACATTATAACATAGATCAGAAAATAGTGTAATATGTTCAAGTTATTTAATATTGTTCAAATCATTCTCTCAAACAGAAAGCACTCTGTTCCACTTTGTGATTTCGTGTGGTAATACAGGAGGTGCTCTACTGTCTTTAAACTTCATACACCTTCACTAGAATCATTCAACTCTGGAACTGTCAAACTCTACTGGACAAAAGTTAAAAGGAGCTGTTAACTTGAAAACTGCTGATTCATGACATCACAATGTAGAACAGAGCATTTTGAGATATAGACAGATTAATAATAAAGGGTTACTCAAACATGTGTGAATGAAACAAAACACAACCCAGTGTTTTTGAGGAGCTAACCTTTAATAAAATGTTACAGTGGTGGAATCAAATTATTATTTTAACACTTGCTGGCTAACTCTGCTTTGTTTGTTGTTCACGTAATGGAAAAAGTCTAACCTTGTCCTTTGAAAATGAGCATATTTGTCTTTCCCAGAAGAAACAATCTCTCCCATCATCAGCGAAGGCCCTCCTCTTTCCACAGAGCTCTCCTGTGTGACTCAGGGCTATTTCAGACTGACTCATCACTGTCCAGGCACTTTGACACGAGCCCGATGGAGAGCAGGTTTTAGATCGTTCACACAGTTCAAAGGGCAGTAAAAAGTACTGTTTGAAAAGCCGCAAATCGCTTTATCTGAAAGTTCAATAAAAGACAATGAATATCAAAAAGAAAAGAAATACGTTAGTAATTGGCCGATTAGTCATCAGCAGTGGTAGAAGAAGAAGTAGTTGATTTTGTTACTTTACTGTGTAACTTTTTGGTAGAGGGGGTCAGTCACCTGCTTGTTTCTATGGAGATGCCATTGCTCTGTCTGGAATGTTCCACAGTATGACATTAAACAGCTTTACCTTATATTTATTCAATGGCAGGAGGTGTATAACTCAAAAATACCAAGAAAAACAGGCATTCTGATGTGAGCAATGTTGCCTTTCCACAGATCTGACCTGTAACTTGATCTGGTTTGGTCTCCATGAAGATACAAAGGTTTAATACCACACTGAAACATTCCAGACAAAGCAATAACATCTCCATTGAGACAAGCATTTGACGGACCCTCCACCCAAAAAGTTACACAATGCAGCTTTAACTGAAAGTACAGATACCAGAGCAAAAAAAAATATTCAAGTGAAAAATCTACTTAAGTGAAAGTATTTCTCACAGATTTTAAGATCTAATAAAGCTTCAAATCAATAGATTTTGATAAAGATTTGTGCTGAATTTTGTTCAACAGAAACAGTTTAATCGATTTTTTCCAACTGTTTTTCTTTGTATATTTTGTTTGCTCAAATTACTCTTGTCAGCAGCTTTCAAACAATAACAAAACATTTTTACTTTTCAGTCTCGTTCAAAAATGCAGTAGAGTACAAAGTACATATTCCTGCTTTCAAATGTCAAAGTAAAAAGTATCCACTTAAAACTGTACTGAAGCAAAGTAGAGATACCTAAAACTTTTATACAGTACAGTACAGTTGTCAGTGTTGTTGCAGTGTTTGTGTACATTCCTATTTCCACAGAACCAGAGCTGAGGGGGTGAGGGGCCGAGGGGGAGCTGGGGCAGACTGGGTGAGGAGGCTGGGGTGGGTGGGGTGCGTCCCAGCTGCTGTCAGTTACATAATGTACAGACTGGGATCACACTGAAGGTCATTTAATGTGCCTAAGGATTATTATGCTTAGACTGTGCTTTAAAGGGCCCATATTACATTATTTTCTGATCTGTTTTAATGTTGTTTCCTCATCAAAAACATACCTGGAGTTGTGTTTTGTTTCATTCACACATCTTTAACACACAAATCTTGCATATTCTGGCTGAGTTCTTCCCTCAAACAGAAAACACTCCACTTTGTTCCACCTTGTGATATCATGTGGTAATACAGGAAGTGCTCCACTGTGTTTTTAAACTCCATACACCTTCACTAGAATCATTTGGATGATTTCAGCCCTGGAACTGACAATCTCTGCTAAACACTGTGTGAATGAAACAAAACACAACTCCAGATACGTTTTTAATTAGGTAACAGCATTTTCACATGGCTTAAAGATCACAAGAGTCAAAGACCTTTAAGCTGAGGTGCATCAAGATAAGGTGAAATAAAATAGGACATGATCTCACAAGACAGCTGGTTGGCTCCATGTTTGCAGAGTGCATTCTACCTCACAACAAGAAGGTCTCCCTATACAGTGTCTGTGTAGGTTTTGTCAGGGTGCTCCAGTTTTCCAGGAATCAGACCATAAAGCGCATCAGACAATGCTGTTATTATTGTAATTTATCTTTTTTAACTCGTAGCCCAATTAGCTGCTATATAGGCCTATTTTGATATGAATAGACCATGCGTTTCTCGGATTAGTTAATTATTATGGCAATCACACTCATCAGAAATCGAGGAGACAGGATGTAGTTCCAGAGACCAAACACTGCTGCATTATACTTCATGGTTTTGTCAAAGTGTGTGGTTTTGGTTGGTCAGGCAAATGGACCCAGGTTTACCCAGGAATTTCCAATCTCTACTGAACTAAAGGTAAAAGGCAGTTGTTAACTTGAAATCTATCATTTCATAACATCCCAGGATGGAACAAAGCATTTTGGAGAGCTTTGGAGATGTAGACAGGCTAATAATAATGGATTACTCAAACTCCAGGTATGTTTTTGATGAGTTAATAACATTATAACATGGCTTAAAGCTCATGAGAGTCAATTTTGTGTAATATAGGACCTTTAAGCACAGGGACAGGCCTATATGCTTAAGAGCCCCACCACACAAACAGGTAACTGGGTGTACTGAAGAAATGTGTGCCTTGGAGTAAAAAAAATGAAATCCTGATTTAAATCTGGAACATCATTTCTCTTGAGACAAATGATGCTTGTTCATAACAAATGCTTACAACTCATGCTACACTCATTTGTATTTGGATGCTGAAGTGTCTCTCCCTATTATTCACATAATCTCTCCTCCCCCCTCCTCTCCCCTTCCTCTCTTCACCCCTCTTTTCTTCTCCCCTTCCTCTCCCTTTTCCCCTCTCCTCCCCTTTCCTTTTGTCTTCTCTCCCGTCTCCTCCCTTCCCTTCCTCTCCTCTCATCTTCTCTCCCCTCTCCTCTCCGCCCCTCTCCTCCCGTCTCCTCTCTCTTCCTCTCCTCTATCTTCTCCTCTCACCTCCTCTCTCCTCTCCTTTTTCTCTCTCTCCTCGTTTATCGGGGTAATTGTGTGAGATGAGCACAGTAACCTCATGGGTCCAGAGTCACTGCAAGGATCAGCTGCCATGGCAACAGAGTTAACAACTTCCACTGCAGCATCCATGTACATAGGTGATCAAATTATACAACTGTCATAATAAGGCTGTTATCGTTAAGAGGAGACAATTGACCTTGTGTAGTGTTTTCGTCTTTGTTATTTCTTTTTTTAATCCAGTTGTGAAGCATTCAGGGGCTTGAGTTGAGTGTGGGACAGACTGGTGCTAATGGAAAGGTCGTAGGGAGTCGTGCTCAAAGAAATAAACACTAACTCTAGTTAATAATATGTGCAGTGCCTAAGAATTAGAAGAATGATTAGCCTGACCTTGAACGCTGCTTTCTGTTTAGAGACAAAGGAGAGAGGCATTTTCTGAAAGACCTGAGTTAATTAGCAGGTTTAATAGGTGAATTAGAAATAATAATGCATGTTTTTGTTGCTCCCAATGCATAATAAATAAGCCTACTTCCAGATGTTGATTATAACTGTATAAAAAACAAATGATCACTGAAGGTAATTTATATTTTTTTGTTCTACATATACTTTTGCATTTGTAACCCCAGAAATGCCAGAAGTGTGATGAAGGTGCAGTAGTGCTTTGGTAATCACTATTTGCTACATTTATGTCTAATGGTGGACTGTTTAGGAGTTACCACGGTGACATAATGGACACATTAGCAAACACTGTCAAAAAAACACAAGAAAATGTGCTAAATGGATTTAAATAACACATTTTCTGGGGTCTGTGATCAATACAAGTGTTCATGTTCCTGTTTAAGAGTTTGATTTTCAACAAAAAGGTGACTGAAAAACTGCTGACTAACGCTCGCTAGCTTGTGACTGTAATTTTATGAGTGAGAGACTTGTTTAACAGCACAAATCAGATCCCCTGTTGTAGCTAAAGTCAGTTCTTTATAGTCAAATCATGTTAAAATAAAGCACAGAGTAAACTCTAATAAAGCCCCAGACAGAGCAGAGCCTACAGTTAGCATCACACCCTCAGTAAAGTGTATTTATATTAAAAAGTGGTAGGCTGAGTTTGGCATGGCAACAGTGAAAAACCCCCCATAAAGGAATAAGATACTAAATATAGCTTCCACGGTTGAATTAAGGTTACAGCTGTCAGGACTGTCTCTGCCATATTGATATTTTGCAACTAATGTCATCAACATTCACTCTGGGTGTGAAGCTAACTGTAGGCACTGCTCTGTCTGAAGCTTTGTTAAACTTTAATTTTGTCTTAAAGCTTTATTCTTACTTAGTTGTCATCTTAAAGCTATTATTTTTGTTTTATTGTGTTTGCTAATGTGTGCATTGTGTCATCATAGTAACTGCTGAACATTCCACCACACACATACATGTAGAATACCCCCAGCAGTCGTAGTCTTCACGTCCTCAGGGAGCTTTTAGATGGCTGCTCAATGATGCATTTCCACATTCCCAGACCAACCTGCCCAGGCCTATCCATGAAGGGCATTCTGTCCTTATGAAAGTTAATATAGGCCACCACTGGACCATGACTCCAGCTCTACAGCGCGATCCACACCACAGGGACAGACTTCTGAGACCGGCAGGAGACGGACTGGGTAAGTTCACTGATAGATTGTTCAATGTTAACACAATATTTAAAGGTCCTATATTACACAAAATATTGTAAGCTTTAAGCAATGTTAGAATGGTGTTACCTCCTCAAAACATACCTGGAGCTGTGTTTTGTTTCATTCATTGTTTGACTAATCCTTTATTATTAGTCTGTCTACATCACCAAACCTCAAAATGTTCTGTTCCACCTTGTGATGTCATGTAGTGGTAGTTTTCAAGTTAACAGCTGCCTTTTACCTTTTGTTCCGTAGAGATTGGCAATTCCACGTCTGAAATTATCCAAACGATTCTACTGAAGATGTATGGAGTTTGAAAACACAGTGGAGCACTTCCTGTATTATCATATGACATCACAAGGTGGAACAGAGTGAACTCAGCCTAAATATGCATTGTTTGTGTGTTAAACGTGTGCAGTATGGGCCCTTTAAAAGAGACAGACAAAAAATACTACCTATGTGCCGTGTTTGGTAACTGAATACATGTACCGAGAATACGTATTCAGAATATTAATTTTGTAGCCTTCAGGCTAATTCTGGCGTATTTACAAGTATTTGTTCATAAATATGCATTGTCCCTTTTAAATAAAAAGAAAGAAAAGAAAGAAAGAAAGAAAGAAAGAGTAACTGTATTTCGGTACAGTTACTTTTTCATTTGGTGGTATTCAGAATATAGTTACTTTTGTGTATTGTTATGCTTGATAACGCAATTTATTCTTCAAACTGCTCGATATTAGAGAGAAAAATAGAAAACACTGCTCTTGTGCATGTGTGATTTTTCTTTCTCCAGTCAGTGATAAATAAATGTGTAACAAATGGTCAAACAAACAAATACGCTGTTTTTAATCATTGCATTTTTGCACTTTAAGTGCAACTCAATTTAAAAGTAATCTATGTAAAAATATAAATTATAATAAATTCTAAATAAAAATGGTGAAAATAACAAGAGATTAGTGTCAAATATGTATAAGTAAAAATAAAAAATACAGAAATATACTAATACAAATATATCTCAGCTGTATACAAGAGGTTGTAAGGACAAAACAGTGCAAAGATGAAATGGTGATTGGCATAAGGTTATCTATTACACAAGGGTGAGTTGTTGTACAGCTGTAGTTGCAGGTATTCAGTATTCTGTAACTAAATACATTTTTAAAGTATTCTTCCCATTACCACCTTTGTGTATATACTTGTTGATACTGACTCATTTGTGACCTGTTGAATGACTTTTACACATGTCTGAGAACAGAATGGAGGAGACCACAGTGAAGGAGAACAGCCCCCCACAGAGAGGACCTCACAGTGGGGACGCTGAGAGGCCCCTGCTCCCTCACACGTGGAGATCCTGTAGAAGCACCAGAACCACAGTCAAAGGTTAAACCACCACTTCTATTGAGCTAACAAATCAATTCGTCGCCATAAGAGACCGTCAGCCAGTATACAGTATAAGAGGCAATCTGACCTTCACTCAGTTACTGTTGTTAAGGGAGATGAGGTCAAGGAGAAGTCCGTAGGCTCAATATATCGTCACGTTGTCTTTGAGAATAGATTGTGAACCAGAGATGTCCAAACTATTTTCATTAAGACACAAATAAAAACCTCTTGACGCGCTAATGAAGTGAAGGGCAGATCGAGGGTCACAGAGCTGTGGTCAGTGCTGTTAGTAATTCAGATGGGTGCATTTAGCAGATGCTTGACCTTCCTTGAGCTTCCTATTAAGATTGTGAACCTTAAAAGGATTAAGTGACCGGCCAGAACCACACGCTTTGACAAAACTTTCCAAATCAAATCAAATAATGTAGAAGGGATTGGCTGGTTAGGCTATCAAACTGACACAGGTTTTATTTTAATTTTTGACAATAAAAAATGGTTGTGAGGGCTGTATTTGGCCCCAACTCAGCCAAGGTTTGAGATGCCTGCTTTATGGGGTACAGCGAGGAGGGTAAATGGGTTTGAAGTTTGCAGTGCACAATACTCCCATTTGTGACAGTATATGACCAAATCATGTTTTAGCCATTAGTGAGGCAGTGGAAATAGTTTATTTCAGTTAAAGGCCTAGAAACTGACCTGTTCAAAGAAACGTGGGAGAAACTTCAATAGAACAAAAAGCTTTTCTAGATTTATCTCTTTGAAAAAACATGCTGAGAAATTGCTTTGGGTAGTAGACATAGACTGTATATATAAATTGACATCTTTCCAATTGACTTTACTCTGAGAAATTGTCAGCCCTCTCTCTGTAACTGCTGCAGTGAACCTCCTCATTTTGGTCTTAAAATGTTCCTGTGAACTTCACTGAACTGGAGCAGAACTTTATACAGTCTATTGCAGTAGATCATTCTTATATCAACTATGCATTTTTTGTGAGCAGCGTGTCTGTTGAAGCTGAGGGCGTTGATGGAAACCCCGTGTGGCCTGGAGTGTTACTGCTTTGCTGCTCTGGGGGTCCTCACAGCTCTGCTCAGTGTTCTCATAGACCTCAGTGTTGCCAAGATTATCACAGGTAGAAACACTAAAAATGAATAAATGTATACAATGAATAAATGAATAAAATAAATACACTCAAGGTGTCCAAAGTGCTTTTCCAATAAAATCAACAGTACAGAAACATACAAAACACAGCTAATACTTAAGTTCTTCCACACGATCCCAGTCACAGAGTTTCATAACATAAAGTAAAAGTAGTAAAGTACTGTAAAAGTAGTCAAAAAATTTAAAAATATCTGTACTTTACTTAAGTACATTTTAAAGTGGATGCTTTTTACTTTTACTTTTTTACATTTGATATAACAGGTATCTGTACTTTCTGCTTCACTACATTTTTGAACAGGACTGAAGTATTTTTGATTATTGTTTGAGACCTGCTGAAAAGGATGAGGGTTTATTTGATCAAGCTCATAATTTGAGGAAATAAAATATATCAGAGTCACTACATTTGCAGCTTTTTTCTCAAAAACTGCATGAAATACTTTTAGGGTACTTTAATACTTTATACTTTTACTTAAGTAGATTTTTTCATGTGATATTTTTACTTTTTTTGCTTCAGCATCTGTACATTTACTCAAGTAACAAAATTGAGTAGTTCTTCCACCACTGAAAACAGCCTACTAGAAATACTATAAAAATACTAGAAATTATTGTCATTGTTTCACACAGTAATCTAAGTCCAACTTCTCCTGCAGCACATCAGAGGCTCTACCTGAATCTGGAAGGCAGTGTCCTCCTCCAGTTCCTGTGCTGGACTCTTTACCCAGCATGCCTCTGTGCTGTGGCCTCCTGGCTCTCTCATTACATCTGTCCTTTCTCCACAGGTAAGGCGAGGTTGCGAGTTGAATTGCATATATCAAATTGTAAATATCCATACCAATATCCAAATATCCTAAATATTCAGGGTTTGTATCTTAACCATGTGTGAATGAAACAAACACAGCTTCAGCTATGTTTTTGATGAGGAAACAACATTATAACTTAGATCAGAAAATAGTGTAATATGGGCCCTTTAATGTTGTTTTCAAACACTTAAAGTATATGCGCTTGTTAGGCTGCATAAGGACAATGTGGAGGTCATACATCTTATTCTGACCTGCTCTAAATAGCCACCTGTTTAACCCCGAATGACCCCAGAGTGACCCCAGTCTGAGGGTCAGATTGAGATCCAGAGGAAGGCGTTAACTTCAAGGTCAACAATAAAGTGAGACATTTACAGCCTACCTGCTTTTAGACAAGGCAGACCTATATACAATGATGGATGTAGTCATTTAAAAAATCTATATATTGGAGATATAGTTGTAGCTCTGCGTAATCTGTGCTTGCCTTCAGTGCGGAACAAATTTGTCAGGTAACTTTCACTCAGTCAGATTAAATCTATTTAATGTAATGCTAAACATCATATGGACTTTTCCTTATCTTCAGAGTAAACTTTCAGGTTCAGTAGAATTTGTATGGGCGTCCTATATCTTTGGTGACATTTGAAGATCACAAAAAACGGTATCATAATCTTTGTTTGGTGCGATAAGGAGGAGTTAAGATAAAGTTAAAGGAACATTATGTTGTTACATCAGTAGACAGTAGAAAGTAGCAACCAAAAATAGATAAACTGTAAGTGTTTCTATTTAAAGGGCCCATATTACGCCCTTTTCTGATCACTGTTGTAATGTTGTTTCCTCATAAAAAACATACCCGGAGTTGTGTTTTGTTTCATTCACAGGTATAACACATAAACCCTGCATAATTCTTCAAACAAAAAACACTCCACATATGTTTTTGAGGAGGTGACAGCATTATAACATCACCTAAAGCTCACAAGAGTCAGTTTAGTGTAATATAGAAACTTTAATACTGAGTTATGGATGGGAGATGCAGTGTGCGCTAGTATAAATGTCTAGTGTTGTTCTTGTCACTTGAACATCCTGTTGATTTTGACTTGTGATCTTATTATTTTGATACCTTCTCTCTGCTCCCACACAGGTTCAGGGATCCCAGAAGTGCGCTCTCTGCTGGCAGGTTTTGAACTGCCCCAGTATCTGTCCATCACCAACATGTTCACCAAGAGCCTGGGTCTGATCTGTACCCTGTCCGCGGGCAATACACTTTTCCTCGCCAAAGTGGTACGCCCCCCTCCTGTTTCAGTCTTTATTGTGTATTCTGTGTGTGTAACTGCTGTTTGAACCTCAGGGCCCCTTTGTGCATGTGTCTACTATGATGGGGGCGTATCTGAGCCGCCTGTGTGTTCGTATTCAAGCCCAAAATAAGGTAACAGCAGTGAACAGTAATTAGCTAATGGGTTTTTGTAAAAATTATGCAAACATGAATGTCTAGCTACATGGATTTTAGAACAAGGACTATTAGTACTAAAGTGGCACTTCAACATATGCACCATACAATGATAATATCAAACAGACATTCATTACTTTCTTTATTTCTTTATTATCTTATCTATGTTATAATGTTTCCTCATCAATAACATACCTGAAGTTGGGTTCTTCTCTCAAACTTCTCTGTTCCACCTTGTGATGTCATGTGGTAATACAGGAAGTGCTCCACTGTGCTTTTAAACTCCATACACCTTCACTAGAATCATTAAGATCAGTTCAGCCCAGGAATTGCCAATCTCTACTGAACCAAAGGTAAAAGGGAGATGTTAACTTGAAAACTACAGCTTCATGACATCACAAGGTGGAACAGAGCATTTTGAGCTTCGGAGATGTAGACAGACTAATAATAAAGGATTACTCAAACATGTGTGAGTGAAACAAAACACAATTCCAGGTATGTTTTTGTGGATATAACAACATCCTAACATGGCTTAAAGCTCACAAGAATCCATTTTGTGTAATATAGGACCTTTAAGTTGATATAAAAAGACATATTCCTTAGTGGTTTATCATCATATTGTTATATCATATTATCTGTTGAAGGAGACTTTCTGTTGAACTGAACTAAGACTTGTACATTTCACTGTCTTCTTTGTGTTGCATTTGAGTCCAGTTTACCTGTGTGATAAAGTGGGTGAATATCTGATTTTCCACAGTGAATCAAAAAAAAGATTAAATGTCCTCTATGATTCGGCAGAAAACTTTCAAACTTTTATACTGAGTGATGGAGAAGTGCCTCAGGATTTGAAGTGCCCCTCTCTTTGAGCTTGTGCCCTTGAAGTCGCCATCACCTGTCACAGATAGTGCAGAGTCTGTGTCAGGTTTAGGTGAGCCTCAGAAGTCTGCTAACTCTTTTGGACTTTAGAGAGACTCCTTTAGAATGTGGGTCTTAGGAGCTAGACTTTTCAGAACATCCGAGTGCTTCTGAGAGAGGAAAGAACATGCATTATAAAGCAAAGCCTGTATCTAATCTAGTATATGAAACTTAAATAAGTACAACTGTAAGAACTTTGATCCATAACAACAAAATAATAATTTAGACTTTTATTGATCCACAAGGGAAATTATTTTGACTCAGTAGCTCACACATCACAATATATTATAATAGAAAAGAGCAAAAATATAAATGATAATACTACATTCAAAATAAGGCATAATCATATAAAAGTATGTATACAAGTAAAAATAAAATGTAGAAATATATCTCAGCTATATACAAGAGGTCATAAGGAGATAAAGTGCAAAATGAAGTAGTGATTGACATGACATAGATTTATCTATGACATAAAGATGAGTTGTTGTACAGTTGTATGGAGTATGGTATGAATATAGTCCTGTATAATGACTAAAACTTATTATAGTGTTTGTAGGTTTGAAATAGACTGGGATTTCATGTTGTCTGAAAATCCTTTGTAGTTTTTGTTTTTTGTTCTAATGTCCAAAGCCCACACACACTGACCAATACCTGCTTTTTGATTCACACCACCCACTGCAACACAAACTTGGAGTTATTCAGACATTACGACACAGGGCACAAGTGGTTCCTACAAGCACAGAGTGAAGGGAGAAAGAAGAACAACATATGCAGAAAGCCCTCTCTGTTTGTGGATATCCTAAATGGGCTTTCAATAAAACAAAGAGAACCAAGAAACAAGACAACAGAGAACCAGAACCCAGGAGAAAGGGTGTAACTATTCCTTACCTGGCTGGCGTTTCTGAAAAACTACAGAGGATCTTCAGACAACATGAAATCCCAGTCTATTTCAACCCCACAAACACTTTCAGACAAAAACTGGTCCATCCTAAGGACAAAACACCGAGCTACAAACAAAGCAATGTGGTCTACTCCATTCAGTGTAGTGAAGACTGCAGTGAGCGCTACATTGGAGAAACAAAACAGCCACTTCACAAGAGGATGTACCAACACAGACGAGAGAGCCAGTGTGGACCTCAATCTGCCGTACATCTCCACCTAATAGGACCTCAATCTGCCGTATATCTCCACCTAATAGGACCTCAATCTGCCATACATCTCCACCTAAAAGGACCTCAATCTGCCGTACATCTCCACCTAAAAGGACCTCAATCTGCCGTACATCTCCACCTAAAAGGACCTCAATCTGCCGTACAGCTCCACCTAAAAGGACCTCAATCTGCCATACATCTCCACCTAAGAGGACCTCAATCTGCCGTACAGCTCCACCTAATAGGACCTCAATCTGCCATACATCTCCACCTAAGAGGACCTCAATCTGCCGTACATCTCCTCCTAAAAGCCACGGGCCACTCCTTTGAGGACAGTGAGGTTCAGATCTTGGCCAGAGAAAAGAACTGGTTTGAGAGGGGAGTTAAAGAAGCTATTTTTGTCAAGAAAGAGCATCCTTCCTTGAACAGAAATGGAGGACTGAGTCAGACTGTCTCCCATTTACAACTCCATCATCAGACCTAAATCAAAACAAAGAAAACAATAGTGCTAGCCAGGTCCGGCCCAGAGGTGTGAAAGCACACATTATGGGCCTGAATGGTTATGCTAATGTAACCCCACATTCAATGTAGTTCAATAGGCCTAGCTAACAAACAGAAACTGTAAACAAGTAGGCGTGTTAGTTTCAGAGTAATTTCATTGTAGTTAGCAGATATAAGGCAGTGTCCACCAGCGTCTGACCAGAACTGAAGAAGCAGCTTGGATGAGCTGCGAAAAATGTTCGACCAAATAAACTTTTGTCCAGTTGACAAATTGAATTTCTCCTTTGCCATACTTAAAATATGAAAATACACCTTGCTACATTTAAGATAAGAAAAACAACTCTTTGTGCTTAAAATAAGAAACAAAAGCTAATGAATTAAGAAAAACACACTTATTCCACTGGTAGATAATTTTACTTGTCAAGTTGGATCTACTCAAACAAAGTAAAATGTTCTTAATTTAAGTCATTTTAACTTAGCTAGATATTGCTTTTTGCAGTGCATGTACCAAGAATATGTATTCTGAATACAAGATTTTGAGTATTCCAGTACAGTTACTTTTTCATTTGGAATACAGTTACTTTTCTAAAGTCAAAGGGATACAGTGCAGTATTTGATCATATAATTTAGGCTTCAGACTGCACATAACTAGTGACAAAAATATGAAACCATGTTCTTGTAGTGAGTGCATGTGTGATTTTTTTCTTCTCCAGTTAGTCATAGGAAATGCATAAAAAACAGTGAAACAGACAGGGCTGTTTTTAATCCTACGTTGCACTTTTACACTATAATTTAAACACAACTTGATGCAAATGTATTCAAAGTATTCAGAATAAAGCACTCTGATTGGACCACGTATCAGAATATGTTACAAAATACATTTTAATGCAGATTTTTAGCATTCTGTAATTTAATACATTTTCAAAGTATTCTCATCACTGGTTCCAGGCAGATGTTGGTGATCAGATGATGGTGGTGTCGACTGCAGTGGGCGTGGCCAGTTGTTTTGGAGCTCCCATCAGTGGTACAGACCTGACCCCACTTAGACAGTCTAATATGTGTCTGTGTGTACTTTTACTTCAGCGCCCCTCTCTGCTCCCTTTTGATCACTCCTCTGAGCCTGTACTTCTATCCCCTCTTCAAAACCCTCTCACACATGAAAGATTTTGAAAAGTTGCTTCTCCTGTCTGTGTCTGTGCTTTCCTGTTGTTTGGTGTTCTTAGAGAAAAATTACTGATTACCTGATGTATTTTATTTCTTCCTTCCTATATACCAAATATCATAGAATACACGCTCGTTTTTGCCTTTCAGCCTACTGTCAACTTTAGACTTTTCTGATCTACGTATGTTATAATGTTTCCTCATCAAAAACGTCCCTGGAGTTGTGTTTTGTTTCATTCACACATGTTTAACACATAATCCCTGCAAATTTAGGCTTTACTCTTCTCCCAAACAGAAAACACTCTGTTCCACCTTGTGATGTCATGTGGCAATACAGGAAGTGCTCCACTTTGTTTTAATATTCCATACACTTTCACTAGAATCATTTGGATAATGTCACCCCTGAAACTGCCAATCTGTACTGAACTAAAGGTAAAAGGTAGCTGCATGACATCACAAGGTGGAACAGAGCATTTTGAGCCTTTGGAGATGTAGACAGGCTAATAATAAAAGGTTACTCAAACATGTGTGAATGAAACAAAACACTACTCCAGATTGTTTACAGACTGTAGGAGGTCAGTTTTTTTTTTTGTAATTGGAGCAACATTCCAGTTCATATAGACCTCCATATGAAGAGTACAAAAGTAACAATAGCCCCCCATAGCGTACAGTGTGTAGAGGTGTGATTGTGTCTGCTGTGTGCAGGTGTATTGTTCAGCATTGAGGTGGCGTGCTCGTTCTTCCCCCTCAAACATTACCTGCCCTGTTTCCTGGCTGCGTTCTGTGGAGCTCTGACCTTCAGGCTGTTTGCAGTCTGGAGTGGAGAGGAAGGTACCACAACTTATAATGAGCAACTGTTCTAGTTCAGTATTGTGGGGTTATTGCATTTGAAATAGATGATAATTATTATTTTGATTGAACTGGCACTCCTAGCACTGGTTTGCATTGTTCTTATAGTAATGCATCAGTTTTGTATAGCATGTAAAATCCCTCAGTCGTCCAGGTAGAATCCATGGCAAAGGCAATCTGAAGTCTTGTATAGCGTTTTTCCAGATGCTCAAAGTTGTAGCCACATCTGCCCTGGTAGTAGACTGATGGGAGTGAGCGTCAATTAGCCCCTCCGACTACCACCAACATTCACATACACACTACATTCACACTAGGCAATGTGGATGAAGTGCCTTGCCTGAGGACACAACAACACTGTGGAGCTATTGGCTATTGTACTGCAATTTCCCCATTGTGGGACAAATAAAGGATTATCTTATCTTATCTTATTGGCTCCCATGCAAGTACTAGCCAAGAACCAACATCAGACAAGATCAAATATTGAGAAGCATGTTATTCTACGCCTGATGTATAGTTTGTATGTAAAACTTTCTCTGATTCTGATGTTTGCCTAAGTGTTGCATTTACTGTTGTGTCCTAAAGGGGATAAGTACAACCATCCCACTCTCTTGAACTGAACCATCAACATAGTCAAATATCATTGGCAGGTTCCTCGTCTGTTGCCTTTTGTACAATCTCCAAAAAGTTTCCAAATGCAATCAAAGTACCAGCTACTACTCCCACTGAAATCTTAGTTTAAATTAGATGTTACACAACCCAGTCACATCTTCCGTCCAAAAGCATCAAATTGTTACTAATAATTTGCAGCCAGACTTTTATTGAAGTTGAAAGCTGATAAAATATTTGACAGATATTGGTTTTGTATGTCCCCAGAGACGGTACAGACTCTGTACAAGACAAACTTCTCCACAAAGTTGCCGTTCTACCCAGTGGAAATCCTTCTCTTTGCCTTTCTTGGGTGAGATTACTTCCACACAATTTGCATAATCGTCTTTTCCAAATCAATGAAGATGGCAACATTTGGCACTAAATGAAAATTAGCCTTGGCACCCTTTATCTCTATCCACATTATTCCTCCTCCTCCTTGAATGTAATTACTTCCTGTTGCTTGCATTCAGTGGTAGAGCGTAATAAGGAAAAAGTAGTAAAGTACTGTACTTCACTACTTCACTACTACACTGTGTAATTTTTATGGTGGAGGGCCAGTCACCTGCTTGTCTCCATGGAGATGTTATTGCTTTGTCTAGAATGTTCCATGGTAGAGATTAAACAACTATAAGGTGCATTACAGGTCAGATCTGTGGAGAGTCACTCCTGTTCACAGAGAAAATGATTGATATTTTTGAGCAATAGAAACACCTGTAATGAATAAATGCTGGATACATGTGTTTAATGTCATACCACGGAACATTCCTGGTAAAGCAATAACATCTCCGTGGAAACAAGCAAACTATGGACCCTCCCCTTGATAATGCACCATTAAGTACATTTTTAGGTGGATACTTTTTACTTTTACTTCACTTTATTACTGACTGAAATCTCTTTTTACTCTTTAAGTACATTTTTAAACAGGTTCTGTAATACTGATTTTTCATGTGATACTTTTACTTTTACTTGAGAATTAGCTCTGGTATTTGTACTTTTACTTAAATAACAAATCTGAGTACTTCTTCCATTGTTTGTTTGGACAGATTGCTGTGTGGAGCTGTGTGCTGTCTGTACCTGTCTTGCCATCGTCGGCTTCTGCGTTTCACCAAAACTCAGCCCGTCCTGGTCCGAATGCTAACGACAGAGTGAGTTCTCCTGTCTCTACACACACGTCTTTGGATGAGTCATATGTACTGGGGCAAAAAACAACAACACGAAAACTGAGAGAGAATGGGGATTGTGAGGACAGCATGAGAACATATAGTATATACAACTGATACTTTAACTGTAGGCTCTGCTCAAATTAGACTTCAATCTGAGCTTTATTTTAACACAATCTAACCAGAAAGAACTGACCTAGTTGGAACTACAACAGGTGACATGATTTGCGCTGGTAAACACATCTCTCACACATATAATTACAGTCACAACCATGGAACATTCCAGGCAAAGCAATAACATATCCATGGAGACAAGAAGCGGACCCTCCACTGGAAAGGTTGCACAATGCACCATTAAGCTTAATATTTAATCAAATTGTGTGTTTGTGTATTTATTTATTTAACAGGGCATTGTTCAGTGACATAGTGAAAGGGCAAAGATTCTGGTACCAGATTCTAGCCCAGGAAGCTGAGTTCAATCTGCATTCCTTAAAAAGAAGATCGGGAGAAGAGGAGGGAGGCACATTGCAATATTTACACTGGAACAACACGCACAAATGCCAAAATATACTTTCTGTCAGTTACAAGAAATAGTATCAAAGCATACAGGAACAAGATGTGTAAAGTGTCTTGTTCAGGGACACTTGCATAGCTGACTAATGGACCCAGTAGTCACTTTATAAATATTGAGTTTGGATTGTTTTTTGCCTAATCCAAACTCTAGTCTACAATCCAAAAAGCACCAATACTGTAGGAGTGGAAGTTCTACGTTTGTCTATAACTGCACTGATACTTTTGCCTATATCTTCATTAGGGCTGGGACTCAAAGGGTCCCTCACGATTCAATACAATACGTGATACATGGCTCACGATACAATATTATAACGATATGCTTTAAATCAATATATTACACATGAAACTCAATAACAGTATTTCTTTGTTAAACCACTACATGTGCAAAGTTCATATGAAATACATCTATTTTAATCATCAAAACAGTGAATATGTCAAGTGTATTCCATAAACAAGTTTCCTTCCACTAAATAAGCAACAAAAGTGTTGTGCGGTCACAAAAAAATAGCTAAAAGATACCAAAAAATACTCTTGAAGATATATATCGATATAGCAGCCCACAATAATGATGCTGTATCACCATTTTTTTTGTACACCCCTAATATTCACTGTCCACATAGGAAAGTGCTGTACTCTGCCGTGGTGGGCTTTCTCCTGGCCTGTGTGACCTTCCCTCACGCTGTTGGACAGTTCATGGCCTCTAAGGTAACTCTGGTCTCAAACCCGATATTTCTGTCAAACCATCACTGAAAAGCACCAATGAATAATAATCTGACTGACTGAGAGGTTGAAATTGCTCAGTAATAATATAGCATCCATGGAACTGATTTCCCACTTTTCCCCTGTACAAAAATCCCATTACATGAACCAGCACTTTGCATGTAATGTATGTATTTACTTCTTTCTGAAACAGTACTGACAAGTACACAGTCCAGTGATATATTACTGATATGCCCTACCAGTCAAAAATACACATACAGAAGACATCAGATATCTGAAGCAAAATGCAAACTTTTGACCAGTAATATAAGTTACATTTGCATATTCTATAGTAACTGTAGAAGTAATTTGCTCTCTGCAGTGTACACTTTGTGTGATTTCACAGTTTAAACGGGCGTCGTGTTTGCTGTTAGGTCAACTCATTTGTGTTGAGGTCCCAGTTGATTAATCTCTTTTCTCCAATAGCTGACAGATGGTGTTGATATTGGAAACAGCATCAAAAACAGACTGAATTTTCGCTCAGTTTTTGTAAAGCAGAGCAGTTGGCAGAGGCATGTACTGACAGATGATGATTTAGCCGTTTAACACTCAGAAACTCATTCCCAGACTTGTTTTTATATTTCAAGATGCTCAGTAACACTAATATCTTGTCACTGGTTTGACTGTCACATATGTACTACTCCCTTTGATGATGTATCCATAAACTGTATAAAAAAGTGGACTAAGGGAGTGTGATGTCACCCATTCCGTTTAGCTCCAGTCAGATGAAGCTCACAGAGGCTAGCCGTTATATAGGAGTGAATTTGGAGTGAATTTTACATATTAGGAATAGGAATTTATTTTCAGACAAAAAAGTGAAACAAAAACACCAGGATCATGTAGAGTGGGTTACACAGACAGTTTAAGACCAAAATGGCGAGGCTCACTGCAGCAGTTACAGAGAGAGAAGTGACAATTTTTCAATGTAAAGTCATTTGGAGCCAGAGTTGTTGAAGCTGGAAATGCCCCCATGTTCACTTCCTATTTGGAATGCGGCAGCTAGTGGGTTAGATGTGTCCATTTACAGTCTATGGATGTATCATTTATTTTGTTTACACTTTGTGCTGGGAGGTCATTTCATTTCATTGCTGAACCTGAATGCAGGGCTTCTTCACTATGAGACTCAATTTTCCTACTCATTTTGGCATGAAATTACATTTGCATCTGTCTGCTGTTTTGTCCTCCTATAGCAGCACAGGGCACACACACACAACTGACCTAGTGACTGTTGTATATAGGAGAGACATCCACACTGCTCACATTAATTCAAATATTATCACTTCTTGGATTGTCTCACAGTCTGTAGAATATAGTCTGTGCTGTCCTCCATGGACTAAACAAGACGTAGCTGTGCACATCATTGGATTTTTCTCAGACAGCCATATGGAGGGAAAGGGAAACATATGAGCATTTAATCATATGCTCATAGCTTTTTGAAGGGTAGTTTCAACTGTATTCTTTACTTGTACTTAAAGGGCCTATATTGTACATTTTTAAATAATTTCCTCATTAAAAACACAAGTTGTTTTGTTTCTTTCTCAAATGTTTAACACTTAAACGTGTTAAACACCTGCACCTTGTACATTTAAGGTGAGTTCTTCAGATTCACCTTGTGATGCCTCGTGATAACACAGGAAGTGCTCCACTGTGTTTTAAACTCTATACACTTTCACTAGAATAATTTGGATAACTTGGATTTGGCCAATCTCTACTGTACTAATGGTAAAAAGAGCTGTTAACTTGAAACTACTGCTATATGACATCACAAGGTGGGACAGAGTGTTTTGAGCTTTGGAGAGACAGACTAATAATAAATAAATCAATTACTCAAACATGTGTGAACGAAACAAAACACAACTCCAGGTATGTTTTTGATGAATAACAGCATTATAACATGGCTTAAAGCTCACATTAATCAGTTTTCTGTACTATAGGACCTATAGGATCAATGAGGCTGGATGTAAAAGGTGAAAACTGAACAAAATGAAGGATAAGATGTACATTATCTCAGTTGTATTATTCCCTCATTAACATGTCTTGCTGTATTTCTCAGTGCACAATGAAGCAGCTCCTCACCTCTCTCCTGCGCGCTGAGTCATGGCTGTCCCCATCCCATAATGCATCAGTCCTGGAGTCAGCACACTGTACGGAGTGGACCTCCTCAGTTCTCCCTGTACCTCTGCCTCTGCTCATCTTCCTGCTCCTCAAAGTACTTGTCTCATTATGCTACTACAGCTATGCTAGCACACATAAGCTTGGATATGGCACTGAGACATACATCAGTACATACTGTACATACATACAAAAAAACTGATATTTTTACAGGTCCTATATTATACAAAATGGATTCTTGTCAGCTTTAAACCATGATATAATTTTGTTACCTCGTCAAAAACATACATGGAGTTGTATTTAGTTTCATTTACACATATAGGTTTAAATTTAGAGGTGTAGACATGCCTACTTTAAATGTTTACATCCCTAAAGCTCAAAATGCCCTGATCCATCTTGTGATGTCATGTAATGGTAATTTTCAAGTTAACTGCTATCTTTTACTTTTACTTCAGTAGAGATAAACGATTCCAGGGCTGAAATCATCCAAATGATTCTAGTGAAGGTGTGTGAAGGTGTGTGGAGTTTTAAAACACAATGTAGCACTTCCTATATTACACTGTATGACATCACAAGGTGGAACAGAGAGTTTCAGTTTGAGAGAACAGAGCCTAAATATATAATGTAAATGTATAATATGTAGGATTTGTGTGTTAAACATGTGTGAATGAAACAAAATACAAACACAGGTTTTTGATGAGGAAACAACATTATAACATAGATCAGAAAACAATGTTATATTGGCCGTTTAACAAGAACAGGAGTTGAAGTGGCTTGGCTGCTCCCAAACCTCCACAGCCTACTAATGGGCTCATACTTGCTTTAGGGAAAAAAAAGGAAATAAAAAGAAAAAGCCATCCCTTTTATTCTCCATTTTGAACCAATGCATAATAAAAAGATAATGCCATCTATATACTTAATACACGCGTGTGCAGTTGGATAAGCTGTTTCCCATGGCGAGGAGCTGATAAGATATGCAAATGAACGGGGCTTTTGTGGTGTTTATATGATTACTGGGTAAACACTGAGACTAAACGCTGGTTATTTTTGCTCTGTGCAGTTGTGGATGCTGCTGCTGGCCTGTACCCTGCCCATACCAGCGGGATACTTCATGCCAGTCTTTATTTATGGTACCAGTTTTGTGAGATTGGATGGTCTATTTAGATGGAATATAAAGTGAGCTCTGTGTTTTGTTGTTACAGGAGCAGCAGGGGGAAGGCTGCTTGGAGAAAGTCTAGCCTGCGTGACATCAGGTTTAAACTGGACTGCAGTGAATCCAGGAGGCTACGCTCTGGCAGGTACCTTATACACTCATAAATAATACGTTTTTCAGTGTAAGAGCTGTTATCATGCGGGGACATGTGGGCTGACGTCCATAAGTGGTACCATGATAGAATATAATTTAACTGTCAAAATAAAAAGTATTTAATGTTTACACACAATGTCAGAGCTCAAATCATTAGGTTTAAATGCAATAGAGGTCACCCTTAAGCGCACATCACACTGTAATTATTACTATGTTTGCTGGAATTGTACTTGTGGTAAATATTTATAGTTTTCCATCAGTCAGTCAAAAGAAAAGAAGGAAATTAGATGAAGTCTGACTGCATAATTAAACTAATTTTGATGATTAGGGTCAAATGATATAAAATGAGCAATGCGTGTTTCTACAGCCACAGAACACATAATAGACATGTTTAAAGAGTAAAACGAGTTAAATAAAAAGGTGCCAAATCAGCCAATGTTCAGCCAATCTGCTGTCCAATCAAGAAGTAACATTACCAAACTAAAATTGTCTTTTTTTCTCTAAAAAAAAAAAGTGAAATAGCGAAATCCACTTAAACAGAGTACTTCTAAAGACTATTCAAACCCACAATGTGTCCTTAAGTGCTGTCGCCTTCTCTGGAGCGTGCACTCAGAGCCTGTCTCCTCTTGGCCCTGGAGCTGACAGGACAGCTCTCTCACATTTGGTCCATCTTTGTCTCCATTCTGATCGAAAAATCACAAGCTTTAAATACAATAGAGGTCACGTGCATGTCACGCTATAATTATTACTATGTTTGCTGGGATTGCACTTATGGTAAATATTTATAATTTACACCAGTCACAAAGTGGCAATTTGTGAAAAAATGTTGGGGAAAAGTTGAAAATTACAGAAAGCAGCTCTGAGCTCAAAAAAGGAATCCCTCTGTCTATGTCATGAAAACACAAAATTATGCCCAAAATGCTGGAGCAATTTATGCACAAGGAACATGATTTTTTGACCGTTTAAAGACTAACTATTTTGTAAATTAGTATTATATATATATATATATATATATATATATATATATATATATATGCTGCCCATGTCCAACCAGGCAGTAAAATGATCAAACCAAAAAAGTCAAGATTTTTAGTACAATACTAAATATAATTACTACTTTTTAGTGAAATTAGTAGTCTAACCTGTCATAAGCATTTCACCAGCAGTCTTCAGTAATTGTCTTCAGTATTCAAACCCACTATTCAGTAGGGATGTAGTAGTATGCGAGTTTTTCCTCTTAAAATGCCTTGACAAGACTTAACCCAAAGAACTAAGATTTAAAAGTGCTTTAAACAGTTATTTCTTCATGTTGTCTGCACTGAAACGAAGCAAAGGATCATGGTCTATGTAGTCCCCTCTGTTTTTTTGCTATTGCTGCTCCATAACTATTAATTTAAGTGAAGGGACTTGTAGTTCGATTTTGATTATTGTTACATCCCCACTATTCAGTTAAACTATAAAAAACTGCTTATTTAAACCTGTGTCCCATAGGTGCTGCAGCCTTCTCTGGAGCGTGCACTCAGAGTCTGTCTCCTGCCCTCTTGGCCCTGGAGCTGACAGGACAATTCTCTCACATCGGGCCCATCTTCGTCTCCACTCTCATCGCCAACATGGTGACTCGGGCAGGGCGGCGGCCATCCTTTTACGATAATCTGACCATCAGCAAGAGACTGCCTCATCTGCCCTCGCTAAAGAAGCTCTGTCCCAGGTATTGCTATGGCTATGCTATATTTAATACATTTTTGATATAAACTACTTCAAATCACATACTCTACCAATTTTTTACTTTTTATACTTTTACAAATTTCTACAGTTGATATACATACAGAAGACATCAAATATATGAAGTAAAATGTATGGAATAATGTAGCAAAGATAAAAAAGTAAAATACCTACTACAAAACAAAACAAAACAAAACATAAACATATATAAAAAATGAGTGGGTGAGTCAAAACTTAACTAAAAGACTCCTCAGAAGCACTAAAAGAGGTCTGAGTACCTAATTGTAGGAGGAGAATTAGCATTGGCTAGTGCAAAAGACCTGGTGCTGATTATGGTTTTCATTAGAAAGCCTGTGCTTATTTGTTAGTCCCACAATAATCTCCATTGCAGTAAGGGGAATAAATAAGAATAGATTTGACTTAATTTGAGCATGTTTTGCTGTCCCTTGTGAAGAGGCATTTCAGTTTTCTTCATATAGGTGTTACTTGTTACTAGTTTCATTCCATCATTGAGTGTGGAGTGAATAATAATAACTACAGAGGAGCACTTTGAGAGGTTTTGCCAAGCCTGTAAAGCTAATTACGAGTGTAAATTATTAATATTCTTTAATCTATTTTTAGCTTGTTAAATATTTTATACGTGACCTACCTTCTACAAAAGAAAAGCAGAGTGTCTAAATGTAATAACTATCTAGTATTTGACCACAACCTTTTATAGTAAAATAAAAGCTTAATGCATCGACCGTCCTCCAGCTCTGTTCTTGCTCCATTTACACTTCTGCTGCTCTCTTCTGTCTCTCTGTGGTGAACATGTGTGTGAATGTCTTATGTTCATGCGGCTGTGCATAAGCCTGTCACCACAGTTTCTACATCTTATCATTCAATATATGAAAGCTGGAACAATATTTTTGTGGGGTCAGTGTTTATTGTGGGTGCTTTTTCCATGTACTACTGGGAAATCTTTGGTTATTTTTTGACTATACAATAATATTTAAGCCATAAAAGTTTTAATTATAACTTCTATGACTCATAACAGATGCAAACTAAGTAACTACCACTAAGTGTTTCATTCTGCTGTTTATTTATTGATTTTTAAACAATATTGTGCATTTAGAATAGGTTTTGCGGTTTAAATCTGTTCTTGGGTTGTTGTGTCAATGGCTTAAAGTTGCACTATGTAACTTTTTGGTTGGGGGGCTGCCACCTCCTTGTTTCTATGGATATGTCATTGCTCTGCCTGGAATGTTCCACAATATGACTTTAAACAGCTCTACCTTACATTACAGGTGGTTTTATTGCTCAAAAAACACAAAAAACACAGCATTCTGACTGTGAGTGGGGTTGCTTCATTTATCATCTATAATTTCTTCAGCAATATTTCGTGCTTCAAAATTTGTTATCGTGACAGGCCTAGGCGTGCATTTTGGATAAAAGTGTTATTTTTATAATTCTGGCAATGAAACAGTTTAGCAGCTGTCATCAGTGGAGACAAGTCAGCGTGATAAGATTATGTGCTAGACAGAGGTGGAATCCCTAGGGGGCGGCGATGAGTCCATAAGGGAACATTTCCATCACTCAAGATCTTCGTAAGTGCCTGTTTTATCTATGCACTCTACAGTATTAAAACTACACACACGTAGTTCAAAATCGTAGACTTTTGCCTCTACAGTGGCAACCTTTAGAAAAGCACAGGCAGTTCTTTTGTGCGTCTCGGCTCGGAGTGAGAGAAATTACAGAGGAGTAAATAAAGGGTAAACATAGAGCACTTGACAGTCGTAAACAACTTCACTATTCTGAATCTACATCGTCTCCCTGAAGGTGAGAAAAGATCAGAGGGAAGTCAAGCTGTGAGCCTATTTTATTATTAAATGAAACACATTCGCTGCATTAGAATATGCTCCAAACTGGTCTGGGTAATGCTTTGTTGTGGAATAGAGTTGTACAGGATCTCAATTTTTTATGCTACAGTAAATATTTCATTGTCTTTGGTCACAGAAGCACACACCACCTGCTTCACTCTACAGTATTTCACCTGTATCTCACCTTTCTTTCACCTGTCTCACTCTCACCTGTCTCTCAAACCTGTATTTACCTTTACTTCACCCCACACTCTCACATATCTCTCACTCTAAAGGTCAGCCTTTGTTTCACCTGCCTCACACTTACTTGGCCAGAACCACACGCTTTGACAAAAGTTTGGGTCTAATCGATTTCAGAAGGCGTGATTGACAGGTGGATTAACCAATCAGAGAAGCATAAAAAACAAACATGGCTGCTTACCCATAAAAAGGAGAAAAAAGGAGCCCCAAACTATTAATTATCTCAGGTAAAAGAAGTTATATATTTAGTTCTGAATGATATGAGAATTTTGGTGAGGAGATTTTAAGACACGTCCTCCCGACCTTACACATGTCTCATAATCTCACCTGTCCCCCTGAATTTACACGTGTCTCACACCTGTCTCATAATCTCACCTGTCCCCCTGAATTTACACTTGTCTCATAATCTCTCCTGTCCCCCTGATCTTACACCTGTCTCATAATCTCACCTGTCCCCCTGAATTTACACTTGTCGCATAATCTCACCTGTCCCCCTGAATTTACACGTGTCTCACACCTGTCTCATAATCTCACCTGTCCCCCTGAATTTACACCTGTCTCATAATCTCACCTGATTTTACACCTGTCTCACAATCTCACCTGTTCTCCTGACCTCACACCTGTCTCATAATCTCACCCATCCCCCTGAATTTACACCTGTCTCATAATCTCACCTGTCCCCCTGAATTTACACCTGTCTCATAATCTCATAATCTCACCTGTCCCCCTGATCTTATACCTGTGTCACAATCTCACCTGTCCCCCTGGCCTCACACTTGTCTCATAATCTCACCTGTCCTCCTGAATTTACACCTGTCTCATAATATCACCTGTCCCCCTGAATTTACACCTGTCTCATAATCTCACCTGTCCCCCAGATCTTATACCTGTGTCACAATCTCACCCATCCCCCTGACCTTACACTTGTCTCATAATCTCTCCTGTCCTCTCGACCTCACACCTGTCTCATAATCTCACCTGTCCCCCTGATTTTACACCTCTCTCATAATCTCACCTGTCCCCCTGATCTTATACCTGTGTCACAATCTCACCTGTACCCCTGGCCTCACACTTGTCTCATAATCTCACCTGTCCTCCTGTTTCACCTGTTTTTCACCTGCCTCACTTCTCTTTGTTTTTCCCCTGATGTGCACCTGTCTCACGCCCCTGCCTTGTGTCCATGTGTTAGCCTGGCGCACACTCCTCTTGGACAGCTGCTGAAGGCCCCGTCAGTGCTGGTCCAGAAGACATCCGGACAGGCAGAGGTCCAGACTGCTGTCAGCACCAGCGCTCAGCCTCATGTCCCTGTGGTGGACTCTGACGGTGAGGGGCTTTTGTCTGATTACGCACAGCACTCAAGGAGAGAGTGGACCAGGCTGACAGATAATCCAGACAAGGTTTCACAAATTGACGCATACCTTTTTATTTCTTTTTAATTTTATTTTAAACATGAAAATCACTGCCTACTATAGCCAGATGATACACTTTTGATGCCTTGGAAAGTTAAAGGTCCCACATTACACAAAATTGACTCTTTAAGACATGTTATAATGCAGTTACCTCATAAAATAAATAAATAAAATACTTGGAGTTGTGTTTTGTTTCATTCACACATGTTTGAGTAATCGTGCATTATTGGTCTGTCTACATCTCCAAAGCTCCACCTTGTGACGTCATGAAGAGGTAGTAACAGCTACATTTTACATTTAGTTAAGTAGAGATGGGATTGAAATCATCCAAAAGTGTGTGGAGTTTAAAAACACAGTGGAGCACTTCTTGAATTACCATATTACATCACAAAGTGGAACAGAGTGTTTTTTTCTGTTTGAAATAAGAACTCAGTCTAAATATGCAGGGTTTGGGTGTTAAACATGTGAGAATGAAACAAAACACAACTCCAGGTATGTTTGTGATGAGGAAACAACACTATAACATAGACTGAAAAACAGTGTAATATGGGCTCTTTAAAGTGAAAAGGAAAAGACAAATTACAAGTAGCACAGTAAAAGTAAAAGAGCAGTGTTCAAAATACCAACAATCAGTGTATGAGTGTTATAGAGGGCAAATGAAAGCTTATTGCCCCATTCTAATACTCCACCTCTCTTGAAAAGCCTAAACAGCCCCACAGTCTCCTCTATCGACCATGTTTCTTAATAGCTCAGACGATGGTCCTCACAGAGACATCCAGTCTGCACACACTATTACACTGCATCAGAGGGAAAATAATGACAGAAATGAAGAAAATTGTTCTCTACTTTGAAAAATCTCAGCAATCACGCAGAGAGAAAGGAGCAGACGAGGAGTCGGTGACGCAGCAGAGATAAAGGTGCACCGTGTAACTTTTCTGGTGGAGGGTCTGTGAAATGTGTTTCTTTATGGAGATGGTATTGCTTTGTCTGAAATGTTTCACAGTATGGCATTAAACCTTTCTGTCTTCATGGAGACTAAATCAGAAGTTACAGGTCAGATCTTGGTATTTTTGAGCAGTAAAACCACCTGTAATTGAATAGATGTAAGGCAGAGCTGTTTAATGCCATACTGTGGAACATTCCAGGCAGAGCAATGGCATATCCATAGAAACAAACAGGTGACGGACACCCAGCCAAAAAGTTACACCGTACACCTTTAATTGCACATTGAAAACTCACTTATCTTTGCTGTGTTGTAGAGACGCTGTTTTTAGTGGGATACGTGACCCGCTCTGAGCTGCTGGAGTTTATCAACAAAGACCAGGTAAAGGTACTGAACGTATAAATAAAAAACAGAGGAAGCGAGTGATAAACGATTAACACTTGTAATAGTAATAAATATAGCTTCAGCATAGAGGCAGCTGTCATGGCCGTGAAATATGATGACATTTGAATGTGCTTTACCTTCTCAGAATCTGGGAAAATGTCTGGAAGAGGTCTGTGGCATTCACTGTCCCTCCGTCCTATTGTCATCTCACAGCACTCTTCAGCAGGTAGGACTAAAGTACTGTAGTTAAGTATATATTTTAGGTATCTGTTCTTTACTTAAAGGCGCATTGTATAACTGTTTGGTTGGGGGTCCGTCACCTGCTTGTTTGTATGGATGTCATTCCTCTGCCTGGAATGTTGCACAGTATGGCATTAAACAGCTCTACTTTACATTTATTCAGTTACAGGTGGTTTTACTGCTCAAAAATACCTAGAAAAACAGATTCTGACTGTGATCGGGGTTGCCTCTCCACAGATCTGACCTGTAACTTGGTCTGGTTTGCTCTCCTTGAAGACAGAAAGGTTTAATGCCATACTGTGAAACATTCCAGGCAAAGCAATAACATCTCCATGGAGAAAAGCATCAGACTGAACCTCCACTAGAAAAGTTACACAATGTACCTTTAAGTAGAAAGTGAATACTTTTTACTTTTACTTCGCAACATTTGAGAGCAGATATCTGTACTTTCTACTCCACTACATTTTTGAACAGGACTGAAAAGTAAAACTATTTTTATTTTTGTGTGAGACTTTTTGAAAAGACCAAGTGGTTTATTTTTAACACATTCGTAGTTTGAGCAAACAAAAACAGCTAGGAAAAATAACGATCGATTCAGTTTTTTCTGTTGAACAAATTCAGCACAAATCCGTATCAAAATCACTACATTTGAAGCTTTTTCCTTTTTTTTTTTTCTTTTAACTTTACTCTTTACTCTTTAAGTAAATTTTTAAACAGGTACTTTAATGCTCAAGTAGATGTGGTACTTCATGTGATACTTTTACTTTTACTTGAGTATTTTTTTTTTTTTTTTGGTTCAGTACCTGTACCTTGACTTATCAATTAGTATTTCTTCCACTGCTACTTATTATATAATTTATGTAAGTACATTTGAGTCTGGTAATACTCATGTGTGAGTTGTTTTGGTTTAAATAAAACTTATACTTTACCTTGAACTTTTGAGTTAAAAACACTGTACCTGATTTTTCTTAAAAATGTGAAAAAAACAAACTAACTTTTTACAGTGGGCTCAAAGTTATTCCTGTCTTACCTTAATATGCATTCAAAACATCTTAATAATTCACAGCTTTTCACAACTTTCAGAGACCAGAGCAGAGTTTTGCCTTCAGTGTAAATCTAACAACAACTAGCATACCAATAGTGCACTTCCCGATACTTGGATAATAAAACCCTTTATAATTAGATGCAAACAGTACACGGTGCACTTATTCTGAGCTGCTTATGCAATGTGTCTGTACTGGGGTAAGGCAAATTCTGCTCAAATAAATGGTTCCTTTAATTTAAAAAGTACTTTTGGATTAAGATGCAGAGTAAAACAGGATCTTGTCAACTAAAATTAAGTACTAAAAGATCTGATTAGTGTATTAGCATCATGTAATGTGTTTATAATTGTGGGACACTGAAAGACAGTATGCAAATTGTGTTTCGTGAGGTTAATTGAAGTCATTTTTTGAGAGTGAATTCAGAAGTGATTGAGTTCTTTGTAAATTTGTGTGGAGTTCCTGTTGATGATGAGACATGCTACTGCTCACAAAGGCTGTCTCAGAGTTTCAACAGTAAATACTTTGTCAAAACCTCTTCAAAGTCTTGTATCAAACTTGCCTTAAAGTTGCACTGCGTAACTTTTCTGGTAGTGGGTCCGTCACCTGTTTCTTTACATGGAAATGTTGCCTGGAATGTTACATAGTATGGCATTACAGTTATTTATCTCTATGGAGACAGCAGGTGATGCCATAGGGCCAAGTTACAAGTCAGATCTTTGGAGAGGCGAGCCCACTCACTGTAAGTAATATGAATGAATAAGAATGTACGTTTTTAAGTCAATAAAAACCCATGTTATTGAGTAAATGGAAGATGGATACATTTAATGCCATACCGGGACATTCCAGACAAAGCAACAACATCTCCATGGAGACAAGCAGATCCTCCACAAGAAAGGTTACACAGTGCACCTTTACATCTTTGTTTTTATGTAACTATATATACCATGTTCTGATAAAATGTGGTGATACATTCAAGAGCCCATGTTACACTATTTTCTGATCTACGTTATAATGTTGTTTCCTCATCAAAAACATACCCAGAGTTTTGTTTTGTTTCATTCACACGTTTAACACACAAATCCTGTAGATTTAGGCTCTTCTCTCACACTAAAACACCCTGTTCCACCTTGTGATGTCATGTGGTAATACAAGAAATGCTCTACTGTGTTTTTAAACTCGTCACACCTTCACTAGAATCACTTGGATAATTTCAGCACTGGAATTAACCATCTCTATTGAACTAAAGGTAAAAGGCAGCTGTTAACTTGAAAACTACCACTTCATGACATCACAAGGTGGAACAGATCAATTTGAGCTCTTTGGAGATGTAGACAGTCGAATAATACTCAATACTCAAACATGTGTGAATGAAACAAAACACAACTCCAGGTATGTTTTTGTGGAGGTAACAACATTCTAACATGACTTAAAGCTCAAAAGTGTCGATTTAGCGTAATATATGGCACAATAAAACACACAATAAAAACTTGTATTACCCTCTCAGACAATGCATTGACAGGAGGGGGTTTCTAGACGTTTCTTCTCCGTTGCCTATGGAGATGTGGAGGATTAGCCTGAAAATCCGCTGTTTGTTTTCCTGCAGGCGTACAGAATCTTGAGTGTGAGCAGAGAACAGACGGTGTTTGTGACTGACGCAGGAAAACTGAGAGGAGCTATAACATGGCTGGAGGTAAGGCTTATTTATAATGTGAAAAATAACACTCAATATAATGATTAATAACATATTACTTATTCGTATTACTTTTTTGTAGTTTTTCTTTATACAGTTTAAAGTGCGTATGACAGGTTTTGATGATTCTCTAATTTCTACTTTATTCGGTGCTATAATATCTGTTGTAAATATAAATTATACTTTTACACCAATCGAGAAGCAGTTTGTGAAGAAAAGTTGAAAAATATGTTGAAAATTACAGGAAGCAGAGAGTTTTATTTCAGATTCTCAGTCCCATACTGATGACATCACACTGGGAGGATTCTATCAAAAAATCTAGGCACAATTTATACTTATAAAACACATTTTCTGATACTTTAAACATGAGTTCAACAAAATAAAGGTATTTTCTTATTATTTTATTTGTCAAATAATAATCTCTGTGTACGTTAGAGGTATGGTTGCTAGGAAACAGTTATGGAATTCCCTAGCCGTGATGTTATGATTTCCAACCAGGAAGTAAAATTTGAAAGCTAAAAAATGTCCAGACTGGTAAAATGTTTTGTAAAATCTTAATTATAATTATCTTAACTGTGCTTTAGTAAAATGTGTAGTCTAACCTGTCATACGCACTTATGTGTACAATAAAATATTACAGTATATGTTCTAAAGAAGGCGGCGATGGCTCAATTGATCAAGTTTTCTTTCCACTAACAAAAAGACTGTATGAATGTGTTGGTATCTGAGTGGCTATAGACCACAGACTGTATAAAGAAGTGGACTCACTCATAGTGTTCGGCTCCAGTCAAATGAAGCTCACGAGGCTAGCAGTTATAGGAGCGAATTTGGAGCCAATTCCATATTAGGAATAGGAATTTATTTACAGACAAAATAGAGAAATAAAAACACCAGGATCATGTTGAGCAGGTTAATACGAACACTTTAAGACCAAAATGATGAGGCTCTCAGCAGCAGGTACAGAGAAAGGCGTGACACTTTTTCATTGTAAAGTCAGTTGGAGCTAGAGTTGATGGAGCCGGAAGCGCCCCCATGCACACTTCCTATTTTGAACGTGGCAGCTAGCATGTTAGCTATGTCCATTTATATATACAGTCTATAATTGCACAATACAAATAGCATTTATGGAGAGAAAACTACTAGAATATGGAGTCAAAACTAGAGTATGAACATTGAGTACAACAGAAATTTATTATAAAAAGGTGATTACCATTTTTATAAATAATCAGGTTCACTAAAATGGGAACTATTTTTGGAATAACTTTGCGTGCAATAGAAATTATTTATGTTCATTATTTAGGTACTTTTTGAGTGACGTTAGTGAGGTTCAAACAAAACACCTCAATGAATGTTTCTTGCAACATCAAACACATACTAATCCAAAACAAAATTAGAATTCTGCCTGGATTATTAAAATGAACAGAATGAATTGCCGACTGACCTATGCACATGTTTTGTTGGTTTTAGCCAGTTGTTTACAGTGATGGGAAGAATACTTTGAAAATGTATTTCGATAAAGAATACTGAATACCTGCATTAAAATGTATTTTGTAATGCATTCTGATACATGGACCGATCAGAGTGCTGTATTCTGAACACTTGGAATACTTAAGGTTACATTTAAATTACCGTAAAGACACAACAAAGGATTAAAAACATGTATTCCTTTGATTTTAGAAAAGTAACTGTATTCTGAATACCATCAAATGAAAGAGTAAAACTATACTGAACAGTTACTTAAATTTAGTATTCAGAATAGGTATATAATTTACATATTCTTAAATGTGCACTGTGAAACATTTCTGGTGCCAGGTCTCCATGGAGATGTTATTGCTTTGTCTGTAATGTTCTATGGTATGACATTAAACATATCTGTGTTTCTATTTCTCAAAAGTACAATAATTCTCTCTGTGAATAGGGGCAGCCCTCCACAGATCTGACCTGCAATGTATCTTATTGTTGTCTCCCTTGGGTTTAATCTATACTGTGGAACATTCTAGACAAAACAATAACATCTCCATGAAGACAAGCAGGTGACGGACCCTCCACCAGAAACGTTGCACTATGCACCGTTAACATTACTGTGAAGAGTATACATTGCAGCGTACTACCTTCAGTCACTAAGAATATGTTTGCAGATATAGCCTGCACATTTGAACTCAGTGTTAATATCTTGCTTCTTTTAGCTGAAGAGGATGTTGGAGGATTTGGCCGCAGACATCTAAAGGCAGGAAATGAAGATGCTCCTCTGATCAAACGTGGGCTGTTCGGAGTCTAATTATCATGTAGTGTAGTACCAGCAGCACATCCCTGTGAACAAAACAAACAAACCCCTCGTACCCCTTCATTATGACCTATTGTCTTCTGCTGCTGTTGTAATTATCAGGGGCTTGTTTCAGAGCAGATAAGCACTATATATAAATCGACCCATGGCTGCAGTTTCATTAAGAGTGGACTCGGATAGAAGGTAAACAAACTAACTGACCATTTAACAGTAACAATAAAGAGTTCAAAGGGCCCATGTTACATTATTTTCAGATCTACTGTATGTTATAATGTTGTTTTCTCATCACAAACAGACCTGGAGTTGTGTTTTGTTTCATTCACACATGTTTAACACACAAATCCTGCATATTTAGGCTGAGTTATTTTCTCAAATAGAAACGCTCAGGTCCACCTTGTGATGTCATGTGGTAATACAGGAAGTGCTCCACTGTGTTTTTCAAACGCCATACACCTTCACTAGAATCATTTGGATAATTTCAGCCAACATAAAGTAAACAATAGTTTTTAACTTGAAAACTACCATTTCATGACATCAGGTGGAACAGAGCATTTTGAGTTTTAGAAATGTAAACAGACTAATAATAAAATGTTCCTCAGACATGTGTGAATGAAACAAAACACAACTCCAGGTATGTTTTTGATGAAGTAACAGCATTGTAACATGTCTTAAAGCTCACAACAGTCAGTTTTGCGTAATATAAGACCTTTAATGTGTTTATAATGTTTAATATTCTGTGAGGATGTATATGTGTTAAGAATACAGAATTAATATGGAGATTGTGTCCACTCTGGTGCCCCCAGGTGGTGGTGTTACAGATACAAACATAGTCACGACTTGACACCAGCTAGACAGTGGTGTGTGTAGGCCTGTCACGATAATTATTATGTCGACTTATTGTTCAATATATGAAAGCTGGAACTATATATTTTAGTCTCTATTTAGCATGGATACTTTTACTCTGCTATAGGGGTGAGATTTTTGCCATTTTATGTAATAACGTAAGATTTGAGCTGTTGAGGATAGAATAAATAAATTCTGTGGCTAATTATGGGTTAATTCTGACATTTATTCTTCAAAATGTTTATTGTGAAAGGCCTAACTGGGTGAATAATATAATAATATCCTTTTTATTTGGTTACTGCACATTTGAGCTATAAAGAGAGAGAAAAGGACTCTTGTGTAAATATAGGCTTATAGTTTTCTGTATTCATCTGAGAGAGTGTGTCCCCCTGTGGCTTTGGATGACGTGTGGGCGCGTGGGTGTGTGGGCGTGTGGGTGTGTGGGCGTGTAGCGTCAGCTGTGACACTAAATTGAAATAAACATATGGCTGATGACTGGTGTCGCAGAAGTGGATGAGTGCCCAACGTCTGTTCGGTCTGAGAGAGCCAAGGACTCCTCGTGTGCCTGTAAGACGCTCTGGGTATGATTATTCCTCATTTACTGTTTATACGTAAAACTATTCTACTAATGCTTTGAATTAAAAATGATCAAGTCAATAGTAATGTTTTTATTTATATTTTATGTTTTATGTTGTTACACGTGATCAGTTCAAATGCAGGTAACATTCATTTTATGTCTTCTGTAATTGAACTGAAATAAATACATTGTGAAATGGATATCTGATTAATCAATGACTTTGTACAATAGATAGTAAGGTTGTGCTAAAATATTGAATATCGATATATTCTATACTAAATTTGGTGATATAGTATCGATATTGTGGGCTGCTGTAATCATATCGCCAAGAGTATTTTTTTTATTTTTTATATTTTACTAAATTATTTTGTGACAGTGCTACAATTTTGATGTTTGTTCAGAGAAAAGAAACTTGTTTATGCAATACATTTGACATATTTACGGTTTTACTGATTACAACTGGTTTGCACAAGTTAACAAAGAAATACAATCGTTAAAATGTATTTGGCACTTAAAAATAGTAATAGTACTATATCGATTATCACATGTATCGCCATATTGTGATAATATTGTATCATGAGCCATGTATCAAATATCGAATTGTGAGGGACCCTATCCTAACCCTAATGGATCGGTCCAGAAGCTCCTCCCTTTGAGGCTGAATTTAGTAAACTCAGGTTAGGATAAAGCCCAGTGCATCAAGCCAGTTCCATCAAATTGAAAATGACTTCTGGATTTGAGCCGAAATGTCTTGCCTTGAAATATCTTATCTTCATCGCAGAAACAATGTTCAGATTAGAGATTGACCTAAATGTTTTTTTCATGGTCGATGGCAATGCCGATTGTTTAGAATCCTGAGCAGCCTATAATCAGTAAGCTCTGCCGATATTTTTGAGCCGATAGACAGGGAATATTTTCTTCAAATAATGCATTTAAATTTTATTTATTTATTTTTTTTAACCACAAACTGATAAGAGCTGTTACATTTTGTGCAGTTTTCTCATCTTATTAAAGTGTTCAAACAAAGCTTTATGTGTATTTTTAGGCAGCAGATCAACCAAAACAAAATATCGGCTTTTGCTGGAGATTTAAAGCCTGTTTATTTGTATGACTGAACATAAACCAGACAAATGAAATACAGTACAGTGGTTAAAGGCAACAACACAGACACCCAAAAAGAGGTCATTTTCACTGGTCACTTTATGGAGCTACACTGTGCTCAAGATGCTTTTGGGGTTTTTTTATATTGTTTCGGAGCTCGCTGTTCAGTTCACAATGAACGCAAATAAAAGGTTAAAAGCTCAAAAAAGTTGATTTTGCATAATAGGGGCCTTTAATTGATTATTTGCAGCTGATGTCATCAACATTCCCTGGGGGTGTGATGCTAACTGGAGGCACTACTGTCTGAAGCTCAGTTACTCAGGTTAGACTTTAATCTGAGCTTTGTTTTAACACAATCTGAACAGAAAGAACTGACATAGTTCTTAGAGCTACAACAGGTGAGCTGATTTTTGCTGTTAAACAAGTTAAATTACACTCACAAGCTAGTTAGCGTTAGCCAACAGTTTTTCAGTTAGCCAATCTCACTTTTTTATTGAAAATCAAACACAAACGGGACCATGAACACTCATGTTCACAAAACATGTTTTTTTAAATCCATTTTGAGTATTCAGATGATCTTTAAACTTTGGCAGTGTTTGCTAATATGTGCATTGTGTCACCATGGTAACTGCTGAACATTCCTCCATAGTCATACATGTAGAACACCCCCAGCGTGATGTCACTACAAAGTATATCAATACCACCGTCCTCTCTTATTCCCATGATGAAAACTGAGTGAAGCAAACAAATCAAGTCCAATCAATATGTAGACTCACTGCATGGTAATAACTTCTTGTCTATTTCTAAACATTACAGATAAACCTGTCAATCTGCAACTGGGGAGGCGAAAAGGAATTTGTGGATTTTTGAGGGAACAATTCTGACACATGCAGGCATCTGTAGTTTGGACCTGATCAGGCTTCTCTTATGTCAGTCACAGATAATCTAACAAATATTTTGCCTCCTTAAAGGGCCCATATTACGCGGATCTACAGTATGTTGTAATCTTGTTTCCTCATCAAAAACATAACCAGAGTTGTGTTTTGTTTCATTCACACATGTTTAACACACAAACCATGGATATTTAGGCTGAGTTCTTCTCTCAAGCAGAAAATAATACAGGAAGTGCTCCACTGTGTTTTAACTTCCATATACTTTAACTAGAATTATTTGGATAATTTCAATCCTGGAATCTTTACTGAAAAAAGATAAAAAGTAGCTCTTAACTTGAAAACTACAATCTGCATGACATCACAAGGTGGAAAAAAGCATTTTGAGCTTTGGAGATGCAGACAGACTAATAATGCAGGATTACTTAAACATATGTGAATGAAACAAAATACAACTCCAGGTATGTTTTTGAGCAGGCAGCAGCATTTTAACTCAAAAGTTTGAACTCAAATTTTAGCTCAAAGCTCACAAGAGTCAAATTTGTGTAAGATAGGACCTTTTAGTTATCACAAGCTTTTACACTGGGTTGTTCTGAGTTAACTGTAAGGGCAGCTCTTGATCAGGTCTTGAGTTGGAACTTATATTTATAATGACCTTTGCCACCTTTGCCCACAGCATTACATAGACACAAGAGCCTGACCTGCACCTTGTTGCATGCTTGTCGATCAAAAAACACACAACAGCCACACACAACAACATTGTTCTGTATTTTTGTATTTTTTATGAGTTACTTGTTGTATTTATGTCTTTTGATCCTTTGTAGAGTGTCCTTGTAATATAAATAAAATGTATTGTGATGTCACACATTACAAAGGCATGGATGTAAACCATGTTTGCCCAAGAAATCATTGTAATCAGACTCACAACAGACTTGATTGTGAACAACATTCATAAGATAATCAAGAAAGAGGTGTTTTTCAGAATACATTTTCGTACAAATAGAACTCAGCTCCATGGGATCCCTTGCCCCCATAGGAAAAACATTCAGAGCATTGATTCTTTACAGTCCTCATAGACGTCCACTGAGTCTCCATTGTCCATTCTATTTTCAGACATTAGCCAGTTCCTGGTCAGATGTTTGTGTGCTGTAGTTGTTTTGTCAATGAACAGTTAAGCTTTGTAGGTGCACTGTATAACCTAGAATGTCCCGCAGTATGGCATTTAAGTTCATGGAGGCATGGCAAGTTACAGGTCAGATCTGTATAGAGGCAAGCTCACTTGCAGTAAGACAATATGTTTTTAGAGGTATTTTTGAGCGATAAAACCATCTGTAGTTGAATTCATGCAAGACAGATACAGTTAATCCCAAACTGTCTAAAGCTGCGTTCAGAGTGCGGCATCAAGAAACGCGCTGGACGCCTTTGCTTTTGAGGGCATACTTGACATGTATCCAGGGCATCCATTGTGGTCGAGTGCCTTGTTTTCTCAGTCTCTTTGTGAACGATGGCAGAGCGTCCGACGCCTGAACGCTCGAGACGCTGCAGAAACAGAGAATGGCCAAGGCGCGCGTCCACATAGACTTTGCCTGTAAACTCAACACCCTGACGCCGCGGTCTGAACACAGCTTAACATTCCAACCAAAGCAACATCTCCAAGGAGAGAAAAAGATACTGTACCCAGCACTAGAAAAGTTACACACTGCACCTTTAAGTACATGTACATTCTGTGATCATAGTAATGGCAGCTTTGTGATGCAGAGTTTAGTTATAAAAGACATCGTCTTCAGACAGAGAGCTGCTGTCCACGTGTCTCACACTGGCCTCTGCTGTGAGGGGGCCCTGGGCCTCCACCTGCACCTCTGTCTGTGGATGGGTGCTGCTGGTGGTGGGTGACACAGAGTCATCATGGGTGGGTGCCATGCTCGGCTCCGTGTACATCTGTGAGTGCAGGCTGTACAGGTGCTGAGGGACGCCCATGCTCCCCCCGTCCAACAGGAACTGGGACAGCAGGTGGTTGTGGGGCACTGCAAAGACCAAATATGATTAGACATTTATTTTTTATTTTAAAATTCAATATGCAGTACTTTGTCTCAGTTTGAAACAACAAATCGGAGCCTTGGTTATTTATCTCTTTAATTTGTAGATAAAACTAGCTCTCACATTGGCCTAATTATAAAAAGAGACAATCTTTTAAACGGCTTTGACATGAATGGATTCTAAAGATTTGGATCCTACAAAGGAGCTGAAAGGGTTGTCTTTTCTGGTGAATCATATGATGACATTATATTTTAGTATTCATGGGTTTCCTCTTTTAGTTCACAGGTGACATTTTGAGTGCTTTTTGCCATTCAAATGATAGAATATTTTGTTTTGAATCGATATTTGCTATGGCAACGGCGTTCATTTTTCATCACCCTGAAATCCATGGATTTGCGTGTCTTTCTTGGAAACGGACAGAAGCAGGTACTAAAAATGTGTTGTGACTGTAGTGTTGGCCTAGCACAGCAAATAATAAAAAAGTGTGGAAACCAGGAAGGGACGAGTCAAGTCAAACCAAGTATAGGATCACACAGGTAGTGGTGGAGGAAGTACTCAATTTTGTTACTTAAGTAAAAGTACAGATTAAGTATTAAAGTAAAAGTATTTCATGCAGGCTCTGAGATCTAATAAAGCTTCAAATGTAATGATTTTGATAAAAGAACTGTGCTGAATTTTGTTCAACAGAATCAATTGAATCGATCTGTTGTTATGTTTTTGTTTGTTCAAATCATGAATGTGTTAAAAATAAACCCTCAGCCTTTTCAGCAAGACTCCAACAATAATAAAAAATAATGAATACTTTTACTTTTCAGCCCTGTTAAAAAATATAGTAGAGTAGAAAGTACAGATACCCGCTCAAATGTAGTGAAGTAAAAGTAAAAAGTGCCCTCTTTTAAATGTAAATTACAGATGGGGACAATACGATTTGTGTTATTCTTGGTTGTAATGGTTGTAAAAGCTCAGCTATAACTTTCCATTATATATTCTGTATCCATCTGCAGCCACTTCATGAAATGCTTGAAGTAATTTTATTGAGAGACGCAGCAGCACTCAGGCTCATTACAGGTGCATCTTCACCAGCTGCAGCTCAAGTCTGATCATTATCCTCCACAGGCTCAAGACTTTAACAAAACGAATTAAAACAGCCGCTGTGTTTGTGTGCTGGAAGTATTCTCACAAAACAAGATTCAAGTGAGCATCCCCCAGCTGGAGAGGATGTGTTTGGCACCATTTAGTCTAGTTTTTAGATTTCTGAAACAGTTGAAATATAAACCCAGCACATGTTTACTGGAAAGAATATGCAGCAGAACTTTAGAAAGAAGCAGTAATTGGAAGTGTAGGGCGTTGGTATCAGTTCTTCAGGCTCTTGAGGACCAATGTATGTATGTATGTATTTATTTATTTATTGATATGGGCATAGCAATTACATTGGACAAACCAGATGTGTTGTTTCAAATGTTATAGCAAAAAGATTCAGCAGCGACGTATAGTCATTTTGGTACAAAAGAAAAAAATAAACGCTACTCTCTAGCATGATCCATGATCCATCAGAGGGGCCAAGAACTTCATGGCTCTTTATTGTGGTGACGACAACATCAGCTCCCATTGGGCACTACAGTTTTAACGTGCAAGTCAGTGGACTTGTTTCTTTACTTAAGTTGTTTTAGATGAATATTTAAAATTTCCAATAATAACATAATGATCCACTGGTGTCATAGATTATAACTATACAGCAGATACAAGCACAATATGTCTTCTTTAATCATGATTGTGTCATCTTGTTCTGAGCCTCAGAAATCACTCTGTTTCAATTTTCCCCAGATTGTGATGTCAAAGGAAGAAATCCAGAGGTCTACTGTTCATTAATCATCACCAGACTCGCCAGTTAGTAAGTACAGAGCGATTAAAGATTGCTCAAACATGCATGAATCACTCTAAAAACAACCTGAGAGGGTAAATAAGGTGTCTCTGCCTCACCTTGTAAACTGGTGGAGGGTCGCTCGAGGCTGTCACCCATGGACCACACATTCATTGTAGCTTCAGCGAGTGCAAACTGCTCTGCCACACCTGAAACACACACGCACATATTAGCTGTGTTAGCTGGGTTTGACCTTAGGAGTCTGGCCTCTCTGATCCAATAAAAGCCCCACCCGCCCCACGCCCTGACACTGTCCCGAGGTCCATCGATCTTCGGCTGGCCTCTGAAAAGGACCATCGACCCACAGGCATCCCACGGAGAAGAGAACATCTGTCTGCGTGTGGGCTGGCTTTGAAGACAAAAAAGATTCTTCCCTTCAAAAACATCTCCGCACGAACAGTGTACCCAGCCTGCCAGAACCCTCAGTCAATACTCCATGTGAGGAGGTTTTACACAGGAGAGGGAGAGGCAGTCGCAATTACAAGTGACAAATAAGATGTGAAGGTAAGAAATGTTAGTGGACAACAAGGTCATTTTAATAGACAGTAGGCTTTGTTTTGTGCAGTGATAATTAGTCCCACATGTAAACTGTACACGTCCCAGGAGACTGCTGTGTTACTGAGCACAACAGATGATACTACTGACAATGGTGGGAAGTAAATGAATGTACTAAAAACACATATTCAGAATACACATCTTGCATTTATTGTTATTCAGAATACAGTTACTTTACTAAAATCTAAGGGCTACATTGCAGTACTTGATCACACAATTTTGGGTTCAAACGAAATCGTGTAAGTGAGAAGAACAGAAAACACTGATCTTGTAAGTGAGTGCATGTGAGATTTTTCCTCTCTAATTTGTGATAGGAAATGTATAATAAATGGTGAAAAATAGCAGTTTTTAATGCTTTGTTCCACCTTTACACTATAATGTAAATGCAACTTGATGTAAAAGTAAGTACAAGTTACAAAATACATTTTAATGCAAGTATTCAGTATTCTTGGCAAAAGGAGAAATTTAATTTGTCAGCTGGACAGAGTTTATTTGGTCGAATACGTTTCGCAAACAGAGAAAACAACGGGTCTAGCCAGGACATGTCCAGAGGTGTGAAAACACCCATCATGGCCCTGAATGGATATGCTAACTACTCCCCCACTCCCACTCCATAATGAATAGACCCACCTAACTAACAGAAACTGTAAACAAATATGTGTGTCTCAGAGTAATTTCATTGTAATTAGCTCCTCCCTTCGGGCAGATATAAAGCAGTGTCCACCAGCATCTGATCAGAACTGAAGCAGCTTGGATGAGCTGCGAAACGTATTCCAGCATATTTTATTGTGTCCAGTTGACAAATTAAATTTCTCCTTTTGCCATGGATTCTACCTGGACGACTGAGGGATTCTACACATATTCAGTATTCTGTAACTAAACAGATTTTCAAAGTATTCTTCTCATCACTGACAACTGATCTAAACAATGTTTTTGTGATGAATAAGGAACCACACAGAATGAGTACACGGCTTCAACATTCTCACACTTGCACTAAAATTACACTGCTGTTTTATGTACCAGTTTTACAGCATTATATTTTAGTCAGTTAACCCCTTATTATTCTTGTTAATAGCCCCTAAAATTACCCTCAATTAAACCTGAAGTTGTTTTTGAACCCTTTGAAACACAAACAAATGGCTGGGCTCTTTGTCAAGCCAGATTTCAAATGATGTATATTATTAGTAGATATAGCAGCAACTTTCCCCCTCCTTGTATCTCTAAAAATGATTTCTAGACTTTCTGCAGTCCAGTCTGAATGCATATAAAGAATCTACTGAAATATTTTTTATTTTAGAACAAACTGATCTTGATTTTTTCTCAAAACATTTTTATTTGACAGAAAATAGGAGGGTTATGCCCAGGAGGTTGACAGTTCCTGTTTCTGTCAGATAGATGACAAAAGAGAATATATGAAGAAATTCTTCCTGTTGAATATTTAAACACTTATTTTGAATTTTGACTTAGCTGTCTCACCTTGTTTTTTTGGTTTTTTTTCATATTAATAACATGTTTTCAGATGGGAAGTCACACACCAGGTAGAGCTGTTTGGCCAGTAACCTAAAGGCTTGTGTACTTTGGCGCCTCAGTAACTGTTGTTGCATTCAATTGTTGGTGTGTATTAAAGGTGCATTGCGTAACTTTATTGGTGGAAGGTCTGCCAAGTGCTTTTCTCCATGTAGATGGTATTGCTTTGTCTGGAATGTTTCATAGTATGGTATTAAACCTATCTTCATGGAGTCCAAACCAGGCCAAGTTATAAGTCAGATCTGTGGAGAGGCGACCCCGCTCACAGTCAGAATGTCTGTTTTTCTAGATATATCTGAGCTATAAAACCACCTGTAATGGAATAAATGTAAGGTGGAGCTGTTTAATGTCATACTGTGGAACATTCCAGGCAGAGCAATGACATATTCATAGAAACAAGCAGCTGACAGACCCCGTAAAATGTTACAAAAAGTGCAGTGTCAGTGCAGTCTTACCTGCTGCGAAGCGAGCCTCTTTGATCTCGTCCGTCATCTGAGAGTAGAAGTGTGCATCCTCCTGTAACTCTGCCTCCATACCCCCCCACCCTGCCCCGCTCCACCCCCCAGAGCCCCCCTCGCCCACACCCCAGCCCTTCCATTCAATCAGGTGCGCCACTCTGCCCTGGGCCATGGCTGTGGGTTTAGTGATGTGATCCTTTATCGTGGCCACCAGACCTTGAAAGCAAAACACAGAGAACGGAGGTCAGAAGCATAGACTTTATTATAAAACTAACTCCAATTGATTTAACATTGAAACATTGTCACCCCTCTTCCCACAACTGCTGCAGTGAGCCTCATCATTTTAATCTTAAAATGTTTGTATTAACCATAGACTGTATATATAAATGCGCTAGCTGCCGAGTTCCAACTAGGAAGTTTTCATGCGGGCTCTTCCAGCTCCTATTGACATTGGAATATTGTGGCCCTTCTCTCTGTAACTGCTACAGAGCCTTGTCATTTTGGTCTTAAAATGTTTGTATTAACCTGCTCTACATGATCCTGGTGTTTTTTGTTCGTCAAAAAAATCCTATTCATAATATAGAGCCTGGCTCCAAATTCACTCCTATAACCGTAAGCATTGCGAGCTTTATTTGATGTTGATGCTATAGGTGATGTTACACTTGCTTAGCCCACTTTTTTATACAGGCTATGGTATTAACCCGCTCTACATGATCCTTTTTATTTAGTTATTTTGTCTGTAAATAAATTCCTATTCCTAATATGGAACTTGACTCCAAATTCGCTCCTATAACTGCTAGCCTCCTGAGCTTCATTTGACTGGAGCTGAACGCTATGGGTGACGTCACACACCCTTAGTCCACTTCTTTATACAGTCTGTGGTCAGAGCCATCACAAGACATGGAATAGCATCTTATGTAAATGCACCGAAATGTCCTATACACACACAAAAACTATAAAAGGGAAAAGTATGTCAGCTCAGACTGGAAAATGTTAAAATGACCCGAACATTCCTACAATTTAATTAAAAAATAGCAAGACCAATTGGTACAATTTTGCACTGTACTTTGCCATGAAATATCAAAAAGAAAAATTCACAAATGTTGAACCTGATTTCTATTAGTGACTAGACCCATTAACTTACTGTATTACAATACCTGCATTTTAATTATATTAATTTTAGCTGCCCCCATCTGTATTAAATATTATTAGCTTATAGAAGGTTGTGATGTCCTCTGAAACCCACCAATAAAGGGACTAATATCATGACTTCAGTTCCTTCTGAGGACAAATCTATGTCAGACCAGCTATTACAGGCTAATCAATATAATGCAAGGCCTTTCACAGATTCTCCTAACACATCCATGCGCACTGCTCTGTGTTCTGACATAATAAATCAGCTTTTTCAAAGGTACATTCAATTTGTTATGCAATACAAGCTATTAGTTCTACCACAGATTTTTATACAGTCTTTGGCAATGTTTGTATAGGCTACCTCATACACAGCAAAATTGAAAGGATCCTTGTGCTCCATTGAGATCACTGTATCAGGGCAAGCTTTAACTATTGTTGAATATTCCATATTTTCTTTCTGCCCTGATTCACTATACTTTAGGTGAGATATGTTGGAGATGAAGCTGGTCAGATTAAGCTCATCCTGCACAGAGGAGGTCAGATCTTGCTCCCATTAAATGTTAAAGGGCCTGTATTATGCCGTTTTTCTGATCTATGTTATAATGTTGTTTTCTCATCAAAAGCATTCCTGGAGTTTCATTCACATATACTTAACACACAAATGCTGCATAATTAGGCTCTTCTCTAAAACTGAAAACCACTCTGTTCCACCTTGTGATGTCATGTAGCAATACAGGAAGTGTTCCATGGTGCTTTTAAACTCCATGCACTTCATGGAGCGTGGAGCACTTCAAGCAATCATTTGGATGATTTCAGCCCTGGAATTGTCAATCTCTACTGAACAAAAGCTAAACGGTATCTGTTAACTTGAAAACTACCACATCATGACATCACAAGGTGGAACAGAGCATTTGGAGATGTAGACAGACTAATAATAAAGGAATAGGCATGTGTGAATGAAGCAAAATAAAACTCCAGGTATGTTTTGATGAGACAACAATTATAACACGGCTTAAAGCTCACAGGAGTCAATTTTGCATAATATAGGACCTTTAAGATGGAAAAGCTAAAGGTGGGTTTAGCGATACAGCAAAGGTTACTGTTTTCAAGTCGATGTTAAAAGAACCGCAAAGGTCACAAGAAGGTCAAGGATGTCAAATTACAGAAGTATCTCAGGTATGGGAAGTGAATAAGTTGCCCTGCCTTGAGCGTTAGCACCCAGTGCTAGCAGGAGAACAATGAAAGTCTGTTATAGATGTGGATTTGAATGTGTTCCACAGGGAAACATGACGCCCACAGTCTGTCTGCAGTGTTGTGGAATTGTCTGAAGACGCTGTGCTGGCATCATTTAAAACACACAGGACAGGAGGACGGGGGAGGCGGATGTTTTTAAAGAGGTTGCTTTGTTCATTAGCGAGCTCTCAAAAATAATTATGTTAATCACTTCCTATTACCTTGGGATCTGGAACATATAACAAAAACAAAAACTGACAATTTTTTTCCAGACTTCATTGTCTCTACACGATACTCAAAACATCACAGAAGTTTGTGTACGATCTGTTAGGGATTCATAAATTAACAGTCCAAACAGTATTGAATAACTCTGGTTCTTAGGTTATGCACACTGCATAAACAGGGTTTAAGCACTTTATGTTTATTTGTGTGAAACACTAAAGTATTAATGGAAAAGTTGAGTACATTTACCTGATATGGAAGTGGTAACAGGTTTATACAGAAGCCCACAGCGCACCTGCCGTCCTCACACAAAATATGTGATTGTTTTAGTCTTGATTTTTGCAGTTACCCTGTAAACACGCTGTTTATTGGTGATGCTGCTGCTGGGCTCCGGGCCTTTGATATGGCAAATAAAACCAAAGCAGCTGGCAGCAGTTAAACTTTATAGAGGAAGAAAAATGTGCCAATAAAGTTGGCATTACGTTTCTAAAATGTGATTAGACTTTTATCCTCACTGGTTTTATCCCACAGGTCACCATTGTAACATGAGGGAATTGCCTTAATTGACAGTGAAGCAAATTAATTGAAATTCTAAACTGGTAAAGGAGACACAGTCTGACAGATCCTCTGAGGATTTCTGCAACCAGTGGCAACACATGTGAACATCACTGGTCTAAAGCTTCATGATGAACAAAGGCGTTGTGGTCATATCTGTGAGGTTGGTTCTTCATCACTTAATACTCTCCTTGTGTCTGTAGAAATGCTGTCTTTTATTTAGTCTATTATTTTTAATCATGGATTTGAATGCATGCTAACAACAAAGGGTAGATAAGAGATAGTAAAGGTGCATTATGTAATTTTCAGGTATGCCACATGCTTATCTCCATGGAGATGTTATTGCTATGTCTAAATTGTTTCATAGTATGGCATTAAACTTACCTATCTAGCTAAAAAGATAAAAAATAAGCATACTTTGAGTAGGGTCGCCTCTCCACAAATCTGACCTGTAACATGGCTTAGTGGCTTCACCTGCTTTTCTCTAGAGAGATAGATAGGTTTAATGCCATACTGTGGAACATTCCAGGCAAAGCAAAGCAAAGCAATCTTCATGGAAACAGATGTCTCTGCAGCATCTTGCTGAATGCAGAAGTGTTTGATCTAGTAAAAATAGTAGGTTCTCTACAATATATCTGTAAAAGACCAATGCCCCTTCATTAGGAATACATTTTGAGTTGGAAGAATACCAGGAGACAAATTTGCATATAAAGTGGCCAAAGTGAAAAGGTAATCAATGTCAATATAGGGAAGTGGAATATTGAAGTCCAAAGAGCTTAGACCTCTCCCCTTTGCCCCCCTCCTGACCAACACTGATTGTTGAATGACTGAGTCGAACTACAGCTTTGTTGTTGCATTGATTTGGAACAGGTGTCTGAGGTTGATGTTGGTTCCTCCAGCTTCAATAATTACTCTGGAAGTTTGACTGGAAGTGTTCAAAAAGGCAGAGAGAACATTATAAGATGAGATAGGGAGCCCCGACAGAGACATAGTTTAGCTGATGCTGATGTGTAAATAGGTCACGGAGAAGCAGAGAGATGACTACAGAACCCCCCGTGGTAACTTTGGCTAGCTCCATGATTGGGTCTGTGATGAGACACAGCAGGTATTTAACATGTGTGTAATACATACATACACATTTGGAATGTCAGGAAAGTCAGGTAGAGATTACTTACAAAGAGTCATGGTGAATCGCTGTACTACTACATATACTCTTTATGCACTTTAAAATATATGAAATGCTCTTTAGTAATGTAAATGTAATGAGAGTCGTTGTGAATTGGTATACTACTACTACTACTATATATACTCTGTACTGCATACCTACTGGTGTTTTATATTCATGAATTTGATTACATTGTGTTACATTGTGATTACAAATGTTCATTTCTATCAGCGAATAGACCCAAGAACTCACTGTATTACAACAAAAACTAACTAAAAAAACTAACATTTAAACTATATTCATTTTAGTTGCCCCCATTGTATTAAATATTATTGGGCTTTTTGCAGGGGAAAAGCAGGGGCAGAAAGTAAGTTATTACAAATACTCACATTAATTGTTGAGTAATCCTATTAGTGTGTCTACATCTCCAAAGCTCAAAATGCTCAGTTCCACCTTGCGATGCCATGTAGTGGTAGTTTTCATGTTAACAGCTCCTTTTACCTTTAGTTCAGTAGAGACTGGCAATTCCAGAGCTGAAATTATCCAAAAGACTCTAGTGAAGGTGTGTGGAGTTTAAAACACAGTGGAGCACTTCCTGTATCACATCACAAGGTGGAACAGAGTGTTTTCTTTCTTTATACATCCAAACACATAACAGCCCTGCATTGTGAGCTCTGATTGGCCAGAACTCAAAGAATACCGCAGTACATATGCTTGTAATTGAGTTCTTTTTAGCCATGTAACTGTACTTTTACTTGAGTGTATTTTTTATGCTCAAAATGGCATCTACAAACAAAAAGCTGAAACCCATGATTTATCTTTTTGGGCTTGTGATTATTTTTAGAATTTGTGAATAGATTTCCCCATGAAATGTAGCACCTCATTTTCAAGTGGAGGATGCTAACTCTAAGTGTCAGCATGTCTAATTAGCTTTCATAAGAAAATGTAGCGTTAAGAATAAGAACACAGGAGTTTGTTTTACCCATGAGTGAGGAAGTAGCCAGTTCTCCGATGTCATATCTACTGCTCTTGTCGGTCACACTGCCATTGGACGGATTCTGGGCTTCCTAGAAAAACAAAATGACACACTGTGAATCTTCTGTATCTAATTTTTTCTTTTTTTCTGTTTTTTCTTTGCCGCTCTATACGTACTTTTTAAGGTCCTGTATTACACAAAATTGACTCTTGTGAGCTTTCAGTCATGTTGTAATGCTGTTATCTCTTCAAAAACATACCTGGTGTTTTGTTTCACACGTAATCCTGTTTTATTAGTTTGTCTACATCTCCAAAACTCAAAATGCTCTGTTTAACCTTACGATGTAATGAAGAGGTAGTTTTAAAATTAACAGCTACCTTTTACCTTTTATTCAGTAGAGATTGGCAATTCCAGAGCTGAAATTATCCAAATGATTATAGTGAAGGTGTATGGGGTTTAAAAACACAGTGGAGCACTTCCTGTATTACCACACGACATCACAAGATGGAACAGAGTGTTTTCTGTTTGAGAGAAGAACTAAATATGCAGGATTTATGTGTTAAACATGTGTGAATAAGGAAACAATATTATAACATAGATCAGAAAATAATGTAATATGGGCCCTTGTTTCATTGCCTCTCTATATATACTTTTTAACATAACATACTTTTTTTTTCCAGAAAATCTCCAAATATGAGGCATAATAATAAGTGAAGTATTTGCAGAGCAGCAGGTGTGAGCATCTCCTCCTCTCACTTATGAAGGAAACAACAATGGGAGACGACACAGACTTCTCCCAATGAACTGTGATTTGAGGTATTTCTGTACTGCCTTCTGGAGCTCACACATCCTGAGAGAAGAGGAAGAGGAGGAGGAGGAGGAGGAGGAGGAGAGGAGAAGAGATGGAAGAGGAGGAGGGGATCACACATAGACTAGTTTGTGTGAAGAAGAAGAGAAGTTTTGAGGATCAAAGCTGAAATACATTTTTAAGACCTGGAATAATAGAATAATAGACTGGCCTCCTGTAGCTCAAAACCGGTCTGAGAAAGGTGGAAATACACGGCTCTTTGTTACAGTTGAACAAGAGAGAACACATGATGAACCGCAGAGTAAAACTGAGGACTTTTATAGATCCTATAGAACACCTGGCCTTCAAAGTTACTGCTTCAACCCCCCTCACCGTTGCTGTCATCTACCGCTCCCCAAAACCAAATCCTTCATTCATGTCTGATTTCTCCACATTCCTGACCCAACTTCGCTCTACCTCCCCCTCCATTTTGCTACTAGGAGATTTCAACTTCCACTTGGACTCTACCACCTCCACTGCTACTACTGACTTTATGGAAATATTGAACTGCTTCAACATCAGTCAACATATCAACTTCTCCACCCATAACCATGCACATATTCTGGATCTTGTTTGCACTTCAGGCCTCGCCGTATCAAACCTCTCCAGCACTGATCTCGCCATCACCTTCACCACTGACATCCCCGTCCCTCATCAAAAACAGACACGTTTGCTACATTTCTGCAAGCCCAGTCTCAACTTACCCTCCACACTCAATTCCCTCCTGACTGCCCAGTCCACAGCAGAGCTCACCACTCTCTACAACGACACCCTCTCCTCCTGCCTGGATCAACTCGACCCCCGAAAAATGAAAATTGTCTCATTCAATCACTCTGCTCCCTCTCAGCTCTGCTCCCTCTCTAACCTCCCATTTCTCTCCAAACTCAATGAACGTACCGTCGCCAAAAACTGCATCTCCGAAATAAAGTCTTGGCTACAGTCAAACTTCCTCCAACTCAACTGCAACAAAACTGAAATAATCATCATCGACCCACCCAACATCACAATAACCTCATCCTCTCCATTGATGGCTCCTCAGTCTCCTCCTCCTCCCACCTTCATAACCTTGGCATCTTCTTTGATCAGATCCTCTCCTATGAACACCACATCAAACACATCACCAAAACTGCCTTTTATCACCTCTGGAACATTGCTCGCTTCCGCCCTTCCCTTTCTCCTCAGTCTGCTGAAACCCTCATCCACACCTTTGTCACCTCCCACCTCGACTACTGCAATAGCCTGCTCTATGATTCACCCTCCAAACTCCTCAATAGACTGTAGTATATCCAGAACTCTGCCGCCCGCCTCCTCACCCACGCTTCCTCCCGTGAACACATCGCCCCTGTCCTCAGAGATCTCTACTGGCTCCCTATCCCTCAATGCATCCAATCTTCTCCACCATCACACCCCCACCAGTGCCCTCCGATCATCTGACGCCAACCTCCTGTCTCCCCCCACCAGGACTAAACACAAGACCTGGGGGGACAGGGCCTTTTCCGCTGCTGCCCCGACCCTCTGGAACTCCCTGCCCAAACACATCAGAGACTCATCCACACTCTCCATGTTTAAAAAAGCCCTGACACCCCATCTTTTTAAAACCACCTTTCATTAACTGTCTTATTTCTTTTGTTTGCCTTTGTTTGTCTCTTCATGTAAAGCATCTTTGAGTATCTTGATTTAATATTTAATATTATTATTATTATTATTATACACAGAATCGATTCTTGTGAGCTTTAAGAAATATTATAACATAGATCAGAAAATAGTGTAACATGGGCCCTTTAAAATTGTTGAAATCATCCTTATAATACACTGTCACATGCAGTTTTTGAATTTGAATTTTAACTCTATTTTAAACATGTTTTCAGGGGAGAAATGCAAAATTCTAGGCTTTGGGTGCAAAAAATTCCTCTTTTTGACAGCCCCTCGCCTTCACTGGGCCCTGGCAATTAAATTGAAATCATAGTTTCAGTTGGTGTAATTATCGAATTGCTAGAGATGAAATTTTGAATTTATTTATATAATCTTTATATGTATCAGTCAAAAGTTTGCACTCACCCTCTCATTCAGTGTTTTCTATGTTTTATTAGATACATACACAAGACATTAAATATATGAAGTAAAATACCATGGAAAAAAAGTTACCGGTAAATAACTCTATTTTTTATATTTTATAACCAAATCCTCAAATTAGCCACCCTTTGCTTTGTCGAGTTTTTTATTCTTTTTCTTTACTAAACAATTCCAGATATCTCATTTAATTTATTTGATCTCTTCCAAATATATCTAAAATGTAGAAAGTGGTAAGAAAAACAAACAAACAAACAAACAAACAAACAAACAAACAAACAAACAAAACATTGAATGAGAGAGTGTCCAAACTTTTGATTGGCTGTGTATGTTGTTGCTTGTGTGACATCAATCCACCTGAGATGAAGAGATGACCAGAACCATAAAGCAGGTGGTATTGTGCTCCATAATGCACTGTATTGTATGTTTTGGATCAGATGGAGTGAATGAGAAGAGCAGCTGTTCCCTCTGCATGGTGCTCTCACAAACACAGAGGTGTGATGGAGCCTTTCAATAAACACTGACTCAGCCTCCTGTGTCCTTCCTCTACTGTTCTACTGTACACATACTCATGTCCGGGTTTGATAACACGCCATCTAATACTGGTCAAAATTATTCTAACACTGGAAAAATAAAAAACTTAAAGGGGCCATATTATACTATTTTCTGATCTATTTTACAATATTGTTTTCTGAACACAAACATCCCTGGAGTTGTGTTTTGCTTCTGTTATGGAAATGTTTACGTCAGTGATCTTTTACTGGGTTTAGGCTGATGATAAATGATACATCAGATGTCTACTGTTAAGCGAGGTTATCACAACCTCTTAATTCTTACTTCTTGGTTTTTATAGTTTCTTGATGGCTCGCTGTAATCCTAGCTCTTATCCCTTGCAGAACACTCTGCCCTTGTGCTCCTCATAAAAGTCACTGATTGTTGACCCAGCCTTGTGTTGACCTGTTCTCGGATATATATATATATATATATATATATATATATATATATATATATATATATATATATATATATATATATATATATATATATATATATATATATATATATATATATATATATATATATATATAATATATTATATATATATATAATATATTTTATATATATATATATATATATATATAATATATTATATATATATATAATATATTTTATATATATATATATATATATATATATAAAATATATATATATAATATATATATAATATATATATATATATATATATATATATATATATATATATATATATATATATATATATATATATATATATATATATATGTGTGTGTGTGTCTGTATCATCCCTGTGCCTTATGCCTCCCTGTGGGGTATAAGAACTCTGAACTGTATGCATTGTTATGTCACAGTTTAGGGACAGACAATGCTCTGTCAGGGACAGGTAGTTCTGTGATTATGTGCGCAATTGCTTCAGTAAATCAGACTCCTGGATTCAAGACAGCTTTTCAGTTCTTTTTATTCTTTGATGTTTGCAGTCGAGAAATTCCACAACATTTCATTCACACAAATCCTACATATTTAGTCTGAGTTCTTCTCTCAAATTGAAAACACTGTTCCACCTTCTGATGTCATGTGGTAATACAGGAAGTGCTCCACTGTGTTTCTGAAATTGTTAATCTCTACTGAACTAAAGGTCAAAGGAGCTGACAGACTAATAATAAAGGGTTACTCAAACATGTGTCAGTGAAACAAAGAGCAGCTCTGGGTATGTTTTTGATGAGGTTAACAGCATTATAACATGGCTTAAAGCTCACTAGAGTCAGTGTTGTGTAATATAGGACTTTAACCAATGAAGCCCTGAAGATGAAACAAGTCTTTTCTGATGTGTATAGAAAAAAAACAAAAATGTGGCTGTTTACTGTAGGTGTTCCAGTCAGTGAGAACAGGTAGAGGGTGCTTTTGGAAAAAGGATCAACACTTTAGACACAATGAAATCCAGGCACTCCAAAAAAGCAAAAGTTACACAAGGAAAAGTATAGTTAAAAGGCTTTTATTTAAATGTCCAAAGCCAACATATTTCAACCATGAGTGGTCTTCATCAGGGCTTAGTTTTGTTTGATTGTTTCTTTTCTTTTCTGATGTTCCTGACAAAAAATTCTCAGATTCAGATAGTGTTGTTGGTGTTTACAGTTTTGCATGATTTCTCCCTGCTTTTTATTGTTCCTTGAGAGCTGTCTTAATATGATAATGACTCCACTTATCTGTGCAGGGGGCATCAGGTATTGTGTCTGGCCTGGAATAAAAGACATCATTTGAAAAGATTCATTTTTATTTTTTCATTTCATATTTCAAACCGATTAATGAAAATAAGTAAGTAGACCTGTATCCAGTGTATTTAATGTACATTTCACATATTTTTTTCTTATTTACATGCTCTGTTCCACCTTGTGATGTCATCAAGCATAGTTTTCAAGTTAACAGCTACCTTTATACTTTTGGTTTAGTAGAGACTGACAATTCCAGGTCTGAAATGACCCAAATGATTATAGTGAAGGTGTATGGAGTTTAAAAACACAGTGGAGCACTCCCTGTACTACCACATGACATCACAACATGGAGCAGAGTGTTTTCTGTTTGAGAGAAGAACTCAGCCTAAATATGTAGGATTTGTGTGTTAAATGTGTGAATGAAACAAAACATAACTCCAGGTTTGTTTTTGATTAGGAAACAACATTTTAACATAGATCATAAAATTGCATAATATGGACCCTTTAGGCTCAAAAAGGAGTTTGAAGACGAAAATTTAATTAAATCCCACTCCTGGAAAGCTTGGTAATACTGAATTCATCAAAAAAGACTATCACAACACTAGAGACCTCATTGGCATAAGGTTTTTCTCACAAATTCATGTCCTTCTGATTAAAAAGTGCTGACTGTGAAAGACCATTATCACTGAATGAACAAAACTGGAAGAGGCATTCAAATTCATCTGTGCTTCAAATGGTCTTCCACACATGGCCGTGTTGCTCCATGCCCCCATTGAATATGATTTTAATTAAAAAGAACCTTAAGATTACATTGTGTGTTATTATCTTGTTAGAGATAATTTTTGAGAGCATAACACTAAAAAGATAATACCTACCTTGTCAGAGGATGTCTGTCCCTCCTCCGTCTGGGCCCATAGTACAGTCATGGGCTGCTGCAGATCTGAGAACACAAAAGAGAAGAATCAGAGTGAAATGGTCCTCTGCATTTGACCCATACTTCAAACAGTGCACTGAAGGAGCAATGTTCAGTCCTTAAAGAGCCTGTATTATGGTATTTTCTGATCTGTTATAATGTTGTTTCCTGATCAAAAACACACCTGAGTTTTGTTTTGTTTCATTCACACATGTTTAACACAAACCCTGCAAACCAAGTCTGAGTTCATCCTCCAAACTGAAAAAAACTCTGTTCCACCTAACGCCATGTGGTAAGAGCTCCACCATTTTAAACTCCATACACCTTCAATCATTTGGATAATTTCAAACCTGGAATTGTCAATCTCTCCTGAACTAAAGATAAGAGGTGGCTGTTAACTTGAAAACATAACTCCAGGTATGTTTTTGATGAGGCAACAACATTCTAATATGATTTTGTTAGAATGTTTCTGGTGTAAGCGTCAAAGAGGACCATGATCATGAATCTCACGTAGGTAAAGTGACAGCGTAGCTTGGCAAAAAGTGAACAGGATACCTCTGGAAGGACGACCCTCCTTCTATTGCCTTTTTGTCTAATATAGGACCTGTAAGGGAGAGTGCTATGCCCAAAAATGCAACCTTATTCAGTTTCAATGTTAAAGGGGAGCATTCTCACAAATCTAAACTCTATCATCTCTCTCAAACTTCTATCCCAGGCATAAAAGGAAACTCTGCTTTCATACTGATTGAAATGGCGCTTTTGACTGACAGTTAAGTCTTATCTAAATTTAAGTATAGGTCTCCATTACACCACACTGTTGTTATGCTACCCACAATGTGTTTATATTTCATTTCAGAGACTACAAAACCTGAGAGCCAACGGTTATTTAGAAAACAAATGCAAATGTAATAGACCAATTTCAAAGCTGATGTGGTTCACAAAGCATCATCTACACACCATTTGGAGAGTACAGATAAACACATTCTAGGTTTAGAGGATTCTTTAATCTTGGATTTTTGGCTCACAAACTCACAAAATGTTAGTGTAATTTAACTCAAATAGCTAAACTCACTGAGCATTTATCACAGGAACCACTGCCAACACATAACATGAATAATTTCATCCCTGAAATTGCCAAACTCTACTGACCAAAAGGTGAAAGGTAGCTGTTAACTTGAAAACTACCACCACATGACATCATAAGGTGGAACAGAGTATTTTGAGCTTTGAATATGTAGACAGACTAATAATGCAGAATTACTCAAACATGTGTGAATGAAACAAAACACTCCCGGTATGTTTTTGATGAGGTAACAACATTATAACGGCTTAAAGACACAAGAGTCAATTTTGTGTAATATAGGACCTTTAAACAGTACATCTGTTTGTTATTAATGGCCTCAAAACTATACCCTGAAGAACACCATTGACGGATGTATGCCAAATTATTCTGTTTCACATTCTTAATTTCAAGAATTTGACTTTTTTTTTAGATGAGTGGATGAACAAGTACACCACAAAAAGTTATACCTGAGTGAGTTCAAATTACTAAAATTAAGATTTAACTTGATCTGAGTAGATTTCACTTGACAAGTAAAATGATCTACCAATGCCAGTCTTTTTATTCTTAATTCAAACAACAAACAATTTAGCTTCTTATTTTAATTGTAAAGAGTTGTTGTTGTTTTTATTTTCAGAGCAAATATTTATATTTTTCCATTTCAACTACAAAAAGACTTCCATTCCATTGGTAGATCATTTTATTTTTCATGTGGAATTTACTCATATCAATATAACGTGTTAATTCAAGTCATTTTAACTTGGCAAGATTTTAATTTTTGTAGTTTTTCCTAAAGGACAGGGCAGAAGTGATTCTAAACACGTTTTGCAGGAGTCCTTGATATGACCGATGGAGCTGGAGCTGTTTCTGGAGCAGGACCTTGTACCAAAGCCTCATCACTCCTCTGAGTTAATGAATATTGATGGTGGATTTCCATAAATGACAGGGTCAGATTGAAAGCTTTGCACAGTGCAGGTACTAGAAAGGTCAACAAGCACACAAACAGTACAGATGCCCGGGCTTTCCTCTGAGGGCTCAAGAGACATCACCATGGAAACCCCCAGCAACAGGGTCGGACATCGCCTTATTTAAGAGAAAACAGTTCCTCTATAAAACCTCCTTTCCTCACTTGTTTTTTTCCATAGACTTGTATATATAAATTAACATTGTTAGCAGCTTGTTCCAAATAGGAAGTGAGCATGGGGGGCACTTCAGGCTCCATCATCTCTGGCTCCAATTGACTTTACGTTGAACATTTATCATCCCTCTCTCTGTAACTGCTGCAGTGAGCCTCATCATTTTTGGTCTTAAAATGTTCGTATTAACTCGCTCTACATGACACTGGTGTTTTTATTTCTCTATTCATGTCCATAAATAAATTACTATTCCTAATGTGGAACTCGACCACAAATTTGCTGCTATAACTGCTAGCCTCGTGAGCTTCATTTGACTGGAGACGATGCAGTGCAATGGGTGATGTCACACTCCCTTAGTCTACTTCTTTATACAGTCTGTGGTCTTTTCTCAAAACTTTTACTGGTCTATTGTTTGTCCATTTTTCCTCTCTTCTGTCATCATTATTTGTCACTGTGATTTTGCTTATTTCTTTCATTTGGTGTCTCCTGTCCTCTAACTTCCCCTGTTCTTCTCCCCCTCTCATCCCTCCACCTGTAGAGTAGGGTTAAAGCTCCTCTCTTGTTCTCTTATCTTTACACTGGAGCACACATCTGTCCATTCCTCCTGTGCAGCTCAGCACTCAGTGTTCGATTGGCCTCTTTGTAAAAACAAGACGTTAGTGAACAAAAGCTTTGACTGTTTTGGAAAATGTTGCGGGCAGTGGATGGTGAAGGTCATGGTTACAGCCTGGAGAGGAGTAAAATGCCAGGGACCAGTGAAATAATATAACATTATCCAGACTTAAGCTGTCCTCTCATTATGCTGGCCTTAATATTTGCACCTCGTTCTGATTGAATCTAACTATAATTGCTCTGGCTTAATCACTGCTTTGGGCACATTTTATAAATGCATAAAACTCTCTCCCTCGACTTTAATTTCAAAAGAAGGACCAAAGGGACTGTTGGATTATGTGAACTAAGATGTTTGTTTTTACTGTCGTTGCCCACGTGGGCGTTGAAGTCCCCCAGTAGAACAACGGAGTCCCCGGTCGGTGCACTGTCCAGTACCCCTCCCAGGGACACCAAGAAGGCCGGGTACTCTGCACTGCTGTTTGGCCCGTAGGCAAACAAAAAAGTGAGAGACCTGTCCCCAACCCAAGGGCACAGGGACACGACCCTCTCGTTCACCAGGATGAACAACACACGCCGGCTGAGCTGTGTGGCAATGAGCAGGCCCACACCTGCCCGCCATCACTCCCCACGGGCAATGCCAGAGAAATGGAGAGTCCAGTCCCCCTCAAGGAGTTGGGTTCCAGAACCCAAGCTGTGCGTGGAGGTGAGGCCAACTATATCTAGTCGGTAATGCGCAACCTCCCGCACAAGCTTGGGCTCTTGCCCCCCCAGTGAGGTGACATTCCATGTCCCCAGAGCTAGTCTCCATGTCCAGAGATCCGGTCGTCGAGGCCCCTGCCTTTGACTGCCATCCAGATCTCCATGCAACGCCCCCTTATGGCTCCTCCTGCGGGTGGTGGGTCCACGGGAGGACGGCCCCACGTCGGTCCTTTGGGCTGTGCCCGGCCAGGCCCCGTGGGGGAAGGCCCAGCCAGCAGACGCTCACCATCGAGCACCCACCCCAGGCCTGGCTCCAGGGTGGGGCCCTGGTAATGCCATTCCAGGCGACGTAATTGGCCTTGCTGTTTTTCTCTTCATAAAGGGCTTCGAAACAACAGAGTGGAACAAGAATGAGAATGGGGCCTATTCTGTTGTGTTCACCTGGTTACCCCTGGACACTGCTCACTCTTTTGTCTTGAAGGATCTGCCACTCCTCAAACTGCCCTGACACAGGTCTGCTGACCCTACCTGACCAGTCCTCCTGTTAAACTGCATTGAGATCTTTGACTGAGACACAAAAGTGGCAGCAAAACTTGAATTTCCTCAGAATCAATAAAGTATCTCTTGCTCTATTTACAAAACAACTAGGCCTGTACACCCAGTGGCTGTACATCGCTGTATAACTCGATTCAGAAAATAGCTGAAAGCTTTTTTTTGACAAATGACAACACACAGAATGCTGTCAAGATAATAAATAGCTTCTATTCTTTGTTTTTGTTCAAGAGAGCTGGTGGTGTTTGCACATATTTCTGAAATGAAACCTGGGATGTTATGTTGTGAGTAGGGTGTGCTTACTAGTGTTGTCATGATACTAAGGAACAGACTCACTACTCTATACTGATTCTGATACCACCATTTTCAAGAATAAAATCATAGTACTTTCTTTTATATTACCATGTGGCCTTATATATGTGTAATCCCTCAGTCGTCCATAGTGGCTCATGGGCGTATACGAGTCTCTGTGGTCTTACACTTATTCTGATACAGCTCAAGATCAAAGCTACAGTATTCAGGAAAGGTTCATTTTCGTCCTGTGAATGTGACCTTTTTAATAATACCTGCTCATAATACCTTAATAATACCTGCAAGTATCTAATTTCAATTTTAGAATTGATTGGTATCTGATTTTCAATACTTATGACAACCCTAGTGCTAACTACTATGCCTCCATGCTGCCAGTGTGTCTTGGCCAGTGACACAAAGGCAGATTTAACCCCCTGCCCTCCAGATACCAAGCAAACGCACATAATGCCCGTACAATAATACAGCCTCCAGTCCAGTCTGATTTTTTTTATCACCTGTTACTAAAGGCTTTGCACTCAGTTACAAAGATGAATTCGGAATATACAGCTTGGGACATAACGCCTTAGCCAGTCTCACGCTTACGTGTTATGGTTTAAGTATCTGCCCTTCTGTTGACCTAGATGTGTAAAGCAACAGCTGATAAGATTTTAAAGGGCCCATATTACACTGTTTTCTGATCTGTTATAATGTTGTTTCCCCATTAAAAACAAATGTTTAGCACACAAATCCTGCATAATTAGGCTGAGTTCTTCTTCTTCAAACAAATAAGCTGTTAAGTACAACTGCATGACATGTGGCATTTTGAGCTTTGGAGATGTAGACAGGCTTTTAATAAAGGATTACTCCAACATGTGTGAATGAAACAAAACACAACTCCTCGTATGTTTTTGATGAGGTAACCACATTCTAACATGGCTTAAAGGTGCACTATGCAACTTTTCTTGTGGAGGGTCTGCCACTTGATTGTCTCCATTATTCTGTAATATATCAAACTTGTTTATCTTGCCTTTATTCAGTTACAGTTACAGGAGTTTTTATTGCTCAGAAATACTTTGAAAAACATGAATTCTGACAGTGAGTGGGCTTGCCTCTCCACAGATCTGACCTGTAACTTGGCCTGTTGGCAGTTGCCTTCTTGTGTCCATGGAGATAGATACATGCAATGCCATACAGTGGAACATTTCAAGCAAAGCAATAACACTCCCATGGAGACAAGCAGCATGATGTACCGTCCGTCAGAAAAGTTGCACGGAGCACCTTTAAACCTCACAAGAGTCAATTTTGCGTAATATAGTCCCTTTAATGCCAGCCCAGAATGCCAAAACCCTTGAAAGAAATAACTGTACATACTATTGGGACCCTTATAGTTTTGCTAGCTTGATTTATATGTGATGTGAAAGGTTAAGTGAAGGTTAGAGTTGAAACTTGTCAGTAAATCAATCCTTCAAATTTCTTGGCTGCACATTATAGCTCCAAGGCTCTGTCCCCTCAAAGATACGGATCGGGGATGGTTTTGACAGCTCTAATTAACGCTTGTTCCCCCCCTTCCCGCAGAGAATCGTGGCTTCCGCTTAGGTGCTGGCTTTCTTTTTTGACAAATCTAACCAGCGCTGTGTACGTTCTGAGAGGGGGTAAGTGCATAGGGGCAAGGATCATAACATTACAAACCTAGTCACGATTAACAAGAGCACAGACCGGGTTTAAGCTGTCATACACACCATAGTCCTAATCCCCCCAATACTCACTAATATGCTCCACACACAACCACTGGCAAGTCTTAAGGCTGATTCCAGGGTTCAACTTTCAGATTTTTTCTCATCTTCTTTTGAGATTGTGAAAATATCTCTGCACTTCATCTGTGCTGTTGACATTTCACTCACGTCACGATGCTCTGCTCCCTCCTCCAGTTAGGGTCTATATTACGCAATTTTCTGATCTCTGTTATAATGTTGTTTCCTCATCACAAACATACCTGGGATTGCATTTTGTTTTATTCACACATGTTTAACCCACAAACCCTGCATATTTAGGCTGAGTTCTTCTCACTAACAGAAAACGCTCTGTTCCACCTTGTGATGTCATGCAGTAATACAGGAAGCACTCCACTGTGTTTTTAAACTCCATACACCTTCACTGAATTATTGAGATGATTCCAGACCAGGAATTGCCAATCTTTACTGAACTAAAGGTAAAAGGTAGCTGGTAACTACATGACATCACAAGGTAGAACAGAGCATTTTGAGCTTTGGAGATGTAGACAGACAAATAATAAAAGGTCACTCAAACATGTGTGAAAAACAAAACGCAATTCCAGGTATGTTTTTGAAGAAGTAACAACATTCTAACATGGCTTAAAGGGTAAATTTTGCGTAATACAGGGTCTTTAACTACAAAGTGACAGCACTGGAAGTTTGTCATAGCACTCACAGAAGCTGTCACCCACCTTCTCTGCCTCCAACAGCAAGTCCCCTACCGCTGGACTGACCTTTGTGACCCGTGCAGAGGCAGGCACCCATGTCGTGATGACGTCCAGCTGCGCGGTTATCTGTTCACCATCATGCTCTAGACCAGGGGAGGCTAGGGGAGCAGGGGATCATGGAGGTCAGGGTTATGATAGGGTGCAACTCCAGGTGTAGTCCTTTAGGTAGCAGGATTTAGGGCATATTTAGGATCTGGAAGTTGGAGAAAGCTGGAAACAGTAGACCAGGTTGACCGTTACTCTGCAGGTTGCACTTTGCAGAGAGTAGTTTTAACGTAGAATCCAACCAAATTTTTTGTAAATAGTTTTCAGACATAAATTAATAAAGTATGTCGATATGAACAAGCATTTCAAGTTGTAAGTAAATGTAAAGCAAAACTCTAAGTCACTAAAGGGTTAAGAATGCTGGCTGGAGGTTAAAGGGGGTCGAAGTAGTCGTAGTAGCAGTAGTAGGATTATATATGTAGTAGTAGGATTAAAAACAGCAGGCTTATCTTGAATCCATGTGTTGTGAGATGTCCTCTGCAGAATTTGAAGGTTAAATATTAAATAAATGAAGTCTGCTGGGTGTTGAGAAAATCCAGTTGGTGTAAGAATGTAACTTCTAAGATGAGGTCTGCGCACAAGTTCTGCAGGTGTTTTTCTTCAGCCAGAGGAATGCCCACATAAACAATAAGTTGTCACCCCTTTGGCTGCAATCCATAGCTTCTGGAGACCAAAAATGGACCATCACCAAGTCCCACTGTCGTCCCACTTGTCACCTGTTGGATCTGTAGTTTTTCAGCTGTAATCCGTAGTTTGTAGGATGTCCAGGGAAGTCCAGAGACAGTGGTTCTGGGTTGAGCGTTGTCTGGAGAGGAGCAGGCTGAGTTCTGAGTGGAGGAGAGGAGCAGACACACAGAGGGGAGAGAGGCAGAGACAGGAGGAATTAGAATGTGTTTGCTGACGCTTTGGTGACTCCCCTCCCTCTCTCCCTTTCTCCCTCTCTCCCTCGCTCTCTCGCTCCTCCCCCCTCCTCTCTCTCCTGGGACGATGGGGACTCTCCATGTTGACACTGCCTCCTCCTCCTCACTCCAGCCAATATGCAAATGAAAGAATATCTAAATTTGGGAATGCAAATTAGGTTTCAATATTTTTTTTTTTGCAGGATTTCAAATTACATCACTGCCGTCTGTGTGGGAATCTGTGGATTTTCCTGTTGAAAATATGTGAAAATGAAACAGCATAATAATTAAAGGTATAATATTTAGCAAAATTTACTCTTGTGAGCTTGTAGCCATTTTAGAATGTTGTTACTTCATCAAAAACATACTCAGAATTGTGTTTTGTTTCATTCACACATGTGAATGAAACCTTTTATTATTAGTCTGTCTCCATCTCCAAAGCTCAAAACACTCTTTTACCTTTTGTTCAGTAGAGATTCCAGGGCTGAAATTATCCAAATGATTCTAGAGAAGGCGTATGGAGTTTAAAAACACAATGGAGCACTTCCTGTTTTACCAGATGACATCACAAGGTGGAACAGAGTGTTTTTTTGTTTGAGAGAAGAACTCAGCCTAAACATGCAGGGTTTGTGTGTTTTTGTGTTAAATGTGTGAATAAAACAAAACACAACTCCAGGTATGTTTGTGATGAGGAAACATTATAACATAGATCAGAAAACTGCATAATATGGCCCCTTTAATTCAGTGCTCCCCAGTAACATTTTAAATATAAAACGTGACATGTTGACAGGCTATAATTTTGGGTTGTTTTTTTTTATCATTTTAGCATAAATTCAAATATGCTAATTCTGATTCAACAAGGCAGATTTGGCCATTGGCAACCGAGTCACGACATCTCTGTGACTGTGAGCAACATGAGTACAAGTGACACATCCTACTTATTTTGTTCTAAAAACACTGACTTGTAGATGGTTTTGTTGGTTTGTTTGTCTATTGGCAAGATAAACAACAACTGACCAAGAAATCTAGAAAGTTAACACACATGTTAAAAGCCTGGGAGATCTGTCCAGCCACAAGGGGTCAGTAGAGGAGTAAAGTTAAGTCAGAGCTGTACCTATGTGATTGTGAAATAATGAAGAGTCTGATATGTGCATTGTTTAAAGCACTACTACAATACAACAACAATACAATACTAAATACTAAAGACTAACAATACTAAAATTTCAAACTCAATTTTGATAGTAAAGAAAGGACTCCATACTCAGTATTGATTCTGATACCACAATGATAATTTTTAAAACTCTTTATATAGACAACAGAATGTCATTTTCAACATGAACTCATAATACTTTCTTTTATATTACCATGTGTTCTTATACTTGTTCTGATACAGCTCAAGATCATTCTAAAGATATTCAGGAAAGATATTCAGGAATGTGACTTTTTTAGTATCGATACCTGCTCAAATTAGTATCTAGTTTTAGTATTGATTAGTATCTATACACAACATTGCATGCCTTTAATGAGCTACCTGCTATTACATGAAGGCCACTTGTTCCTGTTTCCATGCTCTAGCACAGCACTAGCCCTGTTTAACCTTCCCCTCTTCCGCCCACTCCATGTGATTATTGTTTTATGAAGTGGAGAATAACAGCTTCCATAGAGAGAAACAAGGCAAGGAGTGGTGGGTGAGTTAGAAAAGAAGGACACTCAGAAATAACAAAAGTCAACTGAACTTGGTTTGACTGCACAGGCATTAATACAGAGGGATTAGTGCAGTGAGAAATGTCTCTAGTCTTGTTAAAGGTCCTATATTATGCAAAATTGACTCTTGTGAACTTTAAGCCATGTTATAATGTTGTTACCACATCCAAAATATACCTGGAGTTGTGTTTTGTTTTATTCAGACATGTTTGAGTAACCTTTTATTATTAGTCTGTCTATCTCCAAGGCTCAAAAGGCTGTAATTTTATCTGTGCTACAAAGGCAAAAGATTTTAACTCGCCAGAGTGTGAAATTGAGAAAAATGACTTCAAAGTTTCAAAGCTGTGGTTTCTCGTATGGTTTTGGATGTTACCGTTGTCATAGCCCATTATTTTCTCGTTAAAACAATCAAATTGGCTCATGATATTTATTCACATGATAAAGGACCCCCAAAATAGCATTAACTAATTTTTGATCAAACATGATGTTACGGCGTTTTGCCTTTGTAGAGCAGTTATGTAGTTGGAGTTTTCAAGTTAACAGCTACCTTTTGCCTTTATTTCAGTAGTGATTGCCAGTTCCAGGGCTGAAATTATCTGAATGATTCTACTGAAAGTGTGAGGAGTTTAAAAACACAGTGGAGCATTTCTTGTTTTATCACATGGGATCACAAGGTGGAACAGAGTGTTTTCTGTTTGAGAGAAGAACTCAGCCTAAATATCCAGGATTTGTGTGTTAAAAATGTGGGGATGAAACAAAACACAACTCCAGGTATGTTTATGATGAGGAAACAACATTATAACAGATCAGAAAATAGAGTAATATAGGCCGTTTAACAGCTATTGTATTTTATATGGCACTTTATCTAAGAAGTGGAGAGTTACTCAGTGGCTCCTTACACATTTCCTCCCAAGTGAAATCACAAGTCACTGTTATGTGCCTGGTTGTGACAGGAAGGGCATGCAACATTAAAAAAAATGTGATTCATTTTAATGGCCCCTGATCAAAAAGGAGTGACTGAAGAAACATTTAGAGGAGCATTGTAAACTGTTTAATATAGCACCATCTAATGGTTACTTAATGCAGTTGCACTTAGACAAACTTTATTGTCTATTTATCCACAAGGGAAATTATTTGGACACAGCACCTCACACATCACATTATAATTAGAATAACATAGAGCAATGATATACATATAAATGTAATAATAGAGTCAATTTTGTATACTATAGTCCCTTTAAACCATTTTAGATCAATATTGCGATTCACAATGAACAAAAAGTAAAATCATAATCTATATATGTTATCTATGTTTTTTGAAGATTTGTCGATAATAATTTGAAATCAGCCTTGGCTCACTTTAAAATGACATTCCCTCTGGATGATGTTATGACAGATGAACCCAACCTGCTAAAACCACTTGAGGAACATCTTGCTCTACAGTGTTCTTCACAGTGAGAGGAGGGCTAGGACTGCTCAAACTCACTGAGAGAGCACTGGGTTCATGTTCCTCCTTCTGTCCCTCCCTGTGCGTGGAGAAGAGCTGCTCTATCGGGGGAAATCTGGTCGCCATGGTAACACAGACCCTCCGCTGTTGATGTGTTCTGAAGAAATAATTGGCACAAAAAGAGAATCAAAGAAACATGAAGTGATAGACAGCGGTGGCGTTCAGATAAGGGACCACACGTCCATGCGTCCATTCTTTCTCTTCATTCCTTTATCTGAGCCCCTCGCAGTCGTTCAGGAGCAGGTGACCTTTGACCCATGAACACGGTCTGGGCTTGTGTTTATTGTTGTGGAGATTTATGTGAAAAGATTGAACGCCTTTTCAAACATAAGCTCTAAACTATAGATGGACAGACAGACTGGGGTCAGAGGTCAGGGGACAGAGGTTTGGTTTCACTTTTGGAGGTAATTCTAGATTTACTGAACACTGATAGACTTGTACTTCAGTTTTATCACTTCTCAAATTGTTTGTAAACAAAACTTTGCTAACTAAAGTTGGCAATTCAAACTCACTGGCTGCTCCTTGTTGCCATTGTGTCTTTAGGCAAGACACTTGACTCTCTGGTAACTGGATGGGAACTTGAATGCTTTCTAAGGCAGTACAGTGGACTTATTTTGACTTAGACAAATTTTGTTCAACTACAGGAAAAAATTGTGCACAGGGCCTTTAAACATGAGCTATTTTACTTCTCTGGGGTATTAACTGCTAACACATAACATATTTAGATCACCATGTTACATTTTATTGTTTTGAAAATGCTATATTCACAGAAAAAGTGAATTAACATGTTTTCTGAGTTTCAGATTAGTTTTTTTATGCTCTGAGTCCCTCCCTCCCTTTGGTCGACACAATCAGCGTGCTTCCAGTTAATGAAACCACTGCACATCGCATCAGGTTTGTCAAGTGGTTGCGTACAGTTTTGTATCATGCTTTTGTATATTTATGGAGAATCATCATGTGGGAGCATGGATGACCTAGGCTTGTGGGCTGAGCATTGCACAGAACAGTACAGCAGTAAAGAGGATCCGAACAAGGGAGAGATCGCTAAATTACTCAAACACGCATGGATGACATATAAAACCTCTTCAGGCATGTTTTGATGAGGGAACAACATTGTAACATGGCAGAAAGCTCCCAAAAAATCAATTTCACATGCACTGTTCTAACCAAATAAACCATAACAACTGTGCTCACTCTAATACATCGGCTAATTACACAATACATTTCCAAATGAATTCCCATAAAAATGTATCAAGTATTATCATCATTTAGAGCATAAAATGCAAAGAAATACATCATGTAATTATGGCGTTGCATTTATAGGGTCAATGCTAATAAGGTATTTTAGATGTTTACACAAGTAAGTGAGCCATTTGTCAAACCCTTCACCAAATAAACTCTGTCCAGTTGACAAATTGAATTTCTCCTTTTGCCCTTCACCACCGTTCTGCAAGTAAATGTATTTTAATTTAATCTTCATACTATGAAATAGAATGAGTTCTTTGTGTAATTAAGTGTATGTGATTAATATGGCTGTCTTTGGGGCCTTTGTGTCCTCTTGGGTCTCTGTGGAGATGTCTCTGCCCAGAAAAAATAAACAAACGTAAAAACTGAAGTAGTGGCCATTTAACAATTCTGACAGGGGGATTAGCCAGTGCAACAAGCTGACATCCATCAAATTCAGCGAGGACGGCCAATTTTGTGTCAAGCTCAAGTTTCAAAAATAAATAGCCTCAAACTATTTTCAGGGAAGATATTAAAAACACTGTGTTTATGTCAAAAAATAAGATCATTATGGGCAAAAGTAGAAATAACAAAAAGAGAAGGGACAGTCCTGCGCTAACCCCAAAGCCACCAGAGGGCGCAGTGAAGTGGTGTGGGCCCTTTGAAGGCTTGGACCAGCACTGAATAGGTACTCTATATGTTATAGACTATATATGGACATAGCTAATCCACTAGCTGCCGTGTCCCAAATAGGAAGTGTGCATGAGGGCTCTTTTGGCTCCATTGATTCTGGTTCTAATTGACTTTACATTGAAAAATTGTCACCACTCTCTCTGGAACTGCTACAGTGAGCCTTGTCATCTTGGTCTTAAAATGTTTGTATTAACCTGCGCTACATGATCCTGGTGTTTTTATTTTGCTAATTTGTCTGTTAATAAATTCCTATTCCTAATATGGATCTGTCTCCAAATTCGCTCCTCTAACTGCTAGCCTTGTGAGCTTCATTTGACTGGAGCCAAACACTATGGGTGACGTGACACTCCCTTACTTCACTTCTTTATACATTTTTATATTCATGTGATTATAACACATTTCATGATTTTCACATAATAATATTCTGAAATAAAATGCAAATGATTGGTTATTCACAATAAAATGTAATTTTAGTTATTTAAGTTCTTACATTTTGATGTGGAGAAGCAAATCATCTTTTTGAACCATAGAATCATATACTTAGGCCTGTATTTGTTTAGGTGTTTCTGTCTATGCCTGCAGGCAGCTACCGCCACAGCCCCCCTACACTCACACTGTGCTGCCCCCTGGAGGAACAAGAGCACACCTCCTGGACCATGACAAAGTACTGACCCCGGAGACACAGGTCAGTCCTCCTATACCACACTGAAGTACCTCGTAAAAACAGCTCCATCAGTCTGTAAACTTCAGAGGTGGGAGCGCACAGGGCAGAGGAGGTGAGACAGAGCAGGAGCCTGCACTAGAGTCCATTATAAACACGCTTTAATCAGAGACATCACTCACTGAGAGAGCTGTCACAGTGAGGAAGAACAGGAAGGAGCGGAGACAGGCCAGTTTGGGAATAAAAGACAGGGATTAGAATTATGTACCAAAAGTTACTGAGGCTGTTTGATCAGAATAACAAACTGGTTTTTGGCCTATTGGAGTTGTAAATGGATTTAAAGGTGCATTGTGTAACTTTTCTGGTGGAGGGTCCATCAAATGCTTTTCTCAAATGCTTTTCTCCATGATAAATATGTTATTGCTTTGTCCGTGTGTTCAGCAGTTTGGCATTCACCCTTCTTATCTCCATGGAGACAAGAACACCACCAGGCGAAGTTATGGGACAGAACTGTGGAGAGGCAAGCCCACGCTCAAGTAAGAATGTATGTTTTTCCAAAGTATTTTTGGGCAATAAAAACACATGTATCTGAATGCATATTTGATAGATGCGTTTAATGTCATACCGCGGAACATTCCTGGCAACTCTAACTCATGCAAAGTAATCACATGCAGTAGTGTAACCTCAACCAGAAAAGTTGAGCAGTGCACCTTTAAGACTGGTGTGCTCAGAAAATTCCAGTTTTCACCTCCCTCCCACCCCCAAAAAAAATCTAACTCCAGGTCATCCGTGTCAGTTTCCAACAAAAGAAACTCGTAAATAAAAAAGTATCGCTTGCTACAGTGAAATGTCAGTATGAAGAGATGGGGCCTATAGTTCAGCAGCTTTGAATTAGAAGTCAAGTGATCTGTTCCTGACATTAAGCTGTTTTTGATCAATTATAGGGTTTCAAAACAACATGTAAAATAATTATGGAGTTTAATACGAAATATTTCCTTTAAGGGCTGATTGGAATTGAAAGTGGAAAACATTGTATATTATTATAATTGGGAAAAAGATTAGACATCAATGAATGTTTTTTTTTGTTTGTTTGTTTTTTTTTACTGAACTTGTTACAGTGAGCTCCAGACTGTGGGACTGATCTGACCCCTGGTGGTAATAAAACACGATTACAACAAATACAAGAATATAGTAGTAAATAGAATATATGCAGTCAACTTTCTCCTCTCCCATTTTTTACATTTGCCTTTCTAGTTCTGTAATACACTGCTCTGAGTTTCTTGGGGATAATTCCTAAATGTTCTTCCTAAAATAGAGAAGTTATGTTGTTTCCTCATCACAAACATACCTGGAGTTGTGTTTTGCTTCATTCACACATGTTTAACACACAAATTGTGCATATTTAGGCTGAGTTCTTCTCTCAAACAGAAAACACTCTGTTCCACCTTGTGATGCCATGTGTTAATACAGGAAGTGCTCCACTGTGTTTTTAAACTCCATACATCTTCACTGGAATCATTTGGATGAATTCAGCAGTGGAATTGCCCAGATCTACTAATGTAAAGCTAAAAGTAGTTGTTAACTTGAAAACTACCGCTTCATGACATCACAAGGAGCTTTCGAGATGTGGACAGACTAATAATAAAGGGTTGCTCAAACATGTGAATAAAATAAAACACAACTCGAGCTATGTTTTTGAGGAGGTAACAACACAAGAGTCAATTTTGTGTAATATATAGGCTCTTCAACCTTTCCAGGAGGGCAGGGACATATGTAAAACAACAGGGAAATCATGTTTAAATATTACATTGATCACTTATATTCATTTGCATGTATCTATAGTACATACTGTATTCACTGACTTGGTTGCGGTGTATTGTAGAGTTATGAAAAATGACATGTGCTCAGATCTCACATTCTAAAGCAGTGCACAGTTCTCCAACCTGAAAATAAATCAGTTTAACCGCCGCAGTATCACTCTGTGGGAATTCCCCAATATAAAATCATCAGAGGAAGCCAGGAACATGGGACTTAAAAGCTTAAAAGTGATGAAGGACAGTTTTTATTTAGTCCCTGTTTTTAGTGCTCCAGGATCAAAATTATTACTGTGTGAATTCAGACTTCAGCTCAATGTTTGCACAGGGTTTAGTGAGTGGATATACTTAGATCTTCTAAGATTATGATGGAAGTTGCCTTTTGTTTGTCCTCAGAAAATTATAGGTGTACTACATATTTTTTCTGTTGGGGGTCTGTCACCAGCTTGTCTCCAGGGAGGTGGTTTCAAAGTATAACTTATCAATGTATTTCTCTTGCATTTCTTCAAGTACAGGTGTTTGTATTGCTCAGGAATACCTTGAAAAACTTGTGTTCTTGTCGTGAGCAGGGTCCCATCACCACAGATCTGACCCGTAACTCCGATTGTGTCCGTGGAGATAGATAAGCTCAGTACCAGACTGTATACACCTCTGTCAAAGCAACAACCACTCCATGGAGACAAACAGGTGAAATACCTACCGCTAGAAAAGTTACACACGGCACCTTTAAAACATACCTGTTATGCAAAATTGACATTTCAGAGCTTTTTACCATATTATAGATGTTTGTCCTTGTCATTTACCCTTTCAAAGTTGTATTTGGAGTGATTGATGCATCTTTGTTATCTTTAAGCACTTATTTTCAAGACTCCATTTTACCGATCAATCCCTGTTTTTACCATCACCAGCATACGTAGTACTGCTCTGTACTTACTTCGCTCTCAAATTTTATTTTCTTAATCAGTGATACGTGTATAGGATACCAGTAGTGTCGCGTCATTTAGGTACAAATTTTTTTAAAATCTGTGACTTGCTAGCCTAATATGTAGCTATCCATAGGAGGTGTTGACAACTGTACGGCTCTTTGTTGTGATGATTCACGGTGATGTTTCTTTTAGATGAATATTGTGATTTAAAATGTGCAAATTGTAACGTAATGATCCATGGGTGTCATAGATTAGAGCTATTCAGGAGACACAAACACAATATGTCTGCTTTAAAAGATCATATCACTGACCAACCCTTTATTTTCCTCATTGTATTAACCACTGTATGTGCTGTATCTGATATATGTGCACCCGTATCCAAAATTGAAAACCGAAATGTTACAAAACCTGAAAGACTGGTAAATAAGGTCATGAAGGTGAAAAAAAAAAGTTTCCTTCTCTGTAGGACATTTTTCAAGACTCTGCTCAGCTCGCTCAGGTCAAAGGAGTTATTCCGAACTCCATCTCACCTGTTCGAGGAACAGATACAAACAGTAGCAGTTAAGTCACAGATAGAAATCTCTTGAACAAATCTGCTCAACAAAGTTGCACCTAAGTCACTTTATATCCAGTGTGCTTCTTTGTTTGTGAAGGCAAAGCAAGGCAAGGCAAGTTTATTTGTATAGCACAAATCTTACACAAAGTAATTCAAAGTGCTTTACAGAATAAGAAAGACATTAAAATCACGATACAAACAAACTAAAACATAAATAATCATCATAAAATGAACATTAAAAGAGAAGAGAGAAGAGGGCTTAATGTGCTGTTATTAATTATTTTTGTGTAATGGGGCTGGTGTAATAACTTGGACACGCTATGTAGTGCATAAAATGTACAATAAAATGGACACTTACTTATGCTCTGCTGTTTTATTAGCTCTGACTCTAGTCTCTTGTGACTGTAGTGTGATTTATCAGTCAAATTGAAATAGCCATGGGGATAATCAAGTTTATCTTAATCTTAAATCCTCAGAATCACAAGGAGGATATTTGGCTTATAGAACAGGGTCTAATGAGCTAGAAATGTGTTCAAATAATGTATGTCTTTAGTTTAGCCAAATGTTCCTGAATCTGGGCCAAATTACAACATATCAACCTGAGTTTACTTCAATATAGACTGCAGTGGTCAGTCCTTTAGCTCCATGTGTTTTTAAACTGATCGTATCACATTCAGAATCATATTTAATTCTGTAAAGGGTCTTGTAATGAGGGAGTGGAGGAGGAAAGAGGAGAGGGGAGAAGAGGGGAGGAGAGGGGATGGAGGAGAGGAGCTCAAGCCAAACACAACACTGGGCTATGTGGGTGAATGCATTAGGGACCCGAGTGACACTGTGAACCTCTGGGATTATAATGAAAAATATTATAAAGTCTCACAACAGTTGCCAAAATCTGGTCTAAATCAAAATACTCCATAAATCATGTTCAAGCGCTGTCACAAAAAATATAGTTGTTAATATACAGTCCAGATACTGACTTCAAATGACAGATATTTGGATAGCACAGTAAATACATAAGGTACATAAGTATAGAAATGGAGCTTGCGTAAATTCAGCCTGGAAGACCTCCTAGGCTAATGTTTTCCTCACCACTTCTCCAGAGATTACCTGCTCCTCAGCCTTCATCCCTCACTCCAAATACTCCTCCTCGCTGCTCACTGCACCTTCTCTTCGCCCAATCAGCGCCCAGTACGCCCAGTTTAAACCACCATTGCAGGTCCTTGGGCAAGACATTTAACCCACCTCGCCTCCAGTGTCTGCATACACTGGTGTATGAATGTGTGTGTGTGAATGGGTGAGTGGTTCTTTGATGTAAAGTTCCTTGAAAGTGGAAAAGAGCGATATAAAAATGTGATTGTTTTCATTAACTTATCACTAGAACCAAGATTCGCTGATCAAAGCAAGAACTGAAACTATAAACACTACAGCTGATGACTTGAACACAATCTTTCTATGACAAAGTGGGCCATTAAAGGAGCACTGTGTAACTTTTCAGGTTGGGTGTCCGCTACCATGGAGATACTATTGCTTTACCTGTAATGTTCCACAATATGGTATTAATTAAACCTACATACATTAGATGCATTTATTCCATTATGGGTGTTTTTAAAATACCCATAATTGTACCTTTACAATAAAAATACCCAAAAAATACCTTTAAAAACATGCATTCTTACTGTGAGTGGGTCACCTCTTCATAGATCTCACCTGTAAATTGCCCTGGTGGCGTCTCCTGCTTGTTTCTGTGGAGACTGAAAAGTTTAATGCTATACTTTGGGACATTGGGCCTTCTATCAGAAAAGTTACACTGTGCACCATTAAACTCATGTTAATTTAATTTCACACATTTGTTCATTTCTCATAATTTCTTCATAACCAATTAAACAGCTGGACCATGTGGAGGGGAACTGGTTTGAGTTCCTTTTTGTTTCAGTGTTTTCGTGTATTTTGTTTTAAGTAATTCAGTGCTTATAGTTTATTTTCAACACTTTGTTTAAGGGGACTTAGGCCATCATCATCATCAGATGGATTTGATGTACTGCAAATCGTCACCTGTTAAAAGAAATTGTAGAGATTATAAAAGGTGGTCTGGTTTAGTCCATAGGAAGAATATCAGTGTAGTCTTTTTCCTTGTAGGTTTTTCCTTAGTTTTGTTAATTTCTGTTGCTTTTGATTCATCTGAGCACAGTTAATTTGTGTAAATATGTATTATTTTGCCACGCTTACCACAGTGAAGTTAAATATATTTTTGTTAAATGGGAAATTTGCCTGAGTCTGCCTTTCACTTGAGACCACACTGGCCAGCTTCCCCACACTTCGATGTAGGACTGAAGGTAGGAGGGGTCCCAGGGTCTGACTCAGAGCTTTTTCTCTGTGTTCTCTCTGTAATAGATTTAATGACCCTCATTATGTGCTGGGAGCATGTCGAGCTGGGGACCATTAACAGGCTCCAAAACATTCACACAGACAAGAGAAAGGGAGGAGAGCCCAACTGAGAGAGGACACCCCAAAACCTTTGTGGTACAACAGAAGAACTTAAAGGGCCCATATTACCCACATTTCTAATCTATGTTATAATGTTTCCTCATCAAAAACATTCCTGCAGTTGTATTTTGTTTCATTCACACATGTTTAACTCACAAACAATGCATATTTAGGCTGGAAAAACAGAAAACACAACTCCAGGTATGTTTTTGATGAAATAATAACATTCTAACATGGCTTAAAGCTCACAAGAGTCAATTTTGTGTAATGTAGGACCTTTAAACTTGAAGCTCAGAAAACCATCATTTAGGGTATCATTTTATGACCAAGGCGTCTGTCTGAATAGAACGAACCAAATCGTGACTTGGAACCATCATCTTGTACTCAGCTCAGTCCTTGCCTATTTTTAGGGTGAACCAAGTCTTCTCTAATTGCATTGTCCGTGCTGCCGTTTGCAAAAGTAACATTCTTCTTTCATTTCATAAAAAAAAAAACTAGAGCTGTCTATTTAACTTGCGCTTGTTGAAATGATCCTGCATAGTCTTGAGACCTCAAAACAGTCAGTTCCACCTTGTGACATCATCTAGGGGTAATCCACAAAAAGATATTAAGTCTATTAACCTTCGCCAACGTTCTTCAAATCATTTTAACTCATCATTTTAATTTTTAGTCCTTTTAAAACAGCTTCACTCCTTGGCAGAAGCTGAAGTCCTTCGCCCTTTGCTGGCGTTTAGTAAATAATTTAACAACATAAAACACTGTTGTAGCATTGTGCAACCAAGCCATGGCTATACCTACAGCTGTAGGGAGTATTATAACTTCTGATAACAGAGGTCAGATAAGAAAGAATGAGCTGGCGGTGTCCTTAGCCTATCAATAAAATCAATAAACTAAGTGTTTCTCAAACTTTTCACTCCGAGAAACAGACAAACAAAAATGTAAATATTATTAAATGATTTGTAAAATACCAGGGCAACACATTTCAAAACTCGTCTAGGTGTGTGTCTCGTATGATTTTACTGGTTCTTTTTGTCTCCACTCTCCTGTTCCCCTCACGTGTGTTAAGTTAGCAGAGTATGTGAAAACTGCATTATAGCTGAATTGAGTATGACATTTTGGCAGAGTGTATGGCTTTTAATAGTTTTTATATGTAGTCCTTTCAGTAGTGTGGGTCAAACATGTGTTCTCAGTTGAAGAATTTAGGGCTGTGTGGAAACCTGGCTCCTTCACTGTCCTTCAGTGAAAAGGACTTTTATTTGCACAATTAGTATTTATTTATAACTTTACAGCCAGAGCTACCTACTCTTAACAGCTGCCAACTGTTTTATAGATGTGTTCTGTGACATAGAAGGAGCTGTTGTTGAAGTGTCCAGCAAAGGTAACTTTAATCTTCCAAATGCACAGTTAAAGGTGCATTGTGTAACTTTTCTGGTGGAAGGTCCGTCAAATGCTTTTCTCCATGGCGATGTTATTGCTTTGTCATAGGTTGGTATTAAACTTCTATCTCCGTGGAGACAAGAGCGCCACCAATATAAACACCTGAAACTAAATAAATATTTGATAGATCTTTTAGTTTAATGCCATACCGTGGAACATTCATGGCAACCTTAACTCATGCAGTAGTGTAACCTCAACCAGAAAAGTTACATAGTGCACCTTTAAGGAAACTCTTTTCTATCCACTGCCACAAGTTGCTTTACAATTTTAAATATGATTAATTTGATCTTGTTTGCGTTAAATGCATAAATGTTTCTCTTCAAATTAAAAGTCCACCATCATGGCTTCATCATACCTGCCACACTTCCTCCTCCCTCTCCTTCTCCTCTCTTCCTCCTCCCCCTCCTTCTTCTACTCTTTTTCCTCCGTCTCCCTCTCGCCCTCCTTCCTCTCCTCTATCTTTTCATCCCTCTCCTCCCTCCTCCTTCCCCTTCTCTTCCTCCCTCTTCCCTTCCTCCTTGTCCTCCTTGTTCATCCTCCTTCTCCTCCCTCTCCTCCTTCTCCTCTCCTCCCTCTCCCCTTCCTCCTCGTCCTCCTTCTCCTCCCTCTCCTCCTCCTCCTCTCCTCCCTCTCCCTTTCCTCCTCATCCTCTTTGTTCATCCTCCTCGTCCTCCCTCTCCCTTTCCTCCTCATCCTCTTTGTTCATCCTCCTCCTCCCTCTCCGCCTCCTCCTCTCCTCCCTCTCCCCTTCTTCCTTGGACCTCACTATTGGCTGACAATGTTCCGACTTAACCCAGTGTTCCTCCAAGTAACAATAGTTGCATTGTATCCAAATTGGTTTTCTCCACTGAATGTCTATTGTATGAGTAGCCTATTTATTTTACACAGTGTTCACGCGCAAGATGCTGCAAGTACAGTCGGCTGTAAAAGAAAGTGGTCCAAGTCTGAGCTGCTTCTGGTTACAAGCAAAAATATGCTCATATCAGATTTAAAGAGCCCATATTATACTATTTTCTGAGCTGTTAAAATGTTGCTTCCTCATCACAAACATACCCGAGTTGTGTTTTGATTCATTCACACATGTTTAAAACACAAATCCTGGATATTCCGGCTGAATTCTTCTCTCAAACAGAAAACACTCTGTTCCACCTTGTGATGTCATGTGGTAAGAAGTGCTCCACTGTGTTTTTAAACTCCATACACATTCAGTAGAATCATTTGGATCATTTTAGCCCTGGAATTGCCCATTTTTACTGAACAAAAGTTAAAGGGTATACTTGAAAACTACTGCTTCATGACATCACAAGGTGGAACAGAGCATTTTGAGCTTTGGAGATGTCCGTGTAGGTTGACTAGAGAGTGTAGTACCTTTTTTGCAACCAGTAGAAGTTCAGGCTGCATACAGTTTCCTCCAGCTTATTTTTTCTGTCATATAGGCTCTATAGTTGTTTGAGAGTTCAAACTGGTTGGGAGTAGTATGGTCCTCTCCAGCTGACTGTCTCACTGAGGACACATGAGGAGCTGATTTCTGGAGCAGTCGTCACAGAGCAAAGGTCAAATATAGAGGAGCAAACAAAGAGACATAAACACTCTTCAGCCAGAGACAGGCGCTACAATGAGCTGCTGTAAATTTAGATCAGACTGTATACACACACTCACACTGTACATACAAGGGTACTACTATTTATGGATATCTACTCAACTGGTGCGCCACTGGGCAGATGTGAGACCAGCTTCTCTTTGTATAACCATTCAACAATATTTCTTTACTTGAATCCAATTTATAAAATGTTTTCCAGAATCGTTTCCCATTTTTTGTCAATATTGTAATATAAAGTGATTCCAGAGCTGAAATCATCCATATGATTCTAGTGAAAGTGTATGGAGTTTAAAAACACAGTGGAGCACTTCCTGTATTACCACATGACATCACAAGGGCAAACAGAGTGTTTTCTGTTTGAAAGAAGAATTATTTCATTAATCATTGCATTTTATATAGCGCCTTTCAAGTTTACAGTGGAGTATTCTTTCACTCCACGCTCGTCGTGGTAAGATACTATTGTAGCCACAGCTGCCATGGGACGGAAGTGAGGCTGCCAATCTGCACCATCGGCCCCTCCGACCATCACCATCACTCATGGACATGCCACTTTCTTATATGGGTCCTTTAATAATAGTTATAAGTAGTAATGAGTAACCATCTTTGACTTCTACCATTAATACAATAACAACCTCTTCACATATGAGATGGACCAAAAGAAAAACAAAACAAAGAGCTGTTTTGTGCTGGCTTATTTGTTGTCATTTTATCTTTCAAATCTGAACAAATATTATGAAATGCCAAAAGCGGACTGATCTTAATCCTGTTATCGATAAGTGAATGTATGTATCTGATCATCTGATGTTGATTGCGGTTGTTGACATGGGACCACCCTGCTGAGCGTAGCCTGGGCCCTGCTACTGTCTGTGAGTAGTTTAAACAGAGACCTGGTGCTGTCAGTGGAGCATGCTGTTTACGCACTCTGTCCATGTGACGAGTGACATCAGCCCCGCCATTACCGCAATATGGTACGAATTAGACCCACGTTTCAAAATATACACAGGGACCGCCGACAGACAGAGCTTATGTCAACAGGGGCTAGTGTTTCTGCCCCCGCCTACTACTGCCCCCAACTGATTCTGCCCCCCTTTCCGCAGACACTAGTCCCACATGTAGCAGCCCCACAGGCTCCGCAGTCCCTTCATGCTAACATCAAACAGACCTGCTCCCCCGAAATCAGTGGCAGTTGGAGCGAGTCATCATCTTTTCCAATCTTAATGTGAACCACTGAGCGCCTGAATATTGTAAACAAATGCTTTGATCCAAGTCTGAGCTCCTAATGCAAAAAACAACAGTAGTAAAGATCGCTCCGGGCTGTCCAGGATGATGGTGGATCTGTGTGTCGTCATTGGGATTGTGTGGAAGGAGGTAGAAGGAAGAGACAGAAAGAATCCACTCCACCATGGACAGAGGGACAGAGAGTATAGTGATAATAATGTTGCATTGGTTTAGTCAGGTAAATGGTCACATTTTTATATAGTGTTTTTCCACCTTCAAGGCACTCAGAGTATAATCAAGGAACCACTCACCCATTCACACTCATACTCACATTCACATTCACATCAGTGTACGCAGACACTGGTGACGAGGTGGCTTAAGTGTCTTGCCCAAGGACACAATGACAGCATTCATCTGTGGGAGCGGGAGATCTACTGTGGGTCAACAGATCTGACCAGTGGCTCCTCTATACTCTATACCACCTGAGCTACTGGCACCTTTCAAGGCAACCAAAGGGTTTTACAGTGCATTATGCATTCACTTCACACTCAGTGGTGGTAAGACAATAGCGTAGTCACAGCTGCCCTGGGGTAGATACATAAGCAAGGCTACCAATCTGTGCCATCTGTCCCTCTGACCATGAACAACATTCACCACTTTCATACTAGACAAGGTGCGTGAGGTGTCTTGCCTGAGGACAAAACAACAGAATTTGGTTCAAGAGGGAATCAATCGTCTTTGGGTTGGTGGATGAGCGCTCTAACCGCAGAGCCACTGTCACCCCCAATTCCCACTCCCCCAGAGGACAGAGGGACAGAGGCCAACACTTCCCTCATGTAAAAACTAAGATAGTTGGAAAACTCCAAACTGTCCTGCAGATATGTAAACAGTAAGTACTATCTCTCCTATACTTGTTCCACATTCCTTTAGACTTGACCTGAAGTGTCCCGTTTATTTTTGCCCGGGGGAAGCTCCAGTGTCAGATGGAACAAATGGAGCAGATAGAGTCTCAGAGGCAGCGGAAAGACACAGTGAGACACTTTTAGACCCGGGGACAAGGATGTGTTTTCTGGTCAGGAACCAGTGCTAAATTTGAGCAGGATGCACATTCCTCTGCTCTGGGCTTCCACATGTGACAGAGAGAGCTGCCAGAGCCCCAGGTCACACCCCAGTGCTCCCAACCAGCGCCCAAGCATCTCCTTCTCAAAATGACCCTCAAAAACAAGGAACAAAGGCCGCCAACAGACCACAAGAAAGAGGGGAAACTCAGAGTCTTAAAACGATGTATACAGGGACAGAGGGACAGAGCTGGAGCAGTCCCCACACAGCCAACATCACCACACAGGCCTGGAGCAGCTGCACGCACAAGTCTTCAGGAACAGTTCTTTGTTTAATCACATGACCCCGATTCAACCAGAGGAGAACTGACAGAGACGTGGGGATGAAGACTTTATTGAATGGAAAATATATTGTAAAGTGATGATGAGGGTGACTGATAGTGAAGAGGAGGTGATGAAGCTGAGGAAGAGTGTTTTTCTAATTGTTTTGCTGCTGCGGTGGTGATGGAGGATTTAGGGACTTCATATTTTTATTTTTATAATTTACTATAACTGTACTTTTAATTGTAGTTAGATATATCTCCATGGCGACAAGTAGATGACAATACCAAGCCAAGTTACAGGCCATGATGTCGATAAACATTAACATAAACATTATTCTTAATTAAAATTCATTCTGTTTAGAGTTTTAAACTTAAAGCTAGGGGAAATTTACACCCTCTGATGCTACTGTAGGCTCCTCTGTCCTATATACTCCTTGGACATTGTTTGCAGATCTCGATGGCGTCTCCTCCTCTACCAGGCGGAATTTGGCATTATTCCACTAAGATGTGATTATGTTTTAAAACCAAAGGCACAAGTAAACAACCACTCCTGTCATGACAAAAAGAGTTGATATTGTTACCTCCACAAAAACATACCTGGAGTTGTGTTTTGCTTCATTCACACATGTTTCAGTAACCCTTTTTTTATTAGTCTGTCTACATTTCCAAAGCTGAAAATGCTGTGTCCTACCTTGTGATGACATGAAGGGGTAGTTTAAAGTTAACTACGTTTTACTTTTAGTTCAGTAGAGACTGGGAATTCGAGGTCTGAAATCATCCAAATTATTCTAGTGAAGGCTGGAGTTTAAAACATGGAGGAGCACTGACTGTATTACCACTGCATGACATCACAAAGTGGAACAGAGTGTTTTCTGAGTGAAGAACTCAGCTTACATATGCAGGGTTTGTGTGTTAAACATGTGTGAATGAAACAAAACACAACTCCAGGTCTGTTTGTGATGCGGAAACAACGTTATAACAGATCAGAAAATAGTGTAATATGGGCCATTTAACATGCACAACATAAGCTCAATAATGGTTTCTTCATATAAAGGACTTTTTTGGCTAGTCCTTCATCATCTTTGCCTTGGAATGAACACTATTTCGACCTCCACTTAACACTTACTCCTTTTGCAACAGTGTGAGAAATGTAATGTAATATTCCAAAAATGTCTCACCCATAAATCCTGCCAGTGTTATCATAGGAATGCCTTCAGTTCTTACTCACTCACCTGGGGGGGCTGAGGGAGGGTCCAGGACTGAAATCATAGGTGGCAGGTGAAGCGTGGTTCTGGGTTCCTGCCCCAACATGTCCCTGCCACTCCCCGCCCTTGCCACTCCCCCCTGTTGGTTGTTTTATGAGCGTTTTGGGGGCAGGTGTTGACTTGTCGCTCCTGTAATTGTCCACACTTGACTTAAAGATTTCACTCAAGGAAGGTCGGCCCCTCCCAGTTTGGGCTCCTGCCACTTCAGGCTCTGCCCACCAGGAAATTACTTATTATTCCCATGCTGAACTGAAAATCATTTAGTTGGTGCTCCTGTAAACCTGAAACTTGAGTCACTGGAGGTAACAGTAACTTCAAACTGCTTATTAATGAAGTTTAAAAAAGAAGAAAATCTATCCTTCTATTGAACAAGTTAACAGGCTTGTAAGTCTTGTTTATTGGACTGTACAATTACATTATATTTAATCCCTTTAATCCTAAGGTGTGGTGGCAAAGAGTCATATAATAATAACATAATAATGCATTAGATTTATATAGCTTGAAATCGTGGTGGAAAATATTAAGAGACTTCAGACCAGGTAGAGTCGTAAAAGAAGTGCTTTATCTGATCAGATGAAGGGAAGCAGGAGTTACAAAGCAGGCTGCGGTACATGCATAGATAAAATCAAGCATCTAGGAGGTCAAGTTCGGTATTTATATATGTTGGAGAGGAAAAAATAACCAGAGTGTGTTACATATATGGAGTTTTGTTGACTTCCTTGTGAGCCAAATATAACAGAGGTGAAAAGGGTAGAAATACTGGTTACAACACATTCTTTTAAATATAGCGTAGGTGCGAACAGGTGAAGGTTACCCTGCCTAGTAACATTCATGCTTTCATAGCTGAAAAAGAATCATGCATTCACTAACATAAAATTGTTGCCATGGTTGCCTTGGGCTGAAATAATCTGATTCTAGTGAAGCTGTATGCAGTTTAAAAGGAGCACCTCCTGTATTACCGCATGACATCACAAGGTGGAACAGAGTGTTTTCCTTTTGAGAGAAGAACTCAGCCTAAATATGCAGGATTTGTGTGTGAAACATGTGTGAATGAAACAAAACACAACTCCAGGTATGTTTTTGATGAGTAGACTGACAAAAGCAAGGCTGCCAATCTGCTCCATCTAACGATCACCGACTTTCACATACCACATTCACACGAGGCAATGTGAATGAAGTGTCTTGCCTAAGGACACACCAACATTATCCACTGGAGCCACTGCTGCCCTGCTTTTGCACCTTGTATTCTCAGCTGTTTCCAATCCAGGCACTAACCAGGCCCATCATTTTATAGCCTGAGATCAAGGTACACACCACATAAAGTCACTCCCCCTTCAGAGCGCTATTACAACAACAGGTATGGCGAAATAATGCAACATGTTTTTAAGTGGTTTTTTGTTTTTGAATCCTCCCTGCCTTTTGCTCGCCACACCACTCCCCCAAGTCATTCCTCCATTCAGAGCACAATCACAGCGACAGGTATGGCAACATATATAGGAATAGTATTCAATATCAAGAGACCCTCTCATCACAATGTGTATGTATTTTAATGCTGATGCTGTTTAACATGAAATACCCTGAAAAGGACTTGCAGAAAAACTTTATTCCCAGGCTTCTTACTAACCTGTTCAGACGATTTTTTTGACTGAAAAGGTATAAATACCACGTGTTTTGTGTGTTACCTTGATTTGACTCCTCTTTTTGATATTGATGAATGACTTTGTTTTTGAGCTCTGTGTGGTGCCAGTCGACCTAGGGCTTAAAGCTACAGTTACATCTTCTTCTTCTGCTGCTCCTGTGTCACTGAACCTATGATATATTACTGTATGAAAGGGTTAGCAAAAATGTACTCATGCGCCTATGGGATTTTGGAGATTAAACAGTGACTTTTGAACTTGAAAAAAATGAAATATTGATGTAAGACATTTTGGAAGACACACTGCCACCCATGATATCAAATGATCTAACTTAAAGATGGATTATTATGCAAAATTGATTTTCTTTAAGCTTTGTTGTAGTTTGTTATAATCAAAAACACGCCCAAAGAAGTTTTAGATGTCATCAGTGCATGTTTGAGTAATCTAGCGATCTCTCCCGGGCCCTATTGAAGTCCTTGTTACGGTTAACTGATTCTAAGAAATGCTCAGCCCACAAGCCTACGTCATTCATACTTGACAATTCTCTATAAATATACAAAAGCATGAGACAAAACAATACACTAAAACGCCACAAACCTGATGTGCAGTAGTTTCATCAGTGGGATGCTCGTTGATTGTGTTGGGATAGTGCTTTGAAGGGGGAGTGACTTAACACGGGGAGCAAAGGGAGGGGAGACTCTGAGCGTGAAAGTTTTAAAACATGTAAATATGCTGTTTTCGGTGAATATAGCATTTTCAAAACAATTAAAGGTAACATGATGATCTAAATATGTTATGTGATAGCAGTTAATACCCTAGAGAAGTAAAATACCCCCACTGAATCTAATTTGTATTGTCTTAAAACGTGAATTTAGACAATTTCACACCTTTCTGAGGCCACAACCGTCACGGTAAAGCTAATAACTAGCATGCTAACCATGGACTTCCTAATGATCTGACAATAAAACCCTTTATAATTAGATGCAGACAGTGCACAGTGCTGCTTATACAATATGGGGTAAGATTAATTATCCTCAAATACATGGAAAATAAATAAATTACAGCAGGGGAAACCGGGCAGCATGCCATCTGGTACTGGGCTTCACAGTAAAATTTTATATACATTTTTTAAAAGAGTTTACTTTTTTTTTTTTTAATAGTCTACTACTATCATTACTAGTGTGTATTTTACTCTGAAAAAATAGTGCAACATAACCTGGTAACCAACAAACATGAATATAATAAATATAAAGACATTTTTTTTCAAACTATGGTTAAGTGTATGAATTTTGCACCATTATTACCAGCCCTGACCCACTTCATTGGTCCCTGAAAAATGCTCTATGCTTATTTATTTATTTATTTGTTTGTTTGTTTGTTTGTTTGTTTGTTTGTTTGTTTATTATCTTTACTGGTCCTTATGAGAAAAACTGGGACCTACTTCTGTACAGGGCCTTTAAGTTCAAATTTTCTACAGTACGTGTTATAATATACAGGCTCGATTTCAACTCACTAAACGTAAATTCAATCAAACATGAACAAAACATATTACAATACGTAAACTAAACTAACCTCAGTTTACATATATTCACTGGGCTGTATACAAGAACATAAGTCCTCTTTAAATCCAGTAGTCCCGGTGTTTACAGAGCACTGCTAAAGTGTGACATTTAACACTCAATTTGTTATACTGATGTTCAAATATTTACTCTAGAAGTGAATTATGGGATCATTCTCCCCAAACACAAACTCATAAATACAAAGCTAAGCCAAGCCACTTGCAAGAATATGAAAAAGCAAGCGAGCTAGTGTCTGCTAAGAAATGTCACCCAAATCAGCTGAATCCTATAGTTTACATAACATGGCTAACTCAATTTGTACCAGAAACCACAGCTGTAAATCAGAAATGTTGAAAAAGTTCAGTGTCATGAGTTATGTGAGTTCAACAGCCAGCCGCTAATCCTTAGATTCAGTGAAAGGATACAAGATGAATATTGGTTTTATCCAATAAACTTGACTTATATTTCTTCTAAACATGGTTGAATCCTTGCAAAGCTCTACAGGCTTGTGGTGTGTGGATACAGTAGTCGCAATATAGTGAGGAGTTCATGGGAGGAGAGGAAGAGCTGTCACACAAGGTCATTCAGAGCTGTTCAGGTTAGTGAGAGATACAGGGCTACGTTCATGCCATACTCCATACAACTGTACGACAATCTCACCCTTATGTAACAGATAATACTCCCTACAACTGTACAACATCTCACCCTTATGTAACAGATAACCCTATGTCCTGTCAATCACTATTTCATCTTTGTGCTGTTTCTCATTACGACCTTGTGTATATAGCTGAGATATATTTGTATTATTATATTTCTATATTTATTATTTTTACTTATACATATACATTTATATAATTATGCCTTATTTGACATCTGTTATTTTTGCTACTTATTTAGAATTTATTATTACCATTTATATGTTTTACTCTTTGTTATTAAAATATATTGTGATGTCTGAGCTACTGTGTCCAAATGATTTCTCTTGTGGATAATAAAGTTTGTCTAAGTTTAAGTCTAGTCCTAAAAACCCAAGAAAAATAGAGAACCAAAACTCATGACCAAGTTACTTCCCCTTAAGAGCACTAATCACAACATAATCAGCGTGCATCCTGCGAATCAAACTACTGCACATCGCATCAAGTTTGTGAAGTTGTAGTGTATTGTTTTGCATCCTGCTTTTGTATTGTTAAGGAAAACTTTAGCACAGCAGAACTGGTGACGTGGGCTTGTGGGCTGATACTGCTAAGGAGGGTTTATGACAAATTCCATTTCTGTGCCGTATCTAGGACTCTTACCGCCAACTCAGTCCTTGTTATCTTGTCTGCGTCATCAGCGGTATAATACTCCCTACAGTGGAAGCATAGTCAGAGTAGACTGCACTAAAATGGAATGTTCAGCACTATCACAATGGAATAAAGTTGATTTCTATAAACATATCTGTCTCCATGGAGACTGGCAAAGGTCAGGTCTGTGGAGACACATCCTCATTCACAGTAAGAATGTACGCTTTTTCAAATTCACGATATAATAATACATTTTATTTAAATAGCACTTTTCCTTAGTGCGTTCAAAAGACACTGCACAACAAATACAATTAAAAATAGCACATTTAAAAAACAAGGTAAGCTGGCATAATTACAAAAGCAGGTATGGTCCTAATATAATAATATAAAGATATAATAAATGAATGCCATACTGTGAAACATTGCAGGCAAAGCAATGAAAATCTCCATGGAGACAAGCAGGTAGCAGGAAGATCCATCAAAAAAGTTACATAGTGCATAATATTAACTGATTCATCGCAATGAGGACAACACCCATCCTACAGAGTGCACCTTTTACATGATGACAGTTTTGTATGGAAATGTGCTGTAATGTCTTAAAGCCATTTTTGGGGTAGAATTGTGTGGGTGGAGTTGGGATGGGTGTTTCCGCAGTGCTCAAAACTGCCCCAGAAAATGCACCAAAGTGCAGGATTGGGGCAGCTTTCAACCATTTGAATAAACATTGAATTAGTGTGGGCCCTGTGAGAAATGCAGCGTTGGAAGAAGTACTCAGTTTTGTTACTTAAGTACAGATATCAAAGCAAAAAATACACAAGTAAAAGTATCACATGGAAAAATCTACTTAAGTAAAAGTATCCCATTTAAAAATGTACTTAAAGAGTAAAAATGAAAAGTAGTTTGCGATACAAATAAATACAATACAGCTTCAAATGTACAGATTTTGATACAGATCTGCTCTGAATTTTGTTCAACAGAACCAACTGAATTGATTTTTCCTTATCTGTTTTTATTTGTATATTTTTATTTGCTCAGACTATGAATATGCTAAAAATGAACCTCAGCAGGTCAATAAACAATAATACAAAAAAATACTTTTACTCTTCAGTCCTGTTCAAAAATGTAGTAGAGTAGAAAGTACAAATACCGGCTCTCAGATAAAATGAAGTAAAAGTGAAAGGTATCCACTTAAAAATGTACTTTACTTGGTACGTTCCACTGGAGAAATGCAAACAGCAATTATACATTTTACAACATAGACAAGAGCCCTTTTCATGTGAAACCTCCAAAGATCAGCGTCAGATAAGAATGCATGAATGAGTTCTGAAATTCCCACACAGGTCATGGAGATTTGGAATGTTTATTAGAGGATCTTAGTCTGGATTAGGGTCGGAAGGATATCCACGTGAAGTATAAACATCCCGGCAGCCATTATGAAATTCCTCTGTCAATCACACACTACACAAATACGCATGTTAGGTTTTTGATCCTTTATAGGGACATTGCGTTGACTTACATTCATTTCCTGGAGAATGATCCTTAACAGCAGCAGTAGCTCTGTTGGTAGAATACTTGTGCTCTGAAGTCTTGCTCTTGAGATAAAAATACCAGACTACCAGTGAAAAGTTTGGACACAATTTTTACATCTTTCTTTATTTTCATGATTATTCACATTATAGATTCTCCCTGAAGACATCAAAACCATGAATGGGCACACATGGAATGTAGCAAACAAAAATTAAACTCAAAATAACTCAAAATTTGTTTAAGATTGAAAAACAATAATAGCCACCCTTTGCTTTGAACCCTGGTGATCCTTGACCCTGACAAGACACATCTGTGAAGTGAAAACCATTTCAGGAGACTTCATCAAGAAGCCCATTGAGAGATGGTTAAAGGTTTGCAGTGCTGTCGATAAAGCAAAGGGTGGTTACTTTCTGGATTTGAATATAAGTATAAATATATATATGTATTTATGTGTTATTTCACCTTTTTCATTTGCTAATAATAATAATTCCATATATCTTACATCATATATTTGATGAATTCCGTCGGTTTCTAAAATGTAAAAAATAATAAATATAAAGAAAAAACACACTGAATGAGAAGTGCATCCAAAGTTTTGACTGGTGGCAGTGCAACTCCAACTCCCTCTGATGAATACTGTTGTTGTGTCCTTGGGCAAAACACTTAACCCAACTTGCTCCCAGTGTCTGTACACACTGGTGTGAGTGAGTGTGTGGTTGTTTAAGGTGAAGCACTTTAAATGCCTTGAAAGGTAAAAAATATGAATGTGACCATTTACCATTTTATAATCAGTATTTTATTACCTTAACCTAAACCCAAACCTTAACCCATATCTGATCTAATAATAAAGGGTTTGTGTCACCTGATTTTTATCCATAAGGTCCCTAAGATGAGAATGTGTGTACAGATTTAGTCCTCACATTATGATAAATACCACAGAATATTACACACTTTAAGACAAGATTTTTTTAGACAGTTTTATTAAGAAGAGAACAGCCTTCAATTATAATCCCAGCTCAGTGTTCAACAGAGTAAATAAATAACAGTACAAAATAAATACTATTAAATACGGTATAAAACTGGAAGGAGGAGAGAAAGAGCTCTCCAGATTTCAGAAAAGGCAGCACAGACTTGAGCAGATACAAAAATAATTTGAGAATCAGACAAATGTACAAAAGTAATCTGTGGACAGAGTAAAATATCCCTTTTCCAATGCGGGTCTATCAGGTACATGAGAAGAGGAGATGCGTATTCAAGTAGATCAGTAACACAGAGGTTTGCAGTCATCATTAAGAGCACTTTAAACATCACACGCAACACACACACACAGGCACGTTAGATTCAAATGCAATCGGAAACAATTTCACAAAAAAAATAAGCAACTCAACTCTGTATGAAATTATATTATAAACCCCATGATGCAACCTATAGCTAGTCTCGCAAAGTAAACAGACACAAAACTCAGACCAGCCCACAATTTGCAAGTCAAAGAATTAAGATTTAGCTATAGAAATCAGCATATATATTTCTATACATTTAAAAAGGTGATTTCTTTCTTTGTTTTTATGAAAATTAAGCATTTTAAAGCAGAATATTAAGCATTTTAAGGCAATAGCATTTGATGAAATAGTGGCAACATTAAGACTGGTTTTACATTGACTTACACTGCCAGTCAAAGTCAAAGTTTGAACTCACCCTCTCACTCAATATTAACTTTCTTACTACTTTCTACATTTTAAATACTCTACAAAATATTTTTCAACAAAGCAAAAGATGGTTAATTTGAGGATTTGGTTATTGAATGAGAGGCTGAGCCCAAACTTTTGACTGGTAGTGTATACTGATATAGTGTATACCGTGGCATGTGTTCTCTCTACAACAGCACACAGCGTTAGATAAAAATGCATTGCAATTTTAAAAACTATCTTTATTTGAAGTGAATATTGAACTAAGTGCTACATCAAGAAGTATTTGGTAACTGCCCAAAACAGGAACTAAAGCCGTAGAGTATACAGTATATACACACATAAAGTACCACAAAGTCTTTAATTCATATAACAACAACTATTATATGATTGTAGCTTAGTATCGGTAGCAGGCCAGTCCCAACTCCAGTCCACGAGTTCACACTTGGACCAGCCCTAGCTTACCGCAGCTGTGTCGCCCGCTGCGTCCATATTTGGGCTGACAGGAAGTGGTCCAAAGTGCCAGATTAGAGCTTTACTGATGCTGGGCGTGGTCTGTCATCTCCACTACCGGCTCCAGGAGGGCCAAAAAAGATCAAAAGCAGTGTATGTATGGATAAGAAAGTGAATAATAAAATGATATCTACAAATTGGAAGGCTATGTGGGACATTATTGAAGTGTGTTTGGGTTCTGATGTGAGCTCCAGGTAGTGTACGCTGGTTCAGTCCCTCTCCACACCTTTAGCTCCAGCTCAGAGTTCAAAGGGTCAAAAGTCAAATAGCATAATCCGCAAATAGGTCAGAGGTCACACGGCGAACACGCTGAGGGTGCTGGTCTGGTCCTTCAGGCCCAGGATGCTGTAGGCAATTCGTTTCAGATGCCCTGGCAGACGCACGCCAATGTTTTTAATGTCCCTGGAACGCACATGAGAATTCAGGGTTAATACCGCAATGTTTAAGATGGTGAACGTTACAGAAATGTTATGATAGGAACAAGTCATTAAAGAGCATTGGCATTGGCAAGTGGTTGTGTACAGTTTTTTATATGTTTCTGGAGAATTGTCGTTTGGGAGTATGGATGATGTAGGTTTGGGGGTGGAGAATTGGACAGAATCTTACAGCTAACCGTAAGGAGGATTTGAATAGAGCCCGGGAGAGATTGCTAAATCACTTAAACATGCATGGATGACATCTACAACCTCTTCAGGCATGTTTTTGATAAGGGAACACTGTTTTAACATTGTAGAAATCTCCAAAAATCTCCATAAAATCAATTTCGCATAATACTCCCTCTTTAATATTGAAGGAATAATTACAATATATAGAATAACTCTTAAATATGATTCTCAACAGGTAGTTCCACAATCAGGTCAAAGGAGTTTCAGTGTGTGTGAAATTGAAGTATTACTACTGTTCAACAATGAGACAGTCTAAGATAGCAGATATAGGTCATGTCACGGTATCTTTTATCGCTTTTATAGCACAGGATATCAACAAGTACAGCACATAATGAAGTTTTTCAAAAGTAAAAAAAGAAACAGCTCCATTACAATTATCCACAGCAGTGTAGTTTATGATAAAGACTGCTACTTTATCTTTTACCATGTAGTCCAAGATTTTCAGTATTTCAATGTTCTAGTCTCTATAAATATCCTGACAATTACTTTTCCAACAAAATATCCTTTAGGCAATATTTGTGTAGTTAAGTAACATCCTCAAGCTAAAACAGTTTAAGGACCAAGCAGGGACCACACCAAAAACAAACGGTGATCTGAACATCCTCAAACTCAAACAAAATAACAACAAAACTAAAAATAAAATGGACACAAAGCATAAAACAACAAAATAAAAAAATTTAATGAAATGTGTGTACTCTGCAGTTATAGCCTATGATGTATAGGAAATAAGTAGTCTAAATGTTCATTTGTTAATTTGGGACAGTAGAAAAGGGCTGGGATTAAATAAGTATTTACTTCCTCCCACTCCCTTTTGGACATAAGCAAACTATGTGTGACAGTTGCTTTTGTTTGTTTGTTACACCAAAGTAGGGACTGATACCGATAATGGCATCAAATATCAGTGCAGATACGAGACTATTTACAGGCTGATTTTGTCCTAGAACGTCACATAATGTTTGAACTTTTACTTCATTCATGATAGGAAGGATAAATAACAGTTGTGTAATAAGTAAACAGTGTTTTAAGGAAATGGTACTATTTCCATCTACACTGGTATTGGTGAATATCGGATATTGGCAGACACTTAAAGTCATAGTATCAATATCGGCATTATAACTGAAAAAGCAGAATCGGTGCATCACTACATCAGAGTAGTGTTTATTTTTTGTATTATATATATGCATTTATGGTTTTCTATGCATTACTGTCCAAATAAACAAAAAAAACATTCATTCATTCAACCTCAGTTTTCGTACCACTCATGATTCCGACACCGTACTGCGTACCTAATTTCAGCCTATACTTTACACTGTGTAAAAGTAACACTAGTTGTGCAGAGTCATCCATCATGTCCACACAGCCCTATCTGAGCCCTGTGAATGTGACAGTGTTCTTTTGAAGTGCTCCACATGGTGTGATCTATGCCTCTGTTTCATCTGCATCTGGGAGCGTTCTCCAGCTTGGCCCACATACTATTTACCGCTCACCAGACAAACTCCTTCATGGTCAGCGAAGGATCCTTGTTAAGTCATTAAGACGATAATTACAGCCCTGCACCGTACCGCTGTGTTTAGGACTTCACAGTTTTAACGTCATGTGTGAGCCAAGAAAGCCTCAGGATCTGTCTTCAAAGTTCACGTTCGGAGAGTGGAGTCAGCTGGAGCGCCTGCAGGGCCAGGTGCAGGAAGGGGCAGAGAAGACAGTCCTATAGATACTGTATGGCGAAGAATTCTCAAAGTCACAAGTGGCATGCTCTAGGGCTGAACGATTTGAGAAAAATATCAAATTGCGATTTTTCTGATATGCATTAAAGGGTGCATTGTGTAACTTTTCTGGGGGAGGGTCCGTCAAATGCTTTAATCCATGGAAATATTATTGCTTTGCCTGGAATGGTTCACAGTATGACATTAAACCTTTCTATCTTCATGGAGACCAAACCAGACCAAGTTACAGATCAAATCTGTGGAGAGGCGACCCTGCTCACAGTCAGAATGCCTGTTTTTCTAGGTACTTTTAAAACCACTTGTTACTGAATAAATGTAAGGTAGAGCTGTTTAATATCATACTCTTTAACATTCCAGGCAGAGCAATGACATCTCAATAGAAACAATCAGGTGACGGACCCTCCACCAGAAAAGTCACACAATGCACCTTTAATACATCTTTTATTCATTTAGTTTACATTTTAATCGCGTCCAGAAAAACTGACCAAAAAAAGACTGAAATATGAACTGGCAAACTAACACATGTTTGTAGAGAACTAAACTACAGGGTTAGCAGTTTTTATGTGGAATAAGATATTTTGTTGGTTGTGGAGGAAGTTATGTTTCTAAATTATGGTTCTTCACAAATTGCGGTCTTTGCAATTTGCTAATGGTGTCCATTCAAATTTCAGAAGCAATTAAAAATCTCACTGATGTATATTTATACTGACAGAGAAAACATAGAGCTTTGTGCCAGTTTTTCTTTCTTTTGGATAGGCCCGGTAATTATATTAGCCATAATCCAGGACAAAAAATCTGACAGTATAGGGATTATAGAATTTTGATTTCCCATGCAACCTGTTTCTAATTTCTCAAAGTTTATTTCCTGTAATCTCTTGCGACCCTGAACCTAAACCACTGCTGTACCCAGTAATTTAATTTAAAAAAAATTTGAGTAAAAATGTAAAATAAAAGACAATGGAAAGTATTTGGAGAAAGACAAGCTGTTTGGCATCGTTATAAAAATGGTAAAATTGTAGAGCGTCCTTCCTGCTCCATCTGCACATACATTAAGTTCAGTTTCCAAGATCTTTGCCATGTTCCTTTTAACTGTGGCTGTGACCCCAGGCCAAAACAACTCGGTAAACACTGTGTTGGCTTCTAGTCCAGTCTAACCATACACTAGCATTTCACAAAGTAACACAAACTGTACCTTTGATCACACCATTTAAAGGGCCCATATTAAGCTATTTTCTGATCTGTGTTATACGTGTTGTATGTTGTTTCCTCATCAAAAACAGACCTGGAGTTGTGTTTTGTTTCATTCACACATGTTTAACACACAAATCTTGTATATTTAGGCTGAGTTCTTCACTCAAACTGAAAACACTGTCAACCTTGTGATGTCATGTGGTACAGGTAGCGCTCCACTGTGTTTGAAACTGCATGCGCCTTCACTAGAATAATTTGGACAATTTCAGCCCTGGAATTGTCAATCTCTACTGAACTAAAGGTAAAAGGTACTGTTAACTTGAAAACTACCACTTGATGACATCACAAGGTGGAACAGAGCAGTTTGAGTTTTGGAGTTATATACAGGCTAATAATAAAGGGTTTCTCAAGTGTGAATGAAATGAAACGCAACTCCAGGCATGTTTTTAATGAGGTAACAGCATTATAACACGTCTTAAAGCTCACAAGAGTCAATTTTGCATAATATAGGACCTTTAATGAAGTGCAGCAAATTTCTTGTGATTTATGTGATAACGGGAATTCCAACATTTTTCCTATAGCAAAGTTATAGTTGTCTTCTAGGAAAAAGACTTGCACAGTCAAAATGTTATCTAATCTACCATGTGCATTCCAAGCATCTTAATTATTCACTCATTATTTAACAATTTTGAGATTTGCTATCACAATAAGGCTAACAATAACTAGCATGCTAACCACACATCTCCTGACTCTCAAACAAGAAAACGTCTTATAATTAAGATAGTGATAGTACAAGGGATTATTTTGACCTCAAGAGCTGCGTATACAATTTATCTGTAGTTGGGCAAGACAAAATTTACACAGATACATAAAAAATGTAAATCTAACTCTTTATAACATTGTCTTTTTGCCAGAACATGGACTTTTCTACTGCACTTGCAATTGGTTCTGAAAATATTACATTTTTGGCGTATTCCATGTTATTGAAAGAGGTATACCCCAACTCCTTCCAATCCTAATCCCAGGTTTATCCCATGGTCCTTGAATGTCACGCGTGATATAAAGTGTACATTAGTGATTAATCCCAGTTTGGTTGAATGTGGTTCTACAGTGTCTCCTCACGTGCCCCTGGTCCGACCACGTCTCCGGATCTCAGGACTTCATGTGGTCTCGCCGAAGACCCTGGTTCTCGTTAAGTCTCCCAGCCTTCTATTATGTGCTCAGCTAAAGCATCACTGCCCTAAAGGTTAAGCTCCACCATTACAGTCTCCCTTACACACAAGACTTTGCAATTGCTCCAAACTATGCCATTGCAAAGTTCACGGGGTGCATTCTGAGCTCACCTCCTCCATCTCTCAAAAGTACAGACATAGACTTCCAGGCTCTGCTCTCGTCCATCTCCTTCAGCAGTATAATCCACCTTGGTCTACTCAAGTGGTGGAAGAAGTACTCAATTGAAGCCATATAAAACCTCAAAATACACGCAAAATACTTTTACTTTTTACTCTTTACGTACATTTTTACATGGGTACTGTAATAGTTTTACTTAAAGGTGCTCTATGTAACTTTTGGTTGGAAGTCCATCAGCTGCTTGTTTCTATGGATATGTCATTGCTCTGCCTGGAATGTTTCACAGTATGACATTAAACAGCTCTACTTTATTTATTCAATTATAGGTGGTTTTAAATCTCAAAAATACCTAAAAAAACAAACAAAAAAACCAGGCATTCTGACTGTGAGCGGTGTTGCCTCTTCACAGATCTGACCTGTAACTTGGTCTGGTTTGGTCTCCATGAAGATAGAAAGATTTAATACCATACTTCTCTGTGGAGAAAAGCATTTGACGGACCCTCCACCAGAAAGGTTACACAATGCACCTTTAAGTACAGTAATTTACTACCTTTACTTCATTACGTTCCAACTGCTCTACGCTATTTTAAAGTCGAAGATCCATGCCCTCCCCATAGGCCACAGTTCTAAGTGAGCGTCCTTTAGCATTGGCCAAATACAAGCCCCGAGCGAGGGATGAGACCAAAGAGGAGAGAGAAGAGGACAAACCACAGGCCGCAAATCAAGCCCTCCTCCCACATTAGTTTTTCCATATCAACTATTTCTCATGTTGTGTGGAAATACTTGTGTTGGCTGCAACTTTTAGGTTACTTTTGGGAAAACACAAACCGCTAAAGGAGCACATTCTTATGCTAAGTGCTGGCTCCCATGAGTTGCATAATAGGTCTCAGATTAGAATAGGTTACTTATTACTGATGGCAAATTACAGTACCACTGAATTCTCTGTCTAAGGCTAATATTACTTGACTCCAACAACGCAGGTCATAATGTACTGAAATGTCAAACGTTTTATATAAAATGTGAGTTGTTTGGCCTGAGTTTTCATGTGTGAAGGTGTATGCTGTTGGAGGCTATACAAAGCTAGTATAAGTACATGACAGAGAGCCATATATTAACTACAAATATCTTATTGTGTATGCTAGCATAGTTTCTGAAATCAACTTTTAACATGCTTGGTTTGGAATTCTGAATATTTATCCAATGTTTCCCTTAGATTTGGTTCAGACTTTGGTGGCACAAACTTTCATGCTTGTGGAGTGTAAATCTCACTTATTGCCTGTATCATATTTTAGCAGTGTAGTTATTTTTTATGTTACGTATGAAGCAACTGAAGTGAGAAGTGAGATTTTGATTACACCAAAGTCTCATTTTAGACTATGGGGGAGAAATTTAGACTATGGAAGGCCACCATAGTCTTTTCTATTAATGGGAAAATCTGTCTTGTGTTCTTCCAAAGTAAACTAAAGTGGTCCTAAGGTTAGCCTTTGCGGCACCCCTTAATTGATTCCACCATTGCCATAATAATAATAATAATGGTAATGTAGCTATACAATGAAGGAGCTATTGTAGTTTTTAACACTTTCTGAAAAGATCTGGATAAACTGGACACTGACAGAAGAGAAGCACACAACATCTTTGAAGTAGATTAAATAAATACAAATATACACACCCCAACATGGCATTTTAAAACATTTGAGCATGTTTAAAGTGTAAGAAAATTTGAAGGGCTTCCAAAGACAGATCGCTTATGTTGGCTGACATAAACATACATCCAAATTTATATAGCGATCATAAAAAGAAAGGTATAACAGCTAAAGATTTGCTCATACTAGTCCTAAAACAATAAAACAAGAGTAAAATGGAATAAGAGCAAAAACATAAAAAGACACTTACTCATTCTTCATCTGCAGAACCTGGTCCATGGTAACTACTCCAGCGCGACTAAAGTTCTCGCTGTACTGGCTCATCTTGATGGACTCCAGCCATTCTGGAACCGACCTAAAGGGGGAGCCGTCCGAGCCGCTGGTGCTGGGGAGGCGGATGGATACGCTGCAGAGGAAGAGCAAAGTAGTTCCAAATGACAATAATCAACAGGCTTATTCACAACAAAGGCACAGCGCTGCCGGTAATTACAGAGCTGAACCGGTGTGGTAATAAAAACCAGTTGGTGCAGTTGGAGAAAGGCCATAAGACAAGCGCTACCTTTCTCCTCTTTTACTGAGCTCTGAGGAACTCTTAATGTCATGGAGGTGTGCCAATATTTCTGTAGATACTTATCACATTATCAAAATACAGTTTTTGTGCATCTTCACTAACCCTTTTTGGTTTGATTTGTGGAAACAATATATCTTATCTTGACATATTCTAATAATGAAAATAAAATGATGCATATAGGTAGAATTGCAGTTCACACACTTCCACAATTGTTTTTTTTAATATATTTTGTGCCATTTCCTTATTTAATTTTAAGCAATATTTGGGATTTGCAAATTAATGTGAACAACCTTAAAGAGAGTATTTTTTGATCTATGTTATAATGTTGTATTCTCATAATTTGTTTTTGTTTCATCCACACATGTTTTAACACACAAACCCTGCATATTTAGGCTGAGTTCTTCTCTCACACAGAAAACACTCCGTTCCACCTTGTGATGTCATGCGGCAAAACAGGAAGTGCTCCATTGTGTTTTAAACTCCATACACCTTCACTAGAATCATTTGGATAATTTCAGCCCTGGAACTGCCAATCTCTACTGAACTAAAGGTAAAAGGAGCTGTTAACTTGAAAACTACCACTACATGACATCACAAGGTGGAACAGGGCATTTTGAGCTTTGGAGATGTAGACAGACAACTAATAAAGGATTGCTCCAAAAAGTGTGAATGGAACAAAACACGAGTATGTTTTTGATGAGGTAACAATATTATAACATGGCTTAAAACTCACAAGAATCAATTTTGTGTAATACAGCGCCTTAAAAAAACAAAAACAAAAAAACATCAGATCCAGAAACTTTCTAAAACTGGTATATTGGTATAGTCAGCACACATTTGACCCATTATCCCCGGGGCTAAGTGTCCTAACAGGCGGCCATCTTAAAACCATTTACACTATAACTAGCTGTGCTGCCATTACATTGTAAACACATGTGGCTAGCTCCGTCTGAGTGAGTTCTCTTCTGTATTTGAGCTGAGTCACACACGAGCGCTCCATAGGTCAGACCAGACACAATGAAGACCAAATTACAGCAGTTTGAAAATGTCACATCAAATTTAATCTTCAGCAGAGCGTGTAATATCGCATAACTCAGCCATATGTGGGCCTGTGGTTAGCGTGAAGTTGTAGAAATCAGTGATAACCTAAGTGCAGATGTATAAAAGTTGGGATCCTGCTCCATTTCAGCTAAGCGATCTCAGCTGTGGGTCTACATTTAAATTCTTGGCCCAACTTTGAATTGTTTTAAACTGGAACAGGTCCAAAATCAATTCTCATAAATACTGAATGGGGCATGTACTCAGAGTCTCAAAGCATAGCAACTCAGAATCATCAAAAATGTGTAAAAACAATAACTATTATCATATGGAACTATTATTCAACTGACTGGCTAACTATCCTATTTTGAGCAATTTGACTCGTCTTTCAACTGCTTTTTCTTGCAACCAGATACACAGACCATACAAATTAGAGGAATAACCACACCCCTTTAGACTATTAGTTACAAAGGTCCAGTTGGATTTTTACCAAGTTAAATTTCTTGGGAACTGCATTACAGACCCAGTGTTTCAAAGCCGAATAACCGAACAAACCACATCATTTTAATGCAATTTCCTTTAACAATTACAGTTATTTTTATTGTTGTGTTAAAATTATACTGCTAATGGTCTGGTTAGCCATTATGTTGTAGCATAAGGCTGTCGTTACTTATGGATTTGCTATTTAAAGGGCCCGTATTACATTATTTTCGGATCTGTGTTCTGTTAAGTGTGATGTTATTTCCTCACGAACATACCTGGAGTTTTGTTTTGTTTCATTCACACATGTTTAACACACAAACCCTGCATATTTACTGTGTTCTTCCCCCAAACTAAATAGAAGAAGTGCTCCACTGTGTTTTTAAACTTTATACACCGTCACTAGAATCATTTGGATGATTTCAGCCCTGGAATTGCCACTCAACTAAAGGTTAAAGGTAGCTGTTAACTTGACAACTACCTCTTCATGACATCACAAGGTGGATGTAGACATGTGAATGAAACAAAACACAACTCCAGGTATGTTTTTGATGTGGTAACAGCATTCTAACATGGATTAAAGCTCAAAAGACTCAAATGAGCGTAACATAGGACCTTTAACGGTATAACGGCTTAACTCAAACCAACTCAACTTTATTTCTAGAGCACTTTAAGAACAACACAACTGACCAAACTAAACAGAACACATAACAAACTGTGACAAATGGTAACTAGTCAACCCACAAACTGAGTTAAAGCCCAGGAGAAAAGGCAAGTATTTAGGAGGGATTTAAAAACAGGGTGTGACTCTTAGGCCAGCCTAACAGACAGAGGAAGCCGATTCCACAGTCTTAGAGCACCCACTATAAACACAGTCACCTCTTTGTTTTTCTTGGTCTTTGGGACGTGGAGAAGAATGCACGAGAGGGTGTGTGAGGTACAAGCAGATTGGACAGATACTGAGGGGCCATTTTGAAATCAATGTGAAAATGCACAGGGAGATAGTGAGGAGTTAAGAGGGAATGGCTATGGTTTAATTGTATTACTTATTGTTATCACTCAGGAATTTTAGGTCAATTGAAATTTTTAAGATTTTCAATTTGAATATTTTACTAAACTAAAAATCCTTTTGTTACGATAAAACACGTAATCTCTGAGTTTACAATACAATTTGTTGCTCTTTATAAATGTAAACCAATTAGTGTTGAAACACAATCAAGAAATGATGAAAGAAAGAAAAATGTCTTAGGTCTTATCTGATAATGATGACATATACTTCCCATTATATGAAATCAGTTCTGACCATGAGGAAATCTAATTAACAGCTCAGACTAAATATGAACCTGATAAGCCTATTCACTCCTGTGTGGATGCTGGTAGCAGCTGTAGGTCACCCTTACACAAACACACAAATGTCTGAAGTTTAAATAAATCTTACCGTGGGTCGAAGTCTGCAATGGTCTTCAGGGAGTCGGGGCTCCGGAGCAGTTTGTCCAGCAGGGGGACGATGTCTCCGAACTTGGGCCTCTTGGATCGGTCCTGGAGCCAGCACTGGAGCATGAGCTGGTACACCGCCGAGGGGCAGTCCATGGGCGCGGGCAGACGGAAGGCCTCGTTTATAGCTTTCATCACCTATAAAAAGGCCAGTGACAAATACAAGTTTTACTATACATTTCCACTGGAATCAACTACATGCAGTGGTGGAACATAACAAAGTAAAAGTAGTAAAGTACTTAAGTTTACATTTTAGATATATGTACTTTACATAAGTACATTTTAGTGGATACTTTTTACTTTTACTTCACTACATTTGAAAGCATTTGTACTTTATATGCCACTACATTTTTGAACAGAACTGAGAAGTAAACATATTTTTTATTATTGTTTGAGAATTGCTGAAAAGACTGAGGGTTTATTTTTAACACGTTCGTAATTTGAGCAAACAAAAATATACTTTGTTAAGTTCCACCACTGAAAATAAATTGTATATTCCATCTAGAATTATACTTTTAGAGAAAAATAAACGGCAAATGCATATTTTACGGTGCATGTTTAATGGAATTCCATCAAACAAACAATGTGAAAAGGACATAGTTCTGCCCATATTGATGAGAACATGGAAGTAGCTCTCACCTCGTGGTTGCTCATGTCCCAGTACGGCCTCTCTCCAAACGCCATCACCTCCCACATGACGATCCCAAAGCTCCACACGTCACTGGCTGAAGTAAACTTCCTGTACGCAATGGCCTCTGGGGCTGTCCAGCGGATAGGAATCTTACCTCCCTGTGTCCAAACAGAAACAACCAAAATCATGTTAATTAAACTTTTTAAAATCAAACTACTTAGTAAATATTTAAAGGTCCTATATTATCCACAATGTGAGATTCAAGCCATGTTAACTCATCAAAAAAAAAACTGGAGTTGTGTTTTGTTTCATCCACACACGTTTGAGTAACCCTGCATTATTAGTCTGTCTACATCTTCAAAGCTCAAAATGCTCTGTTCCACCTTGTGATGTCATGCAGTGGTAGTTGTCAAGTAAATTTTTCTTTGGTACTCACGCTGGTGGTGTAGGTGCCTTCGGGGTCGTCCTCCAGCACTCGGGACAAGCCAAAATCGGACACTTTACACTCCATTGTGTTGTTGACCAGGATGTTACGCGCCGCCAGGTCTCTGTGCACGTAACTCATGTCCGAGAGGTACTTCATCCCTGCAGCAATCCCACGGAGCATGCCTACCAGCTGGAAGGACGAAAACTCCCCATCGTGATCCTGGACAAGTCAAAAAGTGTGTAAATGTGAATGTCTCTATATGACTGACTGTTTTTATCTTTACTGTATTATTTGTCTATTGCTCTTTTGACTTGTTTTGTAAATGTCTTTGAGTGTCATGAAAAGTGCCATATTAATAAAAATGTATTATTTTTTATTATTATTGGGGTTGTCAAAAGTATCAAAAATCAGATACTAATCAACACTAAAACTAATATCGAAACAAGATACTCATTTGTACAAGTACTTATACTGCAAAAAATCACATTAATAGGACAAAATTTGAGGTTTCCTGAACAGTTTTAGTGCCAATTTGAGCTTTATCATTGTTAGTATTAGATCCCATGGCAACAGATCCATCAACAGAAATTTGGGGGCCAGGGGCAAGAAGCCTCACACAAGCCCCCCTTGGACACAAGGGTCCAATTCTGGGCCCCTAAGACCCTGGGGTCCAGGACAACAGACCCATTTGTCCCTCCTGTCTACTGCCCTGCTTGGTAACATAAGAAAAGTACTTTAGCTCATGCATAATGCTAAAGAGAAAACTATTCAGCTCTGGAACCAAACAGTATCTGATCTTAAAGCTACCTTTATATTAGGAGGTATATATTAGGCCATTGAGTTAAGTCATATTGTTGTCTAAGTTTGTACAAATGGGCACTGACCTTTTTTTTGTCATCCTGGACCTGTTATGTTTGTTTGTATATTGTGTATTTGTTATTTGTTATGCCAAACAACAATCAACATTTGGTAACAAAAAGAAAAGTACTATGATTTTGTGTATGAAAATTATATTTTGTTAATAATAAAGAAGTAGCATGTTCTATCTTTGTGGTATTTTAATCGGTATTAAGTACTGAATCAGTTCCTTTTGAAATTTTAGTATTGTGAGACCGATGTTGTAGTAATATATTAATATAGTTTTACCCTGAGGAAGCGATCCAAAGCTCCATTCTCCATGTACTCTGTGACGATCATGGCGTGTTTGACTGCACAGAAAACAAACAGGTGTCAAAATATGAATCTCATTGACATTTAAAGAGCCTATGACAGGTTCAACTACTCATTTTACTAAAAAACAGTTAAGATCATTATATTTATGATGATCTTAACATTCACACTCATTTTCTCAATTAGGCAATTTTTTTAGGCTTAAAATTTTACTTCCTGGTTGGAAATCGTAACATCACCCTAGGGAATTCTATAACTGTTACCTAGTAAAAGATAATACACAGAAGGTATTATCTGACAAATACAAATAAAAGAAAACACATTTATTTTGTTGAAATCATGCTTTCTTATCGGTGTAAATTGTGTTCAACTTTTGTACTGAATCCCAATGTGATGTCATCACCGTGTTTCAACTCTCTACTTCCTGTAATTTTCAACATATTTTTCAACTTTTCTTCACAAATTGCTTCTTTATTGGTGTAAAACTATAATTTATATTTACAACAGGTATTATCCCACCAAAGTAAGTCAAAATTAGAGAATCATGAGAATGCAGTGATGAACCTACATTTAGTGACCACCCCTTCCAGACGTATGATGTTCTGGTGTGAGAACTGGCCCATGATGGAGGCCTCGCTCAGGAAGTCCTGCCTCTGCTTCTCGCTGTAGCCTGGTTTCAGGGTCTTTATCGCCACAGCAACCTCCTTCCTCCCAGGCACCTTCAGGTTTCCACGGTAAACTTCACCGAACTCACCTGCGAACATCACAACATGACATTTACATCTCACAGCTCTGATGCAAAAGCTAAATGTATACCAAATTGTAGTGTTATTATAATTCATCTGTTAAAGGGCCTATATTACGCTGTTTTCTGATCTATGTTATAATGTTTCCTTATCACAAACATACCTGGAGTTGTGTTTTGTTTCATCACACGTTTAACACACAAACCCTGCATGTTTAGAGAGTTCTTCTCTCTAAACTAAACACTCTGTTCCACCTTGATGATGTCATGTGATAATACAGAAAGTGCTTCACTGTGTTTACCGTACACCTTCACTAGAATCATGTGGATGATTTCAACCCTGGAATTACCCATTTCTGCTGAATTAAAGGTAGAATTTAGCTGTTAACTTTAAAACTACCACTTCATGACATCACAAGGTGAAAGATTAAGAAAACAAAGTGACAGCTGGGAGTCAGCCATACAGTTTCAGCTTAATAGACAGAAGAAGGAATGCTGTAAAATGAGCTTGTCTTTACATGCTGTGTCTAAATAGAACACATGACATTGTGCAATACTTATACAACCTGAAAACATCAAAATACAGTTTAAAATCTGAATGAATATATATGCAAATGTCTTTATAGTAGATACATTCAAAAACTTCAATGCTAGAAGTTGATAAGGTATAGCCATAGACTGTATATATACTGTAAATGGACATAGCTAACCCACTAGCCGCTGCGTTCCAAATAGGAAGTAAGCACGGAGAAGCTTCCAGCTCCATCAACTCTGGCTCAACTTGAACCACACTCCCTTAGTCTACTTCTTTATTAAGTCTGTGGGTATACCTAAATGACTATAGCTCTGTTACGCATACAGAATCAGGTCACAGGTTTACGTTACCTAGATCCAAACGATACAAGTACTCACGATGCTCTGGTTAAACCCTGCATATTTTGTGACATTATTTGTAAATTGTAAGCACGCTGAGCCCTGTTTGCGGTATATATTTCTGGTCTGTTGACAGAGATTTGAGAACAAGGCGTGTGAGGCCGCGTGTGTCTGCCCTGGAGGTGTTCAGAGGGCGGGCGGCGGGCCTCACTGTAGCCATGGGAATCAGCTGTCACATGAGCCCAGCCCGTGTCCGTGGGAACCAGGGAGGGGAGGGGACTTTGTGAGCGCCTCTGGGTTCATAGGGTAAAGGTGGTCACACTTCACTACACCGATATTGTAAGAGATCTGCTGAGGAGGGCTTGGGTACCTCCTCAAAAAAACATAACAAAACAAAACAAACAAAAAAAACACCTTTCTTTGTAAATCGTGCATGCCGAAACCATACAAAACAAATGTCACAACTTGCTGTGTGGGAATGGCCTGACTGACAGAGGACTGATCTCACACCAGGCACGTTTACAAGGGGATTCCACACACTTAGAGATCAGTCAGGGCAATGGTAAAATGTCTCGGTATGCTGTGACCAGAAGTGGGTTTTCGAAACACAGAACATTTTGAGCTTTGGAGATGTAGACAGACTAATAATAAAGGATTATTCAATGTGTAAATTAAACAAAACACAACTCCAGGTATGTTTCTAATGAGATAACAATATTCTAACATGCCTTGAAGCTCACAAGAGTCAATATTGCGTATTAGAAAAAATGACAAAAACACATTTCTTTGTAAATCGTGCATGCCGAGACCATACAAAACAAATGTCAACTTGCTGTGTGGGATCTGCTTTACTGACAGAGGACTAATCTCACCAAAGTAAGCATTGTCACCCGAGCTGTGAAGCTAAAACACACTGTCCAAACACACACTGGCGGATTGGGTAGGTCTCCACCGAGCGTCACTCACCAGCTCCGATCACCTTCTGTTTGGTGAGGTGGTTGGGGTGGATCTCTGTGGCAAACTTCATGACGGCAGTGTTGGGGTCTTCGTAGGTGTGAGGGTCCACGTAGGTCTTCAGAGGCTTCAGTTGTTCTGCAAAACACACAAGGCGCGTTTACAAGGGGGTTCCACACACTTAGGGATCAGTCAGGGCAGTGGTAAAATGTCTTGGTGTGCTGTGTCCAGAAGTGGGTTTTAAAAGTTATATTTACTCAAGTAGCTTTTTGAATGGTTTAATGGGACTCTTGAGTAAAGCAAGTTCTGAAAATGTTTAATGTTAAAGGTGCTGTACCAGATTTTTACCATCTTAAAAAAACTAAAACAAAACATAACTAGTTCATTTTAAACAGTTTGTAGTTATTACTCATTTATGTTATGCATTCCGAGCATCCTAATTATTTATAAGAGCTTTTCACAATTTTCAGAAATCAGAGGACAGTTTGCTGTCACGATAAATTACTAGAATGCTATTGCATACTTTCTGATTACTGGATAATAAAACACTTTATAATTAGATCGAAAAACACGTGTGTACATATTTTGACCTCATTTAATATATGCTGTACTGGGGCAAGACAATTTTACTCAAATATATGGGAAAGAATACAATGTTTTTCAGGCCCCTTAAAAACACTGTATTCATTAGAAATACCAGAATTGGTGCTTTATTTTTATTTTGTTTATTTGATCCTGAATCAAATGTATTTTTTTCACCACCACATCCTTTTTTACTCTTGCACATGAATTATTTGGAGGACTACTTTTTACTTCTACTTAAGTGCTGGTAATCTTATTCACAAAGCCAAAGCCACTTTAAACCATTAAGCAATATAATGTATACAGTATAGGCCTTTGTTTTAATGGACTACAAACAATATTAAAACATGTCAATAAACTGTAAGTATATTCTATCTTGAAGCACATTAGAAGTTGTACCTGAACTGGAGAAGTATGTGTCCTCCGGCCCCTGTCTCACGTGAGAGCCTCTCTTTCTGTAAATAAACAAACAAACAATTTACATTAAATCATCAGAGCAAGCTAATCCAAAAACTTCTTCTTTTTCACATTAACTTCTTGGGTTCTTTTTAAAGATAATGCAGTGATCTCTGGACATACTGAAGACAGCTTGCAGCCGAAACATTTCAACAAGGTAAATACATCTTACCGTAAAAATAAGTTAATCAAAGCAAGCGCAGCATTGTAGAGATATCATGAGCAATGTTATCTGTAGCACATAGAAACCTTTGTAAAACCCTGTACAGAATTCCACTGCTGCTACTCCACATTATTTAGAGAAAGCAGCTTTTCTCATACAAGTGTGTTTTCAGAAGTGAATTAGAGGCTGTGTCTGTACTGTCTGGACACGGGTCATCTCTACAAAGTGCTTCAGAGAGAACCAGCTTCTTATCATCACAATGTCCCACTCCCACTCGCTTCCTTCCCCAACGCACGCGGCAGAATAAACCCAGAGTAATGACAGGGCCCATTCAGCACTGAGCCTCCGGAGCGGCCGCTGGTACACACTGGCAGATAAAAGCAGGGCCAAAGGGGAGCTGAGGTGAGAGGGAAAATCTCCACAAAGGAAGCTCGCGGAGAATTAGGCAGGAAGTGGGCTACAGTGGTGCAGACAGGAGAGAGGGGGCGTGGGGTGAGGTAACTGACCGTCTGCGCAGGAACAGCACCACAGCAACGATGAACAACATGGCGGCTCCTCCCAGCGCAGCGCCGAAGATGACTGCTGTGTTGCTGGTGGTGAGGGAGTCTACTGAGGAAAACAGAGGAAACAGGGTCAGGTAGATCACACGTGTAGCCGTGATATTATATGACAACATCTGACAGGCTGTTTTGGTGAGCAATAACAATTGGAGTTGATACTATGCAGTATAATACAAAATGGATTTAAACAACACATCTAACGTTCCTAGTCCTGTTTAGGAGTCTGATTTTCAACAAAAAGGTGAGAGTGACTAACTGAAAAACTCTAGGCTTCTGACCTATATTTTTTTTAAACTTTTTTTAAGGACACAAATCATCTCACCTGTTTATTCCAACTAAGTCAGCTCTTTCTGGTCAGATGTGTTAAAATAAAGCTCATTTTATGTCTAATTTAGGTAATAGAGCTTCTGACAGAGCAGTGTTTTCAGTTAGCTTTGCACCCCAGGGAATGTTAATAATGTTAGCTGCATGTATCAATATGCATAAACGACTTCCAAGAGAGATGTGATAGTGCTGTCCCCTCATCATTAACTCTCTTGAAGTTGCATTTTGAGTGGGTCATATACATAAATAGAGGCATATTTGACTTTATTGTCCAGTGTGTACCTTCAGAGGAGGTCTCAAACTGCTCTTCCATGCTGGAGCCATGGCTGCCGTCAGACCCCACTGCCTGCAGCTTGAAGAGGTAGGCCGTCCCAGGGGCCAGGTCACTGATCTGTACTGAGTTCTTCTCCAGGATCAGGACCGTGTATGTGGTTACATCTGAGTTTGCATCCTGTAACACATCAACACCAGTCTGTTTAGAGCAAAGCAGTTTGAACTGAACCACAGTTTATAATATAGAGTACACAGGAGATTAGGGTCTCACATTCTTGCGGTACATGAGCTCGTAGTGGAAGGCACGTGGTGTGGTCCGGGCTTTGGACGACACTGCCCAGGACAGGGACAGGCTGGTGGGCGTCCTCTCCACCAGTCTCATCGTGGTGATCTTTGGAGGCTCTGAGAAGGAAAGATTTTACTGTGTGAGAAGATTGTACATTTGTAAACACAAGGAACATATGGAGTAGACTGGATATATGTAAATATAGTAATTATTTATGTATGTAAAGTTAAATTATTTGAAGGCACATGAGTGAGAGCGCACTGTTAATATAAAATCAAACCCATCACTTCCACATTGACAAAGATCTCAGATTATGGAATGTGGTGGATCTCAGAGCAGCACTATCTCACAATAATGTGGGGAATGTATCATGATGGTACAGTTTGGTGAGTTGTTGTGGTTTCCAGCTCAGAGCAGACAGAAAATGGACTTATCTCACTTCCTGCTCTCATTTGGATGCACATGTAGCCCTGCACAGATAGCATCAGTGTTTGTGGCTCACACCTGTGTAGTGCAGGGAGGTGGTGAGGGCGGAGGTGGAGGGCAGCTGCTGTGCGTACACAGACACTCCACTGTGAGCCTCCACACTGAAGGTGTAGTTGAGATGTGCGTCCAGCTCACTCACAGACACGCGGGTGTCAGTGAGCCCGGTGCTGCCCGGGTCAAAGCGGATCTTCTCTCCACAGGCCTGGCACACAGGCCCATCACAGCGCTGGCACTCCACACTGTAGGTGATATCAGAGCGCCCCCCAGTGTCCTCCGGGGGGCTCCAGGACAGTTGCAGCTTCCCTGCAGATATGGGGCTGGCCACAAGGTCCCGCGGTGCTGACGGGAGTCCTGCCCAGAGAGACATTACGAGAAGTTAGACCACAGTGCAACTTCACACCTGGAGTTCAATCCAACTACTGCGGGTGGAGAGGCAGTGTAATAATAATGAAACTATAAAACATAATCAAAATGTCAACAATATATATGCCCACACCCACGTTTTATTTTATTAACCCTGCACTTTTACACTAAATGTACTGTGATGTACTAAATAGAATAGTGACAGTGCCTTAAAACACAGTCTAATATTTGTAGACAGGGGTTCACCTGAGCAGGGGTCCATCTCTGAGTCGGTGGGGGCCCTGTAGAAGCCCTCGAGACAGGTGCAGGTGGCTGCGCCTGTCCCTTGCTTCTGGGTGTTGGCGGGACAGGGCTGACACCTGTCGCCGGATGCAGTCGGTTTGAAGAAGCCCTGTGGACACTCTGCAAACACAGGCAGGACAGGTGCATGAGCAGGTGACAGTTAAAGGACACATACTACATCCTCTGTCCTCCTCTGATGTAGGACACAGAAGGGACAGAGTATAGAGAGCCACGTGAAGTAGTCTGCTCGGTTGATTCTTCTCACTAGAGCTCCTTCCTGCCACTCCTTCACAAACTTATCAACCTTCTAAGAGCTGCTCCTCTGCTGTCTGTCTTAACAAACACAACCTGTCATCCTGCATTCCTCTGCTCCCAGTCAGGCCTCAGAACATTTACTCTGCTCCTTTTACTCCTACAGCATTTCCACAGTGCAAAATCACTTGAGAAAGTAACAACAGTTTTAAGGTGCATTGTGTAAGTTTTCTGGTGGAAGGTCCAGCAAATGCTTTTCTCCATGGAGATGTTATTGCTTTGTCTCGAAAGTTTCACAGTATGGCGTTAAACTGTTCTATCTTCATGGAGACCAAACCAGGTTACAGCTCAGATCTGTGCAGAAGCTACCCCGCTCACAGTCAGAATGCCTGTTTTTCTGTGTATTTTTGAGCTACAAAACCACTTGTAATTTAATAAATGCAAGGTAGAGCTGTTTAATGTCATACTGTGGAATATTCCAGACAGAGCAATGACGTAGGTGACAGACCCCCAAGCAAAAAGTTACACAATGCACCTTTAAGGCAATAACACTAAAGTTTGAAATGTTTACACAATATATTGAAGTGGCTTAATGTTTAACACATCGGTTTGTGTTAGGCCTTTAACCCTATAGCTACTATCCAAATCCCTCCCATTCAAAACTATTATATTCCCCAAACTGAGAAGTCATAACATTGTTTATGGAAATCAATATGTCAAAAGGGAGTTTATTCTGTATCAATAGCGCATCCTGAGTTCTATTGGATCATTTTTACTGTATTCACGGTATTCAATAGTTCTTTAACCTACTAGCCTGAGTTCCACACCCATCCACTGCAACTTGAATAGAGAGATCAGTCTTATTATTAGAAGAGAATAAAAGAAAAAATCATGAAAAGGAATGATTAATGCCTATGATGACTTTGTGCAATCAACTTGTCAACCAGCCATTTAAAATAAAACATTAAATCTACAGTACAATGCTCCGTTTAGATCTATTATAATTTGTTAATATTTTGTTTTACAAGATGAGTCAAATTGTAAAAGCACAAATGTCACGAAACAGTTTTTGAAAAAAAAAAATATATATTTTTTTTAATTGTAGGATTCTGTTCTGGGTATTAAAATTAAAATAGGGATGCAACGATCTGATACTGGTAGTGAATATCAGCGCCGTTATTGAAAAAATGCTGGCCCAGATATCAGCTTCTAAATACTGGTTCAGCCGATATCCTGGTTGGACATACAAACTGATGTATGTAATGTACCACTTTTTACTATTCGTAGTCAGCCAAGAAAGCTTTATTTTGTTTGAACTTTCATTTCTTTTAGTTCTGTAGTTACTTGAGAGACAGATAAAGATAGGGTCAAAAAGGCTAAGAACCCCTGAGTTTTATAACTTTTTGGATCAGTTTTGTATTATTTTATTTAAGTTTTAGGGTATGAGCTGATAGCTACAGTATAAAAATTAAAAGCTTGATTGGTGCACTTTTATAAGAGAGAAGACTGAAAATAAAAAAAAAAACAAAACTAAAAAAAAACCCTGCTAAACTAATACAAGCATGAGAGGCCATACACAATAAGACCGGATACATCAGTGCTTCAGAGGAATTTATAATTGCAGTGTATACAATTTGCTAATTACAAGCATTCAAACTGATAATTATAACTTGTAACAAATAAATCATTCATAGTTAATAAAAAGTAGTAAAACTTGTGTGTAAAGTTAATTGGAGGTTACTTGATGCTTCTGAGACACAAGAAATATATATGGACCAGACGGGCAGTACAAGACAAAAATAAAACTGAGATCATTCTTTCCTTTGGGGGCCCTCGTGCTCAGACTTTTGAAACTCTATCAGTTTGCTAAGATGGCACAAGCTTCACAGGCTCAGAATAAAGAGGTGCAGGTAGCGCGTCCAGCTGTGAGGGGCCAAGCTGAAATATGAACTTAATACAGTGTGAAATCTTTGTGAGAGCCTCCCCGCAGAGTGAGAATGAGCAGGGGCCCGGCTTAAGAAGGGCCCCTCACACTCTCACATGCGCTCCTCTGTGTTCACTGCGTATACAGACATGTCTTGGGACCACTCAAGGACTACGGATTAGGGTCCAGCCAGTCACCTGTTCATGTCCCTCCGCCAAGGCACTCAGAAAACATGCAATACACCATAGAGTTACACAATTTTTTTTTTTACAGGGTCTGCATTACGCTATTTTCTGATCTACATTATATTGTTGTTTCCTCATCACAAACATACCTGGAGTTGTGTTTTGTTTCATTCACAAATCTTTAATACTCAAATCCTTCAAATTCTCTCAAACTGAAAACACTCTCTTCCACCTTGTGATGTCATGCACTAATACAGGAAGTGCTCCACTGTGTTTTTAAACTCCATACACCTTCACTAGAATCATCTGGATGATTTCTGCCTTGGAATTGCCAATATCTACTGAACTAAAGATAAAAGGTAGCTGTTAACTTGAAAACTATCATTACATGACATCACAAGGTGGAACAGAGCATTTTAAGCTTTGGAGATGTGGACAGACTAATAATAAACAATTACTCAAACGTGTGAATGAAACAAAACACAACTTCAGGTATGTTTCTAATGAGATAACAACATTACAACATGCCTAAAAGCTCAAAAGAGTCAATTTTATGTAATAAAGGACCTTTAAAAAGAGGAACTAAATATTAAATCCACCTTTTTGCTACTTAACGGTGTGCAAGGTGTCTACTGTTCCTAATGTCATTTTTGGTAACTTTAGTCCAAACTAGGTAAAATATCTAAATCTAAGTTTGTTCTGCTTTCAGAGGCCTCTGCAATTTCAAGTACTACGTGACATCACACATCACATCACATATTATTACAAACACCTGGCTGCAGGGGCGGAGTTTGAAGTGTGGATACCTGTTAGACCAATCACACTGTTCCTTATACCCCCAGACCCCGCCCTTCCTCCCCCTTCACGCTCTTCTTAAGTCCACAGGTACTGCCAAGTTTAGCTGCTCTATTTGAAATGTTGTTGTAGGCGGAATTTACTTTAACTGTGATTTTTTCTGACAAGCATTGCAATGTATGTTTTAATAAAAGAAGTCTGCTCAAAGTTCACATTTTAAACTCAATTGACAAAATACTAGAATCACTTTTCAGAACATGTTTGTACAGATCTTACAGTTGGCAGTTTGCACAGAGTAAGGCAGGATATTTTGATGTTTGTGGAGGAAATTATGGTACTTCAAATAGTGATTTTGGGTGGATTGTGATTACCCTTGAGGGCCTACTTCAGAGCTAGAGATCAGGGCCTATTCACCTGTTCATGTCCCTCTGCCAAGGCACGCAGTTCAGATGCAACACACACACACACACACACACACATTAGTCTCCTATCATCACCCTCAGCAATAAACAGTCCAACACCAGCCAGAGAAAGTAAATGTGTAAATGAGGTGCTCCAAGACGGGAAAAAAAAAAAAAAACTCTGCAAAGATGTAGCAAAAGTAACACAAACAAATGGTTATGAAAGATAGAATTTCTAGTTCTATCTTGATATGAGATTCCAAAGCCTACGCCACCCATACTCCCACACAAATATGATTCATAAATATACAAAAGCATTAGACAAAACAATACACTAAAATTTCACAAATCTGATCTAATGCAGTTTCATTAGCGGGATGCACGCTGACTGTGTTGTGATAGTGCTCTGAAGTGTCGAGCAGGGAGAGCAAGGGAGGGGAAACTCAGAGTGTCCAAAACAAAAGTGAAACGTATAAAACATGTTAATACTTTATACTTGGTGAAAATAGAATTTTTAAAACAATAAAAGGTAACATGGTGATCTAAATATATTATGTGTTAGCAGTTAATACCCCATAGAAATAAAATAGCCCCTCTTTAAGTAGTTACTAAGCCTTAATATTAAGTATTTGTTCATTATAAATTAAGTCTTTCTTCATGTTTTATTAAAGGTGCACTGTGTAACTTTTCGATTGGGGGTCTGTCACCTTCTGGTTTCTATGGATATGTTATTGCCCTGCTTGAAATGTTCCACAGTATGACATTAAACAGATCTACCTCACGTTTATTCAGTTACAGTTGGGTTTGCTCAAAAATACAGGCTGTAACTTGGTCTGGTTTGGTCTCCATGAAGATAGAAAGGTTTAATAAGTAATAACATCTCCACAGTGAAAAGCATTTGACAGACCCTCTACCAGAAAAGTTACACAATGCATCTTTAAGGCTAATTATTAAGGTATAGTTATTAGGTTACTATAAATAAAACACTGAAAAAAGACAATCTGAATGTTGACATGGATGACTATAGTTTTCCATAAAAACTTCTAACAAAACATGAAACTGATCCTCAAAACTACTGACCCTGGTAGTGGCCTACACATTATGTATACGATGCCTGTCCACATACTGATAGAGACAGCAGGGAGAATCCGTGTAACATAAAGTCAAAGACAAACAGCAGATTAAATGTCAGATTCCAGCGCACAGCAGAGACAGCCAAGGTCGAGGAGCGGGCTGGTCATGTTCACACAGACGGGCTCCTATGGGTGCATGTAGCCACACTTGGAGAGATGAATAGATGCTCTGCTCTGAGATGAGAGGAGGAGTAGGCGTCTGAGTTATAGTGTAAACAGTGCTATCTTAATATTTGACTAAGAAAATGATTTGACTAGGTAAAGCTGCCTAGCTGAATCTAAAAGGTGTATACAGCTTGAGGAATCAGATTTAGAGATTAAAGTTAAAGTTACAACAACACGTGAAAAACAGTTAATTTGTAATGGATGACCTTAGGAAATTGCATTTAGGGCTGAACAATATGGCCGTAAAATTTAAGATTATTTCATTTCACCCTTTAGGAGATGCAGATATGGTGGTTCAGTGATGTTTTGTCTTCGTTGCCTCCTCCTTCATGCTCTAAGTGAGTGACAGGTGAAGAGAAGTGAGAATTCTCAGCAGCATTACATTGGTTTAGTTTCCTTTTATAGACCATATGAAGTTGGTAGTGTACATGAATTGTGATTAAATCAAAATTTTGATTTGGCTTTAAGAAAAATGTAAAATACATTTGTCGGGGCATTTTGCCACTAATTGCAATCATGCATCTCAAACACAAATCAGCTACCACTAATTTCACAGTTTAAGAAAACACAGGGTCTTTTCTTTCTCAATACTAAGCCTGTCAAGATAAATACTATATCCACTTATGGTTCAATATAAGACAGATGGAGCGATAATTTTTGGGGGTCAATATTTATCACGGTACTTTTTCTTTGTACTAGTGGAAAATTGTGGGTTATTTTTTTCTGTAATATAAGATTTGACTTGTAAAAGGTTATGAACTTGACTCATTATACACTCAAACTATCTACTTGTACTTAACTGTTGCATCCTGTTATTTATTTAGTGCAGCTCATATTTTTAACAATATTTAGAAAACTTTTTTGGGCATTATTCTGCTTTATGGTTTGGTTTCAATATTATTGTTTATTGTCTTACTTCAGCAATATACTGCACTTCGAAAGTTGTTATCATGACAGGCCAACCCAATATATAACTTGACTTCTATCGATCTTCAGACTTATAAAAAAGTAGCCGATTCCTAGAAAAAGACACCAAAACCCCCACTGGATTACTAGTTAACCTCTACACTACCTTCCTGCTTCCTACAATGATCTACATATTAATTTGACTGAGGTACGTCCCATCCCATTTGAATGCGAGTGCTTTTGAGAGCTCACACATCTGTTTTCTGTATTTGAGCTTCACTGCATCTCCCCAATGAGCTGTTGATTACCTAATTTATCCATATCCAGAAAAGGGCCCAGAGCGTAGCATTGTTATAAACATCCATTCGTCACAATGTCAGTCCCACATCACAATACAGAGCACACTTACACTTGTGTTCACCTCAGCTCTGTGGAGAGAGACAGCTGTTACCCCCACAGCCGCTAATACTCATTAACAGCCCCGGGACAGGCAGAGAGGTAGGGCAGGAGAACAGAGGTATACTGTATCCTGCTGAGGAAAGAGAGTGAGAGAGAAAGAGAACCCGCCCCACTCTTCTACTGAGGAGGGGCAACAGCTGCTACCTCTTACCCCACTCCTACGCTGCTCCTGCCTGCTCCTGTCTGCTCCTGCCTGCTCCTAATCCCCGAATTCCTTCCTTCTCGTCTCTCCTCCTCAGCGCTCCACTCAGGCGCCCGGCTCACCCATTAGCGTGGCCATTCATAGCTGACCAGCGGGCCTGCAGAATGCCACGCCATTCAAACACTGACAGGAAAAACACAGAGGCAGGCAGAGTTTGGGAATCGCCCAGTGCCACATGGCAGGAGAAGACAGAGCGCTGGGCTGCGGCGCGCTCCGGCCCGAACCCAGAACTCCCTCTATAATCAGAGCGCATTCCTGTGCACACCACCAGGACACAGGCACTCACAAGACAACAGCATTCTAATACAAGGAGAAGGTGGAACAGTTTGTATCTGAAGAAACATTTAAAAGACGCAATTACAATATGAAGGTATTGCACAGAGATACCCATACAGACATTACTTGTACTTCTGTTGAGTATTCTCCTACAAAACTCTTACAGTTAACGTTTTAAAGGTACACTGTGTACGTGTTCTGGTAGAGGGTCTGCCACCTTAGTCTGGCTCACGCTTAAATTAGGCTGAAGTCTGTCTGCACCACCATGTTTGTTTTGGTTGGTTTGGACTGTTTGGCTTCTGCACAAACCTCACTGCTGCTCTATGATTGGTCGCCCACCCAATTAATCTAACAGCGGGTGCACTCCAAGATGGATTCTCGTGAGTTTGAGACACAAATATAGTGAGAATCAATCTTGGAATGCAAGATTACCACTACCTGCATGTCTCCATGGAAATAGTGTTGCTTTTCTTGGAATGTTCCACAGTATGGCATTAAACCCATGTATCTACATTTATTCAAGGGGTTTTCATAGCTAAAAATATACACTGTGTAGTCGCCTATCCATAGATGGACCGATAACTAGGCCTAGTGCCGCCACCGTATTTTCTCCATGGAGAGATATAACGTTAATGTCATACTGTAGAAACATTGCAGGAAAGGCAATAACATTTCCATGGAGACGAGCAAGTTATGCAACCTTAACCAAAAATGTTACATAGTGCACCTTTAAGTTGTGTTGGTACAGTGATGCATCATGGTTGTTGCAAACAACTCAAAAAAATAAACATAACCTTTGCCTTTTGTTACTATTATTCCTGACCATACAGCTTTCACATTATAATAAAAATCCCTCTTTTTACGTCGTCATGGTGAGCTCAGCATAAAGGAGAGACTGTAAGTGAACTTTCAACAGTGCAATTCCTCGATAAACTTCCAGGTCTGACACACAAAAGGTAGTTTTAAATTTGGGACTGCTGCTCCACAACAGGAAGCAGGAAGTGTAAGACTGACGCAGCATTTCCTTCCGAGCTCGGCCAATCAAAGCACGGAAGCCAGAGCTTGGCCCTAAGACAAGACGACCTTGTGGTGTGCGGCAGGAGGCTGACAATAATGAACTGGAAATTATCTGGTGTTTGCTCTGGACTGAGAGAGGCAGAAGAAAACCTTTGTCTCTTACTTTGTGTAATCACTGTTTTAACTCATTAACAGGCTCCTAACCTACTAGACCGTGATCTAGTCATGGTGATTTGTGTAACAAAGAATACCACTATTACAGACTATTACAGACAGTAGACCCTGTATGTCTGTAAGGGTAAGCTGATATTTACTGTCGATTTAGTACTTGTCTCATCTGAGCAGATGCAGTTCAATGTTGATGATGACAGTGAAATGTTCAGGATTGGTCAGAGCAAAACCCTGTGGTTCACTGGAGCGGGCACTGGTGAGTCCTGGTGAGTGATGTGAGTGCCGTGAGTCAGTGTGAACAGTGACGGCTTCTGAAGCCACCACTCTCATACTACACGTCTCCTGAGCTGAAACATCTGACTCACAGTTTCCTTTCCTGGTTCTGTTCTGTTTGTCATTTAGGGGCCCAGGCCTGGAGTGGCTCTGTGTTTGTTTATTGAGACTGAATGCAGGGGCCTGAACGCAGAAGGGCACAGTGGCTCTGAAGCGGCTCCTGAGGGCCTCTCAAGTTTGTCGGTGCAAGTTAAGATGGATGAGATGGCGACAGTGATCAATTATGCTGAGATGGATGGATGAATGGGTAACATGGAGGCTGAGCAGCCCAAAGGGCCCTCAGTTCCAGAGGGCCCTCAGCCCCACAGGGGTAAGTGCTGTGGGGCCCCAGTGGAGCTGTGCACTGGGCTTTTGAAGGCAGGGAGGTCACGACTGCCTCAGGCCACTGCTCAGTTAAATACTGCACGGCTGATGGGAGCCGCTCGCCAACTCAAATAAACACATGTTCAGACGAGAGGTGAGGAGGGAACTGAGTGGTTACTACAACAGAATGTGGTTAACAAAAGTTTATAAATCCATGAGTTTGTCAAACAAAGATTTACTAGATTTATATGCTCTGTCACAATACAATTACAACAGACAGGAATTAGGACATATAGTTCACAGCTACCTCAGAGCATGTGGATGCATACAACATGTGGACCATCTGTACAACACTCAGGAGATAAAGGCATTTCCCAGTTCAATAGAAAAATTCAGCTCAGGCTGATGGACCAGTTGGTCAACAAACATGTTGCACTAATCTAATTCTCTTTGTTCTCACACTTCCTGATTTTTTAAATGATAAAAATCTAAATAAATGATTTGGACACTGCTAAAAATATAAATATTGCAACATTTAACTAAATTATAATTAGTGGGAGACATAGCCAAAAGTGGTTTTCTAACTCCTCATTTGTCACTGAGGATTAACAAACCCATAATCGCAACAATCAGTGGAACCAATACATATTTGAACACATGTGATCGCTCAAAATAATTCCAACATTAAAAAAAATCATGTCAGCCCATTGTTTGTGAACCTGCACTGCGGCCAATAAAGCCGGGGCATCTGGACAAAGTTACTTCTACACAAAGACCCAATGAGAGAGTGCCCCAGCCCCCTACATCCTCACTTTATTTTCATTCCAGACTTGACCAGGGCCGTAATTGCAATATGTCATGTCACATTGTTTGTGTGCAGACTGACAAGTTGTCATTAGCATTTTGGTGGAGTAAGTTAGCTCTGGAACAATGGGGGTCTCTGATGGGGGAGTGGGGCCTGTAACCTGAGCCCATATGCCTGGTGGAGGTGATGGTTTTGGGCCAGTGTGTGTTGAGGAGGAGGAGGGAGAGGGGCTACAGGGTATGGGGAAGTGTGGGACGTTAGGCTGGGGATTAGCAGAGCAATGGAGCAGCTGTAAGGGCATTACATCTGTTTTACAATTGCACTCAGGCTTTCATCTGGGGCTGTTAACAAACACAATAAATTCCTGCATGGGCTTTCTCCTCTGAACGGCTGTGTCCACTCGCGCTGAGGAGAGGGGGGGGCTGTGAAATGTGGACTCGAGGTACATAATAAAACATGTCCAACAGGTTGAGTGGAAGCAGGCGCTCAGAAGAACCATCACACTGACATGTGCTTTAGTGTTGCAGATCTGTCTCACGGCGCAGACAGCTCTTAAGACTTCTTTCTCTCTCTCTCTCTTTCTTTTCCTCTGTCTTGTCTCAACCACGGACATGAATTTTACAACTAGACCACAGTTGAATTATTTATCTTTATACTTGTTGTGACTGGACGGCGCACCGCTGTGTTCACATCCACTCAAAATATGTCCACCAGGTCCAAATATAACACCACATACTCTGAATAATGTAGCATACAATGAGCAGACTTTATGGAGTTATCGGCTAAGTGTCTATTTCATAAGACTTACAAACATAATGAAAACATCAGGGCAAGCAAGGTGATCTGTTGGGAAATGAAAATTGAAAATACTAGTCAAATATTATTAAAGGTTCTATATTACGCAAAATTGACTCTTGTGAAGTTTAAGCCATGTTATAATGTTATTAACTCATCAAAAACATGGTTTTGGGAGTTGTGTTTTGTTTTTTCACACACGTTTGAGTAAATCTTTATTGTTAGGCTGTCTACATCTTCAAAGCTCAAAATGCTCTATTCCACCTTGTGATGTCATGAAATTATACTTTTCAAGTTAACAGCTCTTTTTGCATTTAGTTCAGTAGAAATTGGCAATTCCAGGGCTGAAATTATCCAAATTATTCTAGTGAAGGTGTGTGGAGTTTACAAACACTGTGGAGCACTTCCTGTATTACCACATGACATCGCAAGGTGGAACAGATTTTTTTCTGAATGAGAAAAGAAATCAGCCTAAATATGCAGTTTTTGTGTGTTAAACGTGTGAATGAAACAAAACACAACTCCAGGTGTATTTGTGATGAGGAAACTACATTATAACATAGATCAGAAAATGGTGTAATATGGGCCCTTTAATAGTGGAAGAATGCGTTTTTAAAATATAATATTGTTTTGTACATTGTTGTGGTGTTATGCATTGTGTACTTTGAAAAGTCCATGCAAACTAAGACTTCAAAGTATTTTCATAAGAATACAGGAAATATAAACAGTGGAAAAAAAAACTTTGAATAATGCATAATATGGGATGTTTGTAATGTAAATTTGCATGTGTGGCAGGTAGAGATGGGCAGTCTTCAAAATATTGTGATGTAGTTTTGAAGATATTTTTTATCTTTTATCTATAATACAAAAATGCTGCAAAAAGAGCTGATAAAAAAATTAAATAGAAAAAACGTTAACTTGAAAATATGGATATAAAGTGATTTGTGCACTTTTGTAGGTCATTTCACTAAGTAAAAGTTCAGATACCAGAGCAAAAATAAATAAAAGTACCACATGACAAAATCTACTTAAAAGTAAAAGTATTAAAGTAGTAGTTTCTAGCTGTTCTTCTTTGTATATTTTTGTTTGCTCAAACTACGAACATGTTAAAAATAAACCCCTCAGCCTTTTCAGCAGGTCTCAAACTATTATAAAAATACTTTTACTTTTCAGTTTGGTTCAAATGTAGTGGAGTAGAAAGTACAGATACCTCCTCTCAAATGTAGTAAAGGAAAAGTAAAAAGTATCCAGTTTAAAATGTGCTTAAGTAAAATACAGAGACCTAAAATGTATACTTAAGTGCAGTACTTTACTTCTTTTACTTAATTACATTCCACCACTGCTTGAACCTCAACTAATCCATTTAAACACATGCTGTAATGGCCCATACAGCTCAGAATGATCAGGTAGAGAAGAGCTACAGGCCGCCCCTTTAGCCTTCAGCCACCTTACAGCAGGCCCAGTCCAGACGACGTGGTGTAAAATACAACACCGTTTCACTTCCAGGCCCACAGGTCACACACTGAACCGTCTGCTTCCTGCTTTCAGAGGAAGGACAAACTGGGGCCAAAAGCACCAATAAACAAACTGTCACACCGGTAGGGCAGCTGAGTGAAAAGTGGCTGAGTGAGGTCCCACAATGCAAGGCCTGAGCCGTGGGGTCGGCAGTCACTGGGGGATTAGGTGACCTCCGGTTTCCGCTGGGCCTGTCAGCGTGGCGCAGAGGGGAAGGAAAGTGCTGATCTCACACAACAGTCGTACAATACAATGCAACAGCTCCCATTCTCTGCACTCACATTCAGAGTCAGGAATGTCACTGTTCCCTCCACCGCCGTGCTCTGTGGATTCTTTATGAGGCTCAGGCCCTCTGGACACTGCTCTGTTTAATGAGATAATCTAATGTACACTTATGCCTGGCCTGGTGACAATAAGGAGCACACTAGAGATAGACTTTGGACTTTAATAGCGTATCGGCAATTGGCCTTAAAACTCCAGCAGAGGCAGATGTTTTGTTTTGGATGCCTTGCAGCTAAAAATATCCACAAAGCTTTATTTGAACACTTTAGTGCAAATAGATAACTGCTGAAAATGTGACTACAAATGGGTTTGTGGTGAAAAGGAGCTGTAGGTGCGTTTTTAGTAAATTTAAATGACACAATTTGCGGGAAAATAATCTAAATCGGCCCTACATATCGGCCCAAAAATATATCAGCAGAGCTTATCGGCTATAGGTTGAAAGGAGATAGGGTCAAATGTTTTTGTGTTTATTGTGAGAAGACATCATGATTTTAGGATTTGCAATTATTTACACACAAAATACACACTAAAAAGTTGTTTCCGTCATATACAGTCGCATTCACATCAAACTTTGTGAATGAAATAGTGCAACTTGAGACTATTTACTGGCCGTAGTTGGTCCAGAAAGTCTCATTATGTTTGAGCTTTTAATACAAAGTTGTTAGGAAAATAAAGTCTATTTTTAGTCTCTGCACTGGTATTGGCAGATACTTAAAGCCATAGTATGAGAATTTGTATCGGAACTAAAAAATCCATCCTTACTTTGGATCAGTGGGCACTCGCTCTATCAACTGAGCTACTGCAGCCCCCAAAATGAAGATGTTTTTCTAAATGTAATTAATACATTGACAAAAATGAATTACTTGACTTTTATGAAGCTAACTTTTAGTGAACATGCTAAAATATTCTAGCAAATGTCTTTGTTGAGGTCCACGCCAAAAGTGAATTAAGCGTGAAATGAACCACATGAACATCTCCATCTCTAATATTAAGTAACCCTAACATCATATTTGACACAGGCCCCATCTCTGGCTGTTCACTGACTGACACCACATTGTAGCTCGTAGTAATTAGCTGTGAAAGAGCTGGAGTCCAAAGTTGCTTCACTCCAAACTAATCACCATGTTGAAGAAAGAGGTCAAAGGTCAGGGACAATAAAGCAGGATATAACGCGCTTAACAAATAAAGAGTTCTCATGAAGTTTTAAGAGTGGGCTGTTTTTAAAGTGCTTTGACCCAGGTCTATAATGGGAACTGGTGCATTCCCACTGACAACAGATGTGGACAGTCAGCAGTTTTAAACATATCTCGTGGCCACAGGGAGAGAGGCTGGAATTAGTCCAAGCCCCATGTTGGTTAATGGTGATCCAAAAGTACCATCATTTTAGAGGAGTAGTGAAAAGTAGCTCTTATGTGAATGTTGTAAAAACTAAAACTAGAGCTGGTTGGACTTCAGAATTATAGTTGTCTCCTCCAGTTGGTGTCATCCAATCCCAGCATGCACCTCCAAACCCCATGCTGGCAGTGGAAGCGGTGGAGAATTCCCATAGAAATTAACGCCGTGGCCTACAATTAACAAACTTTATCAGAGTTTCAGATATTTTGGATTCTTGTTGCACACTGAGATGTACAAATTATTAAAAGGTTAAAAAAAAAAGTCCTTTACCGGATTTACAAAGCTCTATATTGATGGTAGAAGATGATTTCTGCAGCTGAAAAGACTAGCAGCTAATCAGACCGGACATTTATTAAGCTATGAATGTATTTTTACAGCAATATTGTTTTTTCATTTGAATGATTTATAGTATATTTTCACAAACATCTCCAGGGACCCTTTCTGATGATGCAAGACGGTGAAAAGTAAACCAGATGTCCAGATACTGCAGAATTAAGGGGGAAATCCTCGCGATCTTTACTCTACTACTCTCTTTATTACTTTAAAATAACACCCGTGTCAGATAACATAAGATCTGATTAGTTTAAACATAAAGCTTTGTCTATCATTTCATTTAAAGGTGCACTACGTAACTTTTCTTGGGGAGGGTACACATGGGTCACATGTAGGTCTCCATGTAGATGCGCTTAACTGTTCAGTCTGGAATGTTTCGCAGTAAGGCATTAAACTTATATCCATGGAAACAACAGGTCAAGGTACAGTTCAGTTCGGTGGAGAAGTGGGCCGGCAGACACAAGAATGCATGTCCTTCAAGGTATTTTTTCTGAACAATAAAATCACCTCTAAAGAAATAAAGCCTGAATAGACTTTTAATGTTATACTGTGGAACATACCGAACATACAAAGCAATAACATCTCCCTAAAGACAAAAAAAATTCTGTACCATTCAGTATCGCTAATTCACCACTGCTAATATGATGTCTCTCAAATTCAGTCATATGGGTGCAGGAGCTCTATTGCCAAAAGACTTTTATTTAAAATTATTTGAGAGAGGTATCGGGACTATATTGGTACATGGTAACACAAAGTAGTGGCTCAAATTGTTGCTAAAAGTGATTCAAATACCATTATTATTGATTTGAAATAAAAATATTTATGAAAATGCAAGCAAGACGTCTGTTTTTTATCAATAAGTACTGTAAATCTTATAGTCAAACTACGTAATAATAATTCAAAGGTATTTTTTCCTTTATTTTGGGTTACCTACATGAAAAACCACCACAAATTTGATCTTAATCTGTAAATCTGTTGATAAAAGAGTCTTCTGCGTTGACATGTCAGCTTTCGAACATGACTTCACAAAACCTCAAGACATGAAATACGAGAGCTCAAGATGGATATCCTCTTTTTAGCAGATCAAAGTCCTCCCCCTCCACCGATGACACTTCCCCAACCCCAAAGATTTATACTGAACTCAAAGATGGCATGAAAGGTAACTGCTGCTGTCATCTCCTTCACAGTAACGCTATGTGTTAAGTGCAAAAAACATGACAGTGCACGACTCCAAGTGTGCAAGCAGCCCCCTAAGGCACCACATCAAACTCACCAGCAACAGAAGAAGAGAAAGAAAGAGCCCCGCATCTTAACTGACACAATCCCGGGTTCACTTTAAATGCTCTAATCTGCCTGGATCAAGCGTTTCGGAAAATCGGTGGAGCAGAAAATTTAAGAGTGCGGATTATCCCCTCAGAGTGAGATGATTCCATTATGTGAAATCTTAACTCAGACCAGAGTTCCCCAGTCTACACTACAGATTTTAAGATTCTCACAGTGTTTACACACAAAAGAAAGTGGTTTCCATCATACACAGTCGCATTCACATCAAGTTGTGGTAAATTTTGTAAATAGTATTGAGATCACACCACCAACTTTTGGATCAGTGGGCAATTGCTCTATCTACTGAGCTATTGCAGCCAGATGATACTGAAAAATTAGCTGGATCAAATATATAATTTGAAGTTTTTACACACCCCCCCCCCCTAAAGATAACAAATTTTGAAGTGTGATATATTGGTACAGAGATATACTGTGATAAACAATAATATTGAAACTACTTTATGCCACTGACACAATAAGAAATAAAGCAGGATAGTGTCAGGAAACCATTTTTAAAATACAGTATCATTAAAAGCCTGAGCTACAACAAATAAATAGCAAAAAATAATAATAATAATTAGTCCTAGAAGTGACTTTTTGAACCCTCTACAGCTCAGATCTCACCGTATTAAATAAAATTTGTTCTAGCGATCATATATTGAAGATATGTTTATATAATTATTATAATTATGTAATTATCATGACCTAGTTGTGGGGTAAAGGTGAACAAGATGCAGTAAACCCATTATAATTGTTCAGTGAGTGGAACAGCATTGTCAGAAGCATGTGCTCTGGAATAAAAACCAAGGATGTAATTACAACAGCATTCCAGTCAATCTTGACACCGATTTGGAAACGCATCCAAAAGACATTGTCAATTGTAAATCATAATGAACACAGATTGTATTCTGTGTTGGTGTGAACAGCCACACGTTTTGGCGAATTACTCAATCAACCACTTATTTCTATTGTTTTCTAATTGAATAATCAGCAGCTGCAGTCTTCAATGTACACTCTCACTGTGCCCAGACAATACATACATTTATATAAGGAGAAGGTATTTAATTCAAAAATAGCAGGCTGCTATTATTAAAATATATTAAAGTACAGAGCAAATCAGTCAACCATTTAATTTGGCAAAAGATATACATTTAATAAGCCGAGGTGAATAAAAATGGAAAAAATTAGAATTCATTCATTAAAATTTATTGGTCGTTTACTCACACAAATGTAAGAAAAAAATGTATTACAAGTTTTTGTCTTGTAATGTTTTCAAATCATATTTTTCAAATCAAATTCTTGGACGTTTGAACCTGAAAAATCGATGGAGCCTGTATTTGAGTAAACATTGCCTAAGAATTCAAATTTCACCCAATTTTTTTGAGTTAAAACTTAAATAAATCAGTTGCTCCCCCTGTTTGTCTCCATGGAGATGTTACTTCTTTAGTTGGAATGGACACAAGCAAGTGACATGACCAGGTCAGATCTGCGGAGAGACAACCCTGCTCACAATAAGAAGGCATATTTTTAAAGGTATATCTTACCAACAAAATCTCCAGTAATTTAATTAACACAACATTAATTTCTTATTACCATAAAAATTACTTCTCAGTGGAGGCAAACAGGTGCTGGAGACCCCCACCAGAAATGTTCCACACTACACCTTTAAACATGAAACTTGAGCTAGTGTGCAAATTTAGGTTTAAATAAATAAATGCTTAACTATCACATTTTTGCCCTACTTTCTTCCAAACCTCCATACACACATTTGCATAGTTTACCCAAGTCCGGTAGTGCCCTGACTGCAGCTTTGTCCACTCTTCCCTTCTGTTTACCCTCGGTACTTGTGGTATAAATATGAAGAGGGCTGTACACAATAGTTTCAAGTGTCCCAGAGGAGCCCGTGTGAAAGGGGACCTGCGCTCAGCCAAAAATAACACCAGCTCCATCCATCAACACAACAAGAAACCAGCTCCAGTCTGTTTGTTGAACTTGGGATGGCTCATACAGCTTTGTGTAAACTATTGTAAAGCGGTGACTGCCGTGGTTTTCCGATAAGATAAGATAGAACTGAACAAATACATGGCAACAAGCATCAGTCAAAATATAGAACAGGGAAAGACAGAGCACAAAGGAAAACGCAGGCAGTGGTCAGAGTTAGTTTTAGGAGCACACACACCCAAGTCAATTACTAGGCATGCGAATCACTAGCCACAGTAGACAGGCAAAGGACTGCTGTTACATCATGTGAGAATCAGGCCTGTCACGGTCATACTGAAACTAATTTATGCTACTGACACAACAGCCCAAAAGCAGAACAAAACTTCTAAATCTAATTTTTTTGTAGTTATAAGCTGCAATAAATCAGCAACAGAATGAAACACTTTAGTACTTAGTAGAAGAAGTTATTGATTCAACCCTCTACGGCTCAAAGTAGAAAAGACGAGTTGGGAGGAAGGTATGAAGTAGGTAGAAGAAGAAGAAGAAGAAGAAGAAGAAGAAGAAGAAGAAGAAGAAGAAGGTAAGAAGGTATGTCTGTGTGATGTATGTGTGTGTCTGTGTGTGCATGTTTTGTAATGTAAATTGGTAAGTTTTGTATAAAATAAAATAAAATAAAATAAAATAAAATAAAATAAAATAAAATAAAATAAAATAAAATAAAATAAAATAAAATAAAATAAAGAAAAATCTTATCATACAGCCAAAAAATAACCAAAAATTACGTAGTAGAGCAAAGAATTGGTTTGGGATGGTTTTAACAAAACTCGTAATAGAAACATTTCAGTTCACAATTTTGGTCTCTGTCATTGCTGTCATTGTAGCTGTGTTTTTTGGAACTATAGCTTCTCAAGAAATGTAATTTGCCAGGGAAAAATATCTCACGAGATGATTTTTCTCATGCGTGCACAATCTTATGGCAATTTTGAATCACAAGATTTTGTGGTGCGAGATCTTGTACCATCCCTATAGCAAAGAATACAGACTCCAAAAAACTATAGTCCCAGCTTTCATATATATATGTAAGTTAATATAGTAATTATCGTGACAGGCCTAGAGAGGATAAGGACACAAAGACAGGGATGGATGGGTATGAGACAGAGGCTAATACAGGAAAGACTTTGGCACTTTGGAAGCCTGTCTTACTGGAATTCCGAAGATCCGATGTGTGGAGCCAAGTTCACAAACACAGACTTGGATGATGACTCCTACACTCCACTGTCAAATTTTAGGAATACTTCTTCCTATCATCACCTCTTCCCGTGTTTATTAGTAACTATGATACCAAGACAATAGTGAGTATTTATGTAGGGAGAGGCTGCCCAGGAAATAGTTTACACCAAGCAATGTGTCAATCAATGACTTGTATAAACAAATGCAGGGGATTCTTGTATTAGTTTATCCGTCCATATTTCAGTTTTCTCTCTGATGTTAATGCTTTTGGAGTTGTTTTTCAGTCCCGATCTGATATCGATACCATAGCGTTTTGGGTGGAAATGTCATTGCTTTGTCTAGAATGTTCCACAGTATAAAGATTAAACCTATCTATCACAAGGGAGACGAGCAGGTAACAGCACTACGCTACATTACAGTTCAGATCTGTGGAGAGTCGCCCTATTCACAGAAGGAACTATTGTATTTTTGAGCAATAGAAACACCCGTAATAAATAAATGCCAGATGGATATGTAATGTATAATGTCATACCATGGAACACCACCAGAAAAGTTACACAGTGCACCTTTAAGTATGTGCAGATACCCGATAACAACTGATACCAGAGCAGAGACTAAAAACAAAAGTGTTTATTTCCTTTAAACAAAAATAAAATAAGACAAAAGTGATCCAAATGTGTTATTTAGCTGTTTTTAACTCTCAGGTAACTACAAAACAGGTTTGTATAAATAAAAGTTAAAACATTCTGAGATATTCAGGGCTAATTATGCCCAGTAAATAGTCTTATTACATCGATTTACTGTAAATGACCAACCAGGATATCGAGTGAACCGGTATTTGGAGGTCGATATCTGATCCAGCAGATACTTCAGATTTGGAGTCGAATTTACAATGTGCACTCCAAACCGACTTTTTAAAACTAAATCACAAATCTAATCATAACCGCAAATCTGTTATTTTTGTTTCCAAAATCGTCCAGCCATACTTTCCATGATATAAATTTCATGTTAATTAGCAATCACAGTTAAACCATTCTTGTCACCACCATAACTCTGTGTCTGTTACAACCAGCGTTGGGAAGTAACTGAAAACATGAATCTTAATACTAATTTTGAGTTACTGTATTCCAGTAGCGTTACAAAAGAGTTACAAAGAGCTACAAAAAATACATGACAATATTTGATCACAAAATTTAGGCTTCAAACTGAACATAACTAGTGAGAAAAATAGTGTGATTTTTACCTCTCTAGTTAGTGATAGGAAATGTATAATAAACGGGGAAACAAATATAAAGCTGTTTTTTATCTTATGTTGCGTCTTTACACTATAATGTACGTGCAGCTCGATATAAAAGTATTCAGAATACAGTAACTTACTCTAATTGGACCATGTATCTGAATATGTTACAAAATGCATTTAAAGCAGGTATTCAGTATAACTAAATACTAGGGATGAGACAAAATTGACACCAGATTGAGCGCACATACTTAAAATGATTATCTTGTCAGATTTTTGCCTCATGTTTTTGCATTTGGATTGAAAAAATAGAGTACTGGTGAGTTACATTTTTTGAGAATGTAAAGTCCAAAAGCGCAGAGCTACAATGACAGCAGAAATATTAAATAAATTAAATAAAAATATGTGAAGCTAAAATTGGGAACTGAATTGCATTTTATTATAGTCTAAATAACGTCAAAATCTCGTTTTGTCTCGTTCTCGTAGATCCAATCTCGTGTCTCATCTCGTCTTGTGGGAATTGTATCTCATCCACCCCTACTAAATACATTTTCACAGTATTCTTCCCATCACAGGTTATAAATTCCCCTCAATCAAGCCTGTCTTTATTCTGTCAAATGGCACTAGACCTGCCCAAACCAGAAACCCACTTCACTTTGGGCCTCACCAGTGCCCTGACTTAGCTAAACGCCACGTATTGTGCATCCCTTTGAAAATCCGCGTGGAAACCATGACGGGGATTAGTTTGCGCACATGGGCCTGGTCGGGGCTGCCCTGGGTCCATTGTGGTGGAGGGATTACGGCCCGTTAAAGGGCGTGATGCACTGGACCAGACTTTCTCAATGTCAACAGTGAGTCACAGGGTTAAAGCCACGACGGTACTGTCACGTTAAAATCAACCACTTCTGTTCCATAAAAAACAAGTTTGGATTTTTCCGGAATATAAATGAGGAATGTTCATTTACTCATGAATGAGGATTAAATCAAGGCATTGTGGTTGGGATCAGGGGCCGAGTGGAACAACGGAAACCGGCTTCCTATATTTAAATACTGAGACTATAGGTTTCCTTTAATTCTGGGAAACAACTTAACCCCATATTATAAAAAGAACAATTTGGGGACACTAAAGAGGCCATAGGCTATTAAATTATTTTCTGATCTATATTATAATGTTTCCTCATCACAAACATACATAGAGTTGTGTTTTATTTCATTCACAAATGTTTAACACACAAACCCTGCATATTTAGGCTGAATTCTTCTCTCAAACCGAAAACGCTTGCGATGTCATGCGGTAATACAGGAAGTGCTCCACCGTGTTTTCAAACTCCATGCACCAACACTAGAATGATTTGGATGATTTCAGCCCTGAAATTGCCAATCTCTACTGAACAAAAGGTAAAGGGTAGCTCTTCATTTGAAAACTACCGCTTCATGACACCTCGAGGTGGAACAGAACAATTTGAGCTTTAGAGATGTAGATAGGCAAATAATAAAAGATTACTCAAGCATGTGTGAATAAAACAAAACACAACTCCAAGTATGTTTTTGACAAGATAACAACATTATAACTTGGCTTAAAGCTCAGAAGAGTCAATTTTGTGTGATATAGGACAATTTGGGGACACTTTTAAAAGGTATCTACTGTGTTTGACTTTAACAATGAGCAAACACTACTGTATATCCAGCCTCATCCAACTCTACAAGTGGAATGGTATGTTAATAAATAGTCTTCGCCTTATCTCTTGTGAGGACGTGATTTAGATACGCTTACACAGCCACTTCTATCCCTCTGTACGTCCGCAAGCTACAGGAAGTGATGCGTTAGCTTTGAAGATGGTTTGTCCAAAACAGGACCCTGTAGTTAGCACAAGCGGGGATGACCACAGAGTATACGTCACACACCACCTACGCAAACCACACAGCAAATGTATAGACAAATCCTGCTAAAATAAGATGCAATGCAGATGGGAGACTAAAAAGTTACATCGTGCACCTTTAAGCTGCATTTGAATACTTGTGATTACTTAGACATTTAATTCTATGACTTTTGTAATTATTTAAAAGTAATATACTGTATTTTCTATTTGCCCAAGCATGTTCAGTGAATTTGCCAATAGTGTGAATAACTAGTGGCGCTAATGGCAAATAGTGTTTTTATGCAAAGATTTACATAAAAGATCACATCATCAAGGTAGCTGTTAACAGAGCATTTTGAGCTTTGGAGACGTAGACAGACCAATAATAAATGATTACTCAAACGTGTGAATGAAACAAAACAACATTCTATCATGACTTAAAGCTCACAAGAGTCAATTTTGTGTAATACAGAACCTTTAAGTCAATTTTCAAACTCTGAAAAGGCAACCTGTACTAAATGCTAACATAACTGAACACTCTTGACTACTTTCATTTTTAACCTTTGTCAACACAACAGTGCAGTAGGTTACAATGGCGAAATCATGTAGTGTAAACGGGTGTTGTAAGCATCTTATTTCTATTCTCCTCCTTCGTGTATTATTTCTTTCACTACATCAAACAGTATAACTTTACTGAGCTGTAAAAAGCCATGTTCCATTTCACTTCACTGCCCTTTAGCTTTATGTTAATCATGTGTAGCGTTGGCATATGGAATAGAAGGACTTTTAGGGGATTTCTAAAAGATCCCAAAATGTACATAGGCGCAACCAGGACCTCATTCCTCATGTCCAAGTAGCACCCCTGCATTCTCTGCCTTGACAGTTTTTACATCTCAAAAGTCTCCGAGGAGCGTAGGAGTCTAAGGGCAGACAGTGTACATCAGCAGAACATGGAAACTTTCAAGTGGAGTTTAAAACATTGGAGGAGAGAAGGCAAGAGATGATTAAGTATGAGTGTGTGTTAAGATTCTCTACACAGCTGCCTGAGTTACTATCTGACCTCTCGTTGTACCAATTGTGGGGTTTTCTCACTGTTTATTCGTTTTGATGCTAGGTCAGGACCTTCTCTCCCCCTCTGGGAATTCTTCAGGTCTGCAGTAATGTTGGCTCCTCGTCGGCAAACTGATCAGGAATGTACCAAGTGGGGTGGATAGAGGGGGCGGAGGTGGGATAACACAGGGTTTCATTGTTCTGCTACCTTTGCAATCTCCAAACCTCACCTCTCTACTTTGGATTCACTCCCCTCGCATAAACACTATACCTGCCCACCCCCTACCCTTCTGTTTTGACCCCCCTGACGCTTTCCCACCATCATACCCTATTTACAACCCAGTGACAGAAGACTTCATCACTTTTATCAATTGACAGCCAGTGGAGAGGAAAAAGTGCCTAATTACAGGTGGAGTTATGGAGGATTTACAGGCATTTTCAAGGTGTGTGTTCTAACAGCAAGGAAGGGACTTCACTGAGTATTTTTCCAGGCGCATTTATGGTCATGTGGTTCACTTAAAGGTGCATTGTGTAACTTTTCTGGTGGAGGGTCGGTCAAATGCTTTTCTCCATGGAAATGCTTTGTCGGGAATGTTTCACAGTGTGATATTAAACCTTTTTATCTTCATGGAGACTAAACCAGACCAAGTTATAGGTCTGTGGAGAGGCAACCCCACTCACAGTCAGAATGCCTGTTTTTCTAGGTATTTTTGAGCTATAAAACCACCTGTAATTGAATAAATGTAAAGTAGAGCTGCTATATGTCGCACTGTGGAACATTCTAGTCAGTACAATGACATATCCATAGAAACAAGCAGATGACAGACCCCCAACAAAAAAGTTACATAATGTACTTTTAAGATTCTACTTCTAAAACTATCAACACTTACTTTGTAATTTTTGTCATATTTCATTGAAATCAATGGCTAATTTTACATTTATGTGCCCAAATTCAATTCAGATCAAACGTTCTTTGCTGAATGTCTTCCCCACTCTTCACCCCCATTTCACACTATCCTGTTCTGTCAAATAAAGCATAAAAATAGGTGATACTACTCCTCTCTTGCTTAATGTAAATGGATTTTAAACTCAGGTGTGACTATTAATTTAAAGGGAGGCAGAGTGAGTCCGGCCAATAACTTTGAGCAAGCAAGGAAATACACACGATTACATATATCCTTTAAAGAGTTTATCACCAGTTTAAGATGTCTCAACCAGTCATTTCAGGAAATTCATACTATCAAAATAAGCAGCAGAGGAGTCAGTCATGCGTTACTTAGTCATAGAGCAGATCTCAACAGGCCTCTGCTTGCCAGCTCCAGTTCAGTTTATTAAATCCTCCACAGCAGTCACACAATACAGGCCAAAGCTCAGGCTGGGAGCAGCAGAGAGAGGAGCGATGATCTTTCAGACAGGGAAACATGGAGTCCTCCTCCCTCCTCCCCTCACCCACAACACTCTTGAAGATGCTAATCCATCACAGTACAGTAGCCTCAGAGTCTTTGATCACTCTGGAGCTCTTTGACGACCGATCCCACAACAATGAAGGCCTCCTATTCACCGCAAGCACAGAGACGCCTCACTACAAAGGCCTGAGTTATAGTTCCACTCCACGGCAAGTTCGTATCAAGCAGATAAGAGCAGAGCTGATAATGAGGGCGCAGGGGAACACCTGACGCAAGAGGACTTACACAGAGGCATGACATTCATTAAGCTGCCTTTGGAATATGTGGTTTCTCAGTCCACCACGGCTCGGGCCCAAAGAAAACAAGTCTTTATGAAAGTCATATATTTTTGCTTCGAAATGATTTTTAATAAAGTGAATGGATTCCTGTGGCCCAATGAGTGATTCCAAAAGGTGGACTGTGAACAATGGGCTGTGTGTTGTGGAGATTATAGTCATATTAAGACCATGTCCAATAACTTCATTCAGACAATGTTGTTAGCACTGCAGTGGAAACTGTGGAAAGACAGGGTTTTAACCTTATAAACCATAAAAGCCCCTTTTCTTAAGTGGAAAATAATAGTAATACGTTGTGGTCTTATTATTTTTAGTTTTTAGAAATGATCCAATTCTGACAGATATTAACAGAATTTTTTGATAGACTATGCCATAAGATGTAACTTCATAGCTAAAAATGCAAATTGTCCTACAGAGTTACACGTCATGTCATAGATGACATTAAAACTAATCAGGAACTCCAGGTAAGGCTTTCCTTCAAACACATCTGGTCAATGTTCAAACCTGATCTGATAGCACAAAGGGTGTAACTGTAAAAGCTCTGAACACACTTTTTTCAAACATGTGCACGTTCAAATTATATTTCAAACGACATGCACATTTTATAGGTAGAGTTTATAGGTATCGGTTCAAGGTCAAGGCAGATGTCGAGGCATGTACGAGTGAGTATACCTGAGCATTCTTTCCATTTCAGAGGAGTAGTGTTAGCCACGGGCAGAATTCCACCCAACAATGATAATAACACCTATGATAGATATGTGCGCTCTTTCACAGCCGTGTTTTACAAGCTCAGCAATAAGCATAAAGCTAAATGGTCAGCTGTGCTAAACTGTCACTACAGAGAACTGCTGCTATTGGTTCAAATGGAAATCACACCCCAGTTGATTCAAAGGAAAGAAAACATATAACTAGGCCTGTCACGATAACAAATTTTGAAGCACAAAATATAGCTACCGTGAAATATATTAACGATAATATTGAAACTACTTTATGTCACTGATACAAAGCAGGAGAATCCTAGTAAAACAATTTTTAAATATACTGCATCATGAATCAAAACTAAGCCATAGAAGTTATTTATTCCACCGTCTACAGCTCAAATTGTAGTACAGAAAAATGGCAAAAATCTCCCCATTATTGCAAAGAAATTGTACACACTATAAATATTGGCCCCCAGAAATGATTGTTCCAGCTTTCATATACTGAAGTCGATATAGTAATTATCGTGACAGGCCTATATATAACAAAACATCCTTACCTTTGCACACATTCCCGACTTCCTCATATCCAGGTTTACACTGGCACTGTCCAACGGGTACTACCCATTCGCCATCCACGGTGCAGTAAATCCGAGGCTGCTCCTCACTCACAGCATTATCCACACATTCACCTATGACCTCTCTCAGCGCCTGATTCTCTCCTCCTGCCACAGTTTCTTGGAAAGATGCAAGACTCTTGATCGTAGCAGGGCATGTCTTGTAATAAACTCTAACTGAGAGTAGAGCCACACAAGCTCCAATATCTTGAAAAGCTAAGTAAAAACCTTTCCTTGACAGGTTCTCCACCACTCTTGTTTCAGTGTTGATACGTAGTTCATTTTTGCTTGTGATCTCATCTGGGGCAATAGTGGCTACTTTCTTGAATTGGCCTTTTCGAAATGTGGTGCCGACATCTGCGTCCGCCTCAGAAGCAAAGAGATTGAAGGTTTCTTTGCAGGTCAGTGATGCACCATCAAAGGAGTTACAGTCTCTTACGATGAACTGTAGCTCAACAAAAACCCGTGAGGCTGAAGGTCTTCTCTGGATAAAGGTGGTTCGAAGCCAATTGTCCTGCTCGCGCTCCCCCACATTGCATACTGAGTATGTGTAGAACTGGGAACCATTTAGAGTCCGCTGCACCACTTCCCACTGAAACAAGAAACAAGCCACAATGTTAGCGGACCGAATACAGACCCCTGGGGAACACCTAATCATCGTGTAAGCACTCTGCTCTTAAAAGAAAACAGAGTTAGTACCCAGGGGCTTGCGTGAGGGTCTAACCACTGTAATATGAATCTAGAACAAAAAAATCTAGTCCACACATTTGCTAATTACTCCCTGCAAATATGTTAATTAGCTTTGACAACAACGCATACTGCAACACTGGGAACTCCACTTTATGACTTTTCAGTAGGGTAATAATATAGACCTCAAAGATGTGCATGGGAAAGAATGTACAAATAACAAATAAAGATACAACGCTTTTTAATTTAGACTGTCGGCTTAGTGAAAGAATGCATGCTAGAACCACCACAGAGCTATTTAAGCATGTTTTTAAGGTCATATATTGCACAAAATTGACTATTATGAGCTTATGCCGTGTTAGAATGCTTTTACCTCCTCAAAATGCCTAGAGTTGTGTTTTGTTTCATTCACACATGTTCGAGAAAACCCGGTTTATTAGTTTGTCTACACCTCTTGGGAAAATGCTCTGTTCCACTTTGTGATCTCATGTAGTGGTAGTTTTCAAGTTAGCAGATACCTTTTACCTGTAGTTCAGAAGAGATTGGCACTTCCAAACCTGAAATCATCCAACTGATTCTAGTGAAGGTGTATGGAGTTTAAAACACAGTGGAGCACTTCCTGTATTACCACATGACATCACAAAGTGGAACAGAGTGTTTTCTCTTTGAGAGAAACCCTACATTTTCAGGGTTTGTGTGTTAACCATGTGTGAATGAAACAAAGCTCCAGGTATGTTTTTGATAAAGAAATAACATTATAACATAGATCAGAAAATAGCGTAATATGGGCCCTTTAAGGTATGGCTGGCTCTTAAAGAACAACTGGCCTGCACAAGGGCATGGGCTGTGGTTTACTCTCTGCATGGAGTCACTGTGCTGTTAATTAAAGGAATGTGCTCTGTTGGCCGAGTGTGTGGCTCTGCATATAAACCTGATGTACAGCAGGGCCAGTTCCTCTATTACCCAGCTGGTGATGGTTTTTATATGTTTAGAGTTTATGCTAAATGACGCCCGCAGTTGCACAATTGTGCATTATGTTTCAGACGCTCTTGTACCGAAGAAATAAAGGTGATTTTTAAAAGTGAAACAAAATGTCAAAATGTGATGTAAGAGTGAAACTGTGTAGGGATATTCAGAGGAACACGTCCACACTTGCCTTTGACTCATGTAAAATAAACCTATCAGCAGCGGATTTGCATGAGCTTAGTTTGTCAATTACTTTGAAATGACACAACACAGAGGCAGACACATGCACCCCGTTAGCTGGCACTGCAAGAACCACAGCATTTGGGTGCAATAAAGGATGGAATCTCTCAGTCATTTTCATGTGCATTACGGAAAAAGGTAACTGGCCCACATCTCTAGCCCCTCCCATCCAAAAGAGGTACCACATGCTACAACTTTAAAAGTTAATTGCTCTCTAACATACAATTCTGAAGAAACCACAAGAAGCCACAAGTATTCCCAGCTCTGAGTCTGTCTGCAGCAAAGACATGCTCTACTAGGACCCCAGTACTCTTAGTGTAGTATGGGCCCCTGCTTCAAGATTTACAGAGATGTGACAAGTGTACGCTCAAAAGCAGTACAGCTAACCACACAAGTCAAACGTCAGTGTTGTGCATGGCTCGAGTTTTCCTATGTCGTTTCTCAAAGCACTTTCCCTCAGGCACATTCCACACGTGACCTGGAGGAGACGCTGGAGATGGTGTGGAGCAGTACTCACCCCCGGTTTGTCTCCCTGGTCTAAGGGCCAAGTGAGCCAGCCCAGGTCCACTCCTGTAGCCCGCATGTCCAGGAGAACCTCTGTGAACACAAGAGACCAGTTTATAATGAGTTTTGTTTCAAGGAAAGTCTATAAGTGTGCTTGTGCCTGTACAAAATGCTGTTAACAGATTTAACTATGCACTCTTTAAAATAAAATAAACATGAATTTATCAACATAAATTGTAAAGTGTAAAAGTGCCAACATAGATGATTAAATATTATAACATTTTACATCGTTTCTCTATCAGTGTGAGTGGAGCAAGTTTAGATTCCTCAAAGTTATCTGGACACTTCAAGGTTGTAGCCAACAATCCGCCGCTAAAGATAAAACCAACGGGAATGTCAATAAAAAAAGATACAAAGGTTTGAAAAATACAATTCCAATAAAAATGTGTTTACACTTCACCTGTTGCCCTCGTAAAATGAAATCTGCGGACATAGTGCAGCCTAATCAGTCTGTACAGACCTGTAATCTAAGAACAATCGACACTAAACACACTAATACATAAGATGTTAAAATGAAACCAGCTAAAATGGGTTTGGCAGTCTGCGTTAAAATGAACTGTCACACAGCAATCAGAAGAATTACAGGCTGAAACTTTTCCCAGTCCGCATATGGCACACGCGTTTGGCTCCACTTGACAACTACTGAAAGTTTTTAAAAAGTTCAGCAGTTGTTTGACACATAAGACATGTACCTTCATTAGTCTGAATCGTGATGAAAATGCTGTTGATCAGTACAGAGAAGAAAAGTAAAGATCCGATTCCCGTAAAGAGCTCCATTTGTGCGGCTCTCCTTTGCCGTGTGAGCGCTGCTGGGCTCCGCGCTGCGCTCTGTGGACCGTCTGTTCCAAGCGCTGTCCTCGCTCATTCACAAACCGCCCTGCCCCGCGACTCCGCCCGCTACCGCTGGAATGTGTGTGCGTAAAGTGAGTGTGTGGAGCATGCAGCCCGCAGGGGCTCATCGATAAAAATGGGAATATGGAAACATCGCGATTATCTGAAATAGTCGCACGTAAAAAAGAAAAGAAAGACCTAACTCCCGTGTAAACAACCAAGTGTGATATATTTTAAGAAAAGTCCAGCTAGTAAAATATAGACTTTTACAACACTGATTAACACTGATAAAACCTCATCGCAAAACTAGTGTATAGGTGTAAATTATAAATATATTATTTTTCATAATTATGCATCATCCATTCATTAAAATGTTTCTGCTCCTTTTTAAATAGTAGCTCCTTTTTAAATAGTAGCCTATGGTGCAGGCTCAGAGTAAAGAGCAGCTGAACATCCTCCAGTGTCCAGTCTCAGGGAGAAGAAATGTTTGGCTGCTGTACTCGACTAAACCAAGGTCCAGTGATCAAACTGTCCACAGCACACCTGATGCCACAGTTTATACTGCGTGACCTGATCCTTTAGTTTATACTGAACGCAGATTGTGTTACAACACCTATTTCTGCTGTGCACAGCTGCACTGTGACTGACAACAGCAGTGATGGGCCCGTTCTGCCCTGGGCTGAAACCCCCATTCTGTGAAGGGTTTGAAAATAAAATATTACTATGAATATGTCTATATTTAAAAAAAAAGATGAATAGTGTAGTAGTAGTAGTAGTAGTATATTTCTGTTGTTTTGGTCTTCCATTTCCACGAAAAGATTAAATACAAATCTTGATACAATATTTGAAAATCAAATGTAAATTTGATGCAAGACACTTTAACTTTAAGTAGTGGTTGTCTTCACTGTACTTTAGTTCCTTTAGCTGAATATATGAGCTGTTTCAGACTAGAAACTGATTTCAAGGAAGGTTTACTTACTGATGAAACGTATGGATGATCCATTTTTTACTTAACAGTTCTTTTGATATATTGCCAGTACTGGGGTTTACAGTATGCTCTTAAATGCACCATGCGGCTTACAGTGCCTTGAAGGCACTGGCTCATTTGCATAAAGACACTGAATAGTTTGGCTTGGTGAATGGCTGTGGGGAGGGAGCACGCGGGAACGCCTCCTCTCTTGTGTCTTTGTTGAGGACGTCGCACATACAGAGGTGGAATCGAGCTGACAGCCACACACAGATGTATTCATATCTGTATAATAGCAGCATGAATGGTGCGATCTGCACAGTACAGCTGGCCTGCTGATACACCGTCATAACTTATGGGAAATATTTAAAAAATGCTGCACCCTGCCATCTCTTTAGAAGCAGAGCTCGGAGGTTGAGTTGAAGGTGCAGGGGGTGATGAGGGAGTGCAGTTTTAATAAGTGGTATTAGTCCTGTACCTAGCAACTGGCAGTGAGAGGAATCTGCCCACTCGTATCTGCACTCCCTCTGTTGTGCTGGGACAGTGTGGGCCAATGCCAGAGGTGATAAGAGGTCCAGTAGCCGCCACTCTATTCAGAGAGCAGGATAATAACTGTGAGAAGAGACTGTGCTCTGCAGGACACGCTAACACGCCCGGCAAAACTCTTTCCCATGGTCTGGAAAAGGTTTTGAGAAGCTCTAAACAGCACAAATTATATGCAACTCTTTTTAAAACACCATAACATTTTTAAGTATATTAATATTACAAATGTTTAATCTCTGACTGGTGTCATCATCATTTATTCTTCTCTAAGCTCATTGCATGAATAGCCAAAGAAAATGTACATTTTCACTTACCCTCTATATACCTGCCCACTTCCCCAATACTAACTTGTATTTATTCAGAAAAATTAGAAAACATCTTGAGCCATTTTCAACTATAACAACATGAAAAAAAATCCACTCCTTGCTATGATAAAATGTAGTCTAGGCTACGCCATTGTTTTATGTGTAAAATACTTGAGTTTGTGATGTTGTTTTAATATTTATCATGCCTCAAAATAGCATTAGCATTATCTCTGAGACACAAACATCTAGAAGTGTCCCCCACTGAAATTTTATTTTGTGTACTTTCTAACATGCTGTCAGTCACATCCTGTCCAATGCCTTATCTTTATTATGTATTTATTCATTATATAATATGTATTCATTTTAGCATTACTCAGCAAAAGTGCCATAGATAGGCCTACACAATTGGACAAAAGTAGTAAAAGGATAAAAGTAGTGATGCTAAGAGTGTGGCTGCCGGGCGCTTTTGTGCACTATTGTCTCATTTCTGTTACTAAGCAATTTGTAACCAATTTGTCTATTTACAATGAACAGCATAACATATCAGCAGCTCATTATCACCCCCTCTCCCACACCTCTCTACATATGGAAGCATTTTGTCCGTCTGTGCTGTCCGGTGTAGGATCAGGTGCAGTTTGAGAGTGAGGGGTGGGGTCATGGGGTCGTATGCTGATCTGACTAACATGAGCTTCTTCCTCTGCCCACTGGAGCCGGGGGGCCACACTTGTCGCACTGTTTTTATGGGAAACAAAGGGCCCCTGTTTGCCGTCCATGCTGCTGTCGTTGACTTACACCTGTGGCCCCCCCATAACACCCACCTCTCCCACAGGTGCCCCCCAGATCCGACCTACAGCCTTATTACTCCAACACTCGTTTCTTAGTTTCCAATGTAATGGCTTTTAGAAGGAATCGCAAAGCCTGTTGAAAAGGTGTCCAGGTCTAAATAAGATCCACAGGAAACTCTTATTGTCAAGTTAAAAGATCTTTGTCCATTTTCACATACAAGAAGGGTAAGAACAGGTTTAGTGACGGTTCAGATGGGTTTGGATAGTTGGGCATCAGGCTTTGTGCACAGGTGAACGAACAAAAATAAATAAAAAAAAATCAGGATAGGATGTACATTTAATTTGATTTGCTGCAAAATATTTAAAGCCCATTACGGAACAATCCATCTTATGTGTTCATACTTTTAACAAAAGCATTGAACTCAATACATAACAATAATGCACTGGAATTATACAGAGCCTTCCAGTAAACCCAATGTGATTTCACTGGATTATTAATTCACTCCACACATACTATTGTAGCCACAGCTGCCCTGGGGCAGACTGATGGGAGTGAGGCTGCTAATCTGCGCCCCTCCTACTCCACCAACTGTTGCAAAGTGCTAATACATCACATGCCAGCGATAACCAAAACCACACTGACAATGCTATTCTTGTAGTGGATTTTAGACAAAGTAAGTGAAACAAACAAGGTACAAATCAGGTCTGTGGAGAGTCAAGCTCACTCACTATATAGATATTATATAGTACTATTATAACTATAATTACATTATATAAATATAAAATATTTTTCAAAAGGCTTTTATTTTATTCTAATTGTTGGATAAAATGTTCCATAGCATGACTTTAACTAAACTGTATGATTTCAGTGCGTGTTTTGTACTGCTAGCCATAGAGCCAGTCATAAGACTAAATTTTTTGACAGTGTCTCCAAGATTTTTCCAGATATGCGTTAAATGAACAGGTATTTAAGCAGCGTTGCTGACCTACTCTTCCTACTCCTGTCTAATAGATCGGATATCCTGAGGGAGGCTGGATTACGTGAAGCCTGTGTCCATTCAAATCCTTATCACAACATTATCAGAGCATTCCGATGCCCTGGGCCGGAACGTGCTCGTATTCCCATCCGACGCCTCCAGAGAGCTGTTTTCTGGAGACTGCAGACTCATGGTGAATTTGGCAGATGTCCACATTTGCTCACTCAACTAGAATGACCTGTGCCTCCCTGGTCCCTCCCGACTCAGATCGAGTAACACCGACCACTGTGATAGAAAACGGATGAGGAGATGAGGTGGTGAGAAGAGTTTAGGACCCCCAGGCTGAAGGGAAGGGCCATTTAGAACTATACCAGACCATTTTGTGAAGTGTAATGAAAAAAAAAAAGATTGAAGTGCATTTGACAGATTAATTTAGTCTCTAACTATGACTTGGTTTGGTTGGAACGTAGCCATGGTAAATATTTATCATAGTTGCTCTGTTCCACCTGGTGATCTAATGTAGTGGTAGTTTTCAAGTTACCTTTTATCTTTAGTTCAGTAGAGACAGGAAAATTCAGAGATGGAATCATCCTAGATGATGAATGATTCTAGTGAAGGTGTGTGGACTGTAAAAATAAAAATATATCAATATGGCCCCTTTAATGAGGAAACAACATTGATAAAAGTAATTTTCGAAGCATGTATATAAACGTGTGAAAAGCTTGAATTTGTCATTAAATGTGTTAAGAGAGGAAGTGCTTTGTACCCCCAGGTCAAAGAGAAACTCCATTCAAATGGTTCCACATGACCTTACTGCACTGTGCACAGGCAGGGACAGGAAGTGGAGACAGTGCTCCTAATGGCACGGATGTTTAGGCTGGAAATCTTTTGTTTAGATATGTTTTTATCAAGCTCTAGTAGTGCATCGTTTCACATCCAAAATCCTTTATATAAAAAACATCTAAATTTCAGAATTAAACGGTGTCTGACAGTTTTTTTATGATTCTGATGACTTAATTTGGTGGGATAATACTTGGTGCAAATATAAATTATACTTTTGCACAAATCAAGTACCAGTTTGCGAAGAAAAGTGGAAAAATATGTTGAAAATTACAAGAAGCAGAGAGTTCTATAACATGATGATGGCATCACACTAGTGAGCGTTCTATCCAAAAGTTTGACACAATTTACATGCAAGAAACAGTTTTTCAACAACATTTTAAACATTATTTCAACAAAATAAATGTGTTTTCTTACATTTTTATTCATCAAATAATAATCTCTATGTACATTAGAGGAGTTTTGGCCCAGTGTACAACATAGCTGCTAGATAATGGCAATGGCCTACCCTAGCGTGATGCCATGACTTTGAAACCTAAAAAAATGGCCACACTGGGAAAAAAATGTTTAAAATCTTAAATCTAATGATCTTAAATGTGTTTTAGTAAAATTAATAGTTCAAAATACACACAGAAACTCTCAAATAAGTTGTGCTATAGCAGTTTGGGCCCCACAGTTACAACTACATATGTGAGAAACTGCACAGGCACAAGTGGGATTGTTCAAAAGCCCCACTGTTTCGGACACACCTCATCTCTTGTGTGATGATGTCTTTGTCCCAGTGTTGGAGCTGTCAGCGGTCTTTAGCAGGTCCCCCTTCCCTCCGCACTGTGCAGATCAGCTGTTATTGGGGGTGTATGATGGGCATGTCCAGTGTGCCAGTCAAGTGGGACAGCTGAAGAGCCGTCGTATACATACTGGGTGAACACATGTTGTACGATATAGCATGGACATTAAACAAAATAGTTAGTGACTTAAGATGTCTGTGTCTGTGTAGTCAGTAATTGTTAGGATAAAATGTGGGATTATCTTTTGTACTTGTAGTGTAAAGCAATTTATTGATCTGTATAGAGGCATTAAACAAGTATAAGTCTGTTTTATCATGTAGTCAGTATGTGTTTTGAAATTTAATTATGGGTCAAGCACATTTCCAAGTAGTGAGTTTTTCATTTGTCTTTGGGGTGCCATTATCAAACTATACATTTAATTCAGCACACCAAAGGTAATAATGAGTGACAAAAAGCATATACAAAGACAATTATGAAGAGTTGTTTTGAAGAGTTGATGAGCTGAAGCCTGAAAAATAAACAGCTATTATCTGCATATTCAGTAGATGACAATTTGCACACACACTTGAAGGAAGTTATTAGTAAAAACTGAAAATAAAAGGGGGCCAAGAGTCAAACCCTGTAGTACACCTTTTTTCACATTTTGCATTTCATTATTATTAATAGAGATATACTTTTTATGCAGTAGCCACTTGACCTCAAATGTGGCATGCTGAAGCTTACTTTCAACAAATATGAAGCACACCTGTACGCTCTACCCAGAATTGTGTGGGTGGAAACAGGATAGAAGAACGCAAGTGTCGTAACGCTTGTGAAATGCTAGCAATGCAGAGCTATGTCTTTGTAACTCCGGCCTACACATGTTCCCAAGGGATCTGCTTAGTCATTTCTGCTAACTTTTGACTGATACAGCGAAACATCTCCCCTGTGTCCACATATCTGAGTTATTCTGTAATATTAAAGCATGGCCTGTCAACAAAATATAGAGACACTTTTTTTCTTAAAGGTGCACTGCGCAACTTTTCTGGTGCAGGGTTTGCTACATACTTGTCTCCATAGACATGTTATTGCTTTGCCTGGGATGTTCCATGGTATGACTTTAAACATTAATCTAGCATTTATTCATTATGGGTGTTTCTGTTGCTCAAAATTACAATAATTCCTTCTGTGAATAGGGGCGACTCTCCACAGATCTGAACTGTAATGTAGCATAATGCTGTAAGATGCTTGTCTACCACGTGATATATAGGTTTAATCTATACTGGGGAACATTCTAGACAACACAATAACAATACTATGGAGACAAGAAGGTGGCAGACCCGCCACTAGAAATGTTACGCAGTGCACCTTTAATATTCACATGGGGTCATAAAAACTGGGCACGAAATTGTGCTTTGGAAAATCATATCATCGCCCAGACAATAGATTACAACTATTAACATTTTTAGCATTGCTTCTTCTGCCCAGTAAGTACAAATTGTTCAAATCCGTTATCACCGAATGAGTGTGCACAAAGCCAGTCTTAAAACATACACTTATCACAAATGCAAGTTGTCAACATTCCTAACATTATACGGCTAAACTTGGACTCTCCCAGTGACATTTTGTGGCAGAAGCTAAAAGTATGACACAGGTTTAAAATGGGAGTCATGCTGGACTATAATCACCAAAACATGCATAACCTATACCATGTTATGAAGCCATCTTGGCCTTGTCCTGTGGCTCAACGTAGGCCTACTATCTGGAACATTCCTGGTCGTAGTGTCAGAACAAGGCACAGTTTGCAAAAATTTTGTTTTTCTGTCGCCATCCAAGCAACACTTCTAGACACAGCAGCACACAAAGCTGCTCTTTTCCTTTAATAGACTGAACGATAAAAACACAGTCAAGCCATTAAAACATGCCAGAGAGTACTCTGTTAAAGGAATTGTATGTAAGATTTTGATTTTGAATCCACAAACATGGGGTAACTGTTTCCCCATATACGATGTAAACATGTTTAAATCAATTATGGCTTTTACTGATAATAAGTATAATGCTGATTTATTCTTAATTACAAAACCATTGGGCATGATTGTTTCTGTTATAACTTTATGTTTTGGTTCCCAATGCCAATCTGAAATTAACCTTAAATGAGTCTCTCATTTGAGTTGTCAGTTTGCAGTGCTCAAATCCAGTTGATTTAAACCTAAAACCTTTGATCTTAATAGTCACAGTACCTGCAGCCAATCATTAATCAGTGCTAGTGCAGCCTCTGCTGCTCACTGAGGTTCTGAGCTTTCACCTGAGGGATGGCTTGTCTATAAACTGATATAAACTGAAAAATCTTTAAGCAGGTAAGGCACTGGCAACCCAGGTTCACTTGTGATTGTAATACCTTTTGTAAAACACTAAGATTCCAGGCTACAGTTGCAGCTGTACAGTTCTTTTAATGATTTTTAATGATTAGAGTGTTGAACAGTCCATAAACAAATTTTCCTTTAACAAGTTTGTCTGTCGTGTTGATCAACCGAGTAAAATGAGATATTAACCATTAACTAACTAGGCCAAATCTGAAGTTGGACAGCGAAAATATTTCTTGCAAAATATAGGCTCTTTAGAATGGTATTGGGCAAGATAAATGACTTTAGTAACACACAGGATTCAGGATGTCAGAATCCAGGAGAGCGATGTGGTTGCAGACCTCCACCCACTGCAGATGTACCAAGGATCAGTTCTTGCTGAATCATGAGTCACTACAGCAATGCAAGTTCTGTCAGGCACTGCCCTCTGGTGCATAATAAGTATACTGCAGCTTCAGTTCTCGATTTCTCGATCCAGTAAGAGGAAGAGGTTTATACATTATATAAACAAAATAATAGATCGTCTGAATATTATTTTTCCTTTATTTGCAATGATAATAATAATAATAATAATAATAATAATAATAATAATAATAATAATAATAATAATAATAATAATAAGTGAAAAAAAAAAAAGTTGTGAAGTAGGTTATCAGTGCTGTTTGGCTCTGGTCTTGTTGTGACTGGCTGTTATGTATGAAGCAGGATTTCAAACCAGTGTCAACCTCGTGTCTTTCCTCTTTTTAAGTGATTTATGAGATAGTTATACAAGTATGATAAAACATTATGGGATGCCAGAAATGATCTGATTAATGAACCATTTAATGATCTGCATTTAAACAACAGTTTTTTACAGGTTAAAATGTCCTCATAGAGGAACAGCAAAATACACTCAAGTTTAAGATTGATCAAAGACAGTTTTATATTATACATTTTTTTTTATAATTTTTTTTGTCATTTTATACAAAAAAAAAGGAAAGAAAAAAAAAAGAAAAAAAAAAAGAAAAGTTTTAAGTGCCATCACCATGAACCAGCATAATCGGCTTGCAGTTAAAGAAAATCATATTTACACAAACTGACAAGCGTAATTTACTTTCAACATCGGTTTGAAACATCACCCCTTCTTTCAGAAATACTTTGTTTTGTTTGACAAAACCAAAGTAAGAACCCTGAAAGAAAATAATAGGCTAAAAGTAGACAAGAGCACAGATTAAGAACAACTATGTACAGTTTGGCTCAAAGAGACAGTGAGTGAGATAAAGATTAAGAACACATCCAATAGCGGCATAATATCAAGTCACATTCTTGTCTGTTAGAGAGTCTATAACCATTATGATAAAAAGCATGCAGCGTCTCTGAGCTGTAGATGAGGAGTATTTTGTAAGGTTTTCCAACAGTAGGGGGCGGTACAGAACAACGTTAAATCAGGGACATGCAAACACAAAGTCAATGTTGAAATTTAGCAGTTAATAAACATATTAAATACAAAAGTAAGTGCCTTACGGGCCGTAAAATCACATATGAAAATAAGTACATTTCCAAACTTACAGTACATTGCATGTGTTGAACTTTTTTTTTTTGCAAAAATGTTTTGGCACAGAATAAAATTACAAATATTTGATAATCCCTTAAAATCCCAATACATCTTTTCTGTCCCTGTTCCCACAGCTATAGAAATAAAACGATTACATGATCTGTCTCTCTTCACTCGCTGTGTCCATCCATCCATTTAAATATGTAGACTATTTACAAGTAAATATATCGTCAGAACCCCCTCCCGTCATCCCCCACTTGAGGCATTGAAGTGTAAACTATACAACTCCAAAATGTCCCTTGAGAGTTCCATTGGATGGGAACAATTGAGGAGTTAATTGTAAAATTAAATAAAATTTGGCAGATAGAACAAACGCACAAATGGCATACTTAAACATGGATATTTTAGACCCAGAGCTGTACACAGCTGTCACAACATAGTGCAAGAATTTATCACATTGTTTCAAACTAAAAGAAACACACTTTATGAATGTCAGAAAAACGTCCCATACAATGTCCCAGTCCATAGCCTCCTGGTGCAAGTAATTATAAAAAAGCTATGCTTAACTACATTAAAATGACAAAAATTTAATGAGCAATACAAACAAGTCCCCATTCTGAAAAACATTGTCACAGGGGTAATTAAGGACTTGGTGAAGTGAGGGAGAGGTGCATGCTGATTCTTAAAAATTCAAATTCATATAAATATGAGGCAGTTTTCTTGATCGGATTAGTCCAAAAGGGCTGGTGTTGGCTTTCTTCCAGATAAACCAAAGGTAATTAAACAGAAGCAATGACAATCATGAGGTGAGGAGAAATACTGGAAATGCTGTTGAGCAGATCTGGAGCCAGGAGAGACAGATGACTCTCTGAGAAATCACAAGGAGGGAAGATCTGCACCACGAAGGCCGGCTGTGAAGCACAAGTAATGTAAGTCACAAGTATACACATTCAAGTGAATTCTCTGTGCATTTTTACAAATAATTCAGTATCAGTATTTAGATTTTAGGATAAATTGCTATCCAGTTTTGCTAAGATTTCATTATACCTTAACATTTACATAACAAAGCAGAGAGGGTGATTAAAAACTCTGGCATTAAAACGCTGAAGCAGACCTGATTGGAGCCAGGATTAGCAACATTTATGATGCCAGCAGCCTGTTTTGCTTGAAGGTAGGTAATAAAGCCTGTTTTCAATGCATGGGTTTGACTAAGGACATCTTCTTGGTCTCGACCACAAGGTAGAGCTAACAGCAAGCAGTAGTCATTCTCCACCTGCCGCATAATGTAAGAAACAACATAATTTATTAATATAATTTAATTTATTAATTACAAGCCCAAGTTCAGATCCCTCAACTATAACACTCACAGTCATTCTGCGTGCCACACTGTCCAGCTGAGAGGCCTCGAGTCTCATTCTCTGGACAATACGAAGAAGGGGTGCTCCCTCAGGAGGGGGCAGGGAGCGCTGAGCCAGCAGTGTGTTCCCAGATACAAAGTGCAGCTGGACTGCAGCTTGGTCATTTTTAAGTGCCAAAAGCCCTTGCCACACAATTGGATATTTCTGGGGGGAAAACACTAATTATAACACTGATTTCCTTAACTCATTTATGATATAATGATACAATACCGTGAGTAGCTGCATCATGTCAAAGGAGCGATGTCCAGTGTGTTCCTGCTTGGCTTCTTGGTGTTGGATTGGACTGGGAGGTACAGCTGGTGAAGGGGTTCGCAGAAGAGAAGGCTGTTTCACAACAGAAGACTCTGGTTTGTGGTTGAGCCCCACTGGTGACATTATAGGTGAAGACATTGGGGACTGGTAGGAGGGTGAGATTGTGTCTCCAGGTATTCGTGAGATGTGGGAATAGTCTGTAGATGTAGCATGGAGCAGGTGTGGAGTGTCAGGTTTGGGATTACTTCCTCCTCCATGAGGATGAGAAACTTTACTTCTGTGTCCAAGGCCAGTCTGCATTGGAACCTGAAGGAGTGAATCATTCCAAAATTATAAAGGTATAGTGTTAATATTTTAACAACACTGAGTAGTTTATGAAATAAAAAATGCATTTAACTCACCTGTGAAGTTGCCATTTTGTGATATGGGAGATGTCCAGTAAACTGTGTTGGGAAAGCCTGCATGTCTTGGTAGACTGGAAAGGAACCTGAAGCACCTGGCTGTATGACCTTGACTCCATGAGGATGACTGAAGACTGGACTGGACACTTGTACCCCCCTGATCCGACTGTCACTGGGTGGTGATTGTATGAGTTTCCCTTCAGGTTGTTTGTCTGTTCCTTTAATCGTGAGGTCAATGCCTTTGGACACTATAGAACTTTTTAAAGGTTGAGGGATGTGGTTTGAAGACAATGTGCCAATATCAGTGGAGCAGAGCTGCCTGACCTCTGCTGATGCCTGCTCCCCCAGCTGCTGGTGCATGAGCATCCTTTGGTGCATGTCTCTGTACTGATCCATGCGTGCCCCTGTGTGCAGCGCTCTGTGTTCACTGTGAATAATGGTCACATCCGGCTGGGATTGGGATGCCGAGTGCCTACTGGTGGCTTGATTTAAATGCCTGGAAATATCTTCATTTGCACTACTAACTCCTCCGCTCAGTACGGACCCCTTTGGACTTAAATGGGACTGCAGCACCATATTATGGATGACATTAGATTGTGGTGCATTTGAACGCTGTGAAGGTCCTGGGTTGGAAGAGGAATGAGAGTCACTTCTCTTCCCATAGTTTATTCCAGATATAGATCTCTGGTCTGCTCGGGCAGAGTGAGCCAGTGCATGAGAGACACTGTGAGGTTGAATTATAACGGAAGACTGTTCTGAGTGTGTATGGTGGATAGCAGGATAAGACGATACACTGTGGCCTAAAACAGATGTACCAATGGGAGAGTTGCTGAGTGAACAGGCTTTATGATATGGAGGAGGGGACTGCACAGTGCTGCGTGGCGACAGGGGTTCTTGATTCCCTTGTAAGACTGATCTGTCAGTTGGTATTCCAGGGCTGGGACTAATACACGTTCCTGACAGAGATGCATGGGGTGGACACATGACCGGGCTAACATTGTGTGTCTGAATAACTTTTCCAGTCGAGTCAATCTTTTTTGGTGGTGGTTCATGCCCCAGTACTCTTTTGCCATGCTGCTGGATGACAGGTTGGTTATATAACACCTGAGGAGAACTCCCAGGCTGTTGGAACATTTTTACCACACCGCCTTGAGAGGATGTGTGATATGGCGCATCTGATTTATCAGGACTGTTCTGCTTAGTAGTGGTAATGACATTTTGGGTGTTGTATGCCTGACCACCAGTGTGTCCATATGCCAAAGGACTAGGTACAACCTTTGGAGAGGACAACTGTGATGCTTCTTGCTTTATCTGAGACTTTGATGTTGGCTGTTGGAATTCAACATCAACAACACTGGCCTGTGGAATTTGGCTAATTTTGGCTCTCATTCTTTGTGGGCCTTCTGTTTTTTGCCCTGAATAACTCAGCACAACAACACCCTCAGACGTGTTGACTCTCAGTCCAGGGACAGAGGTGGTGCCGAATGCATCACCAAGTAAACGTCCTCTCTTTCCATCCTCTATTGTGCCTATGCTGTGATAGCGAGTGTTCTCATTTGAGTTGGTTCTATGTTTCGGCCTAGGAGAGGTTTGACTTACGTTTCGGCCACTCAAGGATATTCTCGGAGTGTCCTCTGTGTCATAGGGCAGTGGAATTCGACTGATTACAGAGGTAGTGGGAGAGGGAAGGATTGTATTTTGTGGCTTATCTCTGTAATTTTGCTGGGATTCTGTTAGAGGGGATGGTTTGTGATGAATTGGCTGAAGAGGTGCAGTTCTTTCTTCAGAGTACAATGGGGCAGGTTTCTCTGACATTCTCAAAGGATCAGAAAGAGTCGATGTGACTAAAGTGGTTGTGGTGGTGGTACTCATAGTGGACGTGCTTGACGCAGATACATATTTTGGCTCCATAAGAATTTTTCTTAAGGTGCTAGAACTAGGATCTATATCTGACGCCTTGGTATCAGTGGGGAGTGGAGGATTTGCTGAAGTATTTCCAAGGGCATTTGATGGTATAGAGGGCGTTACAACAGTGACATGACACGGTGGAGGAACATACATTCTGCTTTCCTCAGATTTTGGAGTCCAGTGGGACATTTTAGGAACTCTTTGTGATAAACTGTGCTGAGGGGCAGGCGGTAGGTCAGCATCTTGAGAAATGGTCGGATGCTCTGTCACCAGTGGATGATTTTTAAATGTAGAGACATGAAAAGTACCAGAGTGACAGGCAGATTCTTTAGGCACAGGTTGTTCTACTTCAGGCTTCTCTGCCTCTTTGGGTGTGTCAACTGTGATTGAACTTGTGACATCTCGCCGGCAAGTTGCAACAGCAGTTACAACAGTGGCCGCAGCACTAGTCCCTGTGGTAACTGTCACTGAATTGGGAGTCTCAGGGTCTTCTGGAATTGACTCAGGTAGCTTTGAAGGGGAGGGCTGAAGTTCTGAAGCTTTAGCAGTCATATCCTCCCTCTTGGTAGCTTTGCGTCCTCTTGGCTTCTTTGGGGATTTTGTCTGAACTTTGCCTGTTTTCTTGAGTGTTTCATGAAGAGAGGGACTTTGACTAGGTGTCAAACATCTATTGTCTGAGTGCGATGCAACAACATTGGAGATTGCTACATGTGTCTCAGGTTCTGTAATCTCACTCGATGAAGATGGTGCTGCAGAACCAGAGGTAGGTACTATAGCAGGGTAAGTTGAAGTAGTAGTGAATGCATCTCCCTCTGCAGAACTTACTTCAGCAGTAATGGAATCAATAGCTGCAGCAAGTTCAGTTTCACTTGCAGGATTGGCTCTCTTCTCTTCCTCAGCTTCTTCTGGCTCCACACTGACTGGAGGCAACACTGTAGTAGTTGTATTTGCAGATTCCTTATAAGGCCGGGCAGGTTGCTCAGCAGCAAGTTTAGCGATATTTTCAACAGCTTGTTCTAATTCTTTCTGTCGCGCTAAAAGAGCAGCAGTTGGATCTGTGTTTAGCTCAGATTCAGACAGTGTCTCATCTTTATTCTCCAGACCAAGGTTTTGATCATCACTGCTTATCATTTCTGGCTCAGTCTTTTCCTGTATTACCATTTTTGTTTTAAGAATTGAAGTCTGAAAAGAGTCTTGTTCATTATCTTCTGAACGAAGTAAACCTTTAACATCATCAACACTAACACGGATTTCAAGATTTTTCAGATTGTGTGATCTTTCCTCAAGTTTCATGTTTCGTTTGACCCAAGCTGTCTTGGTTTTGCCGCTCTTTGCTGGTTGCTTTTCTGGCAGATTTACATTATTTTCAACATCAGTTTGTTCTACTTTATGTTCACTGAAATCTTTTTCTTTTTTACGCAAAATAGTAGTCAAGTTTTCAGTTTTCTCTAAACACTTCCCCGGCATTTCAGATTCAGTAATTTTGGGTTCTGGCTTTTCATTTTCTTCATCAGTATCATCTATGGAAGTTTTGTTACCTGCCTTCTTCAGAGGACCTGTTTTAATTCCTTTCCTCTCACCAGCAGGATTTGGGGCACTGTATATTCTTTGGGAGAGTGGTGGCAAACCCTCTGATTCTTTAATGGCTTCTGCATCTGTATCTGTGACCTCTGTGTTGTTCACTGTTGTTTTTTCATCCAATTTTGTTATTGCTGAATCTTCACCTCGTTTTATTCCTCTTTTCGGAGGACGTCCCCGCCTGGAAACAGGAAGTGGAGTATCTTGTAGATCCTTAGAAGCAGCTCTTTTACGAGTTAATCGAGATGGAGGTGTCTCTTCACCAACCTCCCGCAGTGTGGCATAAACTGATCTTACATTTCTACGACGAGTTCGACCATGGATAAGGCTTGACTCAACTTTTTGTTCAGAATCAGATGGGGGATTTGGAGATTTGGTTGTGGTTTTAAGTTCAGTTGGTTTGGCTTCTGCACGAGGTGACATCGCTTTTTTAAGCTTCTCCTTATCAATACGCTCACTTTTCCGGGTGGCTGGTTTTTCACTGGCAGCTTTTGAAGTTCGTGACACTGACACTGGCTTGGATCGCTTGTTTTTAGACTGTCTGCGATTAGTTACAGGTTTAATTTCAGTTTCAGGCTCTGGCACTTCTTCAATGTCCTCTTCAATTTTTGGTGATTGTTTAGTTTCCTCTTTTTCTTGTGCTATTTGATCTAATTTGAGTTCATTCTTTACAGCTTCAGGTTTATTTTCAGTTATGAAATCAGAATCTGTAATTTCTGTAGTTCTCTTTTCAACATTGGTTGATCTTTCTTCAACAGTTTCTTCTGACAAAATGTGTTCTCTTTCTTTCTTGATTTCCTTCTGTTTTGAGTCAGAATTGAGTTCTAACTCAACAGGGGAGTGAGTCGTAGTAACCTTTGGAACCACTTGTTTTACTTCATGTGATGTGACAGGAGTTGAGGCTTCCAAATCTATGTTCTCTACTTTTATGGTTTGATCTGTGGCCTGGGTTTCAATAGGCTGCAATGTAGACTCTTTAATTAAGGGAACGGAGGTACAAAGAGTTAAGGTTAACTGAGGACTGGATGGTTTGTCTTCACCTATCATGGCTGACTCAGTTTCTTTCTTTTCCTTTTGCAATTCTCCATCTCTCTTCACGTCAGTCACAAATTCATTTTCTGAAGAATTATCTTTGTCTTTTTGTTGCTGAAGCTCCAGAAAACGGCTATGGAAAAGCACAATAGGTTCTTGTGGACTACCACCAGCAGCTGATTTAGATTTGACCTCTGTCCTATGTGGCTTTACAATTTTACAAACCCCTGGCACTATCTCTTGATCCTTGCGTTCAAGATGCTGCAAACGTCGTGAGTCCTGCTCAAATATGGAACTATGCAGGAAGCGAGAGGCAAACAGTTCTTGGCGCTCTGGGTCTTGTGATTTAAGTTCTTCAGTTTTACTGGACATATTTTCTACTGAATCTGTGCGTACCTTTTTCTTTTTCATGTACCAAGAGGGAATCGGTCGAGGAGCTAGTTCTGGTTTATCCTTCTCCGAACAGCTATGGGAGGTTGGGAACCTTGAGGGAAGAAATGACCAATTATCTTCCCTTGTAGAATACAACGTCTTTGCTCTTTCTAAGAGTGCCTTTGTATCAGGAGTTATAGTTTTATCCAATGCAAAAGAGTAAAACTTGTTCTTTTCCAAAGAAGCTGATAACTTAACATCTGTTATTCTCTCATCCCTCTCCCTGAGGATAAAAGATAATGAACTGTTTGAAGAAGGAGAAGATTGTTTAGTGTCCAACTCTTCGTCCGAGTCAGACTGGACTTCACCAGGCTCCAAATCTTGGCATAGGTGTTTTTGAATTCCAGTCTGTTCTGCACCTGTGTAGGTAAAAGCTCCTCTTTCTCCTTCACCATCGGGTTTAAAGTTTTGATTCCAGTGTTGCATCAAGCCCTCATCACAGCAAAGTTTTGACATCTCAGGGTGTGTATTTGAAAAATACCTGGATGAACGACCAAATCTGCTTTTTAAGGATTCTGCTGATGAGACTTTGTTCTCACCTGGTTGGGATTTTCTTTCTTTGTTCAGCATTGCAAGAGAAATCTGACTAATTTCATCTGCATTGGCTGAATAATGACTGCTTTCAGTGGGTGTTGTCAAAAAACTATCCTCATTTGGCCTTTGGGTACTTTCAAAGCTTTTATTTTCAAATTCAAAATGCTCAGGTTTCTTTTGGTTACGAGTAGACATCTCATCCTCTGTTTTCTTTTGAAATGTTGTACTGTTGTCACAGTCCTTTTCTTTGTCCATCTGTGGTAATAACTGGCTTGACATCTTGACATCTAACTTTTCAGACTCTGAAAGCTTTTGCATCAACCACTGAATCTGTTCAGTTTGTTTATTAGACATACTGCTTTGGTCAGAGAGAGAATTCCCAACCTCCCAGTCTCTCCATTTTCCTCTCCCCTGTTCATTTTCACATAATTGATATTTTTGTTCTTTTAATTCATTATCAAGACAATCATTTGACAATTTCATAAGAGAATCACCTTTTGAGCCTTCATAAACTTGTTTTCGGTGTGGTGAGTTTTTACAGTGCTCTCTCAGTTGAGACTGACATTCAAGATCTATCAACCCTTCATAATCTTCTCTATTTTGAGGACTACTTTTAGTAACTTCTTGAACACACCTTTCCTTGGTGTTTTCCTTTTTATGTAGTTTCATTGTGTCAGCTTCAGTCTCTTTTGTGAAGGCTTTTTGGGATCTAGAATAACTGGGATTGTCCTCTCTACTCTTTTTCTGTTTATCAACTGAGCCAGTGTCCTCAAAGCGCCTTTTTCTTGCTGCTAAGCGATCGACATCTAGAGCAGTTGCAATATCAAAACCCATTTCTGACTTTCCATGTTTTTTGGGTTTATTCTTCAAATCTCTATCAACACTCTGAATAGGTCCATCTCTGTTTTTCCCATGTTTGGAGACACTGCCTTTGGATGATTCTGAATGGAATAGAGGGCTTCTTTGCTCACTTAATGGAGATGCTAGTTGTGGACTACCATCACTCCCACCTTTGCATTTTTCAACAGCATGACTAAACAATTTCCCTTCCTTTTCTTTTACGCGTGTTAACTGTACCACGCAGGGCAGAAGGTCAAGTCTCCCTTTACTTGAACTTTCTTTGGAACTTTTGTTGTAGTCATTTCGAAGGGCGGTATCAGGGCTTGTATCCCTATCCAGATCTGTTTCTGTCTCACAAGTCTGAAGTCCTGGTGGTCCACTTTTATTTTTCTTAGGTCGTTTTTCTTTGTCACCTCGTTCTTTATGCACACGTTTCTCTTTTTCAACCAAAATTCCTCGATCTGTTTCAAACACTCTTTCTTTCTCGACCTTTTCACTTTTGTTGTACCTTTCGAGGCGTGATTTTTCAGGTTTGTCAAATCTTGGTGGAGAGATGGAACTGCAGCTTCCACTTCTGTCTGAGGAGCGACAGCAGACACGTCGATCTGAATCACCTGGGACTCTCTCTAAAAGGGGTGGAGATGCAGCAGGACTGGCAGGACGCCGAGATGTGAGGTGAGACGGACTTTGGCTTCTCTCGATGGTCCTTCGATTATGATCACGTCCACGGTCAGTTTCAAATCTCTCTCTTTCTCGTTCACGCTCCCGTTGCAGATAGCTGTATTTGCGAATGTCTTGTTCATACGGATCAGCTCTGTATTCTCTGTACTCTCGAGGGTCTTCAAAGTATTGTGTCTCATAGTAATCTCCCTGATATGGATCCCACTCGGTGTAGAATTCACGACTTCTTGTGGTGTATTTTCGGCTTGGATCATCTGTGTACGTTCTTGTGGTGCGTACATTTTCATAATATTGTCTTTCAGTTTGATACTCGTACTGAGTTCTTCGGTCATCCCTGAAAAAATATATATATATATTTTGAATTGTTATTATTGAATACCGACACAACTAGTATATTTTTCACATATAACACCAATGCAACAATATGACAAATCTCATTTTGACTGCAGACTAGGGATGGGAGCTTTGACTTGCAAATGTGGGTATCGATACTGTTTTGCAAATATTAATGCTAATTAGCATATGCAAATTTAAAGCTGGCAAAAATTTTAGACTTGTTAGCTTCTTGTCTTCATTGTTTTGTGTCAAAACACCTTCACAAACAGCATTTTGGACTGATATATTCAGTGTCAGGTGTTCTGTTTGACCAGTATCAGTATCGGAAAAAAGTACTTGGTATCATATCAATACCAAAACTTGTGATAATGCCCATCCTTACTGCAGACCAAAATACAGAGACATTTTAAAGAAATTATGCCACTCCTCTAAACATTTAATGTAACAACATAAAATGCAATGCTGCCCTCTCAACATCCAAACTTTAAGGAGAACGATACACACCTCCTTTCAGAGACTATATCATAAAAATCTCGAATATCCTGTCCAGAAGCCTGCATGGAGCGATAGAAAGCCATCTGGCTTTCCTGATTTGCAAAGTCGACCTAAAATTACAAATGCATGAGTTAATTGTTACCCAACACTTCTAGTATGGACATTTGAGATATTAACATACCTTTATTTTACTACCACCTATTTTCCACCCCTTTGTGTCTTTGACAGCAGCTTGTGCATATTCGATATTGTTATAGAGAATAAGAGCCATCCCTTTCATGCGATCAAAAACAACCTGCAGAATTTATATAAAATTTAATCAATTTAAATCTGAATTGAAATCAGTAGGTTTACTAAGTACCAGACAAGAGAAGAGGCAACAGACAAAATAAAAAAGTATTTACTTTGACAACATGTCCGTAACGGCAGAAATGGCGTGTGAGAAACTGCTCAGTCGTGTTTGAGGCTAATCCATCCAACCAAACACAGGTGGTGGGCATGCTCTTTCCAAAGCCCAGCTGAAACATAAAGATTTATTGGAAGATTTGGTCTATAAAGATCAACAATCTGTGTATAATATAAAAGTCAGTGACTTCCTGAATGCTACTTAAAATAAAATAATAATATATAAATATAAAACTTGTTTTTCTCTTACCTTGAGTCTGTTGTTACCAAGGTACTCGCCATCCATTTTCTTTATAGCTTTACAGACACTAGCAATGTCACAGTACTGTAGGAAAGCATATTGAGGAGCCCCGTTGACCTTTTTTATGTCAATATCCTGGAACATATTATGTGTGTACGGTCAGGTATTTATTATTGGCATATTTGAGATAAATAAAACTCTAACAAACATGGCAAAAGCAACGCACCACTATTTCTCCAAAGCGCTGAAAAATGTTCAGCAGATCGTGGTAAGTTGTGGTCTTTTCCAGGTTTCCAATAAATAATGTCCGTGTGGCCTTTGGATGAAATTCATCTATTCTCTCATCCAAGGGTCGAAATTCATTTTCACTTTCAGTTTCTGAAAGTACATATCAACACATTGATGTAATTTGCCCAAATACTATGTGCTTTAACAAATGAGTAGGCCTGACACAATAATTACTATACTGACTTGCTGATCAATACATGTTAAATGTAACAATTATTTTTGTGGGTCAATATTTATCGTGGGTACTTTTTCTTTGCACTAATGGAAACATTTTGGTTATTTTTCTGTACTATGATGAGATACAAACTAACTTCTTAAGTGTTGCATTCTGTTATTTATTAATTGGAGATCATATATTTCACAGTAATGTACATTTGGAATTCCTTATGGGGGATAATTCTGCTCTAGGGTTTGGTTTCAGTATTATTGTTTATTGTCTATTATTGTCTTTAATTCAGCAATATATCGCACTTCAAAATTTGTTATCATGACAGGCCTACAAATGAGCAAACTATGTTACCAGGGCCATTCCACGCGGTTACATCTATTTGCATCCCAAAAAACAGCTTCCCTTTTGAAGCTGCCAGTGCTTTTTCCTGGTCCTCTTGTTGTCGGAAAAACACCAGTCCGTACCGCTCCTCTGAAGCACCGTGAATCTGGACAGACGTGACTTTGCCATGCTTTTTAAACTCATGGAACAAACCATCCTTTAGGCTTGTATCTGTAATATTCAAAAGGATTTTTATTACCATGCTTTTTTTTCTATGGGGTATATTTACAGTTTAATGACTTCATCTGAAATAAAATAATCAAACCTGTTGAGCGTACAGGAAGATTTTGGACCTTAATGCCAAAGCTTTTGCGTGGTTCATCTTTGTCGAGTGAGGAGGATAAAAGAAGTGCTGAGTGAGCAGGAACAGCTGCAGACTGTACAGAGCGAGCTGGAGACTCATCACTGGAACTACTGCTAGAATCACTGACCATAAGTGTAGAAGGAAAAACAATAACATACAAATAATTATGTATGGTTACAATTATGAGTGGTAAATCTACCGATTCAGAATGAAAAGTAAATAGATGCAAATACATATACATTTATTTTGTCCAGCATAGCAACACAGAAATGTAATAGTTATGAAAGATTTTGCAAAATAATAATTATTTCCCCATAAGACATGGCCTTTTGTCTGGCTCATGCGCTTTACATAATGTCCCCTATGCTTGTGCTTGTTTTGCATGCCCTCTGGTGTCTGCTTCCATCTCACTTTCTCTTCCCTCCTCTGTCCAGACACTCCCGGAAGTGCTGCTGACAGAGCCTGGCCTGTGGGAGTGGGCAAACAGCCAGCAGTGGCCAGAATTTTCCAGTTCCAACTGGATCTCACGGAGGCGGGGTCTAATACCCATACACAGAGGTAGGCAGCATCTCCTGATTTTCTCCTGAAGCACTACCACATTACACCACATGTGTCGCTATACGCTCAGCCTTCAGCTGCGGCTAATCAAATACACAATTAAGAACTCTCAGTGCTCACAATGTAAAAGCACTCCTCGTCAGTGCAGCCGTGTAGCTGACAACTACATTAATAATGTAGCTGCTTTAATAAAAAGGACACATAAGAAAGCTATTACTGCTTTTTTACATATCCTTTTCATTGGTTTTTCAACAGTAAAATATGTGTCCTTGTTTGATCCTGAGACGCGCAGTATGAACATAAGAGGAGAGCTGAATATTTATACAATATAGAATAACAAAACAAACAAATACATAAATATATTTGTCTAAAAGGTAAGATGGAGTGTACTTTATTATTTCATGTGCCTGATGAAATTACTCTGTCTCTTCAAGAAAAATCAATCAGTAGACGTAGAATGCAAAAATATGAAAGAAAACAGAATATGCAAATCTGGATGGACAAAGCTCTAACTAAAATCTGCTGGTTTATATTTTTAAAAAATCAAATTCCAAAAATCTGTCTAAAGTGACAGCACTAAAAGAGGTCCTTACCTGGCGCTGGTGCTGCTGCTGGTGCTGCTCACAGAGTCTGAACTGGAAGAGCGGCTGTGAGAGCCAGAGCCACTGCGGGAGCAGGGGGCGCGAGGGGCCGGGCCCAGTCTCTGAGGAGACGGGTTCCGAGAGTGAACGGAGTGCGGCGAGCGACTGCGGCTGCGTCGATAAGATCTGTCCCCTCGACGCGCCCTCTCCTCCCTGTAAAGGTCCCTGTGAACCACACTAGCTAAAGTAAAGGCCTCCCTGGCTCGAGACTCGTAACGAGATTCTGCTGTTTCAAAGCGACATGGACTCCTGCTGTGGGAGCGGTAGAAGGCAACAACACTGGATGTTGATCCTGCACCTGCTCCTGTGGTGCACCCAGTGGACCCCGCTGCTCCTGCTCCTGTGGCACCTGTGGGACCACCCCCAAGAGCTCCACCAACCCCTGATGTCCCCACTGACCCGGTGCAGCCAGTGGAGCCTGAATTACTCCCAGAGCTGCGATAATAGTCTGCTTCATAGTGGCGCTGGCGCTCAAAACTGCTGCCAGGGCGCTCATGGTGTCCATAGGTACTGTGGTCAAATGTCCGATCTCGACCTTCAGCAGTTCTGACAAACAAGAGAAAACAAAGCATGAAATAATGGGAACAAAACTTCACCAAAAACATAAACAAAAATTTGTTTTTAAGAAGCTAAGATTACATGCAGAGTGCAGATTACAAAATCCTTGTTTCTCTTTTTAGTTTAAAATTTAAAAAAAACTATTCAAAACACTTTTCAATGTTTGGCAGAGTGGAGTGATTTCACATTAATTTTGAACATATGCCTGTACAAATAATTATTTTGTGTGTCCATATCTCTGTGTGTATAAAACAGTATTTGACATCACAGTGAGGGGTGCACAGGCACCAACAGTGCAAAGTAACATGAGTGAATTCTGGTGCACACATCAACTGCCACCTGCTTGTCTCTATGGAAATGCCATTGCTTTGCCTCCATGTTAGACAGCATGGCATTGTACTTATCCATCTATATGGTGACAAGTAAGTGACGGACCTCCCCCACAAAGAAAAGTTACATAATGCACCTTTAAGATGACTTTTAGTCAGTGCTTTCATATAAAAAAACATATACATATACAAAAACAAATGCTTTCACTTGACTGTTGTAATGTTGATTAAAAGACCCAAGCACATCACTGCAATCTGAAAACACTTTATATTGATTGATTTAAATTGAATTAAAGGCGACACTCTGAGGACTGCCTGAGGACGTCTTAAATGAAGTATTAAAATATAGTTTCTTCCTGTCCTGTTCAGACTTAATTATCACACTGTGTTAATAAGGTTATTACTGAGCCCCCTAAAGTCCAGTAAAAGTCCAATAAATTACCTTGTTCGCACAAAATAAAGGGCGCATACAACCAGTGCAATGGCCCACATACGTTGTATACTCAAGCTGCACTATGTCATTTTTTCTTGTGGGGGATCTACCACATGCTTGTCTCGAGCTGTTACAACTTTTCCTGGACTGTCCTTACCTGACCAGCCAGAATTACGTTTTGACAAAATTTTACAAAGACAACTGGGTCTAGAACCGAATCCTGTCTCCATGATTTGAGTTAGGCATTATTGACAGAGAGAGACGCATGGTCTGTTTGTGTAAAAAAAAAAAAAAAAAAAACATGGCCGCTTACACATAAAAAAGAGGAAGAAAATACACCTGAAGACTGAGAAACAACAGATTTCTGCAGAATCAACAGACAAACAAGTAAACTGTTATTTATATAAGGTAAAAGAAGTTATGGAGTTGTCTTCCACATTTCACAAACATGTGCTACAAATTTGCGGCTGTGGTTGGACCATCTCAAGTTAGGAGGTTTTTCACGCTCTGTGGTCCGATTCCAGACCTTTCTGGATTCATAGAAGGGACTGGCTGGTCAGGCAGGAATGTTCCACAGCATGATTTTAAACTTCTATCTGCATGGAGAATCTGTGGAAAGTGAGATCTATGGAATCTGAGATCTGTGGAAAGGTGACCCTGCTGGTGAATGGTAAAACTGAAGTTTCCATAAGATGCTTTGGGTTCATTGAATCATATCATATTTTTGAAGCCATGGCCCATAAATGGCTCCTTAAGCTCAATTTATGAGGTGTATTCATCTATAATATAATAAGAAATTATATTAGAAATATCAATTTGCCTTGTTGCTCCAGAGCTTCTGTATAACCTCTGTATAACCTTAAGCAGATTATTTTATGTGAACAAAATACTATCCTGTGAGAACTTTAGGGGCTCCGCTCCGTTTTATGCTATGTATAGTCTTCTAAACAAATCTCACTGATTACCAAATAAGTTGTTGATTACTGGAATAATCAGTTAATCAAATGAATCCCATTCGTTGGTGCTAGGCAATTAATAAAATGTATTTGATTAATTTATATTTTTAATAATCAAGGATTATTATGAAACAGGTTTACTCTTGATTTTTTACTTGAAGGGTTATGGTGCAAAAATATAATAACGTAATAATAAAATAAGTTAAACTATTAAAAATAGATTACTTATCTATACAAATGTAATTGAAGAAGAAGAATGAAAAGTAAAGAATGAAACACGAGCAGTCACTGCTCTGACTTCAATTAAAATTTAGATTTTATGTTTTATGCGATATCGCCTCGGCCCTGTTTGTTGTACAAATTGTCCATATCACACCTGCAGTTATTTCCCCTTTAGTTAAACGGTCTGTGGTCTTTATTGGACAGGAGGACAGCAGGAGTGTGAAATGAGGAGAGAGAGTGTAGAGACATTCAGCCAGTGGTTGAGGCAAATACACAACACCAACATATGCACACTCCTGTTTTACTCAGTACACACCGGAAATGTGTGTATGTGTGGATTTATTTAAAATACTTGCCTATTATTAGGGATCACACTCTGTATGTCTAATATTTGGGGTGACAGTGACTCATTGGTTAGAAGCACTCCCCTACCAACCCAAAGGTCGGTGGGGGATCAATTCCTGCACATACCAAGTCCTGTTGTTGTGTGTTTTGGCAAGACACTTTGCCTTTTTTAGTATGAATATGTGCGTCTGGGTGTAGGCCGTAGTTGTAGGGGCAGAGATATAATTGTAATTTTTTTTTTTACATATTCAGGAGAAAAAGCTATTCTGCATTTTGAATTAAAATGGTTGTAATTTCAGACAATAGATCAATTATACAAACTCATATCAGCATTGGTCCTAAAATGTCCTAACTAGTGTTGCCCTAATTATTATGAGCAAGCACATCAAAGTATTTTCTCCGTTATGTGGCAACAGTACATGACAGAACAGATTAGGGTTAGGCTTAGTTAATACAGCATGTTAAATAAATGTTTGTTGTGAAATAAAGAGTATGTCATTGTTTTTTTATTTGAACAAATCCACTGTATTTAGTGTGATGGAGATGGCTGTCTGCAGCCTCTTGTTGCTTAGTCTATAAATCTGTAGGTGAAGGCTGCTCTAAATAATAATCATAATGCCATAATTTTCGTAGAATGATAAAAACAAATAGGAAAATTTGAACCTTTCCTGAATTGTATTAAAATGTTCATTATCTCAAAACTAGTAATGGGAACATCTACCAAATATTTTTAGTTGAAAATAACATTGTACTATTAAAGTCTTTTCCTTATTGAAACTGAGTTAAAATTTTCAGTATTGTGACGTCACCAGTCCCCTCCCACTCACATCTTCTGTGGACAAATCATCTCAGTTTGGGCTGACTATCAGTTTCTTAGCCTGTAGTAACCTACAGTTCACGTTAGTGTTACAGTGACAAATGTGGAGACGAGTAATGCATAATCACTATTTTGACTGGCATATGTTTAGTTATGGTTGTGTAACTGTCACCTTGGGTTATATAAGGTAAAAAAGATAAATAAAATAAAAATTAAAAAAAGGATTAAGGCAACGCAAATATATTGAATAAGAATGATTTCATGGAACCAGTCACTACAGTTTACTTTCTACAAATACATTGTTAAAAGGTACTTTTAGGTGGTTTTAATAGCAGCTATGCATTGGGTACTGATTTTTTTTTTTAAAGCAGAGAAACGTAGGAAGACAATATAAGAGGAAACAAAATCAGATAACATTTCAAGGTAAAGTGAAAGTAGTTTACAGAGTTTACAGACTGAAACAGTCTATGAACTATATACTGAGGTTAGTGGGGAAATGGAGGTTCAAACTAGGGGGTTAGAGAGGACAGCTAAAATACACAGGGCAGAATATACCAACCTTTTGAGAGAGTGGTAACTTGACCTATAATTCCAAATAAAATGTAAGGAGATAGTTTTGTGAGTTGAAAAGATGGACAAAAATGTTGCGAGTGGAAAAAATGAAGCTTTATAGTCCAGGCAGTAATTTGTAATCCTTACTGTCTTGACTGGAGATTATGGTGTGTCTTTACAGCAGAGTAGGCTTAGTCTTTTCCAGTAAAAACAAAACAAAAAAAAACACACATGCCAGAGTCATCAGTATGGGTATCCTTTGTTTAGAAGGATGAAAATGATTTTAGTATTTCATCTTCTGTGAACTTTGTAGTACATCCGAAAACCCATCTGGACATCTGAAGGTCTCTGTTCATTGTCTGTTTACAAATAATGAAATTCCACTAGAACCAGGAGGTAATCCAGAGTTGAGATGATTTTCTGCTGGAAAAAAGAAAAAAAAAAAAATCCGAATGCTATTTTCCATCTTTGAGGAATTCCAAACATGGCTGCTCTGTCCAATCACATTATATCTTCATCCATTTAAAGTTTGTATCCATAGTTTTTAGTCCATAGTTTTATTATATTCTCATTTAGGGGAATATTCCACCGACATGCGGTAGGTACCATAACTGTACAATCCAAAGTCTCAAAGTCTTTGGTGACCCCCTTCAAAAATAAGACAGTTTTCCAGAAAAGAACTGAAGCAGGAAATGCAGGTCCCTTGATCACGAGTCTGCCTGTTGGATAACCAGCAGAGTTGGATAACCTGCAGAGGTCTCACTCCCATAGTAGTGTCCAGGTCTGAGGTAGGATTCCATAAAAATGTAGTCCATCATTACTTGAGGGATACATCCGTTTTGTGCATTTCATGATATTCCAGACAGCGGTATAGATCCTGTATTTATCCACTTGTCTCCGCCCGTCCTGGAGAAGTCCGTTGTTGGCATGTTTTTAAGTAATATCCAAATATGTGTAATTTTCTGTGGTGTGTACACTTGGAAGAGAATACATCCACCAAGCAAGGCACTCCAGAATAATCAAATCCCAGCGATAGCCGATGGACCACTCTCTCTTTCCTTGTCTCCCCCTCCCTCTCACAATCTCTAAAAATCCTGGGAATTTTGCGAAATCCAATATTTGCCCCATGCTTTTTGGGAAAATTATACATCCACAAATACATTATCTTCTCTCTATTCACTCTAAATACACGCTGCCATTAAGGACAAATCCAATGGGCTATGGTTACTCCCTAAATATCCTTTATTTCTGGAATTCTCCTCATTTTAAACCCCCAACAAATAAATGAAAGATGATGAAAAGATGCTTGGTGGTGAGGTGTTAACAAGTTACCACAGTTTCCTCTGCCTTCGGAGAAACTGAATCCACTTACCCGTCTAGTCTGCGTTCATAGCGTCCATCTCTGCTGTGGAGTGACGTGGTTGGGCCATATACTGACCCACCGGACGCCCTTGTGAACCCTGATACATCCCGGCCACGAGAACCTAAAGACAGGCTATCGTCCAGTGCCCGTGCAGCACTAGGGATGGTTCCTGGTTCATTGTAATCGGTCCGTAGATCTCTGTCCCCCATCTTGTTGATAGCATTGTGAGCTTTTTGAGCACTTTTAATGTCCACAAAATCCACAAATGCAGCCACTCCTCCTTCAGAACCTCGCTTTGGAAGGACCTTGACACTTTCCACACGTCCATATCTAAAAAGGACAAAACACATGTTAATAATCATTGCATACCAAACTATTAGGCGGCATTACAGGCTACATTTAAGTCAGGGTGGGTCAAGAACACTGAGTATATAGCGGTAACTGTAATAGTACAACTGCTGTTATTACATGCTAATAATTTACAATGTGGAACAATATATTGCACATTTTAAAGCTATCAGGCTGGGATTGTGCACAAATAATTCTTAGAATTAAAGTATAAAGTGTAATATTTCGGTCCTTTTGTATAATTAACTGTTCATTAAGTAAAGTTAAATGAAATTCAGTCTATATATTTTTATGTATTATTAGGCTTTTATAAAGATTCCCAAGCCTGAGCTACACATATCCCCAACCCTTCAACATTTTGAGGTGTTGAGGCTTGTTTTGACATCAGACATATCAACAGTTCAAAGTCCCTGTGAACTTTACGTTCTACCACAATGAATAACATTTTACAATGGCGCAGTTGCACAAACCCTGAAAATGCTGCTGTATTTGCTCTCTCTGTCCAAGTCAATTAGCACATCTCCAGATCTTTAAGAATGCTCTAAAGCCTATGCACAAACATTAACATCATCACGTTTCTTTTGTTTTCCCAGAAGAATGTGCTTTATTAAATGGAAAGGTTTGGTTACATTTTGCACAGTTAACAATAGCCTTTTCCCTACGCATCATTAGCCTACTGGGCTGTTTTCCTATCGGTGGCTCCTACACAAGTGGGGTGCCTATAAATGTATCCCAACGCCAAACAGCCTCCGACGCCATTTTAGAAAAGCTGCTCGCACTGTTTACTCATTGTGCCGTTTCCCATCTTCAATGGCTCCTATCACACGTTGGGTTTCCATGCACCTGCAGACCTCCCGCTCTCGGCACACGGACACAGACTGGTGCATGGCAGAAAAGGGCGCAGAGCAGTGTCCTACCGCAAATGCGCTCACCAACGGAACGCTACGCACATCTGCAGAGGCTCAAATAAACATTATAGGCAAAGTCCCCTGCAAGGCTGCACCACACTAGACACAAGAGGCGTCATGAAGACACTGGTAAAACAAGAAGCAGATCAATTTATTTAACACGCTCGTAAATGAGCTTTGATCTAGCTCTCCATGAGGGTAGGTAAGGCGACACGTGAAATAGAAAAATAGCCTTTATAACAGAAGGCTGTCTAACAGTGTACGGTGGCGGGTTGCCATTTCCTTGACAGCCAACCGGAGTGGCGAGAGCGCGCACACAGTATCCAAACAAATCATATGCATATGCATCAAAGAAAATCTGGACAAATGAGCCTATGGCAGTGTGCTTTTATCATTAATGTCCACACATCCCCCAGGACATTTTGGAGGGAAAATATATGATATATAGCCAGAGTGGAGGCAGATTTAGTCCTGCAAACTGCTTCCCAAGGTAATTTGCAGAGATGGCTTTTCTTCGCCTCTGCATCAACAGTATTGCTGCCAACGTGTGAGCGAGGCGTTATGCTCGATCAAATGCTGAATTCTAGGTGGCGGCGTGATGTCTATCTACCTTCGAGATTGCACTGGCCATCAGTGAACCGAGAGAAGCTCTTTTGGGATGACCATGTCGATTTGAGCCCACCGCACGGGCAGCGGCTCTTCGGCTGGCACTCTACGGTGCGTGATAACAGGCTGCACGTTGTCGGCGGAGACGGCGTGTTGGATGAACGCACTGATGTACAATACAAGGTCCCCACATATTATTCACAGGGCTGTGTTTAAAAGCAGAACCTAGAGCATTTAGTCAATGTGGCTCGCTTCAGAAAGACAGTCCGCGAAAAGTTAAGCTTATTACATCTCCGACTCCGAGACGGCGCCACACGCAAGATGTGTCTGCGCTCTCTCCTCACGCTGCTTGCGGACTGGCAAAGGGACTTGCTGCTCCATCCAGGTTCTAAATGTGCCAAAGGAGGATGCCGCCGTGCCGTCTGCATATGAACAACAAGGGAATTTGTGCTTCTTTGATAGGCTACTTACCGTTTGAAGTGCTCAACGATTTTCTCTTCTCGGACATTTTCAGGTAAATTTCCCACCCATAAATGTCTGGTTTCCCGGACCATAATTTGAGCTCCAGCTCTGCGCTCATACAGATGTGTTTGCTAGTTTCTTTTGTGCAAATTATAAGTCTTCGCAAAATCTACGGCTGAAGAAAAATACCGGAGCAATTCATTGACTGGTCGCCGTGACCCGATGTAAACCATTGCGCTGGATCTCTGCACTCTGTTTGATACTCTCCATAGTTGAAGCGCGATCTTGCACCTCCTCGTGAACGCGCCTCGGACTGTTCCCGTGACTAGGCGCGCCCCTGACACCATGCGACCTTTTGGTGTCGAAAGGCATTAGCTTCTTAAAAAGATGCAGCACCTTTGCCTGTAATGAGAGGCGCTCACACAGGCGTGGCTAATGTGGTCATTTCTTTTTTTCCGCGATGAAGACGCCGCCAGACTACACGCATGCGTGAGAAAACCCCTGGATAGGATCCCTGTCATCTGAGAAGCACACTCAAAGTTGCCTACTATAATGGCACTATAGGTGCCACTATAGGATACAATAGGCCATAATTATGTTGCACATATACTTGGTGAGGTTTTCTAATGACCCAGGTCAGCCATTTCCAAAGTTTGCTGTGCCACGGCCCTCCATCAATGCTAAGATCACACAGTCCCTGAAGCTCTAACATTTTACACTATAAAAGATTATGCAATCTTTTCTCCTTATATTTATGTTAAAATAATACACTACATTGGGCTTAATACTGATATAAAGAAATATAAACATATCTTATATAGTTGAGTTGATTTAAAACTAAATTCCTTCTTGTTGTGGACAACCCCCAGAGGTTCCCTGACCCCCCTTTGCGATCCACTGACCTAAGATAACAGATCAGCCCATTTAAGCACTAAAAGATAGACAAATAGATTTTCTCATACAGTAGGCCTACATGTATTTTATCTTTCAGATGGGATGTCAGCTCATAGAACTGCCTGTGTAATTTGTAGACCTACTTACACACGTTGTTTTTGAGCTGTAGGGTCAACGATCATTTGCTCAGCCTCAGTTGCTGCACAGCCAGATTGGCTTGTTGTCTAACATTGTCTGAATGTAGGACTTTGACTTGTTCTCAGTGCAGTGTAAGGTAATGGTTAACATACTATCAGGCTTCTGTTCAAAGGTCCTTGGGAGCTGCAATGATTACAACAGATGGGGACAAAATATAGTGTTATCTTGGATTATAGTTTGATGTTGGGTGCTCTGTAGTGCTAGACCTTCTGTGGGTTTTTCTGATGATAATTACAATACAAAAGCTATAGCTCAGCTTCACTAAAATAATGACCCATTACTTCTCACATTTTATTCTTCTTGTATGATCATATTATTTACGGATAACAAAGTTAAAGCGTGGGAATGACATTATGACACCACGCCACCATTTTTTTTTTTTTTCTTGATTGGATTACCATTTTTTTCTATAGCAAAGACCAAGACTAAAAATTCTCCAGCAATGCTTCATGATGAATATAGGGCCAACAGAAACACGGGTATATTCAAATCCTGCTGATGCATTTTGTATTTACAGTATATAGTTCAGAAAGTTGAAACAATAAGAACAACCTTTCACAGTCTTGTTGGTACATACAGTATTTACAAAGGAGGGCTGTATTTGAATAGTTTACAGTACAAAGTCAGCACACTTCTCAGTTATCACCTCAAACAGCTTGTTTTTTGGTGAAATTAGGTTCAGTTTAAATCTTCTGGGCCTTTTCTTCCACATACAGCTGCATCTGTAAAAGTTCATAAATTGTATTAGTACAAATCTGTCTTTTGTCAGTCTTGTTGCCTCTAACAACAAAGAAAGTGTATAAAGGAACAAAAAAAATCATGTATGCCAAATGCAGTAAAAAGCACAAACGAAAGTTGCACCACACTGCACTTTTCACACGCATCAGACTTTTTAAAATGTATTACTTGTAACCTTACTTGTCACCTTTTGTAATGATTTTATTTTGTTTGTCATGTGATGGTAAACCAAAAATACATTTCTACTGTGGTGGAAGTTAAAAATGTAAAGTTAATCTCATGTACCTTCACAATATCAGAGGTCATTGTCTTCAGGGGAATCAGTCTTGGTTCCTGCATGTGGATTTCCTGCTCGTCAGCAACAATCCATGGGAAATCCTGACAACATGTCACATTTAGCCATCAGCTATAGGCTACATTTATGACATTATAGTCAACTGTATAAACAAACTGTATAAACATTTTTATTGATTTAATAACAAAGCAAGGAGAGCCCCACCAGCTATTACCTGATGAACTACCTGTGCATTCACAACACCTCAGGTCTTTCCCATAGACCTCCTGCCTCACAGTTCAACCTTAAGTATTTTATTTAAACAGCATTTTTATCATGTTTTTCTAATTATTATTTCGTTTGGTGGATATTACGAGAACAAAGGTTTATTGTGTGAAAAATACAGTCCAAATATAGCAACATATTCATGGCATAGGAAGGATAATTGCTTTATCAGAATAGCTCTCTTATTTTATCATATTTAGAGAGGATATTGTATTTAACATGCATATGGTGTTCAGATTGTACTTTCTGGCTGGAAAATGTGACATAAGAGAGCTATTCTGATAAAGCAATTATCCTCAATAGTCTAACCGCTAATTTACACCAAATGTGTCATAAAATGGTTTTGATCCACCTTAGTCACATCAAATACTTGACAGTATTCCTTAATCTGAAGATTTTCACTGAGGCGGCGTATTAAGAAATTATAAGCATGCTACATATAAGTACAATAAAAAAATCTACTAAAATTACATTTCAAAGACCTTACCTTTATAACCTGAACCTTTTCCATGTTACGTGTGGCAGATTCTCTCGTGTGAACAAGCACAGAAAAAGAGCAATCTATACATAAATCAAAATACATTATTAATAATCAGTTCAAGAGTGTGCTTATCTTATGAATATATTTGAAGTATGTGTACCTGGTGGGTTATTATTTAAAACTGCATCACACACGCTGATCTTCAAGATAAAAGCTCTCAGCAACTGCTCCACATGTGACAGTAGAGTTTCAGAACTGCAACAGCATAAACCAAAGAAATTAGTAAGACACAAACTGTCCACAGAATAGACTAATGAAGAGGTGGGTTTTACTTTAAACGTCCTATATTACACATAATTGACTTACGTGATCTTTAACCCATGTTAAAATGCCGTTACCTCCTCAAAAACAGACCTGGAGTTGTGTTTTGTTTTCATTCATCCATGTTTGAGTAATCCTTTATTATTAGTCTGTCTACAGCTCCAAAGCTCAAAATGCTCTGTTCCACCTTGTGATGTCATGTGGTGGTAGTTTCCCAGTTAACAGTTATCTTTACCTTTTGTTTAGTAGAGATTGGCAATTCTAGGGCTGAAGTCATCCAAATGATTCTATTGAAGGTGTGAAAAACAGTGGAGCACCTTCATAACACAAGGTGGACCTGAGTATTTTCTGTTTGAAGGAGGAACTAAATATGAAGGGGTTAGTGTGTTAAACATGTATGGATGAAACAAAAGTCCATGTAATGAGGAAACAACATCATAACATAGATTTTAAAAATAGTATAATATGGGCCCTTGAACAGCAGCCACAGATTGTCCATTCTACATTATCTCAGTGCGAGTTCTCACAATCATACAAACAAATACTCACCTAATTGAAAGCAACGTTGGCTGGGAAATCTCAAACACAAATCTCTCCACTGGATGGTGCCCTTTATCCATTATAACCACAACCACCTTCTCAGCTTCATTCTGCAAAAATAGACAAGTAGAATTAGAAGCATTAGAAGCAGTAGCATTGGTAGGAATAAATCAAGTTTTTCCTTTACCTTCTCAATAAGAGGCTTTATACAGTATAAAGTATCTTGAATATACTGATTCAGGTCTGGATGACAGGACATCTGTGGCAGAAACATTGGAATAGTAAATAAAATGATCAAGGTAACGCTGAAAATGTTTTTGGCTGAAAAAGTCTGTTACGATAACAACTTTTGAAGCATGAAAATACATGAAAATATGCCACTGACACAAGGCAGGACAATCCCAGTAAACCGATTTTAAATTGACAGCATCATTAAAAAACATAAGCTGCAAAAAATAAATGTCAGAATGAACTGATAATTATCCATAGAAGTTATTTATTCTACACTTTACAGCTCAAATCTTACGTTGTTGCAAAGAAAAAGTATCCACAATTAGGGGTGTGCAAAAATATCAAAATATCGACTTATTGTATCGCTTAATGTGATGATACAGTATCGATATCGTGGGCTGCTGTATCGATATATTGCCAAGAGCATTTTTTGGTATATTTTACTCAATAATTTTGTTACAGTGCTACAGTTTTGTTGCTTGTTTAGAGGAAGGAAACTCGTTTATGCAACACATTTGACATATTCACTGTTTTAATGATTAAAATGGGTGTGTTTCATGTGAACTTTGCACAAGTTGGTTTAACAAAAGTGGTTTAACAAAGATTTTTAGTATCAAAACCATGATTTAGCCTTTTTTTTTTTTATTAAACTGTATAGAATCGATTTGAAATATATCGTATTGAATGGAAAGTGCACTGTATCGAGATATGCATCATATCGTGGCCTATGTATCAAGGTATGTATCGTATTGGCAGCTTCTTAATGATACCCAGGGCTACCCACAATAAATATTGAGCACCAAAATATATTGTTCCAGCTTTCATATATTTAACGATACAGTAATTATCGTGACAGGCCTACTAAGACAAGGATTTTACCATGTTGCAATCCCGTCTACAAGCTAGATAAAAATGAAAACACAAGATTGACACTACCTGGACAGGAACATTGTATTTCCGTCTCTTCTGAAAGATCCCAGATGGATACACTTCCCTGACATAAAGGATAAGGTGAATGGCCACTTCAAGGAACTCGCACAAGATATCAGCAACAACTGTAAACAAGACAAAAAAATAATTCTGTGTCAGATAATAGCTAAATTATTGCACAACAAATCAAATATTCCCAAACACAAAGAATAAACTCTGAGCCAACCTTTTCCAAAATTAATATCTTGTCTTGTTAAGGTTGTCATCTTCTCTTGCAGTTCGCCAGAAACGCACACAAACACCGCGTATTTTCACAACTACAGTTTCCTAAAAGAAGTGGCCCGATAATGTATTCGATATAGCGCTGCAGGTAATAAAAACATATTTTCTATTAAGTCTACAAGTATTGTTATAACATGATTTAAAATCAAATAAATTAAAATAAAATAAGTGTAATCGTCCGCGAACGCTGCGTCGCTCTGAAGCTGACTGAAAAATAGTCGCCCTTTGATGACGTACGCTCCCCTCTGGCCACGCCCTCTGGCTGATCTAAAATATTATTTTTAATCATTAGAAAACCTTTCAAATCAACAAACAAGCTAATTACATGTTAGAAATGTATAAAGAAATTAAATAATCAATCTGAATCCCTTAACTACCCCTATGTAATCTTTGTGTTTTCTTGTATGTGTGTTTGGATAATTTGTATGTATATATATAATAAATTTAATGGGGGAAAAAAGGCTCCATCGGTTTGACGTTACCCCCTTGTAAAGTATCCCTACTTTTCTTTTCTTTTTTATTTTTTTAACAAATCAACATTTTTAGAGTAACGATTAACATTGCAAAAAATGTGACACAAATTACAAGGATTCTGTTTATTCTCTAATAATGCAATTAGCACAATTTCTTTACTACAGCTCATAGGTGCAGTTGCCATCTCTGCCCCAACCCTATGGCTCTCCCACTTCACATCAGAAACTCACTGAAAACCTTCAAAAACATCTCAAAACTGAACAAACTCACAAACTATCCCCCAAAAGGAACCTCCTCCAAATGGTTTCCTCACTAATTGTTTTGTTTTGTCCTTGTTTTGTGTCACACTAAAACCCATATATTATTAGGCTAATATTAGGCGTATTATCGTAATTTTCTGGCACCTACCCCTGCTTTCTCCATGGAGATGTTATTGCTTCTCCTGAAATGTTGCAGGAATGGTATGTGGCATTAAACCTATCTCCATGGAGACAGGCTTACAGGTACATCTCAAAACTAGAGCGGTGACCATGCTCACAGTAAGGAACCTTTTATATATCAAGGAACTTTTTGAGTCTGGCCAAAAGACATGGCTTAGGCTTGGGCATTTCGGGCCCTTTGCCTGTTTAACCCGTTAGGAGTTAAGAGTAGGCTTATATTTCTTACACCAATAATCATGTTGGTGAAGAAAAAAAAAAAAGAAATCCCTGCTGATTTATAAAAAACAAAAAATGCTCTCCTTGGAGACAAGCAGGTGGCGGACCCTCCCCCAGAAAATCATCATTTCACACAGCAAATGGAGTAATAATGAGTAGGTTAACAGACAGATGAAACAAACATGAAATACTGCAGAGATTCCTTTGGCTATATCCAGTGTGTTACATTCATGTTGCATCATGTCCATTAACATGCTCTGTCCTAATCAAATTTAGGAAACCAACAAAAGAACAAGATCGCTGACATAAGCGGTCAAAATAAGTTTTCTTCAAAATGCTTTTCTCTGTAACACTCAGTTTGCGCTCAGGACACGCTGGAGGGACTATGTTTCCCCACTGATCTGGGAACGCCTCAGGATGGATGTAGATCAGAGGTCTCATCCCGGTGAGCTACTTTTACAAAAAAAAAAAAAAAAATGCCAGCGAGCTACTAAAGAGGGCAAGCCTTTGGGCACAGTTTGATGCCTATAAAACATAAACCATTGTCCATTTATTGGGCTTCAAAATGATACATATACAAAGGTAAAAGGCATGTAATTAACCAGATTTTTGTTCTTCAGCATAATGGTATAATTCCAAAATCCCTTGGCAAGCTACTGGGAAGGGGGTGGAGAGGTACTGATAGGTCCTGATCTACACCCCTGATATAGATAGATAAATAAAGATAAATAAATAAGATTCTGATAGAGAGGAATAGAGAAGAATAGACAAAACATGAAAAGCAGAATTATAAGACTACACTACATTTTTCGAATTATTAGCGTCATTTCTATACTAATCCGTTAAATCACATATTTTCCAGAGATAAAAGTTGACATTTTTAGCATTTTAGTGCAGCGAAATGTGAATGTGATGTATGTGATTTAGGGCACATCTTGAATGTTCAGTTTTTGAGACCTTGTTTGGTTCAGTAAGTCTTAGTCTAGTTTGGAAGGATGATTGTAAAGGTGCACTAGACCATTTGTCAGGTGGAAGGTCGGACAGTGCCATCTGTTTGATTCCATGTCTTATTAGCCATTTAGTCAACTATTTTGTTAAAAAAAAAAAAAAGCCTGCAAGATCATTTCAATGCTTTGTAAACATTCTAGGTAAAGCAAGGGGCACCTTCTGCAGTCTACTTTAGTGTTTAATATTCTGCAATCCACTGGTGTAAATGACCAGTATAGGCCTGTTTTTGACAATACCAGTATGGCTTAGGCATAGACGTACTTCCATAGAAAAACCGCCATAACCTTTTTCAGAAACACCAAGTCTGAAATCTAGTCTGAAAAAGGGCCAAAAACTATCAAAACAGGTTCCAAACAAGCATCAGTAGCCTATTATCAAACACGTGTTGCTTACACCTTGGTTAAGAAAGCAGTGATTAATGTACTTGCATGTTTCTGTTATGAAATGGAAAACTCAGATGGATCTTGTTTATTTCTTTTTAGTTACTGGTTATTTGGGTTTGACACGTGTACTTTCTGATGAATTCAGTATTACAAAAAAAAGTAAAACACTGGAACAACCAGGTGAAAGCACTGGTGGTGGTGACACATAAAAAATATGATAAAACATGTGTCGACGCTCAAAAAATGGCATAACAGGAGAGAAACAACAATCATTGAACATTTGGATTTATTATGTTGTTCTTATTTACAGCGCAGAAAAACATGCAACCTACACTGCCCCCACAGGCAGAGCATGGTCACTACACAGAAGCAGATGCACTTTTCTAAAGATTGTTTAGCGTTGTTTAAACCAGGAAGAATCCAGATATAGACCAGGTCTAATCGATTGTACATAGTATAATTAAGTAAGTAAAGTTTATTATTTACATGCATGTTTAGGGACATTGGAAAGTCTTGATCTCTAGTGAACTGTTTTTGATCTTGTGTAGACCTGGTTTAAAACTGGCTTAATCCTGGTCATTGTCAGTTGTACATTGGAGACAGAAACCAAGAGCAAATATACAGCGCTGTGTCATATTTAGATCAGTCCTAACTGGTTCTGGACTCACTCAGACTGCGTCCGACTGGTTCCGATAGGTCCAGAGTGAGTCTAAAGGCCGCTTCAAAAGAAACTCTGACATCTTCAATAAACACATTCATATGCGAAACAACTCAGACTGTGAAAAAAAATGTCCCACACTGTTATTGCTCTGTTTAATCTCCTCTCACTTCATTATTATTACATTTCAGCAAAATATTCCAATTGAGACGGTTTGAGGAAGCCAAGTTCTACAAATCTGTGACAAATTCAGTAATGTTTTGGGGGTTATCTCTTGACTTTGTAATAATCCAAAGTGGAGTTTCATTCCAAATATATTTCCTTGGACTTTTCATTGTGGCTAGTTCTAGTATCCATTATATGTAATTACCCATTAACTCTTAAAGGTTTGGCATTTTGTCCAGTTTTTCCAGTTACATTCATAAACAGTAATCCAAGAATCTCGGATGACAGAAAGTGCGTTTGAAGACTCTTTCAGTTCAAATAATCTGAAAATACACTTTTAAGTAATAATATTATTTTAGCTCTGAACCAGATCAGTGGCAGCAGGAAGTGTTTGTTTAAAATGTCCATTCAGAAAACCCTCTTCAAAAGGTTCGAGAGCATAGAAACAAAACGCAGTCACACATTCACTGTGCACACGATACATACACAACACAGATCTGTCCTTGCATCAGAAGAGTGTACGTCAGACGTGGCTTTGATCCATCCACAGCCAATTATAGTTACTGCAGGAACTCAGTTTCCCAGAGTGCACTTGTCTGAGCCAAAGGGAATCATTGCCTCTGAGTATACTTGTGGTTCTGTGGGTAACGAAGGTGCGCCAAGCTTGAAAGTCAGTTAAGGGTTGGGAAGGAAGAGGGTGAATTCAGTTGTAGATATGGAAGTAATGCTTGATGTTGTTAGTTTTATGTGTCTTAGCGCAAATGATCCTTTGTCCACTTAAAACGATTGTTGTCCCAAGAGTTAGGTTAGAGTTATCTTACACCAGTCACCAACGGAATAACAACTGGACACACTGGGGTACATTCTGTGCACATAAAAGATTTTAAAACAGTTTGTACCACACTGACTGCACACAACACAAGTATCCTTTTAACTCCATCCTTAATATTAAGTCGGTGTGTAATGCCATACCCAAGATATCAGAACTTGTTAAAATCTTGGATGTTCATGCGTTGACCCTGTGTTGTACAAATGAAACAGGATCCTACTCTGATTTTTGGAGGGATTCTCATGCTTCTGGTCCTGCTCACCTTTGTCCATAAAAAACAATATTCAAATTTACCTCAAAAATAAAGTATGTTTTACACTTTCTTAAGTAAACAACATCGTACAGAAGACTGGCAGCAGACTTCACCCATGGATGAAACAAAAAGTTTCAATAAAAGTTTATGCCTTGATTTGTCAGCAGTGGAGCCACCTGGGAATCAGCATCAACTGATGTTTGACACACAGATACAAACTGGACAATTTCTCTGCATTGGAAAAGTTTGATTGATGCGTCCACAGTCGTAACAGTCTGGTGTGTTTTAGATAAAGCTGTATCTGAAGAATCACATCAATATGCAGTGAGCTAAAGGGACTTTGGCAATCCCCTTCATTAGCAGGGTAACGGGTTGTACAGTCCTTAGATAACTTCATAAATGCAGTTCTGTTTTGTGCGCAGATATACTGTTGAGTGGGCTGTTCACACTCTTTTCCCTGTTCTAGAGAAAATCTGACCCTGGAACAAGCTGTTCTCATTACATTCTCCATTCACCTCTGCCTCAGCACTAACCCTGACAATCCTTCTATGTGTTAGATGCACAGGTTAAGATGTCTCTGCTCGTGTACTGTCTCTTATATTTTTAAAATCTCTATATGTCAAACCCTGATGTCACTCAGTGTTAGTCAGACAAACTGTATAAATATATTAATATCTAGACGACGGTGCTTATGCGGCTCTGTTTGTTTTTTATTGTCCCTGTTGCCATGGCTGCCGTTGGCATAGATGCTGTTGCTGTGGCTCCTGTTGGGAGCGGCGAGCGAGGGGGTGGGGCCAGAGTGCCTGGCATGGGAGGGGCATAGTGCTGAGGGACCAACCGGGCAGACGGGGCGCTGAACAGGAAGTGGGCAGGACTCAGAGGATGAGAGTGGGAGGAGCTTAGAGGTAGTTTATACCCAGGGCTGCGAGACGATTGGCTGCTGCTGTTGGGGACACGCGATTGGCTAGGAAGCGGGGATCTTGGAGAAAGAGGAGTAGACACTGTCCGTTTGGCGGTAGCTTGCGATTGGACTAGGTGATATGGAGGGGGTGGGGCCACAGGCGGAGAGGGAGCAGGGTAGTGTGGTGGAGAGGAAATGGGTGGAGTTAATGGGGGCGGAGTCACCGGCGGTGACATCACCAAAGGCACCGGAATCTTTGCGCGACGTCCTGCAAACGATGAAAGTGGCGCAGCGACTGGTGGTTTGGGCACACCCACAAAGCGGTAACCCTGGAAACCAGGTGATGGAGAGACAGGTGAGAAGGGCACAGCCTGAGGAGGGCGCTGTTCTCTGCAGTGTGGTCCTGACAAAATGGAACCCTAAAGGAGCGACACAATGTGGTAAAACAACAGAGACTTGACCTGCCTGAGTTTTGTACATGTGCACTTACCTCAATGGTGCTGTCCAGGGAACCCACACTGTTCCTGCGACCACGCTTCCCTGTAACCAATCAGAGTGCAGTATGTTATTACAAGAGGCAATCAGAAAACAACACATAAAAACAACTGCAAAGTGAAGACTAATAAGTGTTTATGTGACATTGTTTATGCAGGAAATCCACACTGTGTGAAAAATTAGATTGGATAGAATCAAACAGAACTGCATTGCATATAAGTATATATACTTATAAATGTATAAGTATAAGCAGCAAACAGTGCTTGGATACCTCAGGAATGTGGGTTGAAATCTCACCTGTCTCTGTCAGGTCTCTCAAAGAGGAGTTTAGTGCGTTGCGTTTAAGGCCGTCATTGGCGTATGAATCATCTAAACTGGGACGGACCCCATTAACCATCTCTCCTCTTATTGGTCCAGTACCATTTACGAGCTCTCCTCTGATTGGTCCTTTCTGTTTTTCCAGTTCCGCTGCCGTAAACACAGAGATTATTTAAAAGAATGTTAAACAGAGACAGTGCAAGTAATCATCCATCATCAAAGCAATAATAATATTCTGGTGTGAGACAGACCTGATATTAAAGTTCATTGCTGCTAATCAGTGTCTTAGTATCTCCTCATAACAAACCTTGAATTATGCTGTTGTACTTAAGTAACTCAGCGTTAGGGTAAAGGTTATAGATGTCATTCTTACACTCAAGGCGGTACTTTTCCATCTCCTGCACCTCCGCGATACTCTCTCTCAGATCTGAACTGAATCGGGCTTGGTCCTGGTGACTCGGAGCATTGAAAACCATTAGAACTTTCTTTTCGGCTCCTGGTGTCTGAGATGTGAGTCGGATCCCATGAGGGTAAACTGAAATATAAAAAATTTACCATTAACAAAGTGTGAATTAACCTGGTCAGCAAGATGAATTCTTTAGCAATTGCCCAGGCCTCCAGTGGTTCAAACCAACCACAGGGCGGCACTGAAGTTTGAGTTTTAGTCAAAAGTGAAATGCCAAAAAGAACCAAGATATTTTACATTCCGAACTATTTTGTTTTTGAAATGATAAGGAGGGAAGCGCTTTGAGCATTTGTGCTTGGGAAAGATGCCAGTGCTTTTCTCTCAGCTGGATTTAACAAAAGTATGATTCAGCTTGTTCCGCTGTTGTGACGTTTCAACCAATAAGCTTGAAGTATTTGTCATGATGTTTTGCCTATATGCGATCTCCTTCGTGAAGAGGTGGTGTTAGTCAGGTTAGGTGTAAATCAATGAATCATGGGCCTGGACTGATGACACATATTATATATCATATTTCAAGGGACTCACAGTTGTTATGGAAAGTCTGCACTTGGAGGTCGATTAATGGAAAGGACTGTCTGAAACTGTAGGTCACAGAGTTCTTCTTCTTCTGAAATATCTTTGTCACCTGTAAATAACATATGATGAGAGCAAGACACTAGAGTCTTGACCAACAAACTGCCACAAATTGAGTAATATATTGTTAAAGGTACATTATGTAACTTTTCTGGTGGAGGGTCCCTCAAACGCTTTTCTCCATGTAGATGTTATTGCTTTGTCTGGAATGTTTCACAGTATGGCATTAAACCTTTCTATCATCATGGAGACCAAACCAGGCCGTTACAGGTCACATCTGTGGAGAGGCGACCCCGCTCACAGTCAGAATGCTTGTTTTTCTACAGTCCCTGACAAAAGTCTTGTCGCTTATCCATTTTGTAGAAACAAAAGCTTATAACCTGACTTTAAATTAATCGATTGGTTTTAGAAATGTCTCATATGAAAGCTAAAACCCTCCCAAATTATGCTCAATATACTAAAATAAATTTGCTTCACTGAAGAAAGATTGATCATCTAATGAACACAGAAAGGTCAGATTTTGGCAAGACAAAAGTCTTGTCGCTTACAGAAAATTGAACAAATAATTTACTTCAAATACAAAAATATGTTGCATAACATCAGTGAATTAAGTAGTGGTGCTGTGAGATCCATATTTAATATCTTGTATGACTTCCATGAGCTTGAAGGACTGCATCCATGCGGTTCGACAATGATTCATACAATTTGTTGATGAAGTCATCAGGAATAGCAAAGAAAGCAGTCTTACATGCCTCCCAGAGTTCGTCAAGATTCTTTGGTTTTGCCTTCCATGCTTCCTCTTTCATTCTACCCCAGACATGCTCAATGATGTTCATGTCTGGTGACTGGGCTGGCCAGTCCTGGAGCACCTTGATCTTCTTCACCTTGAGGAACTTTGATGTAGAGATACAAGTATGCGATGGAGCACCATCCTGCTGCAAAATTTGACCCCTTTTATGGTTGGGAATGTAAGAGGTAGCTAATACTTCTTGATATTTTAGGCTATTGATATTGCCTTCCACCCTGCAAATGTCTCGCACACCCCCATACTGGATGTAACCCCAGACCATGATTTTTCCGCCACCAAACTTAACTGTTTTCTGGGTGAATCTTGGATCCATGCGGGCTCCAGTAGGTCTCCTGCAATATTTGCGGCGGCTGTGATGTAATTCAACCGAGGATTCATCTGAGAAATCCACCTTCTGCCACTTTTCCAGTGTCCATCCTTTTAGCAGGCTGTGGGCCTTGGCAAATGCCACACGGTTTTTTAATTGCCTTTTGTTTAGTGCTGGTTTCTGTGCACTGATTCGACCATGGAGGCCATTTCGAGACAGAATTCTACAAACTGTTCTGGTTGACACAGGGACTTGAGGTGACCAGGCCTGGTGGAGCTCTGCTACAGTGGAAAAGGGGCTGGCCTTGGATTTTCAAATCAACAAACGGTCCTCCCGAGCAGTTGTCTTGCGGGGTCTGCCGGACCTGGGCTTGTCAAAAACATCTCCAGTCTTTTCAGATCTTTTTCTTATTCTTTGTACTTGACGCTGAGACACATTGAAGGTGTCAGCCACCTCAGCAGTGGATCTGGTCTTCAGCCTCTTGATAATTAACGCTTTGGTCTCAGGGTGGATCTTAGGCATGTTGTCAGAGGTCAAGTTGCAGTTGATGTGAAGGTCTGGTGTGCTGGGGTTCTTTTTATACACACCCACTAACTGATTGATCAGTAACTGATCACAGGTGAGGCTGTAATCTAGGATTAGGTGCATCATATGACAAGGCGACAAGACTTTTGTCTTGCCAAAATCTGACCTTTCTGTGTTCATTAAATGATCAATCTTTCTTCAGTGTAGCAAATTTATTTTAGTATATTGAGCATAATTTGGGAGGGTTTTAGCTTTCATATGAGACATTTCTAAAACCAATCGATTAATTTAAAGTCAGGTTATAAGCTTTTGTTTCTACAAAATGGATAAGCGACAAGACTTTTGTCAGGGACTGTAGGTATTTTTAGCTATAAAACCACCTGCAATTGAATAAATGTAAAGTAGAGCTGTTTAATGTCATACTGTGGAACATTCCAGCAATGACATATCTACAGAAACACGCAGGTGAAGGACTTCCAGCCAAAAAGTTGCATAGTTCACCTTTTAATGCATTGTGTGTGATGGATGTAACTGAAAACTCTGTGTTGTTTTTCTGTGTAGTGCAGGGACGCTCACCATCAGCAGGTCATTGAAAAGGAACACTTCTCTTTGGTGAACTCCAGACTTCTGTCCTCGGTTTGGGTCGGGAACTTCGTAGAGCTGGCAGCAGCAGACCAGCCTCCTGTGAGGGAGTGACAACACCTGGAAATGTACAACATATATATATTTTTAGCTGCAAGTTAAAAATACACATATTCAAAAAACTACTGCTATTCTTTATTTTCTTAAGTTTGCATTCTAGCAATCTAGGAGCTGAAATTTCCAACCATTTACTTAAATAAACTGAGTATGATTGACGTAAGCTGATACGACCTGTTTTAAGATTTTACGGCATAATTCAGTGATCAAATTATGGAGGATCTGAGCTTTCTCAAACAGTGTGCAACAAACATTACATTTCATTTAGTTGTCAGGTAGTCAATAATAATATAAATAGGTTGAAATATGCGGACTAGAGGCTTCTAGACAGAGAGTACTTATAAATAAAGTGTTTTATTGATTAAAACTTGAAAATAACATTTAGATTTCATAATGCAGCTGTATTGTGTTTTGGCATGTGTTCATATGATCTGTCTGCATGCAGTTAACAAATACAATTATCAAATACAATATACAGTACTTTTAATACTGTTTTTAGCCAGTAGGAGTGCATGCTAACCACAATACTTTTAACATGTTTTTGATCAGTTATTTCACAGATATGTCATATTGCTTATACTGTAGAAAAAAAGGAAATACTAAAACAGAATAAAATACAGCATAGACCAACCACCAAGCTCAAGGGATTAATGTAAAAACACCTTTATAAATACTGAATGATTCACTGTTCTATGAATGTTCTATACCAAACTGTACTGTACTTTATGAAATATTCAAACAGAAAAGCAAAGCAAAGCACTAAAGCTACAAACCGGTTTCTTGCCGACCACCATCCGCTCCAGCGCCTGGACCTGGGTCACATGATCGTCATTGGTCCTTAGCTCCCACTTCTGAATCCGACCAAATATGGCCACCAGCAAATCCCTTGGGATATCACTTCCATTATCCACTCCTGGAAAACAAATTTGAAGATATATTACAAAATATTACAAAAAAATTGACTCTTCTGAGCATTTAATCATGTTACCTCATCAAAAACCTGGATTTGTGTTTTGTTTCATTAACACATGTTTGAGTAACCCTAACCTAGTCTGTCTACATCTTCAAAGCTCAAAATGCTCTGTTCCACCTTATGATGTCATGAAGCAGTAGTTTTAACAGCTACTTCTTACCTTTAGTTCAGTTGAGATTGGGAATTCCTGGGCTGAAATCACCCAAATGAATCAAGTGAAGGTGTATGGAGTTCAAAAACACAATGGTGCACTTCCTGTATTACCACGACATCACAATGTGGAACAGAGTGTTTTCTGTTTTAGAGAAGAACTCTTCTCTCTTTAAAGAAGTAAAGTAACATAAAACGTAACATAAAACAGAATATAGCATAATATGGGACCATTACTGACGTTGAGAAAACCCCAGGGTTACACTGTAGATTTGGTTGTGCGGATGCTTCAGTATTTCACTTTTTATTTGATAATAAATTGGGGTGACAGTAGTTCAGCGTTTGTCCACTGATCCGAAGGTTGGCGGTTCACCAGCATCATTGGTTGAGTGGTCAGATCCACTGACCCACAGGTCCTTGGGCAAGACACTTAACCTAGGTGGGTGAATGGTTCCTTGATGTAAAGCGCTTTGAGTGCCTTTAAGGTGGAAAAGCGCTATATGTAAAAGTGTGACTATTTACCATAATAAAAGAAAACACGTTCTTATCGGTATATTAACACAACAGCACTTTTTCACTGCAGAAATTTCTCATCACATCCACAGAGCGTCCCACTCATCTTTGTCCTCCACAGAGAGATCACAGGGCTGTCGGATGCTGCAAAACTAGAGCTGCTTCTCTCAGTGACATTTTTTTTTTTTTTTGAAAGGAAAGGTTTTTGAAAGCTCTCATTCACAAGAGCATCCTATTACAACATTTTGTAAAACATAATACTCACAGTAAGTACATACCTACTGTAATCCTGTAAGTAAAGATATATTTGTATTATACTGACCTCTTTTATATAGACAAGTTATATTTACTATATTTCTATATTTTTATTGTACATATACAATACTTATGGCTTATTTTGAATTAATTATGACCATTTATATTTTTGCTCTGATGTGCTCAGCAGACACAACTGTCTCCACCCTCAGGAAGCCCTTTGTTGTACTACCTGTCCTCAAATGTAAGTTAAGTTGATTAGCACAAGTCTGTGAAACAAAAGTCACTCTGCTTTGATATGTATATAACTTGTATTTCGGTGTAAAGACAGAGTTCAGAAGCTCTGGGAGGAGATGGAGAGAAGGGGGGACTGGAGAGAGGAGACTCAGGAGAGGCTGTTGGTCTCTGGGCAGGGCAGGTCTAGGCCCTGTCCATATCTGCTGTAACAAGAATAAACATTTGCCAGTACAAAAACTCATTGGGCTTCGCAAATGGATTAATTATTTATCATCAAGAGACATATCATTTTTTCCACAACAATTGGTGTCAAAAGTGAGATTCACGTCGTTCAGAACACAGCATAGATGTAATTTTGTCTGCTTTTGTTTTCTTTCCTGATGCATGGAGCAAAGAAGGACATGGATGAACATTGGCTTCTGTCCTGGATCATCACCGCTGGATGTGAACAAGATCTGCTTGATGAGCATTTGCAATACAGAATTAATTTCATTTAAGCTAATTATAAAGGAAACCTTCATCTACAAACACTTGGAAATGTTCAAAGGACAGTGTGCCTCGTATTGGAATTAAATGCACTTCTCTAAACATGCCAAACTCTAGCTCTGTTCATGTACAATTTTTCATTAATCTCACCAAACCTAAAATTCCCATATTTCAGTTACTTGATTGACCTTTTTTTTTTATCTTTTTGGCTCCAAAATCTCATGTGTGTACCACCATGCTGCTGCAACAACATGCTACAAATACAATGCCAACAACAAACACCATCCCCCACTCTTAATTTCCTCACCTTTGGGACATTCTAGACCGCTCTTTCTTTAAGCCACTAAGCTACTGGAAGTTACTAGTGCTAAAGCAAAAATGGGGAGCAAAACATCAAGGGAGTATGCGCCACCAGTAGGTCCCATTGTTGATTTTTTTTTTTTTAGAAGAAGAAATCATGGAGATGGTGCATTCACTTTAAAGAATGTTCTTACATTGGAAAACAATGTTCTTACATTGGAAAACAAGTTATGTGAGATTGAAGTCAAAATGAGAGAAAAAGTAAAATTTCTAATTAAAAAATTGAAAATTACTAGGACTGTGTAAAAATGTGGAAAGATGAAGCTGAGAGCAAAATGAGAAAATCTATGCACAAGCAACCTCTTCTCTTTGAAGATGTAGCTGCAATGTGTGAATTGAAACAGCCCCACTCGCAGAACTCTTTGTCACAACAGTTGCTGTCTGATCCTTCACCAAATAACTCTACAACATGGGACAATAATGGAGTAATTCAAATCCAAACGAAAGCAAGCAACAATTCAAAGCTCCAACACTCCCATCACAACAGGACTCTGTTGTGAGCAATGCTCACTATGCCAGTGGCTGAAGTCTCTGGTCCACAAAATCCAACATTAGTTTTCCATCCATGGATTTCTTCTGAAATATCTGCAGCATCTCAACATCTGCCCAATCCCACAACATCAGGTCAGACTTTTACTAAAGAACTTATCACCTTTTGTCAAGATTTCAAGCCCACTATGAGTGAACTGAGGAGAGTTCATCATGAAAATGAAACCTACTGAATGGCACAAAATAGCTGAACACTGAACTGTGATGCCATCATGTGGACTGGAAACATGACTCCAATGCTTTGTATAGAGAGGCTGTGAACAACATCTGCACAGCTATCATAAAAGCCTTTCCTGCCTCCATCGATACTGACAAAATCCAATCCTGCAAACAAAGAGACACTGAGGACCCCTGAAGTTCACGTTTAACAGAAGTGTTTATCACCCACAGTGGATTTATAAGACCTGGTCACGTAGCTGTGACTCGTGACGTTTGGGAAACATACTTGTGTAACTACTTTATCAATGGACTAAAAGCAGACATTTCTTCAGCTGTAAAGAAAACTTGCATTGCCGGAATGCTGCTTGCCTAACTGAACTGAAAAGACACGCCACACATGCGTATGAACAGCTACTGAGAAAGAAAGGAATGAAGCAAGAAAGAATGCAGAAAGAACTGTATATGTGACCATGTACAATAAGACCCAAAGACAAATAATAAAATAACTGGATTCACACTTTCTGAAACAACTAAAGACACATCAGCCAACATGTAAGCAGAACAAATATGGGAGAAGAGCCAATCGAAAGAATAAGAAAAGATATTCCAAAGAACCATGCTTTATCTGTTGTCAACTTGGTCACTGGAGACGAGAGTGGCCTTAACCCCGTGAGCCCTCTGCATTTATACCATCAGTGAGAAACATCACACTGACAGTGGTTGGAGAAGATATAGACAGAACTGGATTCCAACTAAAGAGCCAAGTCAACACCCTTTTCCCTACCCTGTGATGCCCCACCCCCTGCTGTACTGACTGTGACCCAGTCACAAGCTGATCCAGCTCCAACTTCATGTGACAGTAGTGACTGTTGCTCTGCCTTTGACCAAACTGTAATCCACAGACTAAAAACTTTCAGACTGAAGTAACCTAAAGCCTACAGATTTTTAACACTGTGAAAAGGTGAACACAGGTTTAGTTTTGCTACACTTTGCTTTACATAATGTCTAGCATTGGGACTACTTGAATTTGTTCTCCAGAGTAGATGTAAGCACAGAGTTATTACAGCTAACCACCAAACAGTCACTGGGTGAAATTCCCCTCTAGTTGTAACTAGTTAGTGAACAGTCAAACGGGTGAAAGTCCTGCTCTTTAGTGAACAGTCACTAGGTGAAACTCCTATCTAGGGTTGCTGACTAGAAAAGGCAAAGGGGTGAGATTCGCTGTGTAGCTGAGCTAAGACTTTCTCATGAGGGAGAGTAAATTCAAGGGAGCAGTTAATAAAAAAAGTTTAAAAGTATGAAGACAAATGTAAATTTACATATGCTTTGATCTGTGGCAACATGTAAAAAAAAATGAAAATGAGTGACACCAGAAGTCAACTGTATATTTGTGTGTCCTTGGGACCTGATCAGTCAAACTATATGTTGTAAATTGTGCAGTGTCAGAAAATCTGTGTTTAACATTTGAGCATGTGTCAACAGTGTAAGCAAGAAAATGACAGGATGCAGTTAACTGATCCACTTGTTTTTAGAGTTCCTTGTTTCTTTATATTTTTCTTTTTATGTCTATTTGTTTTGTGTTTTTGCCTATTGAGGTGTGCATGTCTTAAAAGTCCAACTGGTACCAGAAAACTCCTTAATGTGACTGGTTCTTCCAGAAATGATGAAGGCCTTATCAAAACCGGTTGTGATCACAAAAAACTTGATTTGACCATCCTTGACAACTATGCACCTGCAAATTTCTTTATTTATTTTTTTTACAGGAGATATGGATGCTGCATAATTTTCTCTTATTTTCTTCAACATCCTATGACTAACAACACTAACAACTAACCACTAACAGTTTTAACAAAATGTTTCTTTCAGAAGTGCAATTTAACCAAAGTGTTTTCTTACAGTAGGAGACAACTAAGCCAACACAGATGTCTTCTCAGAACAAAAGTGACACATAAATGTGTCAAAGGGGGAATATTACAAAATTAGTTTTAGATAATTTAGAAACTGTTTTCCATTTTCCAACTACAAGACCTGTACCCTGACAATGCCCTTCAAGACAAAGACAACCACAGTGAATGGTCTGAAGCCAGGAGAAAACATTCTACCTGGGCCAAATCGAAAGCACCTTCCTGAACAGGAGGACACATGGTCTTTTCCTGGGCAGAACCAGACCGGCATCATTAAATCAACCTTCTGTTTCACAACTGTCACTGGAGAAAAATTTCACAAAAGTTCAGCCATTTACTTCTTTTCAAAACTCAACCTGTTCGTCACGTGCCCTACTACAGCCCTGAAGATGGACACATGGGCCAAAGGACGACTCCAGAGACGAGCTGAGGCTCAGAGAAAGGCCAAGATGCGTGGGGAGACTACAGCCATGTGTGGTCAGAGGACAAAGGAACAGAGAACAGGTGATGGGAAAGCTTTAACTGAACAGCGTCAAGATCAAATTAAAGCTATGTTCAACTTGTGACTCCAAATCATACTGGATATGGACAAACTGAACAATCCTCCTTAAAAGTGAACTGTTGAATTTGCCTCCATCTTTTGACAAACTAATGGAACTCACTTCAACTCCATGAACTGTGTTTAGATCCACAACATTCCTCTGCATATTCTGTTTGTGACAATGACTGTTTATGAAGTATGATTAATGAATAATCAAAAGGGAGAATGTGTGATGGAAATGTATATTGTGGAAAGATTTCTCTCAATCTGTCTTTGTGTAAATGAATGTGATTTCTTAGACCAGACCAGTCATTAGCATGTGTAAATAAACTTTTGTCTGTAACTAGAATAAACCTTTGCCTGTATTCCAAAAAACTCATCAGGCTTCGTAAATGGATTAATTATTATCATCAAGAGATATATCATTTTTTCCACAACATTATAAAAATGCTCCTTTTCACAAATCCGAGGTAGGAGTAGTTCAAGTGCTGGTTAAGTCCTACTCACCTCGTAAGTTTTTTATGAAGTCCTCCAGTTTCATCTTTCTCTCTGGTTTCACACTCGGACTGTACAAGTCTGTGTTCAGTAAAATTATCGCGAAGGATAAAATGAAGATAGTGTCTGGATTCTGGAATTGTCGGATCAGAACCGGGTTGCATATACAGTACCGCTGACTGCAAATACATACAGAAATACAAAACACGTGTATCTAAGTAACATTTTTGCAACAGAAGAAAGCTGCTGTAGATGTAGTAGTTTGCCTGACCAGCCAGTCCCTTCTACATTCTGTTCAAATCCAGAAGAGATTGGAGTACGAAAATCCTCTGTCCAAACTTGAGAAAGTCCAATCACAGCCACTAATTCGTATTACGTGTCTTTCAACTGCGGAGTAAGCCTCCTCTCCAAAATTCCCGTAACATTCAGAACAAATTATATAACTTCTTTTACCTGAGATAAATAATAGTTTGGATTCGATTGTGGATTATGCAACAATCTGTGCTGTTTCTCAGTCGTTTAATTATTTTTTTCCCCCTTTTTTACTTGTAAACTCCCATGTTTGTTTTTGACGTGAAAGGAGCATGCATCAATCTGAGTGGTTAATCCGCCTGTCTATCGCCCTCTGTAATCAGGGAGACAGGATACAGCTCCAGATCCACTCGTCTTTGGAAAGTTTTGTCAGTGTGTGGTTCTGGCTGGTCAGGTAATGTAGTAGTAGCGCTAGTATTAGTGGTGGGACAATGCAGTACCTGAAAGCTTCCACTAGCCGCTCTACTCTCTGAGCTTCTCCCTGCACTTTGATCTGAGCCTGGAACTTTCTCAGAGCCTCGTCTACATCCATCCCAGAGAAGTCCATCTCCTCCAGGACACATCTGCAAAACAAGACATTAAAGGTCCTATATTGCGCAAAAATGACTCTTGTGAGCTTTAAGCCATGTTATAATGCTGTTACAACCTCAAAAACATACCTGGAGTTGTGTTTTGTTTCATTCACACATGTCTGAGTAATCAAGGTTTATTAATCTATCTACATCTCCAAAGATCAAAATGCTGCCATGAAGTGGTAGTTTTCAAGTTAGCAGCTCCTTCTACCTTTAGTTTAGTAGAGATTGGAAATTCCAGGGCTGAAACTATCCAAAAGATCCTAGCGAAGGTGTATAGAGTTTAAAAACACAGTGGAGCACTTTCTGTATTACCATATGACATCAGAAGGTGAAAGAGAGAGAAGAACGCAGCCTAAATATGCAGGGTTTGTATGTTTTTGAGGTTGTAACAGCATTATAACATGGCTTAAAGCTCACAAGAGTCATTTTTATGTGTGAATGAAAAAAAAAACACAACTCCAGGTATATTTGTGATGAGGAAACAACATTATAACTTATTAGGAAAAAAAAGATTAGAAAATAGCATAATATGAGCCCTTTAAAAACAGCGAGAACATGTATATTACATGCATAGTATTGAGTAGCTCTACTTTAATCTGCAACAGCACCGATTCCAAACTATGTTTACTCACTCTAACACATCCTTGTTGAACTGCTGTCTGCTGCCCAAAAACTCTCCGATCATCTGTCGGCTCAGCCCTTTTCGTTCAAGGATGAAGCGAGCGATGCCCAGAGGAGAGTCCGTCACAAAGCCACGCTCGATCAGGTACTGCACACCCTTCTCTGGTTTTCTGTGCATACAAGAAACACATCATCAACTTACAGTGTGCATCAGGAGCAGAGAGGTGTCTGAGGAGAGGGAAGAGTGGATGGAGGAAGTGTCTGGGGAGAGAGAGGCTTGCTGATAATTTAATTATATGTAGCTTTTTGTGCTTTAATCGTGTAAACATTGATTTGATTATGGTTGCTTATGACAGTGATTATCAAGGGTAGGGACGGCCATGAGAGTCACGGAATGATTTCAGATGATATGGAAGGAAAATGTAAAATCTATACATTAACATAAAAAGGCCTGACCCACTTTTTGTGTTCGGGGGTCCCAACAGCAGTTGCTATTATGGGGTTTGTGACTAAAAAAGGTGATTTGGTTCAGTGAGAGACACAGGACTACATTCATATCATACTCCCTACAACTGTACAACAACTCACGCTTATGTAATAGATAACCCTTTGTCATGTCAATCATTATTTCATATTTGCACAGTTTCTCCTTACCCACTTGTACATTTGCATAATTATGCCTTATTTGACACCGGTCTCTTGTTATTTGCTGTTATATTATTATAATATATTGTGATGTCTGAGCTACTGTGTCAAAATAATTTCCCTTGTGAATCAGTAAAGTTTGTCTACATCTAAACTTTTGTTTAGATCTGCTGGTTGGAGATAAGGGAGTACTCACTTGTTAAAGAGGTTGAGTCCGATGCGATAGTGTCGTCTCTGAACCACGTCATTATTAAACGCAGGAGAGTCCCAGTTGTTTCTGCTTTCCCTCTGATAAGTCATTTTGCCCACAGCCCCGCCCCCCATTCCAGTGAGCGCTCCCATTGGCTGGCTATCGCGGGAGGATGAGCCTGAGCTGTGATTGGCTGTTGTGGTTGTATCATCGTTGGAATTCGTGGTCGCTGATTGGACGCTATCATTGTCACCGTCCGAGGACAGTAAAGGGTGAGGCGAGACTGGGGGCTCGGGGCAGCACTGGGGGGGTAAATGGGGCAAATGTGGCAATGGAGGCAGCTGTGGGGGAATCTGAGGGGGCATCTGAGGAGGCATCTGAGGAGGCATCTGAGGAGGCATCTGAGGAGGAAGCTGGTGGAAGTGCGGGTCAGCCTGGGGAAAGCTGTGAATCTGGTGTGGGGCAAAATGAGCATGGTTCAGTGGGTGACTATGGGGGTGGACCTGGGGGTAGTTCTGGGGGTGGTTGTGAATTGGGGGATGGTTGTGCATTGGGTGTGGGGGCAGAAGGGGTCTTTGCTGAGGCAAGTTTTGTGGATAGTGGGGCTTTTGCTGGAGACATGTGTGCTCAGGGAAGGAGGCAGGCAGCGGTGGTAGGTTTTGGGGGCAACTCTGTGGACAGGTGTGTGCTAGGAGTTGGGGGTGAGCGTGAGGGTGGAATCCATGGATCTGACTGTAGACTTGGTTTTGGTTGTATCCCTGGCTGTGCAGATAGTGCTGGACATAAGGCTGGTGTTGATGATGCATTTGAGAGTAGGGGGCGCTGTGCTGCAGGTGGGGCAGGAGGGGGTGCTGTGGGTGAGTGTGGATCTGGGGGTGAGGTTGAGGATGAGTGAGTGGGTGTGTGGGCAGAGTGCGGGCTGAGGGCATGGGCAGAGGTGCCGGGACCCTGGTTTGTCCTTGAGCCTGGTTCTGGTTGGGTTTGTGTTTGATGGTCCCCTGCAGAGACTCGGTTTCAGTCGAGTCTCCTTCGTCACGAGTCTCCTCTTCCTCCTCCTCAGGGCTGTCCTCTTCCTCCTCTCCTGCTGTCTCTCCTCCAGTTTCACTACGGACCTCCCCCTCTGCCCCTCGATCCACTGAAGAATCCTGCTCGTAGACCAGGCGCCCAATCGATCCACGTTCAGAGCTAAAATAGAAACACATTAATGTTCAGTAGGGACAATTCAGACAGTTATGGATCAGTAGGGGGCAGTACTGACCGGTCGCTCATGTCCACAGAGCTGTCGCTGGGGGGTTCTATGGTGAGAACAGGCAGGTGCCCTGGTGCAGTGCCCCCCCTGGACCCCCGTCTAGAGCCGCTCCTGGAGCTCTCTCTGTCTCCAGACCAGAACTCTGTATCGGAGCTGGAGCCAGGCCCCAGAGAGCAGCGGTAGCCCTGGTACTGCTCTGGGTCTGGACTGTCCTCGTCTGGACTGTCCTCCTCTGGACTGTCTTCAGGTGTCTCCTCCGCACTGTCCTCAGGAGGGTCCTGAGAGTCCAGACCAGACTGGGACTGACAGGTCAGGGACTCGTCCATAGAGTCAGCCAAGGACGCCACCTTTAGGAAGACCGAGGCTGTTAGTAGGCTATGTTAAGAGTTAGCCAGGGTTAGTGGAGACAGTCAGTACATGCCAATAGCACTAGATCATGATTCCCCCTTTAGGTCTGACCCAAACAACCCAGTCTGTCCTTTGTTGGAACATAAGTCTTGTGAAGAGAGAGAGTAGTGAATACTGTACCGCTTTGGAGAAAGAATCTTCAAGATCTCCCCCGACCTCTGACTCCTGCTGACCTGGAGGTCCTTGACCTTGAGGAAGTCGCTCTTCAAACGAGTACTGTTAAAACACAGCCTTCATTTCTCTCATTTTAACATAACATTTTTAGATTAGATTTATATAGATGGATAGATTATTGCTATATCTATTGTCTGCTCCTATCTTGTGCCTCGAGCCCAGTCGTACCTGGGACCTCATGTTGGTCAGGATAATGCGGCGGGTCATGCGGCTCTCAGAAGCAGAGCTCCGCAGTCGCTGGAAGTTCTTCCTCATTCGATATTGTCTGAAGGCTGTTTGGATGGTCCGTGCTGCTCGGCGGGTGACAAACTGCCCACCATACTTCCTCTCCAGCATCTCCACCTGCACAGGTGCAAATCAGCATTGGAATTGATTAAAGTTAGATTACACTAAAGTGAGCGCTCAGTACTGACCGTCTTGTCCTGCAGATCTGTGGACAGCTCATAGTCCTCATCCTGGTTTCTGAGAGCCACACTGGCAGACTGCAGTCTCCTCTGAGCCCAGGTGAGCCCAGGAGCAGGGGGAGACACGGGGGACACAGAGCCCTGGGGGGTCATGTTAAAGGGAAAGGGTTTTATGTAGGAAGGCACTTTACCACACTTAAACTGCAGAATTAACAGTACTGATAGTGGTCCACTGGTAGTAATTAGATATAGGTCAAGTGCAGATGTGCTAATGCCAGTGTTACCTGAGAGAGTGTGTGGGCGGAGCAGTAGGGGTCACATGGGTCACAGGGGCGGTGCAGAGGGTTGTTGCTATGGCGAAGGGGCAAGGGACTATTGCCATGGCGATGAAAGGGAGAGGAGAAAGAAGATGGGTCAAAGGGCATCATGGTGGCTTCAGTGCAGTGGGCCTGGTCCGGACTGAAAACACAACGGTAATATGAATTATTTTATTCATATAGCCTAAAGTGCACTTTAAATAATGGTGATTTTCATATCACACAATATGAAAATAGTCAGAGTCACGGAAACAGTACCACAGTGGGAAACATAGAGGGTACCATCAGAAAGGGCAAAGAGGGTACAGTCAAAAAGGGCAAAGGGAAAAAGCACACTTAAGACCAAATGAAAAACAAATGCAGCACACAGTGCAGGTCTAACAGCAGTAAGAATGGTTTTGACAGTAAAGTTTTTATTCAGATAAAAATATGAATCACATGCACAGATATACTGCAGTGTAGACCAGCGTAGAGTGTGTACATCAGTGATGCGTAGTCATATGTGTTGTGTGTACTCCGTGTGTACTGAATACTACCAGAGGGTGGTAGAGTGAGTGTGTTTGGGAGGCTGAGGCCTGGGGCTATAGTTCATATGTTTCTCTCTGAACTGGTTCAAACTGGGTCCACTGTCGTGTGCCTCTTCCACAGATAATGTGTGAATACTGTGTGAATTTAAATGCAAATGTAATATTTAAAACATTTAGTCCGCAAAAAAACTGTAAAATAAGGTATTTATTTAGCCTATAGAACTGAATCTGTTAGTCACTTTTGGCTGCTGTTAATGCCAAAGTCTAACTTAAACAATTCTACTCTTCTGTGATGGACCTGGGCACATGTGGGTCTGTGGTGGAAGTTATAGTTTAGACTCAGCAGGGTAAAGTCTAAATAGTCCTTTGTCCTGTTGAAAGGCTTGCTGATGATGTGGTTGCTGTCACTCACAGCATATACTCCAAACTGCTCCCAGCTCCCCAAATAAATGTTACGTGGCTATTCCCTTACCTCCATAGATACTCCAGTGGTGACTGAACCTTATCTTTACATCACATCTACAGTGCTGTCCATGGGAGTGGACGTCTCCTTTCTGAGGAGGGGACTCATGCCCTGCCCTAGGCCTGCTTAGAACTGTTTTATTTCCAGACTGTTAGATCAAATAATAAAGTCTGTATGACCCTATGAGGCGTACATGTTGTGACATTTAACTGTGCAAAATTAAAGTGACTGAAAATTCCACCAGTGCCATTCATAGAAGAAGGCTGGTTCACTTCACCAAGAAAGTACCACTGACCCATCTGCAGTAGGTCTATTTACATGTTTGATCTTGAGTTATAACTGATTTAGCCCATGTCAGTGTCAGACTAGTTCCAGTTTAAACCTGTTTTAGACTCTACTTAAGCTTAGTCCCTGTACATTCTATAAGAAAAAAGTCAAAAGTAGACATTAGAGAACTAACTGTATTTGTTAGTGGGTGACTCTATTACAGTTCATCTATAGGCCTGAGGTGGGATACAGGTAAGCCTTGAGTAAAGTGAACTGCAAAGACTTCCTGAACACAATAAAACATACGCTATTTTAACATTCTGAAGTTCAGCAATTAACTTGGACTGTTATCTAAACCTGGGCACAGCAGGACCCAGGATCAGCTCACTTATCGCAAACAATCCAGTGTTTGAATAGATAACTGTCACGTGACTCCAATGAACCAAATGCCAATTTGCTTTAAACCGAATCCGTACCTGGACCAGGGCCCATGTCGCAGTTACAAACCACACGCACGGCAGGAGGCGGCACTGCGCGGCACACACTGGCATAAATCACTGAAGTAAAACCAAGACTAAATTCAAAATCAAACCAAAGCTGAGTCAGGTCTAAACGAGGATTCAATTCCGTACCAAAACAGAACAAACATTAAAACGACATACACCTCACCAGGACCACAAGACAGAGCGATACAGAGTGTCGCGGTGATGCGGCGGGGAGCGCGGATTCGCGCTCGCACCAGATTTAACAGGGTTTAACGATGCTGACAGCGACAGGTCCTGGTCCCAGAGACCGAATGGGGTTTAGTCCGGGTCAGATTCGGCGTAAATAGGGTCCAGAGACAGTTTATACTCAAATCATACCTGAACAGAAGCTTGTTGTTGAGCGCTGGTGTTTTATCCGACGCGCAATTGATGCACCACATGACTCCGCGAGAAAACAATCTCGGAACCACGGGAAAGGGGTTCAGGGCGCGGGTATTGCGATCCGGTTCTGGTCCATGAGCGCAGGTTCTGAGGCAGATGGCGCGTGCGGAGTGTGCTGGTGCTCTTACGTCACGCCTCCTCCGTCCTGCCTTCTCTCTTCTCCATCTAAGTGTCCTTCTCTCTCTCCTTTCCTCGCTCCTATTCCCTTCTGACGCAGAGCTGTAGGCAGGTGCGGACTTCCGGCGGTGTGTCACGTGCCCGTCTGAGATTGGCGGGTGGTTTTGTTGTTTTGGCCCTATTCAGATGTGGTTCTGTCTCATAGGGCTGTTTGTTATTATGTGATACAGCCTAATGGTACGAGGCAGGGTTAGACATGGATCAGATGACATTGAGATGGCAGCTGAGGCGGTGATTCCTGGAGGTGCGACGGTCCCACCTGGTTCACAGTGACTCACAGGCTCTTTTCACAGCTTATGCCTCATATCTGTATCCGACTTAAATTTATGCTTTACAAGTATCAGCGCAAAAAATAAAGTAGCCCACAGTAAAATAAATGTATAGCCTTGTAAGTATTTTTTCTTTTTGTTTGTTTGTTTTGGTTTTCATTAGAATTGGCTAATATGTCGTATACGAGTATTTTCTAATCTTGTAAACCAAAGACAGTGCATCAGTGACAATCATTACACAACAGAAATATGAACTGTTAGTGCAGTACAATTTGCAGTACCATAAGTAACAGTACTGTAAAATCAGCAAAATGAAGTCTAAATCCGTGTATAATACTTGTGCTGTTGTTAACAGCAGCAGTGAGTGGGACTGCGTCGCCTCCTCCTCCTCTTCCTCCTGCTGCTCGTCTCCACAGCAACCGTCTCCGTCTCCATAGAAACTGTCTCCCGGCAACACAGCACCCTCCTACAGATTCCACGGGGTCCCTCTGCTGGCCAACTGAAGAACTGCAGCCTATAAATGTCCTCAGATTTAGATAATCTCAATTAAGGTGTAGTAAGTGTTCTGAGCGACACGTTTCTGGTTCAGATAGACTTTATTGATCTGCAGAATATAGAGCATCATTATCTTTATTTCTCTCAGACAGTTCCTCCATTTTACACAAGATAATATTTACACTAGAAATGAGATGAAGGATGGCACTTCCGCGGCTATCTGTAAACGTACAAGGCCTTAAACACAGTGAGTACAGTAAGCCTTCCCAGTTTGTGTGAGGGAACAAACTCAACCCAAACAAGAAGTCCTGATTCTACCCTGGATTTACTCCCACAAACTGTATCATCCCAGAGTGAATGAATGTATGAGTAAGAGTGGTATTCTGTCAGTGAATGTCAGCCCTGAGCTAACTTGCTTCAATGATCAGTTTAAGACCCTTTTCTCCTGGATTAGACCTTGTTAGGCCTAATTACTCCTGGATACGTTATGGTGTAGGCCTGATGCTCTCCTGTTTTTTCAGGTGGTTATTGTCCTGATTTAATCCTGTATTTAAAAGAATACTTTGTTGTGAAAGTAAATCCAGTTTAGAGACACAGTGTCCACTCTGTTCTGTCCCATGTCCACTTCGCTCTTGTCTGTTGTTCAGGATGTTGTGTCCAGTTTTGCTCCTGGGCTATTTGGTGGCTGATGGAGATAGGCTTCATGCTTTTAACAGAGTGTTCTTTGAAAGTCTGTTTAGACCTGGTTAGGGCTAGATCCAACCGAATCACATTCACTCCGTTTCCACTCAGTGTAAACAGTTTTATTCATTTTTGAATCTTGGTCGCTGTCACTCCACTGGTCCTTGCGTCCTCTATCCTCTTGGCTCTTTGTGTCTTTGTATCCCCATTGCCATGGTTACCTGGAGGAGGGGCTACTGCACTCGGAGGCAGGGCAACAGAACTGATGAGCAACATCATCATCTTCGTCCTCCCTGAAAACACAGGACATGTATTAGGGGGATTGTAACAGGTTTAGAGGGGCACGATTAGTTTCAGTGGGATCTGTACAGGTCTGAAGGGTTTTCAAAGGATATGAATCAGGCTAGAGAATTAACACATGTTTTTGAGGGAGAAATGGTGTTTCAGATTTGGGACAGGTTGGAGCATACCTGGAGTGCTTGCTTGGTGGAGGGGGCAGGTGCAAGAGTCTGGATGCGCAGCAGAACTGATGGAAGGAGCTGTTTGGAGGAAGACTGGATGATGACCCGGGGTAAGAAGGAGGGGTTATGCAGGAGGTGGGTGGGGACATACAGGAGGTTGGTGGGGAAACACAAGAGGTGGGCGGGGATATACATGAGGAGGGCGGGGAGCGGCAAGAAGTGGAGGAGTGACACCTGTACAAAAAATAATAATAAACAACATTTAAAACACAGGTCAGTTATGGTAATCACCCATGTACCAGACCTCTCAGTACTGCAGTGCTTTGTAAAAACAGTGAAGTACTGCAGTGCTTTCTAAAACTGTCAAGTACTGCAGTACATGGTAACAGCTGTGTACAGCAGTACTCTGTTTAGCAGTTGGGTGCTGCTGTTCTGTGTAAATGGGGCAGTACTGCGGAGGGGGAAGAGACTGCGACAAACGGCAGCACAGATTAATGAGACAATACACACCTGCACTAACAGAAACAGCATCTGAAGTACTTGCAGTATATCACAGTAGTACACTGCAGTAATACACAGCAGTACACAGCAGAATCTACATATTCACTGCCAGTGGACGCTTGGACGCACAGCAGAAAGCAATAATTACTATACTATTACTACTGGTCTGAGACAAACTGCATGAGCCTACTGGAGACTGTGACTCGGGGTGCAGTTTGTTTGCACATAAAACATGTATATTTTCAGTTATTTAATGCACAAAGACAATAATAATGGATGAGAATTAAAGTGTCTTTCAAAACACCACAAGCTTTCCAATGCATTATTTTGCCCATACTTGGTGGAAGTGAGCTCCTTCTGTAGCCACAACTGCCCCATGTTAGACTAACAGAAAAAAAGCTGTCAATCTGCACCATTGCCACCTCAGACCACCGCACACTCACACACAGCATTCATAGATAGATCGTACAAAGGCATGTAATAAATAAACTTGACTTATTCAGCTTAATATGTACCATTTCTACTGGATCAGGAGACCTTCTGATGGTGTGGATGGACTAATGAACCCACCTGTTGCCATGCAGTGTGTGTGCATGGACGTTGTTAGCTGCATTAACTCGATGAAGTCGCTCAAGTCGTTCTTTTTCTTTCTCCACAAAGTTGGTGTTGGTCCCGGTTGAGGTGCGAGTGCGCACGTGGGCGTTCACATGTGTGTTCACATGGGTGTTTATGTGCGTGCGCACTGGAAGGGGGGGTGGGGGCGGGGCTTCCATTGGACCAGAAGAGGATGTGGCAGGGGCTGGGATCTGGAAGCTAACATTAGCCACGCTGCTGCTGTAGGAGAAGTGGCTCTGGAAGTGGGCTTTGGACCCGGACTCAGTCTTGGTGAGGACTGGGCCTCGGGAGGAGAACTCGAAGGTCCTGGAGGAGAACTCGGCCGTCTTTGATGAAATCTCTGTGGTTTTGGAGTTGAGTTCTGAGTTAGTACTAGACACCGAGCAAACTTTTGCTGACACAGACGGTGTCCGACAGCTGCTATCTTGGGCCTTCAACTCCACACTGTGTGAGTTTATACAGATCCGAGGTTTAGAGCCACAGTCTTGGGCTTTGGGGTTCTTTAAGGACGATTCAGAGGGTCGTGCTGGGACTGAGCAAGTCTTGGCTGGTCCAGAACTGGTTTTGGCAGATCCAGAACTGGTTTTGGCTGGTCCAGAGCTGGTCTTATTCGTGTTTTTGGAAAGAGTGATGGTTGGAGGCAGAGGAGGGGGAGGAGGAGGTTCAGGGCGGGCTGTGAATAAAACAAATAAGGTCAGAGTCACGTTTATCACTGGAACTTTAACACATGGAACAACTCTTTCTTTCTTGGCCTTTGTTTGTTTTCACAGTATTTTAGCAATCAGCAAAAACTTCTAACCCCTGGATAAATCGAACCTACTCTGTATTCAAGTACCAGTGAAGTCCCTGGGGAGGGGGGGAGCTAAGAGGCATGTTTGAGGATAGAGAGGAGACGGAAAAGGGGTTTGGGGAGAGGCTGAACTCACCTTTGGGCTGGTTCTGGTTCTGTCGTGGTTCTGGATTTGAGTTAGTCTGGCTGTTCCCGGTGTTGATTTGCTCCTGTGACTGACTCCGGTCCTGGTTCCTTAGGTCCTGGTTCTCCTGGCTTAACCGCTCCAGCTGAACCTCCAACTCTTGGATTCGTTTCCTCTGCGACTCTAGAAGTTTCTGCTGGGAGTCTATGATGTGGTTGAGTTCTAGGAGGTACTCCACGGCCCGGTTTGGACTTTCCGGACTTTGAGCACCCGGACTAGACCCCGTACCGTCCATCTTTAGTCACTCGTGGCCGGAACTACAGTGCTACAGTGGAGCTGGAGAAACATAGGATTGAGGTTAAGTTTATGTAGTCCTTCAACAGACCTTGGAATGGTCCAGTTCTGGTCTGTTGCTGGCACTAGATCAACAGAAAGGAGTTTTGGTGGAACTACAAAAGTTGGAGATCTAACAGATGTCTAGGCGTTGGTAAGATTACACAAAGTCTAGTTTGGTGCAGTTAGTCCAAATCCAGATCTTCAGTCTATTGATTAACAGAGCCATTTGTGCTATTTGTGCCACACCAAGCTGCAGGAAGGGCATCTGGAGTAAAACCAGTTTGTGAATCACTGCATACAAGGAGGGAGATGATTTACTGTGTAGAGTCCAGAATGAAAGGTAGCAGGAGGGGGGAGTATGAGGAGAGGAAGGAGCAAGAAAAGGAGAGTTTGGGAGAAGGGAGGGTGGATTGGTCAGTTAAAAAGTTTGTTCAGTGAGTGACTCCATGTTTTGCTGAAAAGACAGTTGCAGACCAGGGCCTGCTGCTGGACCATCCTTAGTCTAAAAAGAAATCCACAATTCAGGTTGAAAATTAGGGTAGTAAGGTCTCTTTGGATCTAAACTAGTCCAGACAGGTCTTTTTGGGTCCAGACTTGATTTTGGGTTTAAAAACAGTCCAAAAGTCCCAGTCTATAGATGCTCCAGAGTCTAAACTAGATCTGAGGATCTGGTATTGTCCCGGATCAGGATGGATCCAGGAGCCCAGTGAGAATCCTATAGGCGCGAACTGTAATCAGGCTCAACATGGTTCTGATTGAGATCCAGGACTTGAAATGGGACCTGGAACCCTCAGGAACTCAGACTTTAGAATGGATTTGGTGGAAATCAGCTCTGGGTCTGAGTTAGTTCTGGTGCACTCCTGGGTCTGTGAAAATAAAAAGAAATATCTTATAACAAATAATAATAAATAATAATACATTTAAATATATAATAATAATTATTACAATTTAATAAATGCAAGTCAACGTCACAAACCCAGATGTTAGATCAACAGCTTACCTACTGACTACTTGGATTTAAATGTTTGTTTTCATTATTACTTTCAGTTGCTTCAATAGGTAAATGTGAACCCTAACTCCAAGACACAGCAAGAACTAGATATAAAATGACCACTGGCCTGCAGTTGGTTGGACCACTAATCATACCTATAATCCACATTTACCAGCAGCTGTTCCCTCACAGGGGCAGTTAGGACTATCCCACAGGGGCAGTTACTCCACCGGGGCAGGAGCATTCAGCACACCTCTCGTTATTAATTTGAAGCTGCTCGAGGTTGTGCCTAAAAATGGTCTCCGGCCACAGAATAGTCTGGACGTGTTAAAATTCACTCCACCTCTCCCTCTCACACAGACAGACGTGGGGCTCATGGGAATAATCGCTTTCATTTTAATTTCAAATCCTCTCACTGTGCTGCTCACACAAACAGCAGGGCCACAGTGGTCGGTTCAGTTAATCAATCTGATATAGAAATTAAATAAGGCTAGACCTGGATTAGACCTGGTCAAGATCTGGTTTAGGCCTGGTTCAGACCTAGTTTAATCCTGGATAAGACCTGGTGTAGACCCAGATAAGAACTAATTTAGGCCTGAATCATTTTATATCAGACCAGATGTAGGCCTATTTCATACCTGGTTTAGACCCGGTTTTCCTCCGATCTGGTCTCTTACCTGAGAGTCTCTGGGTAAACTGCAGCATGCTGTCGGTTGTGGCCCATTTTCAGCCTTAGGCCTCACTTCAATCAGAACTGGGCCTGGATCGGCTCAGAACACATTCAGACCGGTTCTGATTCTGGTCCAGGCCTGGTTAGATCCCACAATCCAATAGACTCCACTGAATAGACTCCACTGCATTGTACTGTGTATAGAAGAGGCTGTCGCTGGATTTAGACCTGGTTTAGTTCTGGTTTAGTGCTGACTGAGATTTAGTCTTGGCTTTAGTCCTGTTGCAGTACTGGTTTAGTTCTGCTGTAATCCTGGTTTAGTCCCAGTTTCCTCCCGGTTCAGTCCTGGTTTATCCTCAGATGCCGTCGGTGTGGTGTAACGTCAGAAATTCATGGATTTGAGCCTGATTTTTTCCTGCAGCTGCTCCCCGTCGTCTCCTTCACTGTCCCCTTGTGTGTCTCCTTGTATGTCTATTTTACAGTCCTGTCCTAATTGGTTTCCTTGTAGCAGCAGCCGATGATGCCTCCTCTCTGCTGCTCCCTTCTCTCCTCGCTCATCTCCTCGTTTCCTTTCCTCTGCGGTGCTTCCTCTCCTGGCTCCGCAGCTCAGTCACATGATCAGGCTTGGAGACACAGGCTGCAGCAGCAGAGCAGGGCTAAAGCAGTGCAGAGAGGATCTAGTGAAAGAAAGGGGATGGGAGTAAGGAGGCAGACAACAGGGGAGGTGATGAAGGTGATCAGAAGCAGAAGACATAGGTAACAGGGGGAGACTAAGCTATAAACACAGTGATGTTAGAAGACAAGTGCTTCTGGATTTAGAGAGCCCGTGCCAGACTCCCCCTAGTGGGCGCAGACGGAATGACATGAGGCAAAAATAGAACAGACTCAAAATGGCTCCAAAAACTGCACTTTTAAAACGTGCCTAATACATACCAACACAGTGAATCTGTGGAGGTGCATTTTAGATTTACCGTTAATTTCAATAGCCAAATTTCATGTGTGTAAATCTGACTGAAACAATCTCTAGGCTTTGGATGGAACTGTCCTATCCATTGACTATAAAGCCTGAAATATCTTCTTAGTTTTTCTTGCCTTACGTCCGTCCTGACTGTTCTGTGATCCAAGTTGCAATAGCCTATATAATAAATAATCCATAGGCTCAGCTTCTGAATGATTTCCATCATGGCATGACAAAAAAAGCTTTAGCTTAGGTGACCTGGGTCAAAATGGCAGCTACCCTATAAAAAGTTTAAGTTCTAACTGCAAGAACTTAAGTTCTAACTAAGTGCAATTGGCCTTCAGTACAGTTTTTTGTTTTTGTTTTTGTTTTTATTCAAGCTAAATCATTTTAGAAAGTTTTGGCCCAGCAAACTCACCTCTCTCTGTGTGGAAGTCCAGTTGATGTTGTATCTTTTTATGTCTATTTCATTGTTAGATTTTCAGTTTGTTTGATCAAATAAATTAAATTAAGTCTTGCGAGACGACATTATATTGAAATATAAAAAATAATAATAAATTTAATAAATCATTAATCCTTAATCTTACAGGCTAATCTTGCTTGTAGGCCTAGTTTACACTTGAGAGTAATGGCAGCAGCGCGATCGGCGTGATGATCGATCACGTAGAGAGCCTCGACGTACTGAGCCCGTCGCTATGGAAACCAGAAGGCGGGATGTCATGAATAAAACTCTAGAGGAAACACAGCATCAGCTGCCGTGAAAAGCGTGGTGGCCATCTTGTAACTGACAGGGTGGGATATCGGAAGCACTAGACTCTGAAAAACATGCATCCTCTCTGGCTTGTCTGGCTTGTTTTGGTTTGGTTTACTCAGTTTTGTTTTAGGTGCACAGTGTAATTTTACTGGTGGATGACTGCTGGTCTACTGCAGGGATGGAGATTATATTATTATGAATATGTCACTGAATAAAAATTACTTATATCTACGGTAAGCAGGTAATGCCATCAGACCATGCAACTGGTCAGATCTTTGAAGAGGCAACGCAGCTCACAGTAAAGTTTTGTGTTTTTCAAAGAATTTTCTTTGCAGGAAAACACATGTAGCTTTTTAGGAAAAAAAAAAAAAAAAAAAGCCTATGTCTAATAATTCCATACTGTGGCATTCCAGGAAAAGGTAACATGCCAATGGAGCAAACAGGTGGCGGACTCCCTGAAGCAAAGTTAGCTACATAGTTGACCTTTAAAAGTACAGATAGAAAAGTAAAATGTTGCCCACGTCAGCGTTAAAAAGTAAAGAAAATTTTCACACTGATTGAGAACTGAGAGTTATTTTAGTGATCTAGAACCAATATATCAAATTCTTTAATATTTTTATTTTGTTTGTAACCTACTTAGGCCTAAATTCAGTTTGTAGAGTTGAAAGATACCTGCTCTCAAATGTGACCTACAGTGAAGCAAGAGTAAAATGATCCCACTGTTAAATTTACTTAGGCTAAGTAAAGTTTAAGTAGCCCAGAAGATTAAAACTTGTAGTTGTAGGCCACACAATTCAGAATTCAGCTGCTTTTTAACATTAGGAGTCACAAAACAACTGCCGTTTCAAACTCAAACAGCAGAGGGCAGCAGAGCTTCAAACGAAATGAAGAATGGGAAATACCCAAGCATTTTGATCACGTTTGAGCAGAGACTAAGCTGACCAGACGTCCCTATTCACCCGGGACAGTCCCAGTTTTGAGCCCTGTGTCCCCTGTCCCAGCAGATTTATCCAAGTTTTAGGACATGTCCCTGGCGTCTCTATTTTTGGCCAATTTGATCCCTGCCAACAGCAAAGAGAGGCATAAACTGTTTCGGTAAAATACAGGGGAAAAAAAACTGCTTAAAAATGACCAAAACACAAAAACAATGTGACTACACTGACTCACATGTTAGTCATGAATGGGCCGAGTGCAGAACATTTTTTTTTAATTATGCACTCGTTTCACAATTTTACTATTACCAACAACCCCAACCCGGGGTGTCACAGTTTCTGATTTTGAAACTCTGGTCAGCCTTGCATAGACTGTATGAGTTTGAGCCAACAAAAATGATAAGGACAATCAAGAAAAGCACGTGCATAAAAGCATGTGCAATTGTTAAAAAAGAAAACTATTAAACTAATGAGGCTGACGCTTGCCCAGATGAATGCAGAGTCCTCAGACGAACCTCACTGTACAGGAGGGATCCGGAAGATGGGGGAGGAAGCACCTGTGAAAGGTGAGGGCAGTGGGCGTGTCCTTGTCCTACCAGATCCGTAACAAAACTATTCTGTACTACGCCCAAAAGCAGCGGCAACTCGTTTGGGAAATTAAACAAGAAACAAGAAAAGAAATACTCAGGAACTACAACAAAAGTACTGCAGGGGGGCACTGCAGCTACAAACACTGCCTACCTCAAAAACAAGAGTGTACAGGAGATTATATTATATCTGAGGAAGTGGAACCTACGGAGTTCAGGTAAGAGCACCCGAGTCTGCACGAGTTTCAGATCTGTTTTAGTCCGGTTTCTCTTGATTTCAACAGGACAATCTGACCTGTAGGCTGCAGATAATTAAGTCGCATAGTACTGGTTGCAGTCAAATAGGGCCATAGAAACATGTTAAAGTTTAACACCAAAAGAATTTAAAGAGCAACACTCCCAGCTTGGCCAAACAGATCAGTATTGGTGGTTTTCAGATTTTGTAATATGATGATTTGCTCTTGTTCGCATTAAACTATGTTATAATGCTTTTACCTAATCAAAACCATACCCGAAGTTGTGTTTTGTTTCTTTCACACGTTTGAGTAACCCTTTATTATTAGCTTGTCTACATCTCCAAAGTTCAAAATGCACTTTTCCACCTTGTGACGTCATGAACAGCTACATCTTACTTTTTGTTGAGTAGAAATTGGAAATTTCAGGGTAGAAATAATCCAAATCATTCTAATACAGGTGTATGGAGTTTAAAAACACAGTGGAGTACTTCCTGTATTACCACATTACATCACATGGAGGAACAGGGTGTTTTCAGTTTGAGAGAAGAACTCAGCCTAAATATACGGGGTTTGTGTGTTAACCATGTGTGGATGAAACAAAACACAACTCCAGATATGTGTGAGGAAACGTTATAAGATAGATCACAAAATAGCGTAATGTGGGTCCTTTAACCTCATCATTTCTATTGTTGACTAGACCTTAGTAATAGGCCTATTGGACCATTTTAGAAGAGCAGAGCCACTACTGTATATATGTTTTTTATTTTTAAAAATGTGACAGCTAATGGTTAGTAATTCACAACAGCGACTTGCAGAGATACACTTTATAGCCCACAGGTGACTTTGTACCAGATTCCCTTCTTTTGGATAAAATGTATTCCGTATACCAGATTATAGGTCAGTGTTTTCTGTCAAAGAGCCTGTGGGAGAGTGCGGAGTAGAACCACCTAAACCAGTTCACTCACCTGTCAGAACTTAGTTTATGGTCCGCCCCCTTCCTGTCCCAGTCCTGCCTCCCGTTCTGCTCATTTGTAATCAAACTCTGGAGTGGAAAGGGCTGCAGCAGCAACTGTGTCCACCAGCGGAACAGTATAGAAGAGTAGAATATAAGAAGAGTAACAAAGACAGTATCTGACATAACATAACGCACAAGGCAACTCTGCACAAGGGCTAGAGGTGTATGTAGTGAGGGAGTGTAATTATTCACTCTCTGATACTGGTATTTTGAGTGGACACCTTCAGGCTTATGTAGATTGCAGTCCCAGTTGTATGCCCATGCCTGGCAGAAGATGCTAAGTATAGGCCTATCAGTATAAAATGTATGATTTTTCTATGCACTGTAGTGGGGGATAGTTTTAGTAGTACATTACCATCTGTTAGGGGATGAAAAATCTTATACACCTTATGCAGAATGAGATTTGAGTATTTTTTTATACAGATCACTATCAGTCTGGTCTTCACTCCCTGCACCGAATCTCAAACCCCGTCAAACATGATCCTGCAGTCAGATTCTTTTTTCATTGACGCCTGTGACATGAAGGAGCTCATTGGTCACCTATCATTTATAAATATATTTTTTTTAATAAAATCAAATCTACTTGTATACCTTCGCTCTTTGATTCTGCAGAAATCTGTGATGTTTTTCAGTTCCCTGTGATATTTTTTTTTCGTTATGGATGGACCGTACGTGTCCCTGAGTGCGTGCTAATCCACCTGTCACTCACACCCATCTGAAAACTGGGAGATTCACCGGGGACCAGACTCACATCTTTGTAAAATATTGAAGTGTGTATTCTGTATTCCAGACAAATCTTATAAAAAATAACCAATTACAGCCGTGCTATTCTGATAGTTACTAGTTCAGTGCCATAAGGTGGTCTTCAATATTATCTTTTATTGTGGGTATATCACAGATCAGTTAGTCCTTTGTAATAATAATGTGTAGCAGGTTGCTCATTTTTCTCATTCATTGCAGTGCTGAGAGTGGAGTGATTGGTCTTTGGTGTCAGATTATGCCAGTCCAAGTCTTGGTGAAAGACTGGGCCTTGTGTCTTTGCCTTCACTTAAAAACATTAAAAAAAGGCTCTTGCTTCTTCATCAAAATGTTTTGCAGTGAGGCCTTCAACAGGCAAAATGCCCAATATACGAGAGTTTGACAATCAAGCAGAGACAAAGACGACAGACATGCAAAGGAATAAATGTCCAACAGCCTCTTTTGTTTTTATTTTACAGTACCTTGCCTACAGTGCGTTGCTTGGTAATGTTTTCGTCGTAAATTTTTGTTTTTTTATGTCCCAGAATGCTTTTAGTCACAACCTCATTTTTCCCTCGAAGTTAATCACGGTATCCAGTTAATGTGCAACAAGAAGTCAGTAAACTGTGAATCCAGATAAACAGGTTTGTGGCGCGTTCAGACCTGTCTCAGATCTAGACCGGACCCCATGAGCTCATGAAGTCTGTAGCAGATTTAACTTAAATTCTCTGAAATGAAGGCTTTATTTTTGTTTGTGTTCCAGATAAAATGTCCCGGACCTCCACTGTATTACCCAAATTGCTCCTGATGATGGTGCTGTTCTTCCCTGTCTTGGTCTCGTTTAAAATATGCTCCTACAACGTCCCACAGTTCAATAAAACCAAATCTGCAAACTACCGGATCGTCCACAACCTGGCACGGGTATGTATCCCACTGAGGGGGTAGAACCAGAGACCGTCTATGAGGGGGTAGAACCAGAGACCGTCCATGAGGGGGTAGAACCAGAGACCGTCCGTGAGGGGGTAGAACCAGAGACCGTCCGTGAGGGGGTAGAACGTGTGTCAGTACTTACTTGTACTTGTACAGTACTTGTACAGTACAGTAGTACAGTACTTGTACAGTACTTGTACAGTACAGTATTACAGTACTTGTACACTACAGTATTACAGTACTTGTGCAGTACAGTACAGTACTTGTGCAGTACAGTACAGTACTTGTACAGTACAGTAGTACAGTACTAGAGATTGGCTGGTGTATTGTGAGATCATTATGTGTGTTTTTCTGTTTGTAGATCCTCTGTCGCTGTGACATCTCTCTGTTGTTGCACGTTCAGGATCTCACTGCAGTACAGACACTGCTGACGACCCTCAACAGGTACACACACAAACACTAACAAAGAACACAGCTTAACACAAACTGTGCCCACAGCAGAGGGGCCGTATCCTCAGGCAGATACTAACCTATCAGTGCCCCCTGAAGTTAGAGGTCAGGTCCTAACAGGGTTTGTGACAGTTCTTCTAGAACGGGGCACTGAGGTATAGGATAAGACAAAATGAGATCTGTGAATATCACAATATTTAATGGTACAATAATTTTACATAGGCCATTCATATTAATGAGGGTCCAGTGCTGTAGTGGTCAGCGGGGGTTTCTGTGTTCCTGCAGAGTTCTTTTGGGGGCAGTGGTGATTAGAGTAGCAGCTGGTAATATCCTGAATTTTTGTTTTTTTCACAGTGGAGATGACAGGTTTGTAATTTCTTTTTTTAAAATAATAAAGACAGTTTTTATCACAAAACTGCCTTTATCAACAGACATCACTTATTTCTATGGGACTGTAAAGTGATGATGTCATAACTGCACTGGGACTGACCATGTTTGGACCCAGACGAGCTGTGATGACGTCAAACTGAACAGTCCCACTGGCACAAACCATGCCAAAATGTTGCATCTACTTATGTCTCTAATCTTTATACATTTGCCTTCCAGTTTAATTCATTAATTTGCTCACATTGTGTCTGTTTTTACCATTCTCATAGTTTTATTTTGTTTTTGTCATCACTATCATTGTTATTCTTTGAGTCTTTGAACTTAAATTCATCTTTTCATTTGAGATTTGAGTGAACTGGAATGCAGAACAGTTGCTTGCACTAATACTGACACTAATGCTTCCATTTACTAACAGCATCATTGTAAATGTTGGGATCTGATGAACTTACTGGTGGTATTGCCGCTTTTTATAATTGGACAAAACTGTGTAAATCTACTGCATAAAATATAGCAAAACGTCAATAATAATTTTAAGTCAACCAGGTCTTTAAGAACCTTTAATGGAATGCAGGCTCTTAGCAGGGATTTAATACTAAACCAAACTTTCATTGTCACATTATTTATTTTAAGAATATGAATATGGATTACAGTAGTACGAGACAGTGAAGGTTGGGAACGATTGACCCATAGGACTAATCTGTTTCAACAGTCTAACCCTGTATTCACCAGTACAATACCGTATTTTCCGGACTATTGAGCGCACCTGAATATAAGCCGCATCAACTAAATTTTCAAAGAATTTTATTTTTGTACATATATAGGCCGCACCTGTCTATAAGCCGCAGGTGTCCACGTCTTCAAGAAGTTTTCAAGTTCCGAGCATCTGCTTGTATTGCCTCTAAAGCTTTTGTCGTCTTTTTGCATTGAGTCAGTTCGTCACGCGCGAGAGTCGCTCTGGCGCTCTACTGCGCATGTCTCGAGCAGAAAGAGCCGCTGTCCTGTCTGGGATCATGTCAGTGTCTTGTATCATGTCAGTGTCTTGTAGGATTTCAACAGGATTTCAGGCTCTCCGGGGGTCGGGGTTAGTTGTATCGATCATGTATGAGTGGATGTCCCGCTACTGAAGTTTGAGACGTTTCGTCTCGTCATTTACGCCTCACCTGCATTTAACACATACGGGTCATTAAGACGTATCCCACTCACTAATGTTCATTTAGCAGCAGAACTTATTTTATCACGCAGCGATAAACTGTTTTAGTGCTGACAACAGCGCTAGCGAGTGTTCTAACTAACCCTAACCCATGTTCACCGCACAGACAGCGGCGCTTTCTGCACTCAAGCTGCGCGCGCATCCGCTGTGTTCATAGACGAATAATCCGTCCATATATGAGCCGCATCGGTGTATAAGCCGCAGGGTTCAAAGTGTGAGAAAAAAGTAGCGGCTTATAGTCCGGAAAATACGGTAATTTGTTTTGTCGATTAATTCTGACAAAGTAGATTTACTCAGCCTAACCCCATTATCAGGTCTTTTGTTTCTGTCTTTAAGTTCAGTGTAAAAGTTTGTTCTGTCTTCTCTTTGCTGCGAATGTCATCGGGTAAGACTTCATTCTACACTCTGACCCTGATCAGGATCAAACCAGGACTAAACCACAAACAAACCAAACTGGACTTGGTTCTGGTCCTAGTTGTGGAAAAGACATTTTTAAGTGCTTTGTCTGCTAACTAGGAAGTTCACACTTGTACATGCACCTCTATATCTGGACCAGACAGAACTAAGCCAGGACTAGAACAGGACCAAAGCAAGTCTACATCAGGACTAGACAGGCACTGGGCTCCAATCATAATCAAACGAGTGGAACGCACTTTAGAAGTCACCTGTCCAATTTCTATTATCGAGCAGAGTGGGATTAACTTTACAGTTACGTTTAGAGTGGGATAGTGGTTTAAAAATAAAATAATAATGATGTACATATGTGATAGTTTAATATTAAATATCCCTTCAAAAAGCATAATGTGTTTTCCTTAAAAAGAGATCTATATTTAAATCGGTCCACAGTCACATTACCATTCTCATTGAAAATAGCATTTTAAACCTAAATGTGGTTGGGCTGATTTTAAGTCTTGTGAGACTGTTTTTTTTTTTTTTTTAAATCTTGTTTTATAGGCATGGAGATCCGTTTGTATACGAGTATGTGTCCAGTAGAGCTTTGGGAAAAGACCCTAAGGACATGCAGTACTACACCTTCATCTACAGGTGAGTTTAGGAGAGTCTGGCCACAGCCACTGTGTGGACTGGAGGTCTGCTACGTCCCATGCTAAAATAAAGAAACAGACAAGCAAATACTTGGCAAACAGTGTATTAATTTACACTGGCTACATGGTTCTTGAATGCCCTCACAAAGACCAGAAGGCCACTGCTGTTTCTGCTGTTCCTTTCAAATAAAATTGGCCTGGGTCTTGATCTGCCCACACAATAACCAGTCAGTAAGGGCCATCTATTGTGTTATAGCTGCCTGGTTACATTGTGAAGGTCTGCGTTAGGGTTTTAATCCACAGTGGAAATGAAGGTTGTGGAGCTCCACTCTTCTGAGTAAGACACTTCAGCTTTATAAAGCAGTTAGAACATAGACAGTATGGGTCAGAAAGACACTTAACCATTTCTCAAAAACAGATATAATGGACAGAAAAGTAACAGTGACTCATTTGCTACTCTCATCCAATCAGAATACAGACTGTTTCTGTCATTGGACAGCACCAACACGAGAGCTCCGACTTTGTCCGACCACCGTTTGCTGTGCTCTTTAACAGCAGCAAGACATGTGAGTTACAGCTAAGCACTAACACTGACTCTGATGGGCGTCTCTCACTTGTTTAATCCTCTCTCCACTTCTCTTTGCTCTATGTGGCTATCAGGACTCATCTTCACTGTTTTTTTTAACACGTTTTTGTTTTTCCAGTGGAGCCAGTGGAGTTTGTCCTGATCCCTCTGCACTCAGAACCCACCCAAGCTGTTCAGGAAATAGACAAACTCTATGATGTGTTTCTGGAGGTGGTCGAAAAGTGGAAAAACACGGTCAGTGCCTGGTACAACTCAAAGGTTTTGCAGTGGTCCTATACTGGTCCTGTACTGGTCCTGTAAACCAGTTTTAAGCCATGTTAGAATGTTGTTAACTCATCAAAAACATACCCAGAGTTGTGTTTTGTTTGGCTCACACATGTTTTAGTAACCAATATTATTATTATTATTATTATTATTATTATTATTATTATTAGCATCTCCAAAGTGAAAAATGCTCTGTTCCACAAGTGATAGTTTTCGATTAACTGCTTAGAGATTTTTTAATTCCAGGGCTGAAATTATCAAAATGATTCTAGTGAAGGTGTTTGGAGTTTAAAAACACAGTGTAGCATTTCAAGTTGGAATAGAGTGTTTTGCGTTCAACTCAGCCTAAATGTTATGTTTCTTGGAGATTTAGTTTTTTATGAAGAATGTATTATAAAGATTGATTTTTTTTTTTTTTTTTAACAGAATGTGATGTTCCTGGGAGACTTCCATGCTGGATGTGGCTACGTGACTCGCGCCAACAAAAAGGACATTCGGCTCTTCTCCAACACCAGCTTCTCCTGGCTTATATCGGATCGAACAGACACTACAGTGGCTGATCTGACCAACTGCCCCTACGACAGGTGAGCTCCACTGCCCCACGACAGGTGAGCTCCACTGCCCCACGACAGGTGAGCTCCACTGCCCCGACCAGATGTCAAATCAGATTCACAATCACAGTAAAAATAAGAATAGTCCTTTTATCAGCTAAACTCCCAGGGGATAAAACTTTCTAAATGATATGACATTATAAAAAGTTCATGTTTCTGAATTCTCTGGTTGTGTTTTGCAGAATCGTCGTTCATGGATCATCCTTCCTGAAGCATGTCAAGCCTTTTTCAGCCAAAGTGTTCAACCCCATGAAGAGGTTTAAAATCCAGTCGAGACGGGTAAGACCCAAATCTATGTGAGCCTGGTGAGCACCACATTCAGACCACACAACAACAAAAAAAGTTGAGTAAAAAGTGCCTGTTTGGTGCGGGCTGTTCACTGAGGAGAAAGAACCATGGGGAATAGAGGCAGTTTATTTCTTTGTTCTTTTCTTTCTCTCTTTAGTGGGCATAAGTACTTGGACACTTTCCTCTTGGACAATACTAAGCAGGTGTTTCCACAAGTCAAAGCTAATCATACAGACGCCCATGGAAATAGTGTATACAGTTTGATTGCCTGATCACTGTGTTCTTATTGGTTCCTGCGCTTTGATCACAGTTGGTGGAGTTGAGTGACCATTTCCCAATCGAAGTGGACTTGAAGAGTTCTGCGACGTCACTGCTACAGACCCACTTCCTCTACTTCCTGTTGCTGAGCCTGCACTTCTTGTTACACCTGTGACTTCCCCAGGCCTAATATTATGGGAGTTTCATAAATTATCAAAGCAACACACATATTCAAAAGAGTGTGTTACAACAAACAAAGTAAAAGTAAGAAAGTAAGTATTTGTGATTTCCTGATTGAGAAATTGACTCACACTGGATATAATTCATAGACTGTAAAACACTGTTTTTGAAAAAGTACTTGACCACACATCCAATACTTTTATATTACAGCTTGTTTTTACTTGTAGCTTTCTTCATTTGTAGCTTTTTATCACACTATTTCCACTTCCAAATATAATTCAGAAATATTTTTGTTATTGTTGCATTGTTTTATTTTTGCAAAACATTCTCAGGATCAGAGCAAACATGTTTGTTTGTTTTTAGACTGTACATATGTATTTGAACAACTTTTAATTGATTTCATTTGAATAAAATATTCTTTTACTGAGGATGTTCTTGAAGTAGCCTTTATTAATATGAAACCCTGAACATTATACTGTTTTTTGTTTTTTGTTTGTTTTTTTTCTTTTTTAAACTGTATCCCAAAATCCAAACATTGCAACCTGAATATATAAGCAAAGCGTCACTAAGATGATTCAAAGTCTGTTGACTCTTAAATTTTTTTTTCATTTATTTGTTAGTGCATACACCATTAGACTTTCGAAGGGAAATATAAATGCTCCCCGTCACTTGAATGGGGTGGCATTAAATAAAAACTTCAAAAAGAGAATGACAATCAATGTTTTAGTGTGTTTTTTTGTGTTTTATAAGTTAAATTAATGATGGGATAAGTTCTACGATTTTGTAGCAAGAATTTGCATGTTTTAAATATCTAAACTATCGCATAGCTCAATGCTGAATTAGACCATTATAATTACTATTTGGACTATAAATAATAACTGAACATTTCATGTACAAACTAGAAAAGCACTCAGAGAGCGCAGACCTCCGCCAAGCAGCTCAGTTTTCAAAGTGATCCAGAATCCAGGATTTCTTCTGGATCATCCCCAAAATCTAATCATCTGTTGGATTTACCATTAGGAACATTTCCTGAAAATTTCATCAAGATCCGTCCATAACTTTTTGAGTTATCTTGCTAACTAACAAACAGACAAACTCAGGCGAAAACATAACCTCTTTGGCGGAGGTAACAAAAGTAAGAATCGAAGGTAAATTTGTCATCAAGCGCCCCCTTGTGGCCAGAAAAGCCGATCGCACTCAAGGCCAGAGGGTGGCGCTGTGTAGGTAATGAGCAGACACATGGAGAAAAAATACACGAAGAAGTGGTTTTACACAGATAGGTCTGTTTAGAAGGAGACCTCACTCGGCAGGGTAAAGATTTTCTTCATTTTCTTCACAACAAACTGAAAAAAGCCCTTGGACTGTTTAGCGGACTAGTTAAATATCTTGATCTTGGTTGAAGCAGGCCCTAGACTTCCGACGGCACTAACGGCAGATTCTGGTACAGGACATTTTGGATCTACAGTCGCAGTTTGTTTACTGTCTTCTTCTCAGAGTGAGCCCTCATACTGTCACTGCATACATATCTCTGAGCCGTAAGGAAACGTGGCTTTACGGCGCTGTGCACGCTGCAAGTGCGCGTTCACAGCATTCTTCAGTAGATGAATGAAGCATAACCATGTCTGCTGCCGAACCCGTGCCCGACTCGGTCCCAGAGTCTCTTCCCGAGGCCCTGAACTCCAGCGCCGGTAACGGCAGCGATGCGCTGAACGCCACAGTCCGGTTCACCGCCACACCGGAGGGCACGGCGCTGGCCTACGGGAGCCTGCTCTTCATGGCCCTGTTGCCCATCTTCTTCGGTGCCCTGCGCTCTGTGCGCTGTTCCAAGTCTAAGGTAAGCTTTTTAGAGAGGCCCCGGCTTATGGGGCAGTAACGGTCGACAAAAGCCCGTCTCTGTCCTGTTGGGGGGAACTTTGCGGCTGTAAACGTGTTAACATGTCGCTCCTGTCGGTGTGCGCGGAAACAGCTGGCGCTGGTACATCGGTCTAATGTTTAACTTGATGTTTATGTTGTCGAAGCGGTTTTACACGGCCCACAAACAAACGGAGTGGGCACGGTGGCTGAGTGGCAACACTCATGCCTCACAGTAAGAAGGTTACGGGTTCGATCCCCGGGTCGTCCTTTCTGTGTGGAGTTTGCGTGTTTCCTCCGGGTACTCCGGTTTCCCCCATCAACCAAAAACATGCCAACGATAATTGTCTGTAGTGACAGAAGTTGTATTTGATGTTGATTGATGATGATGATCCTGATCCTGCTGGAGCCCGGCGGCGCGGCTTTTGTTCCGGCTTTTGGTTCCGTGGTGCTGATCTCCGCGCAGCGTGATGTTTTTATGAAACGTCAGCGCGTCCTGGACCACCTGCGCCTGACAGGAGGAGTGAGTTTCCCCGGCCTGCTGTTGGCTACGTGTCTGACGTTCCTGAGGCCAGATGTGACAGAGGTTTAACCACTGTTCAGGCGCATCCGGAACGAAACAAACCCCTGGTGTCAAAGTGGTGGTATCTGCTGAAACAGCAGGTTTATGGAGATCGGTGCCGTTCTGAGAACACGGTGTTCTGAATGAACTTCTGCAAATGACCCACGTCCGGGCTTCACCTGCAGCCCACTGATGCGCTTGGCCCTGCTCCCGCTCTTTGACTGACACCACTTTATCCAAATGACCTCATGTTACAGTCCTTCAGATACTCTCTGTAAGCTCCCTCTAAGCTGATTTCTGTTTTCCGCCCACAAAGGGTGACTGACTCATTTAACTTTTAATAGAAATTGTTCTAGATGCAAAGTTTACAGAGAAATAATGCAGGGAAAGTCAGTAACTGTTATCCTTCCTGATATCTCTCCTTGTGTCTCTCTGTCATCTGTCCTGTTCTGTATTTTTGTGTTACTTTAGTGGTGTGGTGAGGAGCAGGAGGAGGACCAAGGCTTCAGAGTGAGTACAGAGAAGATGCAGAGTCCACTGAATGTGCAGTTGAAACCTATTTGAGGCAGAATGCAGTCCTAACCCACTCACCAGTATACAGTCACTGTTTGTGCAGCCTGTTTTTAGTGCAGCATGGATTCACTCTAACTTTAAGTTTGGAAAGACAGTTTCAGAGTCCTCCATTAATATTGTTCCTCCCCAACTATGAGTTGTAGTTGGAAACGGAGCCCAAGACCTGACTAACTTCTAATCTTGCAAGATCAAAGATGTGTATAACACACAGTGTAGGGTCTGGTGGGTCAGGCTGACCATCTCCAGTTCTTCAGATGTGAATTGGGGCACCTGGTACAGGTGGTACCAGGTGACTACCAGGTGACCCTGACTATGGCTCTAGGCTGTAGGCCTAGTTGTTTAGTCAATTAATCCGTCAATGGTGACAAATCATTATTTTGATTATAAGGATTTATATGGACAACAACAGAAAGGAGAAGTGAGTTAGCTGAAGATTCATTTATTTGTATTTATTTAGAAAAAGGCAGAATAAACTCAAGTTCACAAAGTTAATTTGTCTTTATTGTTTTCTAGCACATTCGTCTGTAGTTGTTTTTGCATGAACTCTGTGCAGTTGTGAGTGCAGTCCGATAATAGTTTTGGGGCTTTTGCCATGCCCCCTGTAATCGACTAATCGATCCCCAGGACATGTCTTCTCGACCATGGATTTCTTTAGCCGATTACAGCCCTACCCATGACGTGGTGTCAGAGAAAGATAGATGGCATGTGCTTTTCTAGTCACAACACATGAAGCTCACTTCTTATTTATCTCCTGTTCCTGTGCGTATAGAAAATCCTGTTTTTAAACCGAGCATTCCCCAAATTGCTGGGGTCAGACATTTGCTCTGAAGTAGAGGGAGAATTATACAGGGGAGAGTTTTAAGATGGTGTTTACTTGGTGACAAAATCGAGGAAACATGAAGCCTTTTCTTTTGACAGAATGGAGGGGAAATGCCGGAGACCATCACCAGTCGAGATGCAGCGCGGTTCCCCATCATCGCCAGCTGTACCCTCTTTGGACTCTACCTATTCTTTAAGGTACGGCTCAACAAATTAATACTACTAAATATAGCAAAGGTTATTCATACTATTGTGCTTCAGTGGCAACAACTGCTGTGGTCACTTACAAGACCACAGAATGAACAGATGAGAAAGGTCTTGAATCATTTCTCACTTGGTTTACGTGAGTTACATAATTTATAAGCCTTATTATCTTATTAACTATATTTATTGTGTATATATTTTTTGTTAAATATTTTCTAAAACAAATTCTAAAATAGTTTAAGAGAACTTTTTTTAATTGTTTGTGACAGCACTGCTCTAGCCCATGAACAAGAAAAGTACGTTAAGGAATTCATGGGTTTCAACTCCCTGGTATATACAAAACATCATTTTGAGTAGACTTTTTCACATTCAAAAGATATAGTATTTTGTTGTAAATTGTTAATCGCCATGGCAACGGTCCTTATTTTTCATCATTCTGGATTGTGCTCTACATGATTAAATTAGCTTAGAACGCCATATTGGCAGGGAGTTGTAATAAGTCCAGTTTTGGATTTTCTTTGTTGCATTATGTTGTTGGAGGTACATAATAATTTCACGATGTGTCTGTGTGTATATGACAAATAAATAAAAGGTACAGGTCACAGGGATTACTCTAGTACAAGCAAACCTCACATTGACAGATGAAATATGCATATTATATCTACAAAAAAAATTACACATTTTTTCAGTCTTATTTTGTCTGGCTAAAAACTAAAGTGGCCTTCAACATAAACAATGCAGATAATTTAAAGCTCTTATATGACATGAAATTGACTCCTGTGAGCTTTAAGCCACGCTATGATGCTGTTACCTACATCTCTAAAGCTCCAAATGCTCTCTTCCACCTTGTGATGTCATAAAGCGGTTTTCAAGCAGTTTTCAAGTTAGCAGCTACCTTTTCCTTTTGGTTCAGTAGAGACTGGCAATACACAGCCTAAATATGCAGAGTTTGTGTGTTTAAACATGTGTGAATGAAACAAAACACAACTTCAGGTATGTTTTTGATGAGGAAACAGCATTATAACATCAATAATGTTGTGTAATATAGGCCATTTAACATAAAAAACTCAAATTTCTTTTTCTAAAATCTGAACTCTGCTCCAAACCACATGTATTTACTGACATAGGATTGTCTGTGGATCTCTCCAGTTAAAAAGCCCCAAGTTATCCCCCAGTTAGAAATGTCTCGATCTCGATTAAAACTCCACAGCCCTACGTAACAGTCTATTTTCTTTTCCATTTCAGCTGTTCTCTCAAGAGTACATCAACCTGCTCCTGTCTCTGTACTTCTTCGTCCTGGGAGTACTCGCTTTGGCTCACACCATTAGGTCAGTACTCGGCTCCAACAACTAATTAAAACTGACTTGGCAAGTCAGTTGGTAGACCGGTTGCCAGTTCAAATCCCACTGTCGACATAAACATCATTGGTTGAGCGCTCATATCCACTGACTCACAGGTTGGCGGTGCAATTCCAGCTCCACAGATGAATACTATAGTTGTGTCCTTGGGCAAGATACTTTACCCATCTGGTGTGTGAGTGTGTGAATGGATCCTTCATGTAAAGTGCTTTGCATGCCTAGAAGGTGGAAAAGCGCTATATAAAAATGTGACTATTTGCCATTTAACTTGGAATTTGAGCGTATTTTCTCTCGTCTTTCAGCCCATTGATCTCTTCAGTTTTTCCTGCTTCATTCCCAAACAAACCGTACCAGCTCCTCTTCACCCAGGGCACAGGAGAGAACAAGGAGGGTGAGTACTGGGACGCTGCATGGATAATGGAAGGTTTTTATGATTCTCACATTTTTACTTTATTAAACAAACACTGATCAAGAAGCAATTTGTGAAGAAAGGTTGAAAAATATGTTGAAAATTACAGGAAGTAGAGAAATGGATTTTAGACAGTTCTATATTGATAACGTCACACTAAGGAGAAGTCTGTCCAAAAGATTTTTTTTCTTTCGGATACTTAAACGATCATTTAAAAAAGATAAAGATGTTGTCAAATATTAATCTCTGTACATTAGAGGAGTTTTAGCCCAGTGTACATCATGATTGCCAGGAATTCCCTAGAATGATGTCATGATTTCCAACCAAGAAGTAAACATTTTTAAACCTAAAAATTGCCAAACTTTTTTGTAAAATCTTAAATATAATGAACTTAAAAACCTGTCATAGGCACTTTAATCAATTTAACTGTATTCTGGGCTAGGTACTGCTTTTTTTTTGTATATGAATTTTGAAAAAGGTTATAACAGAGTGGTGGTCATGTTTTTGTTCCAGAAATCCTGAATTATGAATTTGACACAAAGAGTTTGGTGTGTCTGCTGCTTAGTTCTGTGGTCGGGGTGTGGTACCTGCTCAAGAAGGTGCGTAATTTTATTTACAAATTTGAGACAACACATTAATCCCAAATATATGTAAATATAAGTGCTTTAAAGGTGCACTATGTAGCTTTTCTGGTGGAGAGTGCATCTTGTTTCCATAGAGGTGTTATTGCTTTGCCTGGAAAGTTTGGCAATAAAGCTCTCTGTCTATGTGACAAGCATGTGCCTCCACACAGCCAAGTTACAGGTCAGATCTGTGGAGAGGTGACCCTGCTCACAGTAAAGTTTTGAGCAATAAAAACACCTGTAAATAAGTTAATGCTTGATGCATAAAAGCAACAGCATCTCCATAATATGATAATCAGTTGGCTTACACAGTTACATAGTTCACCTTTAAACAGGTCTTTTCTGAAGTCTCCTTATTACACCCAATCATCTTTCTCCTCTCGTATGATGTCACAGCATTGGATAGCCAATAACCTGTTTGGTTTGGCGTTTGCCCTGAATGGCGTCGAGCTGCTGCACCTCAACAACGTCAGTACCGGCTGCATCCTGCTGGGGGGGCTGTTTGTCTACGACGTCTTCTGGGTCAGTGTTTTTTGCAGTTTGACCATAGACTGTAAATATAAATGGACATAGCTAACCCGCTAGCCACTGTGTTCCAAATAGGAAGTGTGCACAGGAGCACTTTTGGCTCCATCGACTCTGGCTCCAGTTGACTTTACATTGAAAAACTGTCACCCCTCTGTAACTGCTGCAGTGAACCTCGTCATTTTGGTCTTATTAACCTGCTCTACATGATCCTGGTGTTTTTATTTCTCCATTTTCTTCGTCAATGAATTCTTATTCCTAATATTGAACTTCGCTCCAAATTAGCCCCTATAACTGCTAGCTGTTATGGGTGACGTCACACTCCCTTAGTCCACTTCTTTATGCACAAATATCAGATACGGTTGTTTCTAAAATTCTAACAATCACCCTACTGTGAAATTTACAGTAACAACTGATTTGAACTTAAATGATCCTGACTTCATTTGTGTCTGAACTCTGATCTGGACTTTGAACTAAACCCAAGATTTGTTTTTCAGGTGTTTGGGACGAATGTGATGGTGACTGTGGCCAAGTCCTTCGAGGCTCCCATTAAATGTGAGTGAGTTAAATGTTTCCCCCCCAAACTAATTATTTCTGTTCACATTAAGAATGTGGAAAAGCTGCACACCTGCTGAACTCTTCAACTGCCCTCAGGCCTCCAATGTGTCGATCTGTAGTAATGTGGATAACCTTGCCCTAGATTGAATTATTTAAAAGCTAATAAGAGTTCATAAACTTAAGTAGTCTTTAGTATCATTAGGCCTGTTTAGACCAAATTTTGAAGTGTGATATATTGCTGAAGTAAATATAGGTAAATCGATATAGTAATTATCGAGACAGGTCTAACTATTGTCAGTACTACATGTTCCTGGATACAGATTTAAACCTGGATTTATATGTATATATATCTGTAATTACTAAATGTCAATGTACTTTATGTTTGTGTCTTTCAGTGGTGTTCCCTCAGGACCTGCTGGAGAAGGGACTTGGAGCCAGTAACTTTGCGATGTTGGGTTTAGGTGACATTGTGATTCCAGGAATTTTCATCGCTCTGTTGCTGCGCTTTGATGTCAGGTAATCTCCATATTCTCTGATCGGAAGAGGTCTAAATGGATCTGCTCAGATTCAGTATAGATAAATGTTGATATTTTTGTATTTCCTTGTGTCTAGTCTGAAGAAGAACACTAGGACATACTTCTACACCAGTTTTGTGGCGTATATCTTTGGTTTGGTTCTAACAATCTTCATCATGCACACCTTTAAACATGCTCAGGTGAGTTCTGCGTTTTGTCTTAATAATTACTATGGAGACACTGGGGATCGGCCACTAATTATTATGTTTTGCAGTTTAATCTCTCTTTAATCTCTCTGCTATTGAAAGTACACACTGCTATTGCGTCCAGTGTTGTCAGCTTTGTATGACTGTATTGCACCCAAAAAAAAACACAAAACTTTTGGAAAATATGGCGTGATGAAAATGTCCTTTCTACAAGTGACAAGCTTTATGTTTACAATATTCAGTTATGTGATATAATGTAGTTTTTCTCATTTTTGTGTCTCTCCTTTGGAAATACCAGATATTGTGCCTTATTTAATGTTTGTCCTTCAAATTACAATGACTTTGAACTATAAATCAGATGTTACGTCCCAACAGTTACTCTTAAAGGTGCTCTATGTAATGTTTTAGTTGGGCGTAAAGGCTCTGTCTGGAATGTTCCACAGTATGACATTAATCAGCTCTACTTTACATTTATTCAATTACAGGTGGTTTTATAGCTCAGAAATGCCTAGAAAAACAGACATTCTGACCTTCCACAGAGCTGACTTGTAACTTTGTCTGGTTTGGTCTCCATGAAGATAGAAAGTTTTAATGCCATACTGTGAAACATTCCAGACAAAGCAATAACATCTCCATGGAGAAAAGCATTTGGACCCTCCACCAGAAAAGTTACACAATGCACCTTTTAAAGTTACTCTTACTTGAGTAGTAGTTTTCCCAAATGTATTTTTACTCTTGCTTGAATAGTTTATTGGACCTCTACTTTGTACTTCTGCTTGAGTAATGTTTTGAAGTAACATTACTCTTACTCAAGTACAGTTTTTGTTTTCGACCTGTAAACCCATGTACACGTGCTTGGTCATTACATTTAACTTGTGTCCAGTATCTGAGCGCACTAGAATGTGGTTTAGTAAATGTATGAATGGTTCCATGATGTTAAGCTCTCCCCCATAAAAATATCCAAAGAGGTTTTAACAGCGCTCACAGTTCTAATGTGTCTGTGGTTTTCTTCTTCTGTTGCAGCCTGCGCTCCTGTACCTGGTCCCGGCCTGTGTGGGGTTCCCTGTGATCGTGGCTCTGCTCAAAGGAGAACTCACAGAAATGTTCAGGTGAGTCCTCACAGCAGCATTTAATCTTCTGAGTGATCCACAGTTAACCTTCCTATAAGTCACCTTTGTACTGTAAAATGTCACTTTTACAATAATAAATGGATATAGCCTGACTAGCTAGTCACTTCTACATTCTGTTAGAATCTAAAAGGGTCTGGAACTGGACAATAGAGCATGAAAATCCTCCGTCCAAAATCTGAGACGATCCAACCACAGCTTCTAATTTGTATCACGTTGTTTTTCAAATGCAGAAGACTCCAAAATTCTCTTATCATTCAGAACAAAATATGACTTTTTACCTAGGAAAAGGAATACTTTGGTTCTTTGATTGTTGATTCTGCAAACCACCATGTTTGTTTTTGATGCAAACAGTCCATGCTTCTCTCTGATTGGTTAATCCACCTGTCAGTCTCAATATCAAGTCACATTTATCTAACCTTACAAAGCAATATTTCCGTTTTGTCCAGATTTTTTTATTGTGTGACAATGGGAACAAGCGCAATTTGACTCTCCAGAATTTGATGTGACATCCCTTGAACAAATGTTTATCGCCTCACTAGTATTTCCTTTTCTTTTTTCCTTATTCTCTTGTCTTCCCCTTCTTCCTTGTGTCCTTTCCTCCCTCCCTCTCCTCCCTGTGTCCTCTCCTCTCTCCCTCTCACTTGCTCTCTCTCCCTCTCTTCTTTCCTCTCTTCCTGTGTCCTTTCCTCTCTCCCCTCCCTCCCTCTTTCCCTCATTTTTGTGTCTTCCCTCCCTCTCTTCCTTGTTTACTCTCCCTCTTTCTCTCCCTCTCTTCCTGTTAGTTTTGAGTCCTCAGTTGAGTTCTTCCCCTCCTCTCCTCGCCTCATTTCTTTTCCTTCTGTCAGTGGCTCTCCTTCGAGTCTTGTTAGCTCGATGGAAAAGTGTGAGCGCCGTAGACCTGCTCCTAACCCTGTGGCTCTGTAGATCGGACCAAACCCACAGACAGGCCGAGTCCCTGCTGTATGTATCGGAGGATAGAATCATCTATTTCAATTATTTAAGATAAGATTCAACTTTAATGTCTCTGATAAGGAAATTAGAGAGTGTGCAGAGTATTGACTTAATGGTGCACTGTGTAACTTTCTGGGTGGAGGGCCCGTTGCCATGGAAATGTTGTTGCTTTGCCTGGAATTTTTCACAGTATGATATTAAAAGCATCTATTTCCATGGAGACAAGCTACAAAGCAATTTACAGGTCTGATTTGTGGAGAGGTAGACCTACTTACAGTAGAATACATATTTTTCAGGATATTGTTTTATTGTATTAAACACCTATAATTAAATAATAAGCAAGTTTAATGCCATACTGTGGTACATTTCAGCGAAAGCATATCTCCATGGTCACAACCAGATGCTGGACTCTTACCAGAAAAGTTACATAGTGCACCTCTTGTCTTGTTCGATCAGTGCCGCTGGTAGACCACTTGGTACAGATTCAAATAACTCAACTAGTCCGTAGTAAAAGTACAATTCTAAAGGATAGATAGAACCTGATCATATAAAACTATCAAATATTTCTGAGCAGGTAATTGCGCTCTCTTTAGATACAAAAACAACAATATTTGACTTGCAATAAAGTAAAATAGTTCTTGTCTCAATTGTCCAGCCAGTGAGCAGTATCTACTTGTGTACTATTTCAACAGTATAAGCTCTCCCATCAGATATTGATACTTTGCAGTGACCTCATGCTGGCACACCTGTTGTTGTGCCAGCTAAGTCAGTTCTTTATTTATTAATTCCATTTTACAGATTGTGTTAAACATAGATCAGATTAAGTCCTAATTTGAGTAACAGAGCTACAGACAGAGCAGAGCCTACAGTTGGCATCACACCCCCTGGGAATGTTGATGACATCAGCTGCAACATATCAATACCCATCTCATTCAGAATGAACCTGGCTGGCTCTGACTCATTTGCCTTGTGTGTGATTCTGCTTAAGCCCTTGTTGTTGCTCCATCCTGTGAAGTTTCTCCTCCACCTCAGACACTCCCAAACTCTGTAAACATGTTGATGTACAAGATGCCCACCGCCACGGTAACACTTCCTCCTTTGTGTTGATCCATAGATACGAGGAAGAGTCAAGTGAGGAGGCCGGGACAGACTCTGAGACTGAGAAAAAGGACCAATAGCTTTTTTGTTTGTATGTATTTCTTATTCATGCAATGTTTTTTTCCACGTCATTTCACTCAAGTCCCGCCCTCTTCCTGCTGGTTGTTATGGGAACGGGGCTCATGTGCCTAAACGAGAGCCGATATACGGCCAGAACGCTTTGTCGGCTTCATCTCTGCTTCATGGACATGTTACAGGATCTGGACTACAAACCTTAGGGGTATTTATTTGTGTTGGAAAAATGACAAAGACTGTCTCCATAGTTTAGAATAAACTATAAATACATATTCCCCATTCAGTATTTAATTTAAATTTAATATTTGTGTGATTCTAAACTTAGAATTTTAAGAATTCTAAGGTCCTAGTGGGCCAGGGACCAGTGTGTCCTGGGGAGGCTGGATATAGTTTGAATGTTTCTTATATTGGTCCTACATATAATTTTAATAGGGGGTGGGGTCAGACTTTGTGCCATAAAAGGGGGGGAGAAAAAATAGAGAATTGAGAAAACTGACTTCAGTTGTAAATGAGGGGATCAGGATCCCTTTTGTTATTCTGTAAAACACTTTGAGTTCCTGGTTCCTGTAATGTCCAAACCACTAAAGTGTTTGCTGTATGAGATCTAGGAGCATATCAAAGTGTTGCAAAAACCAAAACTGTAAAAAAAAAAAAAACAATTAAAACAGTATATTAAAAAAAACTTTTCCAGATATTTTCAGCCTGAACTTCTGTAGAACTCATTTGTTTTTGTTGCAGCAGAAAAAGGGAAACTGCTCTGTGTTTGATGTAAAATGTTCTTAATAAAAGTGAATGATCTTGACTCACACTCTTTTTTTCCCCCTCTGGTTTTGAATGAACAGGTGAATGTACAAGTTAAAATGGATCAAGTCAAACGCCTTTATTCACAACAGTTTTACACATTTACATTTAGTAAACTTATTTTTTTACACTTTATACATGTAGAAAACTACCCTCTGGAGGTGTGATCTGAGTGTGTCTGTTCTTATTTGTTTTGCCATATCTCTTAGTGTCTGAAATATGCAGATGATACAACAGCACTGTGCAATATTATGTGGTGCAAAAGTCTGCATCCATCCACAAATGGGTGATCGCATCTTTACCTAATTTTGTTGCTTTAATCCAGGAGGGGGAGCAGGTTGTTCTACTGTACAATGGTCTAAGAGACATGAGAGCTGTGATGAAAAATGTTCAGAACAAGTTGTTTTTTTCCATGACTAAAAAGTAAAATTCCTAAGCCAGTGCTCAGACAGTTCATATTAATTCATAATATTTATAAAACTTTTTTAAATAAAAACCAAACCAAAAGTTGCAAACTAAACACATTGTATTAAACTCTTAAAAAAAAAAACCCTATTAATCATAAAATACTTGATGGTCCTGGTCATATCACTCCACACCGCCCTCCAATTGGTCAGGAGCACACAGACAGCTGCCGCAAGGTGCTCAGGTCCCACAAAAGCCGCCTGATTCGTTGCTTCAGCTCTGGGAGGCGGGGCAAAGGGTCAGCTGACTCCAGCTCATCCATCCAGGACTCCAGGCCTGAGACACAAGAGTCAAATTTAACACTATGCAGTTGTACGCCTTGGCATCATGATAGCTCAAAAAGTTCAAAGTTTCAAAATAACACTGAGGACTGTAAAAGCATGATCGTATGCCTAAATTAATTCTTTTATGTAGTCTGCATAAGTAAATGGTCCTGGCTGCATTTCAGTGCAGCTGTAAACATCACAAAATGTCTTCATACACGTTTGAAATCTTATTAAACCTGTGTATTCAGAACATCCTCTTGAATGAGGGCAGAAATGTCTTTGACATTATCGTTATTATCTAATCAAACATGGAATTATGACAGTCACTTACCGTCCAGCTCAGTCTCCATCCGCTCCAGGCGGTGGCAGATTTCCTGTTGCAGACTCTCAATGTGGTCTAAAAGGTTGAGTTCTGGACTCCTGCAGGTCTCTGAGAGTCGGGCCGGTCTGTGGTCCTGGTCCTGTTCTACTTTGAATTCCTCTGGACTTGCCTGAAATACAACAATTACATATAGTGAGATCAATGATACAACATCCAAGTTTACAAATACAAGCATGTTTGTACCTGAGTTAGGGCAGGTTTCTGATAGCAGTGCTCACTGCTCACGTAGCACACAACCTTGGGCTCCTCCCCTTCCTCACGTCTCCATGGCAACCTCCAGAACTGTAGTTCTGCCTCTGACCCGGTCCTGAGCGGAACGAACGAGAGCCATTTTGGTTTAGACATTGGATGTGGAAAAAGTACAAGAGACATCCAAAAAGATCACCGGTTAATTATTTGCTTTAATTAATTGCAATTAATACAAATATTGCAGATAGTACAAATTTTACACTGATAGCTAGCAGAGTCATAAAACTTTGTCCCCAAGATGGTGAGGTCACCTAGAGCAAAGTATTTGTGTATGTATGTGTGTAGAGTGTTGTACATCACATAGTACTCACTGCAAGAGGCGGAGCTTGAGCCCAATGGCCGCAGTTACCGTGGCAATAGTATGACTTTGTGCTAACAGACGGCGCGTATGTGCAATCTGCTCTGAATTCTGCTCTGAGAAGTTTTCCTCCAAACATGACAACCCAAACATGTGACCATCCATCAGCCAATCAGAGCATAGCTTCCTCCTGTCCCTGGACCTGACAGAAGTCTGCGCTGAGCCCCGACAGGTGAAACAGGTGTAGCTCTGAGGAAGGTGGTTCTCCATGAGGCCCAGGCAGGTCCCATGCTGCCAACACTGGCACTGATCGCACTACACACAAATACACAAAACAAAATATAACATTCATTTGACCTGAGATAACATTTAGAGTAACAGTTTAGTGCTTTGCTTGTTGATTCTGCAGAAGTCCACGCTCTTTCTTAGTTCTCTGTGTTTTTTTTTTTGTTTCCCTTTTTTACGTGTAAACCGCTATGTTTGTTTTCACACAAACGGACCACAAGTCTCTCTGCTGGCTACGAAAGCAAACTGAAGTATATATAGTATATAAAAGTATTGTAGCTCAGACTGCACAACTAAAAAGGAGAATACATGCATATGACAAGACTAAGACTGGCATGAGGTACACAGGGAGGTTGTTTAAAATCCAAGAGAACTGACACAGCGTTGTGATGAAGTAGGGACATTGTAGAATCTGTGTGGAGTATTCAGAGGGTCTCACCTGTATCATGAAGTCGCTCTCCTCATTTACCTCACAAACACACCTGACGACATCACTCTCTGTCTCTAGGGAAACAGGCCAGCTGGGTGTGTCCTCACCACTCTCAGCCGTCAGAGTGGACCAATCACTGCCCTCCTCTGCACCTGAAATTATAGTGACACAGATGAACACTTCAGAAAGGACTGCTTATACCCTACTATTGGCTCCCTAAATAAAATTTGATCCATTTTGTTTGAATGTGTCGCACTTTCAGTTGAACTTGTAACCACTCTGTCTGGACGAGTCCCTAATCTGTGTGGTATAGTACCAGGTCTGTGTTTAATAGTACCAGGTCTGTGTTTAATAGTACCAGGTCTGTGTTTAATAGTACCAGGTCTGTGTTTAATAGTACCAGGTCTGTGTGGTACAGTACCAGGTCTGGGTGGGCTTGCACCAGGTCTGGGTAGATCCAGGTTGTTGGGGACTGAAGGATGGTCCAGATGTTCGTCCTCACTACTGCAGAACACTGAATAAAACCAAAACAAGAAAATATTGAAAGACAAATGAAACATGTTCTTGGAGCCCTCAGCCCTGATTCATTTAGGGTCTACAGGGTAGAATTGTGGCAAAGAAAACACGGTAGGGATGATGGAGTACTACTGGAAAAGGACCATTAGAAGCAATCTTTGAAACTGCAAAGCAGATTGCAAAATAACTAAAGGGCCTAATCTTTCCACTGGGGCTTTTAACTCTCACCTGCATGACTTCTCCTCTTTTTCTTCTTCTTCTTCTTTTTCTTTTTTTTGAGTTTGACCCGGAGGAAGTGCTTCCTGTCTCTAATGCGCTCTCTTCTTGTGGTTTTGCTGGAGTCTGTCTTTGGACCTGAGCAGAACCAGGATTTAGTCCAAACTGTGTCATATAGATGATATATTTTAGTAACTGGATACTGAATTAACCTGTCTCCACTGGGGCTGTCTCCTCATCTCCATGGCGACAGGTGCCAAGATCCAGTTTAGACTCGGATGCATCAGAGATGCCCTCAGACGACAGCCGCTTTCTTCTAAATCAAACAGAATCACAATATGAGCCTGAGGACGGAGGACATGCACACAGGAGCCCAGCCAACAAACTCTGAATATCTCTCCCAACTTTTCAACCCCTTTCCGTATACACCTGTCTCATCCAATAAAGCTTATGGGACGAAATAACCTTTTAAAAACTTGGGAAAACCACTCTGCCATGCCATGGAATTAATGTAGTGATGTTATAGCAGTCACACAAAGTACACTATATTGCCAAAAGTATTCACTTCACCCATCCAAATAATCGAAATCGGGTGTTCCAATCACTTCCATGGCTACAGGTGTATAAAATCACAGAGGCCTGCAGACTGTTTCTACAAACATTTGTGAAAGAATGGGTCGCTCTCAGGAGCTCAGTGAATTCCAGTGTGGTACTGTGATAGGATGCCACCTGTGCAACAAGTCCAGTCATGAAATTTCCTTGCTCCTAAATATTCCAGTCAACTGTCAGTGATGTTATAACAAAGTGGAAGCGAGGTGCATAGTGTGCAGAGGTCACCAACGTTCTGCAGAGTCAAACGCTACAGACCTCCAAACTTCATGTGGCCTTCAGATTAACTCAAGAACACTGCGTACAGAGCTTCATGGAATGGTTTTCCATGGCCAAGCAGCTGCATCCAAGCCATACATCACCAAGTGCAATGCAAAGCACACCACCACTGGACTCTAAAGCAGTGGAGACGTGTTCTCTGGAGTGACGAATCGTACTTCTCCATCTGGCAATCTGATGGACGAGTCTGGGTTTAGCGGTTGCCAGGAGAACGGTACTTGTCTGACTGCATTGTGCCATGTGTAAAGTTTGGTGGAGGGGGGATTATGGTGTGGGGTTGTTTTTCAGGAGCTGGGCCTGGCCCCTTAGTTCCAGTGAAAGGAACTCTGAATGCTTCAGCATACCAAGAGAGTTTGGACAATTCCATGCTCCCAACTTTGTGGGAACAGTTTGGAGAGCGGCCCTTCCTCTTCCAACATGACTGTGCACCAGTGCACAAAGCAAGGTCCATAAAGACATGGATGAGAGACGTTGGTGTGGATGAACTGGACTGGCCTGCACAGAGTCCTGACCTCAACCCGACAGAACACCTTTGGGATGAATTAGAGCAGAGACTGAGAGCCAGGCCTTCTCGTCCAACATCAGTGTGTGACCTCACAAATGCGCTTCTGGAAGAGTGGTCAAAAATTCCCATAAACACGCACTAAACCTTGTGGACAGCCTTCCCATAAGAGTTGAAGCTGTTACAGCTGCAAAGGGTGGACCGCAGTCATATTAAAGCCTATGGATTAAGAATGGGATGTCACTTAAGTTCATATGCGAGTCAAGGCAGGTGAGCGAATACTTTTGGCAATATAGTGTACCACTGTGATAAATATTTAGCTACCCAAATACTGCTTGGGTACATCATCACAAAAAGAAAGAAAAAAAAGTCTTGAGAACAACATCTTGAGAAAAAAATTACACACAGCGTGTAATTACTGAAGTACTATTAATGTACTTCATGTACCAGTACTCACCTCTCTCTCCCTGTAGTTGCTGTAGTACTCTGAGCAGCAGTACTATGGTAGTACTTTAGGTGGCAGTGCAGCAGAGAGCTCTTCCTGAAAGACTTTGTACAGTTTGGAGCGGGACATTTGAACTCGTTATGATCCAATTCAATAGAAAGAATCGGAGGAGGCTGCCGCTTTATCACCCTGTAGACTGAAGACAACATTTTTTAAATTTTAAATTTTAATAATGTTAAAACCAGGTCTGAAGAAGGTCTAAACCAACAGACACAAACAAGGACTCACGTGGTTCTCGGCTGAACTTGTGGGTGGTTGGGAGGTGGGCCTGTCTCTCCAGCAGAACTTCTACAGAAAAACCAGAGTTAGACTTTCATATAAGAGTTCTAAACACATCAGGACAACAGGCTGTGATTGGCTGACCTCTGTCAATGGGGGTGGGGCCTTGTACAATGTGATCTCCTGTGATTGGCTGATCTTGGTTGATGGGGGTATGCCCTTGGGTTGAGTTTCGTTCACGGATGTGTTTCCGTTTTGCTCGAGCTGTGGTTAGAAGCTCTGCTCTCCTCTTTCTCTGCCTCTCGCCTACATCCTTAGGCTGTCCCTCCTTGGTCCCATCCTCTTTACTTTCTACCTCTTTGCCCCCTTGGTCATCAGCAGCAGGGTCCTTTCTCTCATCCTCAGGCCCTTCTTTCCTGTTTTCATTTAATTCTGGTAAATTTTCTTGATTATGTTCCTCCTTCACTGTGTTTTTTTCTGAATCAAGTTTTTCATCCCTGTCTCCTAAATCCCTCTCTATATCCTTGTCTCCTATATTCTTGTCTCCTATATCCTTGTCTCCTATATCCTTGTCTCCTATATCCTTGTCTCCTAAGTCTCTATCTCCTAAATCCTTGTCTCCTATGTCCTCCTTTGCTTTGTCTCCTGTGTCCATCTCTCCACTGTACTTTTTTGTATCCTTTTCACCTGTGTCTTCATTTTCTTCCTTCTCTGCCAGTTTCTTCTCTCCTTCCTTCTCTGCCTCTGAGTCACTGTCCCACTCTTCACTTGAATTTTCTAGTTTCCATTTCTGAAAAACAAAACAGACCTCAGTTAGGGGGGCATGGTGAAAGGTTAAGAGGTGAAGGATTTGACAGAAATGTCAAAGTAAAACTATATGCTAGATCTAATTCAACGATATCTACCTCATCATAGGGTTTGATCTTAGTGGGTCTCACTGTACGAATGACTCCATCAAAGAACCTCACAGTGTAGGAATCTAGAACACAACAACTCATAAAAGTCCTGGATTTGTATTACTCACTTCACTTCTGACTTTCTTTTGACCACTCACCATCCTTGTTCACTCTCAAGATTTTGGCCGGATAGAACTTACAATCAGTCCAGCACGCCATCACTTTAGCGCCAACACTGTACAACTAAGAAAACAAAGAGAAAAAAATAAATCACTGAGTGCCTATTTAGAATGCAGAAAAGAGCTAAAGAAATGATTTAGTACTGTTTACAAGCAAAGGAGATATTATAGGATACATAAATATTGTATATTGAATCCTATTTATCTAAATGCATATTACATTATTTATAAAGTGTCTCTCATTTTGAAGACGCAAGGGGGTAGTTAACCTGTTAACGAACTTGTTACTAACTAAATAGTTAAATCCATGATGAGTCTTTTTGTATAAAATAAAAACTAATCCAGAGCTTGCTCTTATTTAATTCTAACTCACCGGTTTCTGGCCAGTCTTGTCCAGCCCTTGTTTCCTCAGACTGACCCGGTCTAGTCCTCTGATGTGGGGGGAGTCCCAGTGAAACCATTCCTGGTACCGCTTGGACCAGCGCCGGTACTGGACAAGGACTTGCTGCTTCTCTGTGTCAAGCTGCTGGATCCTCCCAGAATACCTGTACAAATTCATTCAGGGTGAAGAAATAATTTTTTTGTTTGTTTTTTGTTTTTCTAACTTTACCATTTGTTGTGCTTGTCGCGAGCCTCCAGCTGAGCTCCTACTGCAAATGTGATGCCCGCTCTGTCTGGCGGAGTCTTCATCTGAAATATTGATAATATTTCATGTATATAATTCTTCCCGTTTACTCAATATAGACATGGCTTTATTGTAGGTTTCATCTCAGCTTTGCGTTACAAAAACTTTCTAATAAAAATGCCAGTTATTTCACAGGCATGTAACCTGCGTTATTAACTGCTTTTCATTGAATATGCTTGTAATTGAGCATATTCAATGAAACGATATTAAAAATAACGCAGGCTACATGCCACACACTTTATCAGAAGTGGCTGTTTGCTTAATATGATCCGGAGCAAAAAAAAAAAAAAAGACCCGCCCACAAAACGTGAGCGTGTCCCGCATCTTGACTGGTGATTGGCCAGAATCATTTTGAACCGAGTCCTCATTGGCTGTGACAGCTGTTTGTTAAAGTGGAGTTTGACAGGAGCTAATGCTAACACAGTTTTGTCATTTTTACGACCGTTTGGCTCCAAAAAACTAATGACAGAAAGAAAATGCATTATGACATTTGGATGAGCGAGTATTGTATGAATAGAAGCACGGGAGAAAGCGTTTAAAATGTATTCAACTTTGACTTTAACAGGTTTATTGGAGTCAGAATGTAAGGGCTAAAATGCTAATGGCTATCCGTGGCAAAGTCGCATTAACAGAAAATTAAAGCTGGATTTAAAGCGGATAATTGTGGTTTCAATGACGAATGTAGACGCCGTGAGAGACAGCTAAGGGCTGAGACTGATTATACACCAAAAACAACCGTAAACACCGAAAAATAAAGAGAGAGCTCAGCTTTACCTTTAACTGCTGCTGCACTCCGTTGACGCGTTGCGCATGCGCACAGGATAGGTCACAGAGATTTTTTTATTTTTTTATTTTATTTATAAATTGTTATTATAGTATATAAGACACATTTTAAGGTTTATCCTTACTATTTTAAAACATTAAAACCTTTTAAAACCAAACGAACATTCCTGTAATGAACGTGTGCCACCAGCAGAGTGAGGCAAAGGATCCGGAGCACTGATCCAGAGACAGCCATGGTGTACACCTTCACGCATAGTTTATCACGCGGGTACACGGGCCATTGATCTATTCATGGGTTTCGGCTTGTTTGAGAACTTTTTTTTTACCCTTCAAAATATATAATAGGCCTGTGTAGTTTTAAATTGTTAATTCCCATGGCAATCGTCCTAATTTTTCATTATTTTGAAATCAGCTGATTGGTAGTGGGAACACTGAACATATGCATTACAACATTATGAGTGTGTGTTTTAATGAACTAATTCCCCTTTTCAATTAATTTAAATTGCTCATATTTAAGTTATGCCACAATATGTCATACAATGGATCTTTGTCAGTTCATGACCTGATGAAGATCCACTGATAGAAATTTTGTCATTCATTAAATGCAGTTTGAGAGTAAGTGTGCAGGCTTTGTGTCACTTTCTGTGTTCACTGTAGTAGTCTTGCACCAGTGATGTGCATTTAAGTATACCTTTTACAATAGTCATACAAAACTTAAAGACACACAAGATTTTGAATTTAAATTAGGATACAAAACATGACCTATCTGTGTCCCCACTATGAGGTAGACAAAGCTTTTACTGAAAACAAGTCTAATGCTTATTTATTCTCAGTTACGTAAACACTGGACTTGTTTTTTATGACTTGGACAAATATCCAATGTCTATGTTATAAGTTGGTGTCTTGTTTCCCAGGATGATTATCTACTCAGAAAGCAGAATGAGCCTTGTGAATATCTCATTTGGTGCCCCAGTTTCAATGTTCAAATTCAGTTGGCTTAAACCTAAAAGGCTCTCTGATCTGACTCCTCACTACCTAAACCCCAGCACCTGCAGACAATCATTAGTCAGTGCTAGTGCAGCCTCTGCGGCTCAATGAGTGTATTGGAGGTTCTGAGATTTCACGTGAGACAAGGTCTGTCCATTATACAGAATAAGAAAACGTAATATGTGTCCTGTCATGCAGGTTATGGTACTGGCAACCCATGTTCAGTTTTGAGTCTGTTTTTACAAACAGTTAGAGCTCAAACTATACTGTACCTTTAATCTGACTTTGGACAAATGATCTTAGTTTTCTCTCTTATAATGTACATGGGGTAAAAGGTAGGCTAAAATACAAATATGAGTTATAAATGAAAGGCTGAAATACTAACATCATGGATCAGTATAAGCAAAGAAACATACAGTGACAAACTATCATTCTTGCACACAGGGTTGTGTAATGTTGTTTCCTCATCTCAAACCATCCCTGGAGTTGTGTTTTGTTTTGTTCACTCATGTTTAACACACAAACCCTGCATATTTAGGCTGGGTTCTTCTCTCTAACAGAAAACACTCCTGTGATGTCATGTGGTAATCCAGGAAGTGCTCCACTGTGTTTTTAAACTCCATACACCTTCACTGGAATCATTTGGATCATTTCAGCCATGGAATTGCCACTCTTTACTGAACAAAAATTAAAATGTAGCTGTTAACTTGAAAACTCCTGTTTCATGACATCACAAGGTGGAACAGAACATTCTGAGCTTTGGAGATGTAGTCAGACTAATAATGCAGGATTACTCAAACAAATGAATGAAACAAAACACAACTCGGTGTATGTTTTTGAGGAGCTAACAACATTCTAACATGGTTTAAAGCTCACAAGAACCAATATCTCGTACTATAGGACCTTTAATGTGTATGAACTACTCTCCTCTAACCATAACCCTTGCTGTTGTAGTTGTTTTAGGCTCTTTGTTGTGATTTTCTGTGTATAGTTGTATACTACATGTGTATTCTGAGTGAGAGCAGAGTGGTAGAATGCATGAGTCATGTTGGAATTGAACAACTCCCTTCAGTTGCTCAGGATCACGTTACACACATTCCACAATACAATATAAAACAAGGATATACATTACATAGTTAGCCTATATAATACAACTGTGATGACTGCATTTGAAAAAGCTGAACAAACACAAATGTGAATCATATTATACAACCAGCACACACACACAAATGAGTTACATTGATTTGCATTGGAGACTCATCCTAACTATAACCGTATTTACTAGTCTAACCTTAACCCTTTTAACTCATATCTAGAGTTTAAACCGCGTTCTTGATCTAATCTTGAAACATTGTGTTTAACATGTATTTAGGGTCTATTTCTTCCCCATAAAAGAGGCAAATCTCAATAGTTATATGTATGTGTGGACACAGTCGAATTCCCTACAATGTGATAAATACCCACCCACACACTTACATACAATATCCTACACATTACAACTCTACAGTAGTGGAGGGTGACGAAAAACAAGTAGTAAAATACTGTACTTAAGTTGAATATTTTGGCATCTGTAATCTGTACTTTTACTTCACTACATTTGAAAGCAGATATCTTTACTTTAAATGCCACTACATTTTTGAACAGGACTGGAAAGTAAAAAGTACTTTTCATATGATTTTAGGGTTTATTTTTACCATGTTTGTGGTAACATCCTGACTAAAGCTTTTGACTTCAAGCTTTGACTTTGAGCAAACAAAATAAACACACAGAATTGTAAAGAAATTGAAAAGTTATGTGTTGTTGTTTTTTTTTTTTGTTTTTTTTTTACTTTTATCTGAGTAACTTTGTGCCTCTGTGTCTGTACCTTTACTTCTGTAACAAAACTGAGTACTTCTTCCGCCAGTGCAACGATCTGGCCACTTTTACTCAATACACACAACACTGTAAACAACAACTGCTTAAAAGAAACACACAATACACGCAATATTGGAGAAAAAAAAAAGTCTGTTTACATTTCATGGCTAACTGATCCGCAAAAATGTGACTGTTGAATTGAATGTTTTTTGTATTTTTGTTATTTGTTTGTGAGGCTATAAACAAACCCCAATATTTATGCTTCTTTATACTTCAGAGCACTTTTTATAGCGCTTTCTGAATTGACTACACTTCTTTGCTTTCTAGTTCTGTCTGGTTTTCAAGCATTTTGTAACTTATGAATATTATATATACCTATTTTTATGTACTAACAAGTAAAACTGAGAAAAACAACGAGATTAATCATATCTTCACAAAGTTATTTCAGACTTTTGTTATGGTGAACCATAAAGGAAATAAACATCAGTTATACGTAGTATTGTGGGTCTATCTGAGTCTAAACAGAGCCAGCATTTAGCATCTGTTTGTCTCCAAAAGTTAAATTATGTTGTTTAATTGTGACAGAAAAGACTGGGGTGTGGCTCTCAAGCTACTCTGTTGAAACTTATCTCGGATTTATTGTTTGTTTAATTTGACTTATCAGAATCACATTACTCCAATTTCTTTCTTTATAATGGTCCTTCTTCTTTATCTGAACTAATATTTCATCTTTTTTGTCATTAGGGAGCAGCCTGAAGCCAGAAAATTACCCCTTCATGACATCACAAGGTGGAACAGAGCATTTTGACCTTTGGAAATGTAGACAGGCTAATAATAAAGGATTACTCAAACATGTGCGAATGAAGCAAAACACAAATCAAGGTATGTTTTGGATGAGGAAACAACATTATAACAATACTTAAAGCTCACAAGAGTAAATTTTACGTAATCTAGGATCTTTAAAGAACCCCTGGTCCTCTCACATTCAGCCTGAGCCTCTCCGTCATAATTCACGAAAAAAGTGGAGGGGTTCAACATTATGTGCCAGTCTGTTTAATGGTACAGTGTAGGTGATTTCTCAACTTACACAATGTTTTGTCATAAACACATTTTATTATTTTTGTTGGTACTTATTATATAGTCTAGTATAGTATAGTAGTTTACATTTTGTTCTCTGCATTTTTGGGAACTGTAAATCTAAAACATTGATCTAAAACAGCTTTTGACTTCCTGTTCAAAACTGTAGAGTTTATGGGCCACACCTCTTTGAAGCAGTGAGCAACAGCCAAGCTACGTGTCATTTAAAAACCCTACATGTATCACTCAGAGTCTTCATTAATTAAATAATTGCAACTATGTTCAGGGATGTGGGCAGATAGGGGACAATGATTAAGTGTCTACTTAAACATGTCTGAATCAATCACTATATACTATAATCTGTAACTATGAGTAAGCTTATGATGTGAGAACATAATTTTAACATGATTCAAAGCTCATCACAGTGGATTTTGCAGAATATCTCTGGGGTATATGGGGGTATTAACTGCTAACACATAACACATTTAGATCACCCTGTTATCTTTAATTGTTTTAAAATGCTACATTCACCGAAAACAACATATAAACATGTTTTATAAGTTTCTTTTTTGATGCTCCCCTTTCAGAGCACTTCACCACACCATCAGTGTTCATTCCACTAATAAAACTACCGCACACTGCATCAGGTTTGTGAAGTTGTAGTGTACAGATTTGTATCATGCTTTTGTATATTTATGGAGAACTGTTGCGTAGGAGCATGGTTGACATAGGCTTGTGGGCTGAGCCTTTCACAGGATTGTACTGCTAACTGTAAGGAGGGCCCGGGAGAGATTGCTTAATTATTGAAATATGATAGCATGGACTACATATAAAACCTCTTCAGGCGATCAATTTTGCATAATACCCTGTCTTTAAATATTGCTCTGTTTTATCTTGAGCAGTTGACTTTTATATGTCTGATACTACACCCAGCATCTGCAGAATCTTACATCTCTCCTTCATGTAAGTTTTTTGGATGCCTCTGAGAAGATGAGACAAAACAAAGGTAAAATCTGACGTTTTTGGGAGAAGGAGGGAGGGTAGTGGACTGTGAAAAGTGGCCATTCAAGCCTGAAAACACAACAACAGAAAAACAAAAGAGCATTTGGGGAGAGAGCAGAGAAAAAGTTGGGTGGTACCAGGCGGCGATCGGGAGGAACCGACTCCATGAGAGGGGTGAGTGGGAGAGTGAGGGAGGAGGGGGGCTGCAGAGAGGGAGAGAGAGAAAGAGAGACAGAGAGAGAGAAAGATGGACAGAGAGAGACAGAGGGAGAAAGAGAGAGAGAACTGATGTGAATGTAGTGTCTAGAGAGGAGTGGAGAAAGGAGAGTTGAGGAGTGTGCAGAGTGGTCTTAGGAGTGTGTGTGTGTGTGTGTGGGTGTGTGTGTGTGTGTGTGTGTGTGTGTGTGTGTGTGTGTGTGTGTGTGTGTGTGTGTGTGTGTGTGTGTGTGTGTGTGTGTGCGTGCACGCATGTGTTTGTGTGTGCTTTGAGGGTGTTCTTAGGGGGAGTCTATTTCCCAACAGCAGATATGAGTTATGTTGTTACAGAAACTAGAGCTAAAACAACACCTTCCAAAGACAAATGAAGACAGAATGTGATAGAGAGGTCAGGGAGAGATTTCACAGAGAGGAAAAAAGACAGGAGGATCAGATATTCATAAGGAACTGTTTAACAGAAAACACAAATTAGTTGGCGCTTTCAACATGATTATGAATGCAAATTTTACTCCAGATGCCCCTCCAGACAGAAGTTATCTGCACTTTGGACTGGTGCAGAGGGAGGGTAGGGAGGGAAGGTGAGGTGAGGTGCTCAAAATCTATCCTCAAAAATTTGGAAAAGTGGGGAAAAAAATGCAACTCAAACATGTGTTGAGTTTAATACATGCAGTACCCCGCTCACATGGAACTGGGTGTGAACCAAACTGATCAGGAGAGAGAGGGAGAGAGAGACACAGGGAGGATCCTGTGTTGTTGCAGCTATACTGGACCAGAACCAAGACCAGGGTCCTGCAAATCCAAGTCTAGACCACATCCAAAGCAAGGCAAGGTTCAGAACAGATAACAACCAAGAAAAGGCTTCTCCAAGTCCAGGTTCAGAGTTAGAGACAGGTCCAAAGCAAGTCCAGAAGAACAAAATCCATAAAGACAGGACTGATCAAGACTCCCATTAGAACAGGACCAAGGAGGATCTCCAGGACCAAAACTGAGACCAGGATCAGCCCCAGGATCAAGTATCTTTTAGATCTGGACTCATCTCTGGAGCTTGTGGACTACGTTTCTGAGGATGCTCTTCTGTGATGATCTGAGTGTCCAGAGGAGAACCATCTGGACAAGGACTAGAACGGAATCAGATCTGAAAGCAGGTCTGGACCAAGATGAACTTCTCTCTCTCAGGTATAAAGTCCGGGCTATGATTCCAGGAAAGTCAATAGTCCAGTCCATAGTTCTGGTCCTGGTTCTTCTGGGGTCTCTGGTGCCCGTGGAGGGGGTTCTAAATGAGGATCAGGAGGAACTTCTAGTGGAGCTTCACAACCGCTACAGAGGAGTGGTCCAGCCCAGTGCCTCCGCCATGTTACCTTTAGTAAGTTACAGTTATTAAAAACAAAAACTAAACTCAAAGTACACAGAACATGGTATGTGTTCTCAGTTAAAATGATTCATATTTATCTCCAACATCTGCATATCTGTCTACATCATACATAGAGTTATTATCAATAACCATCAGTGAAATATTTACAGGCTACTCTTAGTGAATTATTGTGGATCTGTCTGCAAAACCCTGTTCTATATAACTAGAATAATATAATAATTCTGAATATATTATTTTTAATTATCTCATAAAATATTACGCTATTGATAATTCTTTTGTGTTAAACATACATTGTATACACCAAACAAAAAATCTGTTTATTTGTACCTGTTCTGACATATACACAATAGTCAGTCCAAAACCGTGCACTGTCACATGTAAAAGGTGTGGTCAGACCTGTAAAAACTACATCTACTAATCATTAGTGATGCGTAAGTAAATTTGGTTTAGAATCTTGATATAATTTATATATTAAAATAATAAAAACGCATGTTTGTTATAATAAAAATTAAGAAATGATAACCTTCATATATGGTTTGAAGGACCATAAACGACTCTTTGAGACTTTATAGTTAATGGGTGTGGCCATTATAGAATAATGCAAGAGGTCAGTACAGTGAGTGGAGGATCCTCTCTGCTGTGAGGGGACATCGTGCTCCTTTGGGCCTCAATGAAACTGAACACACCTAACGCTAATTTAAGGCTGGGTGATCTGACAAAAATTAATAAATACAATTGTTTTAGTCAGTGGGTGTTTTATTTAATCAAATAGATTTTTTTTTCTTAAGTTTTGATGTATTAAAAAAAAAAATGATAATGACAAGGCCCCAGCCAAAGTTCTAAAAATCTAAGATGACCAGAATTATACAGCTGAATGAGTTTGCTTTTGAACCCCACTTCATTGTATGTGGGTTAAAACAAAAATGTTATTAGTTTTTACATAATCAGTAATAAATTCTGGCAGCAATTAGTCACTGAAAATGTGATGAAGACCGATGACACATTTTAATCACCAGTGCTGCAGGCTCCTATTTAATGAGTGAGAAAATGTGATGTTGAATATACTCCTGAGTGTTGTGTGAGACGAGTGTATGAGAGGAGTGAGTGAGTCAGTGTGGGTCTGATTGGTTAATTGGATTTATCAGGCTTAAATATTTGGAGTAAGTCTGTACGAGTCTCTATCTGGGGCTGAGTCACAGCCACAACAACATTGCATTATTAATCAGGACCAAAACCAAACCAGTCTGGACCAGCTTTCAGGACCAGGAACAGCTTTTGTCCAATCACATGCAAACTACTGCTGACTCAAGTCCTTTTATGTTTACATTTTCAGAGGTTGGGGGTTTGAATCTAACTTTCACAGGTTTAACCTGGCCAAGTCACTTTGCCCCTTGCAAATGTAAATATGTGTGATTGGCAGCTGTATGGACCGCAGGTGCAGACTGGCCCCATGTCTGTACCACTGTCACTCCACCAAAGGCATTTTTGCACCTTTAAAGGGCCCATATTATGTTTTTTTCTGATCTATGTTATGATGTTGTTTCCTCATCAAAAACATACCTGACGTTGTGTTTTGTTTCATTCACACGTTTAACACACAAATCCTGTATATTTAGGCTGAGTTCTTCTTTTAACCAGAAAACACTTTGTTCCACCTTGTTATGTCATGTGATAAAACAGGAAGTGCCCTATGGGCCCTATTCCATGGATCTATTACAATAACTCTTCACAGAGGCGCCTGGCTAGTTTCGGTTCTCTCAAAAACTGCGGATCTGCACTTCCCTCTCCATTCTTTGTGTATTGGAAATTAGCCATCATGCTAAAATAAATCTATATTTAAATATTACACAGAGGACAGCAGATTACAAATACATCATCACAGACAGTGTGTTAAGACCTTTACGACAATGTAAATACTTCACCAGAGGAAGTTTCTGTGTGTATAAAAGTGTTTGTGTCTAATGCTAATGATAACTTAATCTAAATGTCAAAATAGAACACAAAACAACTTTATGAAAATACATCTAATGACAAGTCGATTGTTTTTCTGCTATTTTAACATCAGTAATTCATTTTAATTTCAGTTAGCACTAGCTAACACACAGAAGCTTCTCCCTTTAAATACAGATTTATTTGAGCACAATTCGGCTATTTCCCGATACAAATCAACGGAGCAGGAAGTGCAGCTCCACAGTTTGGAGAGAAGTGGAATTGGCCAGGGCATGGATCTATAATAAGATTTTATTATAGTTCTATGCAATAGGGCCTATTATGTTTTTAAACTCCATACACCTTCACTAGAATTATTTGGATAATTTCAACCCTGGAATTTCCAATCTCTACTGAAGTAAAGGTAAAAAGCTTCATGACGTCACAAGGTGGAACAGAGCATTTTGAACTCTGGAGATGTAAACAGGTTAATAATAAATGATTTCTCATACCTGTGTGAATGAAACAAAACACAACTACAGGTAAGTTTTTGATGATACAACAACATTCCAACACGACTAAAAGCTCACATGCGTCAATTATGAGTAATATAGGACCTTCAAAGAATAACAAGGCTGTGAATGAGATTGACACTAGTTTAGTCCTGACTTAGTTTTATTTTAATATTATAATGTTTATGGAGGGCGTCGCCTGTTGCTAGGTGGACTGAGCTCTGATGACATCACTGTGAGCACGTGTAGGGTCCCTCCAGACTCCAGAACCTAATGGGAAACACATGGAGCTGTTTGTAAAATGACATTCTATTCAGCGGACTCCACCTAAAGCAGTCCAGGACCTAAACCAAATCCAGACCCAGGAAACGAACCGGGTCCAGTTCAGGTCCAGAAGAACTTGGACCAAAACCATGACTGTAATACCATGACTAACTCGAGATGAGAAATTGATAAATGAACCCAAAATATGCGCTTCTTCCAAGTGGATGAGTTATTTGACAGAAGAAGTGACAATGTAAGGTGCAAAGCAAGAAGAAATCTGTGTGTGTGTGTGTGTGTGTGTGTGTGTGTGTGTGTGTGTGTGTGTGTGTGTGTGTGTGTGTGTGTGTGTGTGTGTGTGTGTGTGTGTGTGTGTTCCTCACTGCAAAAATCTTTAAGTTTTTTGGTCTGGTTCAGTCTTGATGTTTGTGGTATGAGTGCATTGTAGTCTGGGAGTGAGATCAGATGGTCTCAGAGGGTTTGGGAGTGGCTCCAGATGTTTTTTAGGACTTTAACTCAAACTGAATAAAATGGTGACATCACAGTTTCATAACTATACAGCTGAGTCCTGTGGAGAGAGATGAACTTTTGAATGAAACGAAATGTTAGGGCTGCACATGTATTACAATCAAATAGAAATCGCAAAGACTGCAGTTATTCAGATATTATCATGTCCCCTGTATATCAAAAATCAGTGTTTTTAATACAGAAACCTTGATGTTCCTAGTTTAAACATTAGTGCTGAAATGCATGGGTTGATTGTTAGTTTTTCAGTTTATATGTCAGTGTTATTGCAATTAAGCTATTTATAATGTGCATTCTGAGCACTCGTCAAACACATAATCACAAATGTAATCACAACTGCAATACTTACAGAAAAAAATACAGAAAAATCACAAGAATATACATATTTTATCAAAATTATGAAGATTAAAACAGAATCACTTGTAAATGTGATCATATGGATTACAGATCTGCTCATTGTCTTTGAAATCCCTGCTTTGACATTATAATTCTAGCATTTATTTACATTGAATTCCAGGTGTTTGTCATTGCCACCAGAGGGCGCCACGCTCCAACCTGAAGATTCTAGCTTGGTTTGTGCACGTGTTTACAAACCAGCCTTAACTGAAGACACATTTTATATCCCTGGCATTTTCTTGATGTTTTTTGGATCTAACTTGCCTGTGTCTGTTTTGAGTTGTGAACTGTTCAGATCTGACCCACTCCTCTCCTGTATTGCAATGTTGTCCTCTTTCCTTTTCGCTATGACAAACCTTACAGGACTTTATCCATTGCAAACAAAAAAATAATAATAATAATCAAACTACCAGTGCAAACAACGATACTGCTGCTCAAAGTGTGTTAGTTGAGACTGAACCCCCACTTTTAAGTAAACAGATGTCTTTACCAACTGTGTTTAAATGTCTCCTTCTGTCTTTCACAGAAGTGGGATGGGAACTTGAAGGTTGTGGCTGAAAAATATGCAGCTACATGTGTGTGGAACCATAACCCAGATCTCGAGGACACTGGGGAGAACCTGTATGTCGGAACCGGAGAGCTGGATCTGGAGAGGGCTCTGGAGAAGTGGTTCTTAGGTCAGAAAAAACTACCTTCATGTCTTATAACTCAAATTTAGAACAGGTTTATTATCCCATGTACTGATTGAGATGTAGACATGCAGTGCAGCAGAGTCTTGTTGAAATGACGTATAATTCTCTTGTTTTGTGCAGAAAAAGCGGATTATAGTTACTACAACAACAGCTGTGAAGAAGACAAGATGTGTGGACACTACACCCAGGTCTGAGCTTTAAACCAACCCCTTAAACCGCAACCAAACGGGACTTGAACTGGACTTAAAGTGGGATTAAACACATACGCCACATTTCAAACAGAAAAGCTAAACTGGGCAGTATCTGGAGGACTAAAGTGAGAGTAAGGAGGGAGGAGAGGTTTAGAGGTATTAAGGAACAGTGTGTTTGGTCTTACATGGATCCAGCCTTTAAACTCTGCCCCTGCAGCCAGGTGTTGGGAGTCAAACAAACCTGGCTGTAATGAGGGCAGTCCTGTGTGATGTCTTGAAATTGTCAGCACCAGCACAGACTAAGGCTTTTTTTTTTATTCCCAAAAAATGACTGGGCACAGTAGATAATGCTATTATAACATCATATGCACAGTTAAAGGTGCAAAAAAAGGTGGAGGGTCTGTCAAATGCTTTTCTCCATGGAGATGTTATTGCTTTAATAGAAATAGGCCAAGTTACAGGTCAGATCTGTGGAGAGGCAACCCCGCTCACAGTCAGAAAGCCTGTTTTTTTTAGGTATTTTTGAGCTGTAAAACCACCTGTAATTGAATAAATGTAAGGTAGAGCTGTAACATCTCCGTAGAAACAAGCAAGTGATGGACCCCCAACCGAAAAATTACACAGTGCACCTTAAAGTAGCAAAAAAAAAAAAAAAAAAGTAAATTTAGTGTTTAGTTCCACTTTAAAGAGACTTGAATATTTTGAATGTGTGGACACTTATTAAACTCCAACTTCCCCAAATGATGTTACCACCATTCACCACAAGGGGTCTAAAGTACCTTGAATCCCTGGATGTTGTTTTATTTGTGTTAACATTGTCCTTTTAGATGGTGTGGGCGGACACACACAGAGTGGGCTGTGCAGTGCATCTCTGTGCTCAGATGGAGGGACTGGGCTGGACTGAACCTACGCATTTCCTTGTTTGTAACTACTTTCCCGCGTAAGATTATACTAGTATTACCTATCTACTGAAGTGCCAATAGTTAATTCTGAAAATCTACTTCCTCTTGTAATGATTGAAGGTCCTATATTACACAAAATTGACTCTTATCAGCTTTAAGCCATGTGGTAATGTTGTTACTTCATAAAAAACATACCTGGAGTTCTGTTTTGTTTTATTCACACATGTTTGAGTAATATTTTATTATTAGTCTGTCTACATCTCTAAAGCCCAAAATGCTCTGTTCCACCTTGTGATGTCATGTAGTGATAGTTTTCAAGTTAACAGCTACCTTTTACCTTTTGTTCAGTAAAGATTGGCAATTCCAGGGCTGAAATCATCCAAATGATTCTAGTGAAGGTGTATGGAGTTTAAAAACACAATGGAGCATTCCTTGTATATGACATTACAAGGTTTTCTGTTTGAGAAAAGAACTCAGCCTAAATATGCAGGGTTTAAACAATGTGAATGAAAAAAAAAAACCTTCAGGTATGTTTTTGATTGTATTATAACATAGATCAGAAAATAGTGTAATATGGGCCATTTAAACAAATTGGCCTATGAAACATTCTGCTCTGCTCTATGTGTTTCTATGCACACGCTTCCAGTGGGAACTACGAGGGAGAGCGCCCTTATGTGGAGGGAGACTGGTGCTCTCAGTGTCCAGAGAATTTTCAGAGCTGCTTGAACAACCTCTGTGGTACGAATATTTCATCACACCACCAAAACACCAGTGTGACCATTTTCAGTTTGAACACACATTCACCTACCACACCTGTTTGTCCCAAGTCACAGCTCTGCTCCAACACGCATGTTTGTACTCCTACAGTACAAACAGTACAGTTGTGACTTGCAAGAAATTTTGATTAATAGTCTAGAACTAGTAAAGCAAATTATGAACTCATTCTGTCCGTCCTTGTTGTGAGAGACAGAGAATTCTCCTTCAGGTTTGAGTTTAAATGTGTTTGTTACTTCCAGCTCCTGAAGTAGAACCTACAGAACTAGAACCAGAAGAGGAGACAACTCAGGCTGGAACAGAAGAAGATCCAGACTCAGTGACAGACAGGAGCCACACCTTCACTGACTCTCCTGTAGACTTGGTTCAGGAACCTACCCAGAAGCAAGACCAAGACTCAGACAAAAATCCAGATGAGACAGAGCAAACACCAGTGCAGGATACAGACCAGCCAAATGAGACCATAGAGAAAGAGGCAGCGGTCCCCCCTCCAGCAACAGAGTCTATTCCACCAGAACCATTGGTCACTACAGCTCCTGAAGAAACTGAGACTGGTCTAAAAACTGAAACAGAGACTGGACTCAAGATTGAACCAGAGACCCCTAAAGAAGATCCCACAAGAGGTCCAGCAGGGGGCGCTGGGGTCCACATAGAAGAGAAACAGAAGGTAACTCTGTTAATCTTAAGCTTGTTTTATTCAATGTGGTCACACCAAGCCAACTGATCTCTAGTGCATTTTGTGCTTGCTACATTCAGTCATATTTAGTATCTGTAAACACGGCAGCATTTCTTATGGAAAATTTATTTTAACTTAAAAAAAGAATAAAATGTATAAACATTTTTTTTACTACCTTGTCAGTGTTCAATCTCATCTCATCTCTGAGCTAAGCAGGTTTGGCACTTGGATGGGAGACCATGGGAATACCAAGTGCTGTAGTGCGGCGGCAGCGGCTCCAGTGCAAACTGTTGTCGTGTCCTTGGGCAAGACACTTGACCCATCTTGTCTTGTTAGTATGAGATATATAATATACAGGGGATTTGATGTCTGCTAAACACAGCTGAATGGACAAAGATCAGGACTTCACTTTAGTCACTGAACACTCGAGACAGTTATTGGCTTGGTGTTTCCAAACTTGGCACTAATTAAAACAGTATTTAACTGAATTCCTGTTTGCCCTCAGACCAGTGAAAAGGCTCCTCCTTCTCACCCTCACACTACAGCCCCTGGTCCTAACACCCAGCCTCCTGAAAACCGGGGGCAGAAGCAGAAGGGGCCGGTGGAGAAACACAGACGAGATGAGAGTATGGCCTCTGCACACTCTATGGTCCTCTCTGGGTCCTGGAGCCTGGTAGTTTTATGGATATGTCTGCTCCTCCTCTGAGTGAGCTTTAGTTTCCTCTCCCTGAGATCCACACCTCTGGGATCTCAAAGCTGAACTCAGTAGATTTCAAGGCCATACAGTGACAGAATGGTTAGCTAGCGCTTTAGCCTCCCGCTAAGACCGTCCCCCGTTGGATTCCAGCAGGGGAAGCATTTTCTGAGTGGAGATTCATGTTCTGCTCCGGTTACCTCTGAAAACATGTGCAATAGGGTCCCCACTGGCACCAGGAGTCCCCTGACAGTACTAAATCTCAGTGGGAATATCCTGGCTCAATAAAAATTTTTAAACCACATTTTTCACTGTGGAGTGCCCCCTACATTTCAGAGTAGGCATATTCTATAATAGTAGCATTATAACCATCAAACAGTTGAAAGGTAAAATGTTTGAGTTCTGCTTTATGACCAGCATTCTCTTTTTGTTTTATCTCGCCTTCCTGTCTTGTGTTGTTTTGAGTTTTTTTGTTCTGTTGTTTTAATGTAATGACTCTTAACTGGACTCGGTGTAATTGCAGTAAACTGTACAGACTGTAAATAAACATTAGTTAACTATAAAAACTAAACCATTCCTGTCGTTTATATAAAAACTGAATCTTAATAATGATGGAATTTTGTCTTTTTGAAAAAAAGAAAGTGTGTTATTTAGTGCTTACACAGCTTCTCCTTTTTCATTTTCTAGTTTGTGACAAAAAAAAAGGTCTTTAGACTTGGATCGTATTGTCTCATTGTAAAGTCTCATTGTAGTTAGAGTTGTATTTAAGAGCGTCCTGAGTACAAGCTATTACTATAAACAGTGTTATAATGTGGTTTAAACAGTATAACTCTAATACATAGCTCAACAATTTGTATTTATCTCATTGAAATCAGTCAAAAGTATAGAGGTCACATTGGCAATTGAAAGTTATTTAATTAAAGCTACACTGCGTAAACATTTCTAGCGGAGGTTCCACCACCTGCTTATCTCCATGGAAATACAGTATTATTGCTTTTTCTAGTATGTTCCACAGTATAGATTAAGCCTATCTATCACAAGACAAGCAGGTAACAGCACTACGCTACGTTACAATTCAGATCTGTGGAGAGTCGCCCCTATTCGCAGAAGGAACTATTGTATTTTTGTATATGTATATGTTTAATGTCATACCATGGAACATTCCAGGCAAAGCAACAACATCTCCATGGATACCCTCCACTAGAGAAGTTGCGCCCTGCACCTTTAAAGGACATAGGTCTTATGACAGTGATTATGTGGCTCTTTGGACTCCACCTCCCATGATTCCATTCATTTGTGTGCCTGGTGCGTGCTGGGAGCTGCAGTCCACAGCAGCAAACAGTGCATTGTGGGGGAATCTCAGTTTGAAAATGAGACGCACTCAGCGCAGGACGCACGCAGCTGGCTCCAGTCTGCGTCTCCCTGGACCTGGATCTAGACTTGGACTTAGACTTGGATCTGTGTGTCTCCTCTCCTCCTCTCCTCTCTCCTTACCTTGTCTCCTTGTCTCCTCGTCTCCTCTCCTCGTCTCCTAGGCTGAATGTGCAGAGATGGGCTGCAGATTGAGTGTGAGCAGAGGCAGGAATCGGGTGAGTCAATCTTTTCAAGAAGCAACACAATCACAGAGCAAACACAGCACTCACACATTTTAGAAAAAGAATCGTCACAATATACCATTTTGCATAAAGGGAAGGATCCAGATTTGCCTACAGTATAGTGATGGTTGTGACGCTGTATTTGAATCCAGTGGGACAGTGAATGACAACAGTGAGAGTGACAGCTGAATTGTTTTACACAGAGAGGAGAGAGGTGAGGATGTGGAGGCTCAAGTCTGACTGTCAAGTGGGCAGAGGAGGAGATGTTAGTATTGGTTTACTGATTTTGATCTGATTTAGTGCTGATTTACTCCTGATTTCTAGTTTGAACCTGTTTAAAGGTCCTATATTAGGCTAAAGTGACTCTTGTGAGCTTTAAGCCATGTTATAATGTTACCTGGTCAAAAACATACCTGGAGCTGGGATTTGTTTCATTCACACGTGTTTGAGTAATCCTTTATTATTAGTCTGTCTACATCTCCAAAGCTCAAAATGCTCTGTTCCACCTTGTGATGTCACAAAGCAGTAGTTTTCAAATTAACAGCTATCTTTTTTACCTCTTGTTCAGTATAGTTGGGCAATTCCAAGGCTTAAAATTATCTAAATTATGCTAGTGGAGGCATAGGTGTAACTTTTAAAACACAGTGAAGCACATGACATCACAAGGTGTGATGGAGGAGTGTTTTCAGTTTGAGAGAAAAATTCAACTTAAAATGACTGTGGGTTAAGCATGCGTGAATGAAACAAAACACAACACCAGGTATGTTTTTGATGAGGAAACAACATTATACCATAGATCAGAAAATAACATAATATGGGGCCTTTAAAGGTGCACTATGCAAAATGCTTGTCTCCATGGAGATGTTTCTGTGTAGGCATTAAACTTATGCTCCTATCTTACATCTGAGGTACAGATATAATGTGAATAATGTGCCTCTTGTGTCTGCAGAGATAGGTCAATTTAATGCCAAACTGTGGAACATTCCAGGCAAAACACCCTCATGGAGAAAAGCAGGTACCAGAAAAGTTAATTCAAATATGGTTAGGATGCTTTCACATTTCCATTCAGTCCTGATACTTGCTTTGGTCCTGCTCTAGTCCTGGTGTAGTCCTAGTCGGGTCTAGGTTTAGTGCTGGGTCTACTTTAGCACCAGTTTAGTCCCTGTTCGGATGTGGCGATTTGGTGTGTGTGAAGTTATTCTGACGAATGCGATATTCTGATCCTAAATCCTTTGGACAGACGAGTATATGGAAGGGCATGGATCTAGTCCTGGTTTAGTCCTGTATTTTTGTGTGTATTTTGTATAAAGAGACTGGGTGATGATGATAAGCTCGGATGGAGGAGCCTGAAGCTTTTGGGGAAAGCTCAGACAGAAGTCAAAATTATGGGGTGTAACCACATAGATTAAAATACATTTGCTCATTAGGGGCTTGTCTAATGCAACACAATCTGCTCTATGATTACTGAGAGTCAGTGTGAGTTCTGGATCACTGCAAATACTCAATACTGATTTTGATACCCAAATTTTAAAAGCTCTTTTTTAGACAATATTGTAATTTTTAAACACAAAATAATCTTATTTCTTTAACATACCATATGGTTTTATACTAGCTCTGATACAGCGCAAGATCGTTCTAAAACTGTTCAGGGAAGGTCCAATTTTATCTTGTTGATGTGACTTTTTAGTACTTGCTCAAACGAGTACTGGTTTTAGTATGGATTAGCTATCCAATTTTCGTTACTTTTGTTGACAACCCTAATCTCTATACTGAAATGCTTTTTTATTATTAATTTTATTATTAAAGGCTCTTGTGAGCTTTACGCCATGCTATAATGTTGTTACCGCCTCAAAAACCCCAGAGTTGTGTTTTATTTCATTCACACGTGTTTGAGTGAGCCTGGTTTATTGGTCTGTCTACACCTCAAAGCTTGACAGTGACCTTGAGTTCAGTAGAGATACGGCATTCCAAGGCTAAAATGAACCAAGTGATTCTAGTGAAAATGTTTGGAGTCTAAAAACACAGTGGAGCTCTTCCTGTATTACCATACGACATCACAAGGTGGAACAGTGTTTTCTATTTGAGAGAAGAACTCAGCCTGAATATGCAGGTTTTGTGTGAATTAAACAAAACACAACTCTGGGTAGGTTTATGATAAGGAACCAACATTAAATCAGAAAATTGTGTAATATGAGCCCTTTAATACTCTCAAATGTGGAAGTGTAAATTAGTCTTGGAAATCTTGGAGGGCGGGTGATGTTGACTCAAGGCAGTTTCACAGCTAGAGAAGAGACAAGAAACTCGGTCACTCTCTTGTCTCTGAGTGTGTGTGTGTTAGAGCAGTGGGCTGTCAGGTCACATCACTGTCACATATTCAGATCCACTCAGCTGTACTGCTCTGTGCTCTCCAACACAGTGGACAACACTAGACTACGTTTCCCACAATCCACCAGCACCGCCCCAGAGCACAGCTGTACTGCCCTGTGCTCTTTAACTCACTGGAACGCATTAGCCTGAATCCACCTCCACAGCGCTCTCTGTTCACAATAGAGATTGGGGATGTTTTCAAACCTCAAGTTATTTTGGGATATCTGGGTAGAAAGTAAAAACAAATGGCCTGCCATGGGGATGTTATTAATTTAATATTCCACAGAATGGCATTAAATCCAAATTTGTTGCTTAAAAATATCTTGAAAAGCATGCATTCTTACTGTGAGTGGGCTCACCTCTCCACAGATCTGACCTGTGCTGTGCTTGGCCTGGTGTTGCCACCTGTTTGTCTTCAAGGAGGTGGAAGTTTAATGCCATACTGTGGAACATTCCAGGCAAAGCGATAACATGGAGACAAGGTTGTGAACTGCCATCAGAAAAGTTACATAGTGCATTACACAGTGGGACCTAAACTCCTTCCACAACCACATTTCAAATAGAGCTGCTAAACTGTGCAGTGCCTGTGGACTAAAGAAAGGAATGAGCAGGAGCGGGGTCTGTGGGTATAAGGAAGAGTGTGATTGATCTAACAGGTATCCACACTTCAAACTCTGCCCCTGCAGCCAGGTGTTTGTAATCAGAAATACTGGGCAGTGCTGTGTGATGTCACCAAGTACTTGAAATTGCAATGGCCACTGGAAGCAGCACATACTCAATGCAAATATATAACCTTGCACAGCAAGATGGATTCTCGTGATATTTGTGAGTTTACAAACTCATGAGAATCCATCTTGGTCCCCTCTGGTGCGATAGGGCCCGACAGGTGGTGAACGACTAATCACAGAAAAGCGTTGAAGTTTGTGCGGAAGCCAAACGCAAAGTGCTCAAGCGAACCAAAACAAACTGGCTGACAGAAGTACTTCAGGTAATCTTAGCATCAAAACAGACTTTTTGTTTGTGAAAAACATGCAGCAGGTAAGCACTTTGTGCATTTGTGGACAGGAAAGATGTTTGCTCTTTTCTGTCAACTGGATTTAACTAACATTAGATTTTTCGGCTTGTGCTTCAGATTCAAATAGTTGTCATGACGTGCCGCATTTTCCAGTAACTTTCAGTGAGAGCCATCCCAGATTGATAGGTCAGCAAATATACCTAGTTTGTATAATTGCAAAAATGCCAAAAAATAGTACCATAGTAGTAAATGTAATGTTAATGTTTAATGTTTAGTTCCACTTTAAGTTTATGCTTAACTACATTGAAATATTGACCTTCTGCAACATTTTTTCATGCATTTTATTTTATTTCAGGCCCTACACTTGTATGTTTCTGTGTTCCACAGCCTAAGCCCCAGCCCTTGCGGCGCTCCCATGGCCCTGAAGAGCTACACTTCCGGGATGAATTTGGTCAACCAATCACAGTCCAGCTTGAAGAGAGAGGGCGGGGCCAGTACAGACCAATGGAAGCTCATTGGGAGATGAGTCAGACTCAGAGGCCATGCTACAGTGACCCCTATATTCCGCCTGACCTTTACCCCTATATGTCACATGACCAGTTTCCCACCCCCAGCTGTGTCCCCAGTGTGTCCTACAGCCTGGACCAAATGGACCAGATGGACCCCGACTGGCTTCAGACCCAGGTACAGCCTCTTGGATTTCAGGTGCCACGTTTAATCATGTGGTATTTCACAAATGTGGTTTTTCGGTTCAATCAAGAAATAGTTTAAGTTATATAATATGTGGAGATGGGGCTTTAAAAGGCATTTGACTTCTGCCAGTATTGTATAGATAAAGTCTAGTATATGTAATCTGAGATGTGTTTTAGCACATTTTTGCTGACCGCTTAGACTGCAGGACGGGGATCAGAACCAAAACATTCAAAAGTCAGAGTGTTGATCAGTCACTAACATTCTCTATCATTCCTGTTTCTTCTCAGTTCGCGTGCCCCTGGCCTCCACCAGACCTCAGGCCCGATCCCGCCATGGATCTGGACCAGGTTCAGCCTGGTCCTGGTCTGGTTCCAGACTTCCCCTGTAGTTCCTCTCAGTTCCTCAAGGGGATGCTGCTCTCAGAGGCAGAGACTGATATTGTGTCATCACTCCCAGGCCACACCCCTTCATCTCGTGGCTCCTCCCCTTCAGATTCTATGACATCGTCTTTGACCTCAGAGCCCAGTGATTCAGGCTTCCACAGTGTCAGCACTGCAGGTCCCGCCCCCAGAGCTGCAGGCCCCACCCCTAGAGCTGTCGGCCCCTCCCCCGGACATCATCGCCCGCATCTTCAGAAAGGACGCTGGGAACTGCAGTCAATCCCTGAGAACTGGAGGTGAGTCAGAATAGTTTACATTCAAAGTTTCACAATAAACCAGTGTTATATAAGATGATTTTCAATGATGTGACTTTTGCTTATGATACCATGTTGGTAAAAGTCCTGCGTCACTTGCAAGTGAATATTATTGTTCTGTAATCCTGTGATCAAATGAAGTAACTTGTAATGAGTCTTACTGTGTCTGGTTTTTAGCCCTGCTCCTCACTATACACATCAACAGTCGGACCAGAGGGGATTCTGGGAGATGCAGTCCATCCCAGAGTCAGGGCCCAGGGCTAGCTGCAGTGTAGGCAACAGTACCACAACAACAGTCCACTTTCACCGTCCAGAACGCAGCCCCACGTCTCCACGACAACACAGCCCCCGGTTACAGCGACAACGCTCACCTGCGACCACACCCCTCGGTCAGTGAGTCAGTTGTACTGTGTGCGCTCTGTGTGTATACTGATTCAGGTGTCTGTTGGGTCTATCATGTCTCTGATTCTATTGTGTCAATAACGCTACAGAACTCTATTGTTGTGATGATCTATAACAATAATTTTTCCATAGGCTGTCGCACTGAGCCTTGCCAGAGGAGAGCGTTCTGGCTGCAAGATGGATCCAGAACTTTAACAGAACCAAACCGAAGCCAGACTTTCACCAATCTGAGCCAGAATCAGAACCAGCATCGAAGGAGAGCCAGCCACCCCTGCACTCTTCAGGCTTCAGAGAGTCGGAACTCCCAGAACGGTCCATCTGAGACCAGGTCTAACCAGACCAGCACTGCACCTAGGAGGAGCCTAACCAGAACCAGCCAATGGGATCGGAGCTTGACCCATGACAGACAAACCAGCTTAAACCAAGACCAAAATCAGGACTTCAACCAAATCCCCCAAAACCCTTCTACATACACGACCCGATCCAGAGATTCCTTGGATCAAGTCTTCGCCAAACATAACAGGAGCAGAGACCTTAGCCTGGACCAAAACCATCACAGTCCTCTGACTCGGACCTCCCAAACCCTCAAAACTAGGTCCAACCGAGAGACCACACCTCAGTTTTACAGCACAGTCCAATCCAGTCCCAGATCGCCCAATCAGAGGCCACTTCGGAGGCATCGAGCTCCACGATTGGTCCATCAGAGGAGTGATGTCACCACTGATGAAGAGTTGTTCCCACCTCCCCAAGACCGCCGCAGACCAGGTCACAAAACCCGGATCAGATCCTCCCAGAGTCGTTCTGGGCCAGACCAAGATCCACTTATGGTCCTGAGAGATCAGAACCTGGACCGCATCAGGACCAGGCAGATTCTTGACGAGTGGACCACCATTGAAGAGCTGCTGAGCCATGGGACCAGAACAGAAAATAGAAGCAAGGGCTGGCCCAGTCCACTCCTGTCTGTCACTACAGTCTGATGAAACCAGACCAAGTACCAGAACCAGGACTGTCTATACCAGACCAGAACCAAGGCTAGAACCAGAGCCAAAACTGAAAACATGGAAATAGCACCTACAACCTGTGTTTACACATATCAGATGAAGATCAGAACCAAGTCCAAACCTCATGTGGATCAGAACAAGATCTAATGCTAATGAGAACTCTATGACTGTTTCTAAAGGAGAGGAAACGGGTCCTGGACTAAACTGTGAATAAATATGTGAATACGCATACTGTCAACTGAAATTCAGATTAAGACTAACGACACTGCAAAAAAGAAATACTTCTACATGAGTTCATATACATCTTGATTTGAGTAGTTTTTTAGTGTGTCACAAATCCAAACTAATCAAACCAACACACATTCTGCTGTCAGACAGGTGTAAATATTCAGGTATAACTCTAGATCAGATGTGACTGTGAAAGAGAACAGTAAAGTTTGCCCAAAAGGCTCAGAGATTCATGTAAGCTAAGGAAAGATATGTTTTAACAGCAATATAGGCTTATATATATTTTTATCAAATTCAAATAAAATTAAATTAAAAGTCAAAACATTAGAACCATGTCCTAACCATGTCAAAATCTGAACCCAGGTTTGGTTCTGGAACCATTGGGAACATTTTTATTTATTTTATGTAATTCATTTGGTGTGTGGCCATTTTACTTGACCTGGAGCTGTCAAATGTGTCTATATACGTAATTGCCATGACGAGCAGCACCACCTCCTCAGACATCTCGCTTCTCCCCATCTGGACAAAGATGGCACTACAGCCTGAGATTCTCTCATTAGAGGAATCTCGCCATCACACTGTGTGCATCTTGCAAAATTTACTCCCATCTTTATGAAACATGTATTCACAATTCTGTTGACTGCTACCAAAAAAAAAAAAAAAAAAAAAAAAAAAATACACATTGTACACCTGGCAAATTAGAGTCCCAATTCCTTGCTCTAAAACAGTATTTTTCTGATGCTAGTTCACAGTTGTTAAAGATGACTGAGGTGAGAGTGTGGTCCAGCTCATTCTTTCACTCGTTTCCATCCGAGTGTCTCCATGGTGACTGTCTGAGCGTCTCCACGGTGACCGCTGCATCACAGTTTCCACAGCAACACTTTGACGACTCCATCACTGTCGTCGTCATTTAACCACCTCGTCAATTCAGCAAGTTCACAAAATCATGACCGAAACACTATTTAGCAGTTATTTTACAGTTACTAAGATCCAGGCTCAGCTCCAGTCCACTGCTCCTGAAAGGTGCAGTAGATGAAGAGAAATATTACTGCAAAGAAAATCCAGCAACAATAACACATAGTACCATAGTGAATCAAAAAATGTGTACAGTATAGTGCTTAGAGGGAGCAGATCTCACTCAGGACAGAATCCAGCTTTATTTGATATTCCAGATCAGCACTAAAACATCCCTTTACTGATCCTTTGTGGCTGAAAATAGTACCTTTGTGTCAGCTAGAATATGAAGCAAAATGTTCTGCTGTTTGAGGCTGTTTGTGAACCTAATTCAACCTGTATGTTGCTAACAAACTGTGGTAAAATTATGTACAGGCATGCAGTGCAGGTAATTACACAAATTTAATGTTTCATCTCAACTGTAGTTATTTACAGATGGAGTCTAATAAATCACAAATATTATGCTAGTAGTGGCACATCACAGTGACAGAGGAGCAGTTCATATCAGGATGAAAAGGGTTTGTTTGTGGTATTTTTGTAAATAAATCTGTTTTAATTTAAGTCTAAATTCTCATGTAGTTTATGTTTTATTTTTTAAAATGCCCATATTATGCTATTTTCTGATCTATGCTATAATGTTATTTCCTCATCAAAAACATACCTGGAGTTGTGTTTTGTTTCATTCACATGTTTTAGTACACACAAATGCAGCATATTTAGGCTGTGTTCTTTTCTCAAACTGAAAACACTCTGTTCCACCTTGTGATGTCATGTGGTAATACAGGAACTGCTCCACTATGTTTTTAAACTCCATACATCTTCACTAGAATAATTTGGATAATTTCAGCCTTGGAATTGCAAATCTCTTCTGAACTTAAAGTAAAATGTAGCTGTTAACTTGAAAACTACTGCTTCATGTTATTGCAAAGTGGAACAGAGCATTTTGAGCTTTGGAGATGTAGAAAGACTAATAATAAAGGGTTACTCAGACATGTGGGAATGAAACAAAACACAACTCCAGGTATGTTCTGGGTGAGGTAACAACATTGTAACATGACTAAAAGCTCACAGGAATCAATTCTATGTAGGAGCTTTAATGTCAGCTATAGTATTGTGACTGGAGTATTACTAGTCAATGGGAATGATGACACAACCATACCCCTCCACTTCCCAGATGAACGCTTAAATAAATACATTGTTTAAGAAAAATAAAATAGACTTTATTTAACTTTAAAACAAATGTAACACACATCATCTTTAAATACAAACAAGCATGTCTTTTTAGGTTCAGTCCCAGTTTAATTTTGGTTCACAGGTGTTTTAGTTGTTCTCAGTGAAGACTTGTCCCTTAACTGCAAGTCTTGAGCTGAAGGGCTGAACTGGACATCTAAGGTTTGAGCTCTGTGATTGGCCAGTAGTTGATGCAGTGGGCTGACCCAGTAGAATATTCCTGATCTCTGATTGGTCAGACTCATGACTATGGCAGCAGTACAGAGCAGCAGCATCGATGGGATGGGCCTCAGTATTGAAAATGTAGGCTCCTGTTAAAAAACATTCTAGTAAATTGTGCTTGTAAATACTACACAACTCAAATGTGTTTGAAAGTAACTCACCTGTCCCAAGCACACACCTTCCAGAAAACCCGCCCCCTTCTTCCCATGGTCCACCCCCATGCAGGAAGTGGGTGGGGTCAAAGAGCAGGTAAAGGTATTTAATGGTCTCTGCCAAAAAGAAGGACTCCATCCTGTTGTCCAGTTGGTGATCCCTCAGATCTTTCACCTGACACAGATTGTATCAAAGTTTATGTATGATTCTGTAGGATCATAACAGCAGTAGTAGCAACAGTATAGGTTAGGGTTGGGGGCCTATTTTTTTTTTTTTTTTTTTTTTACAGTACTAGTACTAGTACAGTACTAGTACCTGAACAATACTTTTTTCAGTACCTTGAATTGACTTTATCCATGTCAGAACTAGTCTTAACATGGTATTATAAGAAACTACTGTTAATATTAATTGATAATTATACTTTATAAATAAACAGAGATACCACAGTGGTATCTTAACATTACCCAGCCCTAGTAATAGTAGAAGTAGCTGTAATAGCACAACTCTCACCGAGGCATATCCACACGGTGTGCGGCTGATCTTTTCGATGGACTCCAAAGCATCCAGGCCCATCTGCAGATACATGTGATCCCCAGTGGCTCGGAACAAGTACATTGCACTTTCTATCAACTCTGAAACCCCAAATATGTTTAAATACATCACATTTTTATACCAACACATGTTTAATACAATTATTGTGAGTAAGTGGGTAAATCATATTTATTTACTTACCTGGTCTAAGAGGGTAGCCCTCTCTCTTATCCACAGTATAACCCTGAGGGATGCTGTAAAACTCTGGAAGACCTCCAAACTGTCTCCAGACTGAATAGTAATTCTGGAAGGTCCTCACTGCACTTTCCAGATCTCCAATCAAAGACTAAAGGACAAAGAAAACCAGGTAGTCTATCTCTTCATCTGTGTTTTCCCTGTGGTCCCACTCATCCACAGATTTTACCTGTAACCCGGGCCAGAATGCCTCCAGGGACTGAAAGACTGGCATGGACACTGTGCCTTTGTGCATCTGGACCCACAGGTACCAGTCATCAAACCGAGTGTAGTTCTGGATCGCTTTATCATATTCTGAAATAAATAACAGTAAGAATTGAATCAGCCTTTACACAGTCACTCGCACAATAGACCTAAGGTCTTCTTCTCATCTATAAATGAATGCCTCTAAATAACTGGCTCTTTGCGGTATCTCCCTTGATTTTCTGGTTAGATCATGTTAGGTTAGACTGAAACACTGCTCAAGGCCTCTGAGTAAGTCTCACCTCTGCCCATATCATCTGCTCTCCTTTTATCTATTACAAATCTAAACATGAGCTGTTGATAGATATAATTTATCCAGGAATCGAGTCTATCAGTGTCTCTGAGCCATACCATGGAACATGTGCAGTAGTCCAGGGTCCTGGAGGAGGATGGATCCTTTGACCAAATATTCAAAGTATGAGTCGACTCCAGCTCCAATCCCTGCATCCTGAGCCACCCACTTCTGAGTCACAACGTCTATGTGGTTCCCCACCTGAGGACCAGAACAGACTAAGGTTAGTCCTGGTTCAGTCCTGGTTAAGTCCTGGTTGAGTTCTGAATGAAGTCCCAGGTCAGTACCAGTCCAATGCTGGACCTGGTCTCCCACAGAGCCTGCAGAGCCTTGCGGGCCAGTTCCTCGTAGGTTTGGTTCCCAGTGAGTCGGCTCAGAGTCGCAAACTCCAGGATGAATGTCCCCACTCCAGCTGTACAAGTGACGGGGGTCTCGGAGGGACTGACCCCACGCAGCAGGTTCACAGTCCCATATGGCATCCCAGAGGGGGTCTCGAAGGCTGGGGAGAGAGACTTAGAGACTTAAGAAACCAATAAAACTGAGATAAGAGGCTCACAAGAAATACATCTCACCTAAATTTGACCGTGCCAGAATGATGTCTTTACAGTCTACAAACTATTATGGACATACTGGTTCAGATGTTTGTTTCTTTTTTTATATATGTATTGCCAAAATCAATACTGTATTATATTGATATTTTAATATGTGTACCTAATGTGATGTTAGGTAAATCATTTAGATATTATTTTTTTATTAATTGCGTCTCTGACCTGGTAGCAGTTTCTTGGCTGCATCCTCTGCCATCCTCAATAAGGGACCCGAACAGGGCCAACCAGGCTCTAAGTCCAGACCAGCCCGACCCGAGAGGAGGTGAGCGGAGAGCAAACCCCCCACCACTGACATGAGAGACACAGGGGTTCAAATCAGGAATAATAACAGGTTTATAATGATGTGAACAGAACTGAGAATGAAATGAAGAAGGTCAAACTGAGCAGGCTCAAGGACATCTGAACATGTTTAGAAGGAACTTTAATATGTGTAGATGGATCTCAACAAGTGTGGGACAAAAACAAATGTAGACGGGCCCATATTACACAATTTGCTGATCTATGTTAAAATGTTGTTTCCTCATCACAAACATAACTGGAGTTGTGTTTTGTTTCGTTCCCAAACCCTGCACATTTAGGCTGGGTTCTTCTCTCAAATAAAAAAACACCCTGTTCCACCTTGTGATGTCATGTGGTAATACAGGAAGTGCTCCACTGTGTTTTTAAACTCCATACCCATTCTCTGCCCATCTCTACTCAGGGGCGCCAGGGGGGCGCCAGGAGGGGGGTCTCACCCAGGGGAGTAAGCCACTGTCTTTACTAAACAAAAGGTAAAAGGAGCTGTTAACTTGAAAACTACCACTGCATGACATCACCAAGTAGAACAGACCATTTTGAGCTTTGGAAACATAGACAGACTAATAATAAAGATGTGAATGAAACAAAACACAACACTGTTTTTGATGGGGTAACAACATTATAACATGCCTTAAAGCTCAAAGGAGTCAGTTTTGCATAATATAGGCTCTTTCACATGTTCTGTTCAAGCAGGACTCGACTAGGGTTTTACCTCTGATGTTGGTCTCAAAAACAGAAGCATTGACGTCAATATCAAAGTCAACAGTTTCTTGAAGCAAAGAAGCCACTCTCTGGAACTCAGTCCTGTTCCCCAAAACCTGCAAAAGAACACCCCCCAGTGGACATTAACAACAAGTACTTGACAAATGTCCTGAATTGTGACTGGTCCTCCTGATGAGATGCAGTTAGTTAATTCTGGACTGTGATTGGTTGCTTCTGTCAGTGCCTAGCTGTGATTGGTCAGTCATGGAGCTCAACAATGACGGCCCACTCTGCTTCCGGAAGTAAATTTACCATTCATTTTCACCCCATAGACTTTTCAGAAAAATTCTAATATTACGAGTTCAAAGACAAGACAAATGCAAGATCTGGCAAAATGCTTTAATAACGTAGCGGTTTATAGTGTTTCAGAAATAGATTTAAAATAAAGTTATAGGTCTTGTGGCCATTAGCTGATTCGCACTGAGCAAGCAATCGAACTTCTAACTTTTTTTTTTTTTTTTTTCGGAAGTATATGGGAAAAATGAATGAGAAATTTAATTCTGGGTAGTGGGTGGAGACTGTTGAGCTCCATTGGTCATTGGTGGGATGTGATTGGCGTGTGGAGGGACTCACCAAGAGAGTGTCCAGTGCATCAATTAGAGTGAGAGAGAAACTGGAAGGGAGACGTAATAGTTAAGAGTCAATCACACCAGAGGAAAGGGTCACACACATACATGAGGAGTATATATCTGCTTTACCTGCCCCAGGTGTCCTGTCCGTCACAAGTGAGGGGGCGGAGCTCATCATAGGGGAACGCATGGTCAAGGTAACTGTTGTAGGCATGGTAAAACATGGTCTGGATCCTGGACCTGAAGAAGAACTAAGATTAAGTCCTGGTTTTATGCTTGTCCTAATCTTTCATTCACTCTTTTTGGTTATATTTTATGCCTTATTTTGTTCTGACTGTCCCTGCAACTGCTTTGTTTTTCTTCCTACATAATTAAAAGGCTTTACTGTCATTAACATATACCCTCAGGTTGTTGTTTCGACACACAGCTAAGGGAACCCTGCATTGGTACTGCTGTTAAAGATGCATGTAACTTTTCTGGAGAAGGGTCTGCCACCTGCTGATTGTCTCCATGGAGATGTTACTGTTGTTGGACAAGCAGGTAACCCAATTAGGCCAAGTTACAGGTCAGATCTGTGGAGAGGTGACCCCGCCCACAGTAAGAATGCATGTTTTTCAAGGTATTTTTGAGCAATAAAAACACATGTAACACTCCTACATCTCCATGGAGACAAGCAAGTAGCAGGAAAGTTACGTAGTGCACATTTAAGTAGCTGAACTGAAGATGTGGGGCAGGTGCGTGGTACCTGATCGCCTCCATCTCATCCTCCGTGAACTCCCGTGCGTGCGTGTCTCTCAGTGCGGCTCCAAGCGCGAGCACGAGCAAGAACGTGCATCCCGCCGTGCACGCCATCTCTGTGCGTTCACGAGCCTCACATCAGAAGCAGAATTACTCTCAAAACATCATAATTATCATGAAAATCACAGTGAAGTAAAACAGCAGACATAAACAGGAAGAACTGACACAGCGCATGCGCAGGGACACTCGTCGTTAGCGAGTTGCGTTCAGGAAACTGGGAAATAGTAGTGCTATACTAAAAGCTTTAATCAAAAAAAAAAAAAAAGACAAAATAATCATACCAGGGTCTCCTCCAACGGAAACGTGACGTGGCACAGTGGTTATTGTGACTCTGCTTCTCAGGAGGAGGTTGTGGGTTGGATTTCTGCTCTAGAGATGAGCTGGAGAAATGAATGTTCCGTTCCCGTTTGAATGTGAAAATGAATGCAAATTTCTGAGAGGACACGCTACCAATCCGCCCCTTGATGGTGGTGAGGAGCCATTGATTGGAGGACGCTGATGCACCAACTTCTAATCAATTATTAGGCATATAGAGGGTATGCAGTTGACGTCACAGGTTTCCCCTGATCCACTTCCGGCGGTCCAGATCTCCGTAGGCCGCCATAGTAAACACACTGTCCAATTCAAAATTACGCGTCATAAAGTCACAAAATGCCCGAGAAATGTTGTGCCTATCAGTGTTCTCAGACAAGGGACAAAGATAAAAACATTCAGCTGTACAGGATTCCTGCTGAGTCTGATCCTGACCGCAGAAGTAGGTGGATTGCTGCGATTAGACGAGCCCATCATAAAACTGCTGACAAGCCCTGGGAACCAACCAAACACTCCAGGCTTTGTAGCAGACACTTCATATCAGGTGTGGTTTGATTTGATCTTTACAATTTTACTAGTAGGTCAATCACATTGAGTGGTTTCACATTTGTAAGCAAGAAGACTTAATTACTATTAATACAGTGTAACTATCAGATGTGGCAGTGTTTTTGTATGTTTTTGCACATAGCTATCACTTTATTGGTCTTTATTCACAAAGTTTTAACATATCATTACCTCCGCCAAGGAGATTATGTTTTCGCCTGCGTCTGTCTGTTTGTTTGTTAGTTAGTTAGCTTGTTTGTTTGTTAGTTAGCAAGATAACTCAAAAAGTTATGGACGGATCTTGATGAAATTTTCAGGAAATGTTCCTAATGGTAAATCCAACAGATGATTAAATTTTGGTGATGATCCAGAAGAAATCCTGGATTCTGGATCACTTTGAAAATTTCGTTAGCATTGCGTTAAATGGGTCTTGGCGGAGGTCTGCGCTCTCTGAGTGCTTTTCTAGTGTATGTTTGTATTATTATATATTTATTTATTATTCATTTAATGGTTAATAATTAGCCATATGAAAACTATAAATTTATACTCCCCGGTGAAGTGTGATGGGAAATTTATAGTTGTAAATATCTGGCCACTGAAGGTCTGGGACAGAATCTACCGCTGTTAGGGCTGTAAAACGGACCTGGGGCACACTGTAGGGGTCCGATATGTTCAGATTAGCAAGCTTGTCCTCATATCTTTTCTTTGATTACTATCTAGGTGATTAGTGAAGTCAGTATGAGTAAAAGACGGCTTTTTGTTGTCACTAGAGCACTGGCGGTCAGTCATGATTAGACCGTCAATATGGCGGATTGACAACTTCCTGTCACGTGACTGCATACCCTCTATTGGTCAAAGCAGTGGGACTACAAGTAAAAAAGTAAGCAACAAATTAAAACTAATAGTAACTAACAGTCTGCTAAATGGACAGTTACATTTGGCTCTTGGAACACTGGATTGAACATCTTATAACGCAGGCGACAAGTTCAAAAATACTTAAAGACTTGGGTAAAAGCATAGACTGCATAAATGGACATAGCTAACCTGCTAGCCGCCACATTTTTTTCGTTAGCCGCATCATATCTATAATAAGAACTGGATAAGAGTTGTTATACTTCCATGGTTAGCTGCCACATCCTAAGTAGGAAGTGAGCATGTGCGCACTTCCGGCTCTATAGACTCTGATTCCAATCCAATCATGGATCTATTATTATTAGGTTCCAATTCACAAAAACATCGCTCTTTTCTCCATAACTGCTCCTGTGAAGCTCCTCATTTTGGTGTTAAAATGTTTGTATTAACCCGCTCAACATGATCCTGGTGTTTTTATTTAACGTGTCCTAAATAAATTCCTATTTCTAATATGAAACTGGCTCCAAATTTGCTCCTATAACTGATAGCCTAGTGAGCTTCATTTGACTGGGTGATGTCACACTCAGATAGTCCACTTCTTTATACAGCCTATGGCTAAAAGTGTTTAGGCTAAGTGGCTAAATAACATTTTAACTGTGCTGAGGTAAAAGTAGCCTAGTAGTTTTACAGTAGCAGTGAGTCATGCCTATAAATAACGTGGTCTATTGTTCATGTCACAGATGTGTCCGAGCCATCTGCCCCTTTCGGTCCGAGGTTCCAGTGGGATTTTGGAGCTTTGAGCTGGAGCCAGGAGGAATGTGGTCCTGGGGGGGCACGCTGAAGTGTCAGGGTCCACATAACATGATAAACTCCAGTGATAAACTACAGCTGTTCTGCTCTAAGGGACCGGCCAGATCAGGGTCAGAACTGAAGGAGACCAAAACCAGCCTGAAGCCTTCAGTCCAGATCTACTGCAGCAGTCTGCAACAGTGAGAAAAGTGTTTGTAGCGCATTATGGCACACAGCATCTCTGATCACCAACACACACAAAACATAACCAGAGATGAGAGAAGCCAAATATAGTACTCAAGTAAGAGTAATGTTACTTCAAAATAATATTACTCACATAGAAGTAGAGGTAAAAGAAATTACTCAAGTAAGAGTAAGTTGGAAAAACTATTACATAAAGGTGTTTTGTGCAACTTTTGTGGTGGAGGGCCCGCTACCTTTTTGTCTCCATGGAGATGTTATTGCTTTGCCTGGAATGTTCCACAGTATGACATTAAACATATCCATTACGGGATCTGAATTGTAATGTAGCGTAGTGCTGTTACCAGCTTGTCTCTCTCGTGATAGATAGGTTTAATCTATACTGTGGAACATTCTAGCCAAAGCAATAACATTTCCAAAGAGACAAGCGGGTGGTGGACCCTCCACTAGAAAAATTACACAGTGCACCTTTAAATATTGCACAAAATCTGTGATTTTCATAGTATAGACTGAAAAATTAGAGAAACTAAATAATATCTGAAGGAGCAGTACAAGAATAGAAATAGAAAGTATATTTCATATTGTCGTCAGTATTGTAATATTATCAGCTTTTGTCACTAGTAGACTTACAGTGAAAACTTTTACTCAAGTAAGAGTAGTTACTTCAATAAAAATATTACTCAACTAGGAGTAATAGTATGCCGCCAGAAAAGTACTCTGAAAAGTACAATTTCTTTAAAAACGTTACTCAAGTAAATGTAACTGAGTAAATATAAGTATAAATATAAATATACTACCCACCCGTAGACTGTATAACTTCTTTATAGACTCTATGAATCCACCTCTGATTTTATTAACAAGGTGTCTTGCTCAAGGAAAGAGATTGATCTATCAACCTATGTGGGCAAAATCTCTTACTGGCCTAGCCTAACTGTTATATTATATTATCTTTACCCGTTTTGTAAAGCACCTTTTCTTTTAAAAGTGCACTGTGTAACTTTTCTGGTGGAGGGTGCTTGTTTCCATGGGGATGTTATTTCTTTCCCTTGAATGTTTCACAGTATGGCATTAAACCTTTCTATCTTCATGGAGACCAAACCAGACCAAGTTACATATTAGATCTGTGGAGAGGTAACTCTGCTCACCGCTTGTTTTTCTAGCCATTTTTGAGCTGTAAAACTACCTGTAATTTAAAAAATGTAAGGTAGAGCTGTTTAATGTCATACTGGAACATTCCAGGCAAAGCAGTGATCATAACCATAGAAACAAGCAGGTGAGGGACCCCGAAACAAAAAGCTGCATAGCGCACCTTTAGGGTTTCTCCCTGTGACACCCTGATTAGAACTTTTCTTATGTAATGACTGTGTACAGTAGGCTTGTACAGTATTTATCCTCCCATTATAGTTTTGCTTGTGGTTTATGGAGTTAGCCTGTCACATGAGTTTCCAGTGCTCTCAGATCTACTATGGATTAACTTCATACAACAGCTTTACATCGCGCTCTTATTTTGAAAGGACAGAATATAAATAGTTGAGTGGATTAGTGTGGAGGTATGGACCATGTCACATATGTGTGGGCACAGGGCAGGATGGTGTGTGTGTCTAAAGGGCTTCTGTGAATCTGTTTGAGAATTATACAGAGCAAAAGTTCTCAGAAAACACAGAGCAGATTAGGCCTTGTACTGAGACACAAACACCACCAGAGACACAAAAGAGTTCAACCAAGTGAAGCTGCAACAGATATTCTGTTTTATTCCTGGTTTAGAGGTTTGGCCCTCATCTCGCCATTCCCCTCTCTTTTTCTCTATGAAGTGTAATTAACTTATTAAATTAAATTGTTTGCAGATTGATCAAATTGCTTTTTATTAACATGGTCTGTTGGCTAATTCTGTGGTAGAAAATAGTGTGGTTTGGAAAGATATTGGAGGGAATAAATTGGATTGGATTTAAAACTGAATAAAAAATGTTTTTATTACATCAGCACCATGGGAAATGGTGTGTTTATGCCATATTGCCCAACCCTGCTGTCATTTTTAGTGGAAAAAATAACATAGTTTTATAAAAATGTCTTGAAATCACATCACCACAATGACAGATAGGTACATGTTATGAATGTATCATACAACAGCTCTCTCCCCATCAGTGTGCCTGAAGTGTGTTTATATTTTTTACATATTCACACATGAAATAAATACATATTTTCAAATTCAATCCAACACATACAGTGATCTGTTATGGATGTGCATGTTTTTAAAATATTTTTTAAAGAATTGGAGGATAGCCAACTACACACCACACGTAAAGACCTCACATTAATCCAGGAATCTAGCCTAAAACCGTCTTGCTGCATGGCAGTGCAAACTGCTCTGCTACTCCGTCATCTCTCTGAAACTCCTATGCAGTTTTCTGATGGTCCCTTCTACAAAGGCCATTGTCCCGTCTTTGTTTGTGCTTCTTGGAAACTACACTGTGTAAGTAATTGAGACAAACAGCATTTCAGCAGTGTCATAATTCACTCGTGACAGACAGGCCCAGGGTTTATTGCAAACAGACAGCTGATCTGAGATGGAGGGATGGAGAGGGACAGTATGGACACAGGTCCACATGCAGCAAAACATAGAAAGACTAGAAAGAGGAAGAGAGGAACAGCTGATCGTGGCTCTTCAAACACACAAGGACAGAGAGAGAGTGAGAAAGAGAGAGAGTGTGTGTAAGGGAGGTGTCCATTACAATACTTCCATCTCTGACTGAGTAGTAAAATAACAAGGAGAGAGAGGGATGGGTGGGGTTACAGAAATGCACTGGGGCTGACAAAGGGAGGAGAGGCGGCGGGATGGAGGACGGAGAGTAAGTCTGTGGTGAGTGACTGAACAGGTTGTTTTCACAAATATAGATCATATAAAGAGGAACTGTCTAATAACTGCAGACAGAGCACACACATGAGACAGATTTATGTTGTATGTTATAAATGCTTCATCACATATATACAGCCTCAGTGGTATTATGTGGTGCAGTATATGAAGTATCAAGTATATGGAGTGCCTTCATTTCTAAAGCAAGAGATGGTGCATAAAACGTCAATGGGAAACAATGAAAAATGTAAACACACCCCAGTTTGATATGAAATAAAATCTTTTGTCTTTTTTTAACAAAGGGGAAAGACTTTTCAACATTCAACCTGGAAAAGGACATATACCAATCTAGTTCCTTTGTACTGTCAGGAGAATGGTTCCAGTGACCAAAGATCTTCATGAATCCCTGATGGAAAAGAACTGCAGAAGTATAGGACTGAACTCCATAATAAATCTAAAGGACACAGTATCATTGGAGGGTGCTGTATGGATGGACAATGAAATGTGGTCAGTCTCCAAAGATAGAGACAAAGCCTTTTACAGATCTGTCCCGAACCAACCAATCGAAACACAGCACTCAGGTCACATGACCATCAACATGAGGTTATAAAGGCCAGAGAGAAAAGTCCAATCCAGACTTGGATCTGGAAAATCCACCAGAACCAGTCCGACCCAATACCACAATAACACAAATCAGGACTAGACTGGGACCAGAACCAGCAGAGCAAGGTGAGTGTAAGGCTGTAGAGTGATGCACATGGATGCAACATGGATCCAATTAGACCAACGAAAGAAATTTATTTATTTATTGATTGATTGATTGGTTGATTTATTGATTTATTCTGCATGTTTTCAGCCAATCTTCCATCATCAATTCTTAAGAATGCATATTTTAGGTGTAGTTATTTTTTATCAAATGATATGTGTTAAACCTCAACCGCACCTGCACAGGTGAACCACCGGAAGGGTGTGCTGGATTTGACTGAAACATCAAGTTTTTTCTGACGACTGAAAATGAAATGTACAGTTCAGTAATTTGGATTACTGCAGTAGTTCACCTGTGGGGGCTTTGGAGCAACTCAGAATTGGTTCCAGTCTCTTTCTTCATCACCTGGGTCTGATGAAGTCCTTAAATACAGCACTGGCTTCAAGCCTCTGTGTGTGTTTGGAGCTCATGTCATTAAATATTACATCAGGAAACCTGTACCAGGTCTGATCCGGGACCAGGTCTGATCCGGGACCAGGCCTGACCCAGGACCAGGTCTCATGTGAGCCCAGAGGCATTCCAGCTCTGCGGGACAGATTTTGTCCAGGGTTTATTTGGGCTTAGAAGCAGCCATAGAGTAGGTTTATTCCGGGTTTAGAGGGATTTCAGTAGGGTATCAGCTGCTGTGCACACAGAGCCACATGGAGCTGTTCATCAGAGCAAGACAAAGATCATTAGGCCGAGATCTGGACCTGGTCTAAAAATACCTCTTAGAACGGACCAGTGGAGTCAGACTAATCCAAAAATTTGCATAACAGACGGTAAAATATATTTGAGTCTCTAAGAATTAAAACAAATATATTCTATTTCAGGGACTAATAACTGTAGCAGCAACTGATTTACTGGATTCCAGTCCCTCCTACATTCTGTTCAAAGCCTGTGTGTTTTGGCTGGACAGACAAATGTACTGTAGTTCTGTAGTACCTTGAGATGATTGGTGGAAGTCTTCTGTTATCAGTTATCTGTTGTACTGAAATGTACTGCAGTGAAAGTGCTGATGAGTATTTGAGAGAGATCCCACTACAAACACCAAATACGTCCTTCTCACCTTAGTCCTTTAGTCTGTGTTGACATGAACATTAATCTGTATGTTTACAGTGACATGTCCATTAAGTCTTCCATGTTCTTCTGTCCTTTTCTCCTTCTTCACCTTCTTCTCTCTCTCACAGATGTCGCGCTTTCTCGACATGAACGAGTTTGGGGAATCCGCTCGTTTCCTCAGACTTACAAACCTGGAGCAGCTGGCAGCCAAGGCCCAGGCCTTTGACGGTAAGACCATATCTACCTGGTTTGATTTAGTTAAGACCAGGTCTAGGCTTGATTTAAAGTAGCTTTATCTGATTTAGACAATGTTTAGTCCTGATTTAGAAGTTTCCCTTGTTCTCTGAAGGAACTAAGAGGGTGTGGATGCCTGATGAGGTGGAGGCCTATGTCGAGGTGGAGATCCGAGAATTGAACGGGGATAAGTCCACCGTGGAGACCAAGGATGGACGGGTAAATCACACTCTACATGCTAAACTCTTTGTCTCTCTCTCTCTCTCTCTCTCTCTCTCTCTCTCTCTCTCCTTCTCTCTCCTATATATTGTTTTAATAAGATCATAGTCTCATGTTTTAAAGTTTATGAAATAACTCTGTCCTCTGTCAAAGGAGATTCAATTTGTCAACTGGACAGTTCAGAACTGAAGAAGCTGCTTCTTCAGTTCTGAACTGTTCAGTTCTGAACTGAACTGAAGAAGCAGCTTGGATGAACTGTGAAACGTATTCAACCAAAAAAATCAATCAAGTTAAAAAAAATCAAATTCAATTTGTCCAGTTGACAAATTCTGGTCCTCCCCATGGTCCTAACTCTGGCTCTTGTTCGTGGCTCAGTTCCTGGTAGTCAAGGAGGACGACCTGCAGCCAATGAACCCTCCAAAGTTTGACATGCTTGAAGACATGGCCATGTTAACTCACCTCAATGAGCCATCAGTGCTGTTCAACCTGAAGAGGAGATACGCCATGTGGATGATCTATGTAAGAAGCATACACTCTGAGCCCTGTAAACACACAGAAACAGAAACTCAACAGACCTATATAAGCTATGCCTTTAATTCAAATACCACACCATTTAAGTTCACACCAAAACATTAAAGGGCCATTGTACGTAAAATACATTCTTGTGAGCTTTAAGCCATGTTATAATGTTGTTACCTCCTCAAAAGCATACCTGGTGTGTTTTGTTTCATTCACACATGTTTGAATAACCCTTTATTATTAGCCTGTCTACATCTTTAAAGCTCAACATGCTCTGTTCCACCTTGTGATGTCATGAAGTGGTAGTTTTCATGTTAACAGCTACATTTTACCCTTTGTTAAGTAGAGATTGGCAATTCCAGGTCTGAAATCACCCAAACGATTCTAATGATGGTGTATGAGTATGTTTTTGATGAGGAAACACCATTATAACAAGTATCAGAAAATAGCGTAATATGGGCCCTTGGACTAACATCACTCTTTCATGATCTCCCTGTGCTTTAGACATACTCAGGTCTGTTCTGCGTCACTGTGAACCCATATAAGTGGCTTCCAGTTTACACTCAGCAGGTCATCACGGGGTATAAGGGGCGCCGCAGAACTGAGACTCCGCCCCATGTCTACGCCATCGCCGACAACGCCTACTCTGATCTGCTGCAGAGTAAGTTTAAAAGTGCACTGCGCAGCTTTTCTGGTGGAGGGCTGCTTGTCTCCGTGGAAATGTTATTGCTTCGTCTAGACGGTTCCATAGTATAGATTAAACCTATCTAGACAAGCAAGTAACAGCACTAAGCTACATTGGAATTCAGATCTGTGGAGAGTCACCCCTATTCACAAAAGGAATTATTGTATTTTTAAGCAATAGAAACACATATAAAGAATAAATGATATATGGATATGTTTAATGTCACACCATGGAACATTCCAGGGAAAGGTTGCGGACCCTCCACCAGAAAAGTTAGAGTGTCTGTTGTCCCAATTTATTTATTACTTTTTAAAAATCTCTTTTTTTAGATCGTGAGAATCAGTCCATGTTGATCACGTATGTTTGTTATTTTAATCAGTATTGTCATAATGTGTAAAAAATCCTGGTTTAATGTTTCTCATCTCTCACTGTTTTATCTCAGCGGTGAGTCTGGTGCTGGGAAAACTGTCAACACAAAGAGAGTGATCCAGTACTTTGCCATCATCGCAGCCTTAGGAGAGAATATCAAGAAAGGAGTAAGTAAAAAAAAACTCTTCACTGTAGTTATAGTTATTTTGTATCTGGGGACACAATTAGGTAATGTTTGTGGAATTTAAATAAAAATCAAAATGGTTCCTTTTTTCTTGATAAATATTATCTGGTGAGGGTCAAAACTTCTTCTATCTGTGTTCAAATTAATGTTTTAATCATTGGATTTATATAGCACCTTTCAAGACACCCAAAGTGCTTTACAGTGCATTTTTCACACACTCGTGGTGGTAAGCTGCTATTTTAGCTACAGCTCTCCTGGGGTAGACTGATGGAAGCAAAGGCTGACAATCTCCACGATCGGGCCCTCCGAAAACGCACACACCACTTTCATACTTGACAATGTGGGTGAAGTGTCTTGCCTAAGGACACAACGACCCCACTTCAATATTTTCTATGTAATCTGGATGTGCTCTTACTCTGTACTCTGGACTTTTTCAGGGTTCTCTCGAGGACCAGATCATTGAGGCAAACCCTGCCATGGAGGCCTTTGGAAACGCCAAGACCATTCGCAATGACAACTCTTCACGCTTTGTATGAGTCATTTTGTGCTGAACCAGAACTCAAGCCATTACAGAGCGGGGAATTAATATAATCATTAATGATTACTGTATATTCCATTTAAGGGAAAGTTTATCCGCATTCACTTTGGAACGACCGGGAAACTGGCTTCAGCTGATATCGACATCTGTGAGTATGTTTATTACCGAAAGATTGTTCATATGTTTTAATATTTTTCCCTATTTCATTATCTTGAATTCTATATAAGTGTTTATTACATCTTACTGAGTTTGTATGTTTTGTCTCAGATCTCCTAGAAAAGTCTAGAGTTGTGTTTCAGCAGCCGGGAGAGAGGAGCTACCACATCTACTACCAGATTCTGTCCAATCAGAAGCCAGAGTTACAAGGTAATCCTACTCACTCAGCAGCAGTGAACAAAAAATCCAAGCCCCATCCCTTCACTACTACTGTCCAGTCAGGGCAACACAACCCTTTAAATTAATGTATTATGTTAAAGCTATTGTTAATACTGTTTTTATTTATTGTTGATATATTTTCATAATTCACAGATATGCTGCTGGTGACCACAAACCCGTATGACTACCACTTCTGTTCTCAGGGGGTAACCACTGTGGAAAGCATCAACGACGGAGAGGAGCTTAAACTCACTGATGTAAGAGTCAAGTCAAACTCTATTCAGCTAATCTAAACCAGAGCAGGTGACTTTAAGATTCAGTATTAACCACCTAAAAAGTTACATAGTACATCTTTAAGTTAAACATCAAATATGCATGTACTAATCATTGTTATTCCCAAATGAAAACCAGTTCATGAACCTGTTAATAGGCTCTGTGCACAGCAGCGCCTGGCGAAATCACTACTTTCTGTCCTTTTTTATCTCTCTCATGCTAAAATGAATAAATATTTAAAGATAAGGCAGTGAACAGCGAGTTGTGAGTGGATGTCACTGACAACATTTTAAAAACTACATAAATAAAATAAATTCTTCATCGGAGGACACTTCTTTGTTTAAAAAGGTAGAGGTTTGTGTCTCATTGCTAATGCTAATGCTAATTTTAAGAGATAATAAATATTAAAACTATGCCACAAATTGAATATTCAACATTTAAAAACAGAGTAGTCTTTACTTAAATTAATTTGAATTTTAATATGTTGTTTATTTTAAATGTTGTGATTTTAATAAAGGTGACTGTAAGCTTTGAGACACAGTGAGCTGGCTAGCGTGCTGCTTTGCACAGAGCCTATTATAGTGAAGATGCTGGTATGCCTTTTCCAGATAAATCTATAAATTAACAATCAACACAGCAATGGCTCAGTGACAGCTCTGTGAAACCACACTTTTGTTTTGCAGCATGCCATGGACATCCTGGGCTTCACTGTGGAGGAGAAGTACGGCTGTTATAAAATAGTGGGCGCCATAATGCACTTTGGAAACATGAAGTTCAAGAAGAAACAGAGAGAGGAGCAGGCTGAGGCTGACGGGACAGAGAGTGAGTCTGATTCAGCTGGTTGGAATGCTCTTTTTTGTGTGTCTTTGCCCTTTTGTTACTCAGGTATTTGCAGTGGTGGAATGTAACAAAGTAAAAGTATTTTTTATTATTGTTTGAATATAAACATGTTAAATATAAACCCTTAGGGGTTTATATTTAACATGTTTGCACTTTGGAGCAAACAAAACTATTGATTCAATTGTTTCTGTTGAACAAAATTCATCACAAATCTTTATCCAAATCATTATGTTTAAAGCTTCATAAGGTCTCAGAATCTGCACAAAATACTTTTGCTTTTACTTTTTAAGTATTTTTAAATAAGTTTTAAATGGGTACTTAATAAATACTTTTATTTAAGTAGATTTATTTTTGAGTTTTTTTTTTTCCTTAAAGGTGCATTGTGTAACTTTTCTGGTGGAGGGTCCATCAAATGCTTTTCCTCATGTTACTGCTTTGTCTAGAATGTTTTACAGTATAGAATCTTCATTTAGACCAAACCAGACTAAGTTACATATCAGATCTGTGGAGAGGCAATTCCACTCACAGCCAGAATGACTGTTATTCTTTGTATTTTTGAGCTATAAAACCACCTGTAATTGAATAAATGTAAAGTAGAGCTGTTTAATGTCACACTGTGGAACATTCCAGGCAGAGCAATATATTCATAGAAACAAGCAGGTGTCGGACCCCCAACCAAAAGTTACATAGTGCACCTTTAAGTACAGTAACAACACTGAGTACTCTTCCCACCTCTGGGTATTTGAGTGTTGTGGAGAAAGCAGTATACCTTTGTATTATGTTAATTTAAGTGTGTTCTGTGTATGAAGTGTACATGTGTCTGTGCTCAGGTGTGGACAAAGCAGCGTACCTGATGGGCATCAGCTCTGCAGATCTGCTGAAGGGTCTGCTGAATCCAAGGGTCAAAGTGGGCAACGAGTACATCGTCAAAGGACAGACAGTGGAGCAGGTACACATCTAACATTCACACACCTGTACAACAAACACCTGTGAATAAAAGACGCATTCCCTATTCATGGATTGCAGAATGACAACAAAATATTGTATCTTTTAAATGGGCAAAAGTCCTCAAGATTTCACCGATAAATGGAAGTTAAACCCGTGAACTGATACTTTGCAGCTGATTTCATCAACATTCTCTGGGGGTGTGACGCTAACTGTAGGCTCTGGTATGTCTGAGGCTTGTTAGAATTTAATCTGAGTTTTATTTTAACACGATCTGACCAAAAAGAACTGACATAGCTGGATCTACAACAGGAGATGAATTTTTGTTGAAAATTTTTGTTGAAAATCAAACTCCTAAACAGGACCATGAACGCTCATTTGGATCACAAGTCCTGAAAATATGTTGATCTTTGTGTTTTTTTCTTGAGTTTACAGGCAATCTTAAAACTTTTTTGAGAGTGTTTGCTAATCTACATTGTGTCACCATGGTAACTCCACCATTAGAAATACATATAGAACACCCCTCCACTGCAAAGTACCAATAAACACACAAGCATATACAGTATGTCCAGAAGGCTTGGTGTAAGATTGTAAGATGTAACTCAATCTTGTTGTGATTCTTGTATTTCAGGTGTACTATGCGGTGGCAGCTCTGGCCAAAGCAACCTATGATCGTATGTTTAAGTGGCTCGTGGGTCGCATCAACTCCTCTCTGTACACAGCTCTGCCAAGACAGTACTTCATTGGAGTCCTGGATATCGCTGGCTTTGAGATTTTTGAGGTAAGTATTTTTCTGACCTTGTTTCAGATTTATAATGTAGTTACACATTTGGCTGAGAACTGGGTCAGCCCTGGTTAACCCTTGTTTAGTCCTGACTTAAAGGTGCACTATGTAACTTTTCGGTTTGGTGTCCGTCATTGTCTTGTTTCTATGAATATGTCATTGCTCTGCTTTGAATGTTCCTTAATATGACATTAAACAGATCTACCTTACATGTATTCTATTACATGTGGTTTTATTTCTCAAAAATACCTAGAAAAACAGGCATTCTGACTGTGAGCGGGGTTGCCTCTCCACCTGACAAGTAACTTGGCCTGGTTTGGTCTCCATGATAATAGAAAGGTTAATGCCATACTGTGAAACATCTCAGACAAAGCAATAATATCTCTATGAAGAAAAGCAGGTGGTGGTCTGATGGACCCTCCACCAGAAAAGTTACACAATCCACCTTTAATGCTGATTTAGTCCTGCTGCTGATTTTGTCTTCTTTTGTTCCAGTTTAATAACTTTGAGCAGCTGTGCATTAACTTCACAAATGAGAAGCTGCAGCAGTATTTCAACCACCACATGTTCATCCTGGAGCAAGAGGAGTACAAGACTGAGGGCATTGAATGGACTTTTATTGACTTCGGACTGGACCTGCAGGCCTGCATCGATCTCATTGAGAAGGTACAAATAATACTAATATATACAATGTGTACACCTATTGATACCTTGCAGTGACATTACACTGGAGGTGATTTCTATGTATTTCTATTTTGGAATGTATTCTAGTTACCGTGTTGACACAATGTATGTATTAGCAATAACTACCAAGAAGGTGTTTAGATTGTCTGTAAACTCAAGAAAAAATACAAAAGTGATTTAAACAACACATTTTCAGGAGCCTGTGATCTATACGAGGGTTCATGGTCCTGTTTAGGTGTTTTCTTTTCAACAAAAAGGTGAGAGTGACTAACTGAAAAACTGTTGGCTAATGCTATCTAGCTTATGGCTGTAATTTTATGTGTGATAGACTTGTTTAACAGCAAAAATCAGATCACTTGTTGTAACACCAACTAAATCAGTTCTTTCTGATCAGATTGTGTTAAAACTGCTACTTATTTATTTATTTAACCACCACTGTCCATCACTGCACTGTACACAATATTGTGATTGTAAATACTTATTATTATTTATCTTGTTTTTGATGTGTGCTCTTGTTTTCCTACTTTTTCTGAAACTTGCGTTGTGACATTGAAATTTCCCCACTGTGGGACGAATAAAGGATTATCTTATCTTATCTTATCTTATCTTATCTTATCTTATCTTATCTTAACAAAGCTCAGACTGAAGTTTAACTTGAGTAACAGAGCTTCAGACAGAGCAGAATCTCTAGTTAGCATCATACCGCCAGGGTATGTTGATGACATCAGCTGCAAAGTATCAATATACTGTATTTACACTCTGCACATACTGCATCTCTTTCTGTCTTTTAGCCCATGGGGATCCTGTCCATCATGGAGGAAGAGTGCATGTTTCCAAAGGCCACAGACCAGAGCTTCAAAACCAAACTCTACGACAATCATCTGGGAAAATCCCCGAACTTCCTCCGACCACGACCCGACAAGAAACGCAAATATGAAACGCATTTTGAGCTCAACCACTATGCAGGAGTGGTGAGTCCAAGCACCAGTGTAAACCGGGTCTAATAGGACAAAATTTTACTCAAAGAAAAACTAAAACAGCACCAAAACAGGTCTAAACCATAGACGTAGATGTATAAAGAAGTGGACTAAGGGAGTGTGATGTTACCCATGGCGTTCGCCTCCAGTCAAATGAAGCTCACGAGGCTAGCAGTTATGGGAAGAATTTGGAGCCAAGTTCCATAATACGAATAGGAATTTATTTACGGACAAAATAGTGAAATAAAAATAAAAAACAGGATCATGTAGAGCAGGTTCATACGAACATTTTAAGACTAAAATAACGAAGCTCATGGCAGCAATTACAGAGAGAGGGTGACAGTTTTTCTAGGCTAGTGGGTTAGCTATGTCCATTTATACTGTATACAGTCTATGCTCTAAACCAGGACTTAACAAAGTTCATAGAGGAAACAAGGTCTTGGTCCAGACTAGGACTAACCTGGTATGAACTGGTCTTCTGCTTCTTCTAGGTTCCCTATAATATCACGGGCTGGCTGGATAAGAACCGTGATCCTCTCAACGAGACGGTGGTAACGCTGTTCCAGAAATCATCAAACAAGCTAATGGCTGGACTGTTTGACAACTACATCAGCTCTGACATGCGTTAGTTTCTCCATGAGGTCCTTGTATTTATACAAATTATTCTGAATAAATTATAATATTGTGTTAATGTGCTCAGCATTGGACCCTAAAGCTGAAACCAGGCCTAGGAAGAAGAAGGGGGCGTCATTCCAGACTGTTTCCCAGCTTCATAAAGTCAGTTCACAAAACATTTGAATATTTATGCAATAATTGAAGATAGGTACATTAGTCTGGATTATGATTTTAATATTTTTAGGAAAACCTGAACAAACTGATGGCCAACCTCCGCAGCACACAGCCACACTTTGTCCGCTGCATCATTCCTAACGAGTCCAAGAACCCAGGTCAGGGCCTAATTTATATACCATATCACGTGGGCCTAACAAATCCAGTACAGTACAGTACAATGTAACAGTACTGCAAAAACATAGAGCCTATTCATTGATATGACAGTAAGTATTGACTAACACACTCATGTAATAATGAAACCGTCAACAGAACTGACCTATGACATAAGTTTATAGTTAGAGGTTATTCTTTCCCTCAAAAGACCAAATTACACCGTTCTCTTTCCTCCTGTAGTTCTATGTTTGGTCTCAGGTACTTTCTGTCTCAGGTGTGATCGAACCATTCCTGGTGCTGCACCAGCTCAGGTGTAATGGAGTTTTAGAGGGAATCCGTATCTGCAGAAAAGGCTTCCCCAACAGGATTCTGTATGCAGAGTTTAAGCAGAGGTGAGATGAGTTCAAGTTCAGGACTACATCAATTCTGAAATATGAACCATGTCTGAACTAGGTCTAAACCAGGACTTAGCAAGGTCTGAACTACGTCTAAAACTTCTATGTACTACTCTTTGTCAGGTACCGGATCCTGAACCCAGCTGCTATCCCGGAGGACTCGTTTGTGGACAGTAGGAAGGCAGTGGAGAAACTGCTCTCTTCTCTGGACATAGATCACACGCAGTACAAGTTTGGACAGACAAAGGTACACTTTACCTTCACTCCTGTTCCTCACCTGTATTCCTCCTGTATTTCACCTGCATTTCACCTGCATCTCCCCTGTGTCTCACCTGTCTCACCCCTGTCTCTTACCTGCCTTGCTCCTGTCTTTCTCTTGTGTCTTACCTGGTCCTCTTGTCTATATATTGTCTGTATGCAGATGTCTGATATCATTTTAATTCCCTCTCTGTGTTGTTTCTGTGTATTACCTGTGGCAGGTGTTCTTTAAGGCGGGGCTGCTGGGACAGTTGGAGGACATGAGGGACACTCGTCTGTCTGAGATTCTGACCACGGTTCAGGCCATGTGTCGTGGCAAACTCATGAGGATGCAACGTGACAAGATGATGCTGCACAGGTCTGTCCCAGCCTGTGAGGCGCGCTTTCAGCCAGGCCAGCCAACTCCACACATTTCTTATACTTTACTTTAACATGTAATCAGATATATCCCATATTTCCAGTGGGCTTGATTGACAGATGGATTAGCAGAGAAATGCGTGGTGTGTCTATATCAAAACAAACATCCAGATTTATGGGTAAAAGTAATAATAACTGAAAATTTCGACCCTCTGTAGAATCAGTCGGTGAAGCACAGAATCTAGCTACCACATAGGGGTTAGATTACATTATTGAGAGCTGTTCTGTTATAGGGGGAGGTGTAACCCCTCTGTTTGCTGCAGGGATGCAGTGGTGGTGATCCAATTCAACCTGCGTGCGTTCTTCTCTGTGCGCACCTGGCCGTGGATGATGCTGTTCTATAAACTCCGCCCCTTACTCCGGAGCGCGCAGGTGGAAAAGGAACTAGCCGCACTTAATGAGGACTTCAGTAAACTCAAGGAGGCCTTTGACAAGTACAAACCAGAATGGAAACCAGATCTGAACACATTTTGATTGGATTACACTCTGATTTTTACTGTATATTTTCAGGTCTGAGGGAAAGCGCAGGGAGGCCGAGGAGCGCCAGGTGGTTCTTGTTCAGGAGAAGAATGATCTCGCCCTGCAGCTACAGGCTGTAAGTGTCACACAAATTTATTTACCACTATTTACATTTGAAGTACTTAATGTTTCTAATAAGAGTGAGCATTTTTGAAAAATGGACAGAATGCTTGAATTTGGTGTCGACACAGTAACCGTCTAGTTGCAAGTGGAAAGAGCCGTAAAATAACAATAAAAATCACAGCTAGTTTAAGTTCTGTGAAACTGTGGGAAAGTAGTTTTGGAACACCTTCTGTTCTTGTTCTTCAGGAGCAGGATAATCTTGCAGATGCAGAGGACCGGTGTAATCAGCTGATTCAGTCAAAGATCCACCTGGACCAGAAACTGAAGGAAATGCAGGAGAGACTGGAGGACGAGGAGGACGTCAGTGCCTCATTAACAGCTAAGAAACGTGTCCTGGAGGAGGAGGTAGTGACGCTGAAGAGAGACGTAGACCAGCTGGAACTGACCCTTTCTAGAGTGGAGAGAGACAGACACGGAGTGGAGAACAAGGTGAGGACTAACCAGGACAAAATCAAAACAGGTCTTAAGCAGGATTTAATTATTGTCCTTTAATTATTGTCCTTGTTTTCAGCTGAAGAACCTCTCTCAGGAAATGTGTGTTCTGGATGAGTCGATCCTGGTTCTAGGCCGAGAGAAGGCCGCTCTACAGGAAGCTCATCAGCAGGCTCTCCAGGATCTGCAGACCCAGGAGGACAAGGTCACGGTTCTGTGCAAAACCAAGTCCAGACTGGAACAACAAGTGGACCATGTAAGTTTTATGTAAGTTTTATGTAAGGAAAACTTGACCTAATCCCTGTCTTTCTTATCTTTCTTTCCTCTATCTCACCTCTCACAGGTAGAGAGTAGCCTTGAGCAAGAGAAGAAGGTGCGTGTGGAGTTGGAGAGGGCTCGTCGCAAACTGGAAGGAGACCTCAAACTGTCCCAGGAGTCAGTACGGGACCTGGAGACCCAGAAGTATGATCTGGAAGACCGCCTCAAGAAGTATGCTTTTTTTAAATACTGCTTTCGAACTGGTCTTGGTTTGTACCTGGTTTGACCCTGGTATCTCTCAGGAAAGACGGGGAGCTGGCCCAGCTTCAGTCCAAACTTGAGGATGAACAGAGCATTGTAGCTACGCTGCAGAAGAAAATCAAAGAGCTTGAGGTGTGTATCAGGATCTGAGTTATTTAAATGTATTTAAATTTTACAAAATGGCACCATCTCTATACAGAGACAGTCTGATGGAGAACATTAAATAAAAATAGCTCTATCGGTCAAGTCAGTTAAGTAGAAATTTTGAACCATATTCTTCAGACACGTATTGAGGAGCTGGAGGAGGCGCTTGACGCAGAGAGAGCCTGGAGAATGAAGGCTGAGCGGCAGAGGAATGACATTGCACGAGAACTGGAGGAGCTGGGAGAGAAGTTAGAGGAGGCGGGCGGAGCGTCTGCTGCTCAAATTGCTCTCAACAGGTACAATACCCCTGTGCCCTCCTATAGACATCTTCAGCTAATTACAGTCTGCTAACGTACACCCAACACTACCTAACTTTATCACTAACAATCAAAGAGAGATTATGGGCGACAGTAGCACAGCTCGTAGTTGTTTAACCACTGATCCGAAGTTTAGTGGTTTGAATTCTGATCTCAGCATAAACATCATTGGTAGAGAGTAGTCATATCCACTGACTGCGGTGTGATTCCAGCTCCCATTGATGAGTGTTCTGTTGTGGTGTCCTTGAGCAAGACACTTAACCCACCTCACCCGTAGTGTCTGTGTACACTGGTGTATGAATGTGTGTGTGAATGGGTCATTGGTTGCTTGATGTAAAATGCTTGTGCCTTGAAGGTGAAAAAACTCTATTTTATCACCATTTACTATTAGAAGTATGCAAAGCCCCTCCTTGAACCGCCACCTTAACATGGTGGAGGGTTTTGAGTGTGTTGCCCCACCTATGTTGTCGGGGACTTCATGCCCCTGGTAGGGACCCAAGGGAAACAGGTCCTGGGGGCTTCGCCCATGGGGCCCAGCTGAGCACAGCCCAAAGGAGTGACGTGGGGCCATCCTCCTGTGGGCCCACCACCCGCAGGAGGATCCACAGGGGGCCTGTGCAGGGAGATCTGGGCGGTAGTCGAAAGCAGGGGCCTCGACGACCGGATCTCCGGACATGGAGACTAGCTCTGGTGACATGGAATGTCACCTCGCTGGGGGAAAAGGAGCCCGAGCTTGTGTGGGAGGTTGAACGTTACCGACTAGATATAGTCGGCCTTACCCCCACGCACAGCCTGGCCTCTAGAACCCAACTCCTTGAGGGGGACTGGACTCTCCATTTCTCTGCCATTGCCTTCGGGTCGGGGACAGGTCTCTCACTGTTGTGTCGGCCTACGGGCCAAACAGCAGTGCAGAGTACCCGGCCTTCTTGGAGTTCCTGGGAGGGGTACTGGACAGTGCACCGACCGGGGACACCGTTGTTCTACTGGGGTACTTCAACGCCCACATGTGGGCAATGACAGTGACACCTGGAGAGGGTTAATCGGGAGGAACGGCCTCCCTGATCTGAACCTGAGCGGTGTTCTGTTATTGGACTTCTGTGCTAGTCATCTGACCTCCGGCCGCGTGTCTTGGACACTCGGTTGAAGAAAGGGGCAGAGCTGTCAACCGATTACCACCTGGTTGTGAGTCGGGTCCGCTGGCAGGGGAGGAAGCCGAAAAGACCTTCGTCTCGAGGGTACTGGAAAGGAGAATCCGACCAATAGTCGAACCTCGGATTCAGGAGGAGCAGTGTGGTTTTCGTCCTGGCCGTGGAACACTGGACCAGCTCTATACTCTCCATAGGGTTCATGGGAGTTTGCCCAACCAATCCACATGTGCTTTGTGGATCTGGAGAAGGCATTCAACCGTGTCCCTTGTGGTGTCCTGTGGAGAGTGCTCCGGGAATATGGGGTTCGGGGCCCTTTGTTAAGGGCTGTTCGGTCCCTGTATGACCGGAGCAGGGGCTGTGTTCGCATTACCGACAGTAAGTCAGACCTGTTTCCTGTGCTTGTTGGACTTCGCCAGGGCTGCCCTTTGTCACCAGTTCTGTTCATTGTTTTTATGGATAGAATTTCTAGGCGCAGTCAGGGGGCAGTGGGGATCCGGTTTGAGGACCACGGGATCTCATCTCTGCTGTTTGCAGATGATGTTGTCCTGATGGCTTCATCAGACCAGGACCTCCAACATCCACTGGGGTGGTTTGCACCAAGTATAAAGCGGCTGGGATGAGGATCGGCTCCTCCAAATCCGAGGCCATGGTTCTTAACTGGAAAAAAGGTGGCTTGCCCTCTCCGGGTGGGTGGAGAGTCCCTGCCTCAAGTGGAGGAGTTCAAGTATCTCGGGTTTTGTTCATGAGTGAGGGGAGGATGGAACGTGAGATTGACAGGCGGATCGGTGCAGCGCCTGCAGTGATGCAGTCGCTGTATCGGACCGTTGTGGTGAAGAGGGAGCTGAGCCAAAAGGGAAAGCTCTCGCCCTCGGGAGGTGCCTGGGAACGCCTTGGTGTCCGGGGTGAAGGAAGTCTGGGAGTCCCTGCTTAGACTGCTGCCCCCGTGACCCGGCCCTGGATAAGCGAAAGAAAATGGATGGAGTATGCAGAGTTCTGGTCACACAGATTGCACTAAACTCAACTAAGATCCCTATTACTTTTGCTATTCACATAGAATTTGTAAAGTGTGCCCGTGTTGCTTGAGGACTCTCTATGTCATATCTTATGTTCGTTCATGCACACAGGAAACGAGAGGCGGACTTCCTGAAGATGCGACGGGAGCTGGAGGAGGCGGGGCTTCACCATGAGACCACTGCAGCCACTCTCCGTAAGAAACACTCGGACACCGTGACTGAGCTGAGTGAGCAGATCGACAACCTTCAGAGAGCCAAGCAAAAACTAGAGAAAGAGAAGGCAGAGACCAGGCTCCACGCAGATGACCTGGCCTCTAACGTGGAGTCCCTCACTAGGTCCAAGGTAACGCCAAGGCTTAAACCATAACCAAGTCAGAACTATGTTAGGACCAGCTTGTAATAGACCTTGGTAGACTACGCTTGGATGGATGTATTCAGGTTTAAAGGGATACAGACTTTGAACAAGGACCAGAACAGTTTTTTGTGGGGTTTCAGGGTGCAACAGAAAAGTTGTGCCGGTCATACGAGGATCAGTTGACTGAGAGTCGTAATCGAGTCGAAGACCTCCAGAGACAAGTCACCGAAATGTCTGCACAAAAGGCCCGCGCCCTCACTGAGACAGGTATGACATTATTTAGACCTGGTTTAAGGAGAGCTGAATCCTTTTTTGTTTTTGATGAGTCACCCTGTAGATTTCCGGAGTTAGACCTCATTTATAAAATGTAACAAATTATTATCTGTTGGTGCAGCGGAGTACAGCCGTCGGCTGGAGGAACGGGATGCTCTGATTGGTCAGCTGCAGCGTTCAAAGGCAGGGCTAGCTCAGAACTCTGAGGATTTAAAGAGACAACTGGAAGAGGAGAACAAGGTAAGAGCTAGGCTAACCTGAGTTTAGATCAGTAGACATAAGTTGTGATGGGCCACAGTCCAGATACACAATATTAGATGAATATGCTTGTGAGCCTGTAGTGTAACTTTTTGGTAGATTTTAGATTGTAGAATGTGCCGAAAATCTCTCTAACAGAAGGAGAACAAAAGAATATCCTAAAAGACTGTATTTGTTGTCTCAGGCCCGTGTGGCTCTAGCCCACGCGGTCCAGTCCTCACGGCATGACTGCAGCCTCCTCCGGGAGCAGTTAGAGGAGGAGCAGGAGGCTCGGGCCGAACTGCAAAGGGCAATGTCCAAGGCCAACAGCCAGGTGGCGCAGTGGAGAACCAAGTATGAGACTGATGCAGTGCTGAGGATCGAGGAACTGGAAGAGGCCAAGTAAGAACTACCTTACTTGGAGCATATCTATATTCAGTACAGTCTGTTTGGGGGACTTGATGGACCTGTTGGACTATTATGGGTCTGGTGTGTCCCCACCCTAACGCCTGTGTGTTTCAGGAAGAAGCTGGTGGTGAAGCTGCAGTCTCTGGAGGAAGCAGTGGAGGCATCCCAGGCTAAGTGCTGTTCTCTGGACAAAACCAAGGTCCGACTGCAAACTGAGATTGAGGATCTGGTAGTGGAACTAGAGAGATCTAATGCAAACGCCTTAGCCCTGGACAAAAAGAGCAGGAACTTTGACAAGGTATGGACCACAGTGTATGCCGAAAGACCTTTATAATTAATCCACATTTCTCTGAATCAGTTTTGCTGGTTATTTCTCTTATTACTGGTCTTCTTTGTGAACAGTTACTGACAGAGGCAAAGCAACGTTTTGACGAGAGCCAGAGTGAGCTTGAGGTCTCTCAGAGGGAGTCCCGCAGTCTCAGCACCGAACTATTCAAACTGAAGAACTCCTACGAAGAGGCACTGGATCAACTGGAGACAGTCAAACGGGAGAACAAAAACCTGCAGGGTACAACCATGAATTACTCCTATTGCTGCATCACTTATTACTATAAACATAAAGTATACCACAAGGACAACAACAAAGGAACTGGATAAGGCTTTATTTCTGCCATGTGACTGACTCCCTGCTCTCTGATTGACCTAGAGGAGATTGTGGACCTCACAGACCACCTGAGCCGCGAAGGGAAGACCATTCTGGAGCTGGAGAGGATGAAGAAGGTTCTGGATGTGGAGAAGAGTGATATCAAAGCAGCGCTGGAGGATGCAGAGGTATTATGATGTTCAGAGCAAAGGTGCAAGATCTAGGATTTCACAAAAGGCGGGGTGAATGTTTTATAGCTGTTATAACATTTTTATTCTTGTGACTGTATTTTCAGGGAACTCTGGAGCATGAGGAGACAAAGACACTCAGAGTTCAGATGGAGCTGCAGCAAGTGAGGTCTGAGATCGAACGCAAGATTTCAGAGAAGGACGAGGAGATTGACAACCTGCGGTACTGCTTCCTAAACTTTTATGGACTCTTTTAGCACTGATGCTTAAACATTAGTTTTGCTTGCAGCTTTGTTCATGAGCATTCTAATTCTGATAGGAATATAGGGTACATGGTGCTCATCCAAAATGTAATACTTGTGTTGGTCCTCTAGGAGGAGCCAGCAGCATGCTTTGGAGACACTACAGTCTAGTCTGGAAGCTGAGTGTCGCAGTCGCAGTGAAGCGCAAAGACAGAAGAAGAAACTGGAGTCAGAACTCAATGAGATGGAAATCCAAATGAGCCATGCCCACCGGCAGGCCGCCGAGAGCCAGAGGGTCATCAGAGTGTTGCAGACCCAGGTAATTTCACCCATCTGTGACACTGTCTGCTTATCCACTCACTATACCCGGTCTACTACAACTAACTCCTCACCTCTTGGCCATACCGGCTTGTCAAAGCCTGAGCCCATCAGATCTCAGAAGCTCAGCAAGGCCAGACCTGGTTAGTACTTGGATGGGAGACCGCTGGGAAAATCAGATGCCATAGTGGGGCGCCAGTTGCAAAAAAAAACTGTTGTTGTGTCTTTAGGCAAGGCATTTCACCCACATTGCCTAGTATGAAAGTGGTGTGTGCGTGAGTGATGGTGGTGGTTGGAGGGGCCAATGGCGCATATTGGCAGCTGCGCTTTCGTCAGTCGGCCCCAGGGCAGCTGAGGCTAAAATAGTAGCTTACCACTACCAGGTATGGGGTGATTGTATAATGATCTGTAAAGCGTCTTTGTGACATATGTCTGTGAAAAGCACTATATAAAAAAAAACTTACTTAATCTTATATAACTCAGAGTCAGAGAGGCTGCCAAAACGCACAGACACTTTTACCTCCCCTTATAGTCTCCAGCTCTACTCTGATCTCTTCTGGATATTGTATATGTGTTTTGCACTGATGACGATAGTCTGATATTGATCCTGTCTCAGGTGAAGGAGCAGCAGCTTGACCTGGAGGAGAAGCTGCAGGCGTCCAATCAGATGAAGGAGCAGATCGCTCTGCTGGAGCGCCGCTGTTCACTGATGAGTGCAGAGAAGGACGAGCTCAAAGAAGTGCTGAACCTGACGGACCGCGCACGAAAGAGCGCCGAGCATGAACTGGTGGAGGTGTCTGAGAGAGTAAACCTGCTGAACACTCAGGTACAGCACTGAGGATCACTCATGCATAAGGATCTAGGTTTATTTGGAACAATATGACCTTGTTTTGAATTTGTGTTTTTCTTATTTAGAATACAGGTCTTTTGAACCAGAAGAGGAAGCTTGAGACTGATGTATCTCAACTCTGTGGAGAAGTGGACGAGGCTTTGACTGAGTCCAAGAGTGCAGATGAAAAGGCCAAAAAGGCCATCACAGATGTGAGTCTGATCCTTCCCGTCCAATGAACTAAAGTTATACTACTACTGTGGACATGCTGATATAGTTATAGTACATGTTTTAATGCCTCATAGGCAGCACTGATGGCAGAGGAGCTGAAGAGGGAGCAGGACAGCAGTAATCTTCTGGAGCGACTGAAGAAGAACATGGAGGTTACAGTGAAAGAGCTGCAGCTCAAGCTGGATGAGACTGAACAGATGGCTCTCAAGGGGGGCAAGAAACAGCTGCTCAAGCTGGAAAACCGCGTAAGTACCAGAACTCTGTCTAAACCTGGTCTTCTCAAGGTCACCCACCAACCTGGAACATGCACAATGAAAAAAACTGCTAAGTGTTCTCCATCTGCATCCTGGCTCAAGTCAGGTCCCCTTCTCCCAGTGGGGTTTATCCCCAGAGGTGTTGAGGGATGGATCAAATGTAACCAATAAAGTATATAATTTACATATTAGTACTGCTGTACTCTATTCAGTGGGACCCAGGGAGGCAGACGTGGTGCTGGACATGAGCAGAATCTACTCTGGTTCTGACCCGGCTTATTTCTCTGCAGGTGCGGGAGCTGCAAACAGAACTGATGGTGGAACAGAGGAAGAGTGAGGAGTACCACAAAGGAGTGAGACGCTACGAGAAGAGACTGAAGGAGCTAACCTCTCAGGTACTACAAATACAGTCTATGGTACTAGCGCTACAAATACTGCTACCACTACACATCAGCAACAACCCTAAAGAGAAGAGGCTCAGATGAAGAAGAACTCACCTCTCAGATAAAATATACTATTTTATTTTCAACATACTGTATAATTTAGATTTTCTGTCCAGTTGAGAAAGGATAGGTAAACATGGCTGAGGAGGTATCAGGGGACAGGGGATGGACTGGAAATATAATAAATGTCTGTTTTCTAGTCTGAAGAAGACAGGAAGACACTGCTGAGGATGCAGGAGCTTGTGGACAAACTTCAGACTAAAGTGAAGAGCTTCAAGAGACAGGCCGAGAATGCTGTCAGTACAATCATACAACTGCTTTTATACTATTCCATTTGTATGTACACTATATATACTATACAGTCCCTGACAAAAGTCTTGTCGCTTATCCATTTTGTAGAAACAAAAGCTTATAACCTGACTTTAAATTAATCGATTGGTTTTAGAAATGTCTCATATGAAAGCTAAAACCCTCTCAAATTATGCTCAATATACTAAAATAAACTTGCTTCACTGAAGAAAGATTGATCATCTAATGAACACAGAAAGGTCAGATTTTGGCAAGACAAAAGTCTTGTCGCCTACAGAAAATTGAACAAATAATTTACTTCAAATACAAAAATATGTTGCATAACGTCAGTGAATTAAGTAGTGGTGCTGTGAGATCCATATTTAATATCTTGTATGACTTCCATGAGCTTGAAGGACTGCATCCATGCGGTTCGACAATGATTCATACAATTTGTTGATGAAGTCATCAGGAATAGCAAAGAAAGCAGTCTTCCATGCCTCCCAGAGTTCATCAAGATTCTTTGGTTTTGCCTTCCATGCTTCCTCTTTCATTCTACCCCAGACATGCTCAATGATGTTCATGTCTGGTGACTGGGCTGGCCAGTCCTGGAGCACCTTGATCTTCTTCGCCTTGAGGAACTTTGATGTAGAGATAGAAGTATGCGATGGAGCACCATCCTGCTGCAAAATTTGACCCCTTTTATGGTTGGGAATGTAAGAGGTAGCTAATACTTCTTGATATTTTAGGCTATTGATATTGCCTTCCACCCTGCAAATGTCTCGCACACCCCCATACTGGATGTAACCCCAGACCATGATTTTTCCGCCACCAAACTTAACTGTTTTCTGGGTGAATCTTGGATCCATGCGGGCTCCAGTAGGTCTCCTGCAATATTTGCGGCGGCTGTGATGTAATTCAACTGAGGATTCATCTGAGAAATCCACCTTCTGCCACTTTTCCAGTGTCCATCCTTTTAGCAGGCTGTGGGCCTTGGCAAATGCCACACGGTTTTTTGATTGCCTTTTGTTTAGTGCTGGTTTCTGTGCACTGATTCGACCATGGAGGCCATTTCGAGACAGAATTCTACAAACTGTTCTGGTTGACACAGGGACTTGAGGTGACCAGGCCTGGTGGAGCTCTGCTGCAGTGGAAAAGGGGCTGGCCTTGGATTTTCGAATCAACAAACGGTCCTCCCGAGCAGTTGTCTTGCGGGGTCTGCCGGACCTGGGCTTGTCAAAAACATCTCCAGTCTTTTCAGATCTTTTTCTTATTCTTTGTACTTGACGCTGAGACACATTGAAGGTGTCAGCCACCTCAGCAGTGGATCTGGTCTTCAGCCTCTTGATAATTAACGCTTTGGTCTCAGGGTGGATCTTAGGCATGTTGTCAGAGGTCAAGTTGCAGTTGATGTGAAGGTCTGGTGTGCTGGGGTTCTTTTTATACACACCCACTAATTGATTGATCAGTAACTGATCACAGGTGAGGCTGTAATCTAGGATTGGGTGCATCATATGACAAGGCGACAAGACTTTTGTCTTGCCAAAATCTGACCTTTCTGTGTTCATTAAATGATCAATCTTTCTTCAGTGAAGCAAATTTATTTTAGTATATTGAGCATAATTTGGGAGGGTTTTAACTTTCATATGAGACATTTCTAAAACCAATCGATTAATTTAAAGTCAGGTTATAAGCTTTTGTTTCTACAAAATGGATAAGCGACAAGACTTTTGTCAGGGACTGTATACTTCTATATCCTGAGTACTACTGTCTTTGTCCACCAGGAGGAGCAGGTGAGCTCCAACTCTGTTCGCTACAGAAAAATCCAGCACGAGTTAGATGATGCTGAGGAGCGAGCCGAAATAGCAGAAACAACTGTGAACAAACTGCGAATCAGAACCCGTGAGCAGACTGTTAAAGCTACAGCACAGGTACTCAAAATACCACTGCTTGCAAGAATACCACTAAAGTACACAGAACATACTTTTGGTCCACAGGGGCCTGTTTTTTCACTGGGGTGGCCCAATGGTGCTAAGTCTTTAAGGCAATAAACTCCCTAGAAATGCCCCTGCTGGTGCTACTTCTAATTCCACTACAATAATGCAAACAATAATGATATTAAACTTTTTTTTTTTTTTTTTTTTTTTTTAAATTAATCTTATCTTATCTGTCTTGTTTTATTTCCACAGATTGCGGAATGAAGACACACTGTCACTGTGGATTTTTGAACTTTTTGGATCTTTGAGTTTGTTTGTTTTGTTTCTGAGCCTGTTTGTGTTTGCGATTTAAGGTCAAAATCCTGGAAAATGTTCTTAAAGTATTGGCAAATTCCTTTTTCTGAACATAACTCAATATTTTGGTCTGTTGTGGCACTTTTGCTGTGCATTTGTGTGTCAGTTTGGCTTTGAAATGGTTCTTCAGGAACATGAACATATTTTTGGTTTATAGGTTTTAAGTTTTTTGTTTGCACCAGGCCTCATATCAACAAACTCCCCCAGAATCTATAGATTTTACCAAGATAATATGTAAAAGGGTTTCACCTAAGATACTGTTTTGAAACTACATGCATGTTAATGCCATCAGTTTGCAGTGTGCAGATGTGTGCACACTGGTTTGCTGTGAAGTCTTTTGGAAAAATAAGTGAAACAATATTTTAAAATGTCTTGAGAAAGGCAGCATGTTTTTTAATTTATGGAATAAGCATTTGTTTGGAATGACTACACTGATGTGACAGCAATAAATAATTTGCTATTTGAGTTTAGAGTCTGCATTTGTCAACTCAATAAAACATGAAGTATGGCAGTGGTGGTTGTGATATTAGAGAAAGATAAAACAACTGTGTGTGTGTGTGTGTGTGTGTGTGTGTGTGTGTGTGTGTGTGTGTGTGTGTGTGTGTGTGTGTGTGTGTGTGTGTGTTTTAAGTGCTCTAGTCTGAAAAAAAAGTTGGGTTGAGAATAAAATAAATCATTCAGATGGATCCATTCAACAGCTTTTTCTGGGCCATTGTACTTTCAATGGCTTCACCTTCGAGTGTATGTGTAGACTTTTAAGGAACTGTATGTAAGATTTTGATTTTAAATTTTATCTGTCGTTGTCCCCAGATGTGAGATAAACATGTTCAAATAAAATATAACTTCCACTGATAACTATGCTAATGCTGATTTATTCTTAATTACAAAAAACATTGGACATGATGGCTTGTCCCATGTAATCATTAAAGGACTTTTACTGTAATTCCAACAGAGTGCCTCGGTCTTTTTTGACCACTTTTTACTTTATTATAGTAAGTTTTACAAGCATAGTCATCTTCACTGTCTGTTAACTTTTGAGCCTCGTCCTGTTGTGGACTTTGAACTAAGATACCCTGAAGCTCTCACTTCATCTGTGTTTTTATGATTTAGCATTTATTTGTGTTATAATTGGGTGTTTAGTTCTTCTCTTTAATTTGGGTTGCAAGTTTCAGTGCTGAAATCCAGTTGATTTTATCTAATCTGAGTCCTCATTATCTAAACCCCAGCACTTGCAGTCAATCATGAATCAGTGCTAGTGCAGCCTTTGCAGCTCAGTGAGTGAATTCTGGAGGTTCTGAGCTTCTGGCCTGTTCATGTTGGTAGTTTCAAGTTTTCAGATTGTAGAATATGACGATGACATACTCCCAGATGGGGGGCAAGAGACTGATTATATTGTACTTTGCCATGAAATATCTAAAGTTGAACCTAATAATTTCTATTAGTAACAAGACTCATAAACTCCCTGTATTACAACAAAAATCCTCATTTTAACTACATTTAGCTGCCCCCATCAATAGTCTACTGAGAAAAACGTCTATTTGTAGCCAGTGTTATTCCAGTATATTTTTAAACAAGAGTGCAGGGCTACAAACTGTTTCAATTGGGTTTTCTGTTTTCTGTTTTGTGGAGCAACAACATCTTATCCTGACCAGCAGATGGGGCTGAGCGAGCGAAGCAAACGCGTGAACCACCGGGCAGCGGCTCTCCGCTCTGGAGCTGAGAGTCGGCTCTGTGGTGAGCTGGGAGTCGGCTCTGTGGTGAGCTGAGAGTCGGCTCTGTAGTGAGCTGGGAGTCGGCTCTGTGGTGAGCTGAGAGTCGGCTCTGTGGTGAGCTGGGAGTCGGGTCTGTGGTGAGCTGAGAGTCGGCTCTTTAGTGAGCTGTAGTGAGCTGGGAGTCGGCTCTGTGGTGAGCTGGGAGCCGGCTCTGCTGGGAGTCGGCTCTGTAGTGAGTTGGGAGTCGGCTCTGTAGTGAGCCGAGCTCCGGACAGCGGCATGGGAGAGGCCGAGCTGACGCTGAACCAGGCCGAGGAGAAGCCCCCGGAGCCAGGCCTGGTTCCCGCAGAGGAGCCGGTGATCTGGAGCCACGAAGTGGAAGTGTGTCTTTTCCACGCAATGATCGGACACAAGCCCGTGGGTCAGTTTAGTTTTCCCAGTGATGTTCACTGTTAGCTTTAGCAGTCACCGTCTAAAATCATGGCGCTGTTAGCTAGCTCATTGATTTACTCCTAAAACATTATTAAAGACACCGAACTAATAATTACTAAACCACCATGAAAAGGCACGAGGGGGGCATTTTATTTGATAAAGAATAAGCGTTTATCTGCAGATTGTGGCAACAATTTGTTGGTTTTGTTTGGTTAGCACTTGTTAGCTTAGCTTAAGCTACGGCTAAAAACAATAACCATACTCTTGAATGAATAAGCAAGGGTGCTGCAATCTAACTATACAATATAATTATTTCATATCTGGTTGATCTTAAACTAAACACATACGCTGATTTAATGACGTTTGTTATATTTCAGGAGTGAACCGACACTTCCACATGATGTGCATCAGGGACAAATTCAGTCAGAACATCGGACGGCAGGTTTCCTCCGACCTCATCTGGGAACACCTCGGCACGATGTACGACATGCAGGCCCTGGTATGTGGACTCGGGACTTTATGTCGGGGAAACTGGTTTAGTTTAGTCCTGGTTCTGAACAGGTGATGTATGTTGCAGCATGAGTCTGAGATACTGCCATTTCCAAACTCAGAGAAGAGCTTCTCGTTACCTGATGACATTGTCCAGGACGTCAGGGAAGGTACAGAACATCTTTACTCACGTTATGCAAACGTAGTGTAAATGCAACTAACATTTTATGTGTTGTTCAGGTCGCAATGAGGAGGAGCTAGAGGAGCTAAAAGTGGAGCCACCAGCAATTGCAGAGGAAGGTAAGGTCATGGATGGACAGAGGAGATTACATATATTGGTTATATAATTATAGCTGTATTAATAATATATTTATGTGAGAGGAGGTGATAAAACCTCACCTCCCATCGATGAAATGGGGGACAGCTCCATCTTTTCACACCTTATGTCTCTGCGTTTTCCCTGTCCACAGCAAATCTCACACCGCAGTAATCAAGATACTCTGTTTATGTGTGACATGTTTCTACAACAGCAACTAGAAGCTAAAATGTGCAGAAATGTTTTTTTTAATATATTAGTGGTATTAATTCCTCAGTCTTTAGAGTCACAATACAGATATTTATACTTCAATACAGATATCAATATTTTATGACTGCCTGCATTACAATGAGGTTGCACTGCCCCGCTGTTCTTATTAATTAATTAGAGATGAAAGTACTCTGCCAGAGCGGTAGAGAGGAGCAGTGTACATCTAAGCACTTGGTCTGCACAACATTATCACACAAATAAAATATTTTTTGTATATCTACTAAAATATACAATACATGATTTATTTCTTGAAACAGGACATGGCTTTTTATTTAGATATACATACTGATGTGCCTGTTGCTACTAAAGTACATTAATGCTCGCAGTATTGCAGTATCAATTACAATCTCATCGTGTTCTGCTCCATCAAGTGTCCATAGTTTGTGTCTTTGTTGACTCACCAAAGTGGATAATACAGACACATTTTTTAAGTAAAAATCACAATATATTAGCTAATCCATATATGTCATATCATGTGAATCGTACAGTTCAGTGTGGTTTGATTAAATGCTTATGTTTCCCAGTGTAACATCCCTCTATGCCTGTGGTTTCCAACTTTTCATCCTGGAACTCTAAAAATAATGACTGTAAAATGAAATTGGGTGCTGAAAAACCTCAGGTGGCAAAATAATTTTAAATCCAGTTTTATGTCATTTATTGGAGTTGCTTTTTGTGTGCTTTCCTAATTTCACAAAACCATGCAGATTAATGTAAATATAGTTTTTTGACTATCTTAACTCCCAAAAAGGAGACCCTGTGTTCAATGTACAATGTATCATGTCCTGTGTACTGCCACAACTAATTTGCTCATTTACAACAGTTTATTCACAATAATACTGTCTTACAGGCAGTAACTCATCAGTGAAGTCTGATCGATCGAAGGATAGAGACAAACCCACAGAATCCAACTCCAAAGATGACAAGAAGAAGAGAGTTACACCCACCCCTGGCCCCCCAGTGGCTAAAGGTGGGACCCCCACACCCCCTGCAGCTAAAGGTGGAGCCCCCACACCTCCAGCAGCTAAAGGTGGAGCCCCCACACCCCCTGCCACTAAAGGCAGTGCACCTGCGCCCTCAGCAGCTAAAGGAGGGGCTCCTGGATCTACCTCTACAAAGACAGGGAACACTGGAGCATCTTCAGGTAAAGGGGGGTCATCAGGACCTACACCAGCCAAAAGGAGGCGCTAGATTCACCAGGATGAAAAAACAGACTTGAACCTATGATGGGACTAGTGAATAGAAAAATCTGTTTGTTCCATCTGTGAGTAACGATGATTTTTCTTAATCCAGTATGTGCATTTTTGGGCACAAATTGAAGTTTTATTTTATTTACCAGCAATCTCATAAAACAATAAGTGAGCTAGCGGACTGGACAGTTTCGCTTGTTAATTTTTTACTGCAGTAGTGGCTTGTGTTTTGGTTCAAATCTTTGCTCTGACTTGAGAAAATGTGTGAAAATTTTAGGTTTATACTTAGGTTAGTACTATTTATTATAAGTTTCTTCTTTAGTAATTGATTGTCACAAGCCTACTAATAATTTGAGTTTGTATATGTTTTTTGTATTTGTGTATCTGATTTTTAATAAAAGTGCAGTGGTCTTCAAATCCATAAAAACAGTATTCAATATTCAATCTCTTATCACTGACCATAATAATGCATTAACACTATATCAGAAGCACAAACTCAAGCCATTCTTGTGTGAATAAGGTCTTATTTATAGTAAACCAGGGTCACTCTCATTCACTTTGGAAATATTGGAAACTGATGCTTAGTTTGGACTCTTATGTGAATTGACAGCACAACAGACAAATGTGTCCTCAAACATGACTTATGAAGCAGACCACTCCTGTAAAACGGCTACAGTCTCACTTTACAATTTATTGCATTATTTATTCACTCTTACACTCTGGTGGTAATATAATTCTGCAACCACAGCTTGGGGTACTGCCATACACTGTAAAGTCTATGGGAACTACACTGTAGGAAGTGTGGCATTCATATTTGGGCAACATGGCAGAAGTGTCTATGGACACTACTATATACATAGACCCTGCTGGAGGAAGTTGGGTTACAGTTTAATCACTTGTAACTAGTGAGCCACTACTGTTCAACCTGTTAATTTCACCTGCACTTGAGTCTGAACGCACAGTGCTGCTGCTCATTCACTATGACGCCTGTTCTATTTGCAAACTGGGCTGTGGGAGGACACTTGGATTTCATGGTAGTGTCATTGGAGAAACTGACTTCATTTTCAGAGGCAAGGTTGTAATTGTGAAACAGCTCAGGTTTAAAAGACTAAAACAAACTCCAAATCAAGATAAATTTCCATGGCAACAGGCTCAGAGCCAGGTGCATGCTTGGACCTTGACCTTGGCCCTGGACCTTAGCATTAGCATGACAAACCCTTCACACAGAAATGAAAGGAGCCCAGCACACGCTAACCATGCTAATGACACACTAATGTCATGCTAATTTCACGCTAATGACATGCTAATATCCCTCTGAAGACTTTATTTGTAGCAGGCCCGAGTCTGTTTACATTCAGAACCTAACTTCTTCACTCCAGTAAAATATCTAAACCTGGAGACTGCAGTCTCAAACTATACTTGCTCTGGGTTCGGTACAAACCACGCAGGCCCTAACCATGTTTAAACCAAGACTTTAAACTAAGTCTGAAGCAGGACAAAACCCGGTTCAATGCAGAACTAAACCAAGTTGTAACCAGGAAGGGTCTATACTTTACTTGGAGTTTGTGTCAGGTGGTGCCTCTCACAGTTATGTGGGTGACGAGTTTTAGCAGATTCCAATACTGACCTGTGTATGAACCTCATACTGTGGTGCTGATGCGGTTGCCATGGAAACCATCCAGCTATTGCTATGGAAACAGCAATTTTCAAAGAAACACCAGTGACACCTTTCCCACGTGCAGGTTGTGTTTATTATAATAACACGGCTCTCTGGGACAAGTGACTTCATGATGAGAATTACAGTGAGCAAAATTAATAATACTAATAATGCATCAGTTTTATATAGTGTTTTTCCGGACACTCAAAGACGCTTTACAGATCATTATTCATTCATTCCACACTCGCTGATGGTAAGCTACTATTGTGGCCACAGCTGCCCTGGGGCAGATTGACGGAAGCAAGGGTTCTGACGGAATCTGCGCCATCGGCCCCTCCGACCACCACCATCACTCATGAATACGCCACTTTCATACTAGGCAATATGGGTGAAGTGCCTTGCCTAAGGACATAACAACAGTTTTTTTTGCGTCTGGCGCCCCACTGTGGCACCTGATTTTCCCAGCGGTCTCCCATCCAAGTACTAACCAGGTCCGGCCCTGCTGAGCTTCTGAGATCTGACAGTATGGCCACAAATGAGCAGAAATAACATAATAGACCACTGAAATAAATCTTTTTAACCTGATTATACACACACGCACACACACACACACATACACACACACATATCAGACACTTGAAATTATAACTGGCTTCTAAACTTTTGGAATGGGCATCCTGTGTCTCAGTCACATGATGGGAGGAACTTGGAGTAGAGCCGCTGCTCCTCCATGTCAAGAGGAGCAGCTGAGGCATCTGTTCCAGATGGCTCCTGGTTGCCTCCGTGAAAAGGTGTTCCGGCCCTGGATAAGTGGAAGAAAAATAGATGGATAGATGGGTCCTGCATCGCTTGCATGGCTTCCTTGAGGGTAGTAACCTTCTTGCTGCAAGGTCAGAGTACTCAGGCCATCAAGGACATGCTAACTTGAATAACTTATTGACAAGTTCACCCACGCTGTTATTATTGGCAGACATTCTAAATACTGTACCTTCTTTGAGGTACAATAAACTAGAACTTGTATATGAAATTCCCCTATGCCATGCTCTCTAGCTATAAAAAAAAATAGGCTACCACAGCTAACAAAAGTCAGTGTGTTTTTTAATAAATCTGTCGCTCTTTAGTACGCGGTTTCGTCACGTGACTGAGTTTAATCCATAATAATCTTCGTCTGTTTTTCTCCTGTTGCTTCACTTCTGTCTCTCTCAGAACACACTTCTTATTGGCCAATAGTTCTACAAACCCCGCCTCTTTATTAATTTCTCCCTCTGAAACACTTTTCATTGGCTCAGAACTACTTTAGACCCGCCTACGTTTCTCCTATTGGTTCGCCTCTTCACTGGCCCCGCCCACTATGAGTCAGAGCGGAGCGCGAGGACAGACAAGCCGAAAAGAAACAAGGAAACGAGGAGGAAAGGAGGCGAGGAGAACTGGGCAAAGGAGACAAGGACGCGAGGAAGGAATCGAGGAAGAATTCAGGACTAAACCAGGACATAGCAAGGTCTCAACCCGATCTAAACCGGTACTAAACTAGGTCTTAATCTTGTCTGATTCTGAACTAGGAATGAAGATCTAAACCAGGACTAGACTAAACCTGTACTAAATTATAAGAACCAAACCAGGTCTGATCTAGGAATGAATCAGGACTAATTCAGCACTGGAGAGGAGGAGGAAATAGGGCCAAAGTAGAGAACAAACTGCGGCGTAAGCGAAAGGAGATGCAAGGGAGGAAACGAGGAAGCAAAGAGGAGACTAAAGTGATCTGACAGAGGCTGGAGTGGGTAAAGATGTAAATGTAATTATCTAGCATCATGTGAGAATGGATGAGGAGATATAAAAATAGATCTTTGTTCTAGTAGGAAATGCCATCTTTGCTGTTTGCATGTTAAATTAAGTGAATATCTAATTAGTTAATTTATAATCTAGGTTCCTTCATAGTTTTTTACTTCAGATGCCCCTCCTGGTGCAGCCCTCATCTGTGTTATCTTGGATTGGAGCCAGCTCTGAGAATTCACTGGGTTGTGGCCTTCTTTGCTGGAGATTTAGAAAATGACTATTTGATTTCGTAAGTTGGTGATGATGTGTAGGCTTCTAAAACCTGGATAAGGAGTGAGGAAAGGAAGCAAGGAGGCAAGGTCTGAGGAATAAGTGTTTTCTTTGGTTTGTGTTGGACAGAATGGAGTGGACCCCAAACTGAGGAGGAACTAGGTATATAGACCGTGAATGCAACAAGAAGACCACAACAAGAGACTGTAAAGGATGTAAAGATATAGGATGGATTTTCACAGGAACTTCTGAAGATCGTCTAAAGGTGAGTCATTATTTATTTAGAAAGCCCACACAGCTGGATTAGAGGATAGAGGATAGCTGGATAGAGATTATTTCACAATTTCTCTCCTCCATTTGTTTTCTTTTAAAAATCATCAGTTTTGTAAACGGCTGACTCTCAAATATGTTAATCCAATGAAGCAGAATCAGAGTACTGTTACATTAGTCCTTGAGGGGAAATTCTTGACAATTGTCCTCTGAAAATCTGTTCTAAATTTGGTTTGTTTTGGGGAAGAAGTGAAAAGGGTTAAACTTGATACAATTTAATCTCTGTACTTTAATCCCACCAGTAGTTATTGTTCTTTTTATGGGAAAGAATTGGAAAAAAAGAAATGAGCTTTGTAATTGTTTGAGAACTGAGCAAAGTTAAATCCAGGATTACACTCAAATTGCTCTGGTTTAATTGTGTGTATTTTATGACGTATTTGCACAGTAAGTACTTAAATCTGGCTGTTTTCTGAGACAGTTTCTGCACTGTCTTGACTCAAGTGAACCATGCAATTTTAGATGATTTTCACATTAACGGGAGAGGAATAAACCAAGTCTAAACAAGGACTAAACCAGGGCAAGATCTGGATTAAATCACTTTGACAGTGGGCAGCGGGGAATTCCAAAAGACAATCAGAGCTTTCATAACATCACAATAATCAAACATGAGTCATAAACAATATCTCTATACATGAACAAACACACATCGAGATCTGGGCCAGACTCCTCGTTATAGGACTATTTATCTGGACTCTTTTCCAGATCTGGGCCGGTATCTTCTCTATGGCTCAATTATAAAGATGCACCTATCCAGCTAATACTGAGACTGAAAACAAGCATTTATTTCCTTAGAACAAAAATAAAATAAGACAAAACTGATCCTAATATATGATGTAGCTGTTATCTCTCAAGAAACTACAGAACAGCTTTAAATAAATAAAAGTTCAAACGTTATTATCAGTAAATAGTCTTATTACATCAGTTTATATGCCCAACTAGGATATAATCTGAACCGATATTTGGGAGCCGATACTTGATTCTGCAGATTTTTCAGTATCAATGCCAATGTCCTATACCAGTATTGGATCAGTGCATCCCTACTACTACTATGGTTATACAACGCATCTCCATAAATTATTAATTACTGCTGTATCATTATTATTATGTTTCATTGTTGTTCCCGAAAAATGAATTTCCTTCGGGATAAATAAAGTATCTATCTACTCAGTTGTCCTCTCATCTTCCAGTAGTGGACATTTTCAGTCCATGGTTCGTGATCTGTCTTTGATCCTAGTTCTGTTCTAGTGCTGGTTCTGTAGTTATTCCTGGTTTTGTCCAAAGTCCTGGTTCTGTCCTTAGGATTTCCTGGGTCAGAAGTCTAAACGAGGATTTAAATGAGATTTCTGACCCTGAGCCAGATTCTCACAGCGTTCCACAATAAGACTGACGAGAGCATTCACAAATGGGACAGGTCCCATTCACAAACAGGCCAGGACCCTTTCACTGTGAGCTCCAAACATCTGATCCCATTCAGAGACCAGTCACCCCCAGTTAAACCCCATTCACACACATTCAAACTCCCACAACACCAGTTCAACACATTCACTCTGTGCTAATCCAGGGCAGGAGGCCACACACAGACACACACCAGCACTAGGATCAGGATTAAACCGGGACTAAACCAGGACTAACCCAGGACTAAACCAGGACTAACCCAGACCTAAACCAGGACTAAACCAGGACTGATGCAGAACTAACCCAGGACTAACCCAAGACTAATCCAAAACTCACCCAGATCTAAACCAAAACTAAATCAAAACTTAACCAGATCTAAACCAGAACTAAACTAGAACTAAACCAGGACTAACCCAGCCAGGACTAACTCAGAACTGAATCAGGACTAAACTGGATCTAACCCAGATCTAAATCAGAACTAAATCAGCTTTAAACTAGATCTAACCCAGGACTACACAGGAATAAACCGGCACTAACCCAGAACTCAACCAGATCAAAAGTAGATAGTTTAAACCCAGTCTAAACTATGAATAAATCAAATGTGAATGAGGTATACCAGGATTAAATCAGCTCTAAGCCAGGATGTTTACACCCAAGATAAACTGAACCAGGGAGTTTTAAATTCAAAATAAAATAGAGTAAATGAATCAGTTTCACTGTTTTATAAATGTGCACAGTGTTAGCCCTTCAGCACTTACAGAGTTAACTAAGTAAATATCAGACCAGTGGAAGCAAGACAGAGACAAGGCAGAGGCTGTAAACACAGAGATGCTGAGCTGCTGTTGTCATGGTGACCAGGACCTTCACCACAGCAACCACATCCAGCTCCAAGACACAGGAAGATGAAATCAGGACTGGTCCAGGATTAAACCAGGACTAAACAAGGTCTTAAATCAGGACTAACGCAGAACTGAACCATGTAACAAAACCAGAACCAAAGCTGTATTAAGTAGGTCTAAAATCTTAATTGTCCTTTGAAAATTACTGATATTGCATGTTGACGATTGTAGCAAAAAGATAATAATATAGTAATTTAGTTGTAACCAGGCAAAATTACCCATGATTCATATTACTAGACTGTATACACTTGATTAAAAAAATATATATCCAGATACTAATCAGTCCTTAAACTTGTATCAAAATTAATTTCTACAAGTATCAATACTGAACAAAAAAATCACATAGTTTTAGAATTGTCTTAGTCCAAGTTTAAGTCCACATAGTAATATTAAAGGTGTACTGCGTAACATTTCTAATGGAGGGTCTGCCACCAGCTTGTTTCCATGTAAATACTAACTACAATCTATACTTAAACAGTATAGATTAAACCTATGTATCACGTGGGAGACAAGTAGGTTACAGCTACGCTACATTACAGTTCAGATCTGTGGAGAGTCGCCCCTGTTCTCAGAAGGAATTATTGTATTTTTGAGCAACAGAAACACCTGTAATGAATAAACTCTAGATGCAGGCTATAATGTCATACCATGGAACAATCCAGGCAAAGCAATAACATCTCCATGGAGACAAGTAGGTAGCAGACCCTCCACCAGAAAAGTTGTGTAGTGCATCTTTAAAGAAACTACTATTATTTTTTGTTGAAAATTACATGCCATTGTGTTTTTTCCAGCATTGAGGCTTTTCCTTATCATTGAAATCGAGTTTGACTACTTCTCACTCTCACACCTCCACAATTATCAAACACAGATAAATCACATGGCTCTGTTTGAATCTGACACTTCCTGTGTGACCTCTGAACTCACACCACGACCTCTGACTCACCAGGCTTTTTCTCTCCTCTCATGAATATTAATGAGCGACCTAGAATGTGACAGATTGTGACAGGTGCCTTTACCACAGAGAAATATTTAAGACGACATTATCATTTAGCTTTATCATTTATCATGTTTCTTTCACTTGGAAATACAAAACAGGTCCATTGATTCTTTTATCCGAAGATTTATATGTGAGGCTCATGATTCACAAACTCATGTCTTTATTAGTCTTTTAACTTTTTAGTAGGCAAATACAGAACTACTGAAAACGTCACTACACAGCTCTCTTATGGGTTTGTGGTGAAAAAAGGGCTGTGGGTGAGTTTTTAGTAAATTTAAATTACATCATTTGGGGGAGAAAATCAAAATAGGCCCTATATAGCAACCCAAAAATATTGTCAAAGCTTATCTGCTATTGGTTGCTCTGGAGTCTAAACATATAAAAATCTGCATCACCCATGAAAAACCCCAAACTGGTTCATCTCTAATCTTAATTCCTGTCTCCGTTTTATAAATGCATTGTTTCCCAGTTCTTTTTTGCATGAATTGTTGTTTTTGCGTGAACCTTGGCATGACTTGTTTGCATTTAAAATTATTAAATGCTAGAAACTTTATAGAAGATGAGTTTGTGATGGTGTTTAGAGGAAGTGGTTTTTGCAGGTCTTATTTTTGGCAGGAAATGGCCCCGATTATTGAGAACATGTAAAATGTGAAACTCTGTTGATGGAGAGGCCTGTCAAGATAACAAAATTTGAAGTGCAATATATAGCTAAAGTAAATATAGATGATAAACGATAATATTGAAATTAAACAATAAAACTAAATAATCCACAAAAAAAATTCTAAATGTGCAATATTCAAAAACATGAGCTGCAATAAATAAATAGTAGAATGCAACACTTAAGCAATTAAACTGTATAGTTTTAGTTCATAATTCAACCTTTTACGGCTCAAATCTTATCATATTAGTACAAAGAAAAAAGTAAATATTGAAACCTAAAAATTATTGTTGCATCTGTCATATATTGAACGATAAATTGATATAGTATTTATGGTGACAGGCCGTACAAAGAGTTTGGTCTAGATCATATTATTGAAAACTATTTCATGTCCAATGGTAAGACCAAAATAGAAGCCAATGTCTTCAGGGCAGATCAACTGGTGTTATTAACTGCAGCCTGATGTTATTTTTAAATCTCTAAAGACAAAGATTCACAGATTTCAAAGTTTAGTTTATTTATTTAATAAGACAGGGACAGTGCAGAGTATACTCTAACATCCTTAACATAAGAGATGCATTGTACCAGGTTGTAGCACTAGTGCCAGTTTCCACCTGTAGTCCCTGGGAAGGCTGACGTCATAGTTCATAAAATCACATAGAAAATGTCTTTACAATGACCAGACCATCATAAAAATTCTGTATCATCATTCACACCCAGTTCTCTTAGCACCATAAAATCAAAAAGACTAATCTAATTTAAAACTACTCTCACCTTCATGCTTCCGTGTTGATTTCAGGACTGTGGGTAGGGTAAATTAGAACACAAGGCACTTCCCCTAATGGGTTAAAACTCTTGGATTCTTATCTTCTAAATTGATAGGCTATAATATCCCTATCAAGGCTAAATGGTCCACTGACCTCAGAACCTTTTACATAAGTTAAGAATAGCTCATTTACTTAAAGTCTACGTATTCGAGCATTGCATATTTTTTTGTATAAAGGAAGGCTCTCATTGGCACTCAAAAATGAACATTGCTAGAAAAACATAAAGCATGCTGGGTTGAGTTGGGATGGTCCGTGTTTGTGGGTTTTCTTCAGTCTTTTCAAAGCATAGACTGTATATATAAATGGACATAGCTAACCCGCTAGCCTCTGCATTCCAAATGGGAAGTGAGCATGGGGGCACTTCCGGCTCCACGAACCCTGGTTCCAGTTGACTTAACATTGAAACACAAATGAAAAATTGTCACACCTCTCTCTGTAACTGCTGCAGTGAGCCTCGTCATTTCAGTCGTATTAACCCGCTGTACATCCTGGTGTTTTTATTTCGCTATTTTTGTGCATGAATAAATTCCTACTCCTAATGTGGACCTGGCCCCACATTCGGTCCCTTAACTGCTAGCCCCGTGAGCCTCATTTGACTGGAGCTGAACGCTATGGCTGACGTCACACTCCCTTAGTCCACTTCTTTATACAGTCTATGTTATGCTAGATTAGGTGGTGATACTGGTCAGTAGAGGGCAGTGTTTCAGTTTACACTTTACACTTTACAATGAATGATTCTTATAATATATTAAATGTCTGTTGCAGATTGTGACTTGACTTTGGTTCCTGAGGTGAACTGAAGGGGAGGGGTCAGTGATCATGGCGCGACTCCTCCTCTTTCTGTCCGTCTCGGCGGCAACGCTGCTCCACTTCCTGTTGCTGGTTTCCATGACAGCCGGTCTGAAGCCTCGCCTCCACAGAGACCGGCGAAACATCAGGCCCAACATAATCCTGGTTCTGACCGACGACCAAGACCTCGAGCTTGGTCTGTGTCTTTATTTAACTATAAAATTAAAACACCATCTCATAAAAGAGATTTTTTTTAACTTGATTTTTATTGATTTTTAGAAAGCATTTTGAAACATACAAACAACAACAATATAAATCAAAACAACAAAACAAAAGTCTGGAGTTGCAGGTTATTATTCATACATGCAATTTTAATGACACTTTAAAACAGGCCCGTCAACAGAAATTTGGAGGTCCCAGGGTAAGAAACCTCACATGGGCCCCTCTCGAAAATAAATTAATAGGATGTGGGTACAATTCTGGGCCCCTAAGACTCTGGGGCCCGGGACAACAGACTCTTTTGTCCCCCCGTCGACTCCCCTGCTTTACTAAAGTACTATGTTACTTTACTGATGTTATTTAAGAATGCATTCCACTTTTCCCATTGTTGCTCGTATTTATACCCTTTCAGTTTTTATATGTTTAGACGATTATACATTTTTCTTTTCCATCACTGAAATACTCTTTGTAATTCCCTTCTTAGATGCAGCTAGAATTATTTTTGTCAGATACATGTCATCTTTCCTTACTACACATAATATATTTCCCAGGTAAATCACCAATAAAAGAGATTTTTTTGGTTTTGTATCCAGGTTCCATGCAGGTGATGAATAAAACTCGGAGAATCATGGAGGAGGGTGGGATTTCCTTCACAAACGCTTTCGTAACCACACCCATGTGCTGTCCGTCAAGGTCCAGCATGCTAACCGGGAAGTAAGTACCAGTATAATATTATGATTTATGACTTATGATTTATGAGGTTAGGTTTTTTTTAGGTCAGGCCAGTTTATTTGTCATTTGTAGTTTAAAACCACATTGGAAAAACGTGCAAAAACACGTGCAAAAGCATGAGACATTAAAAACCACAATCATTGCAGTAAACATAGTGACACTGTGAAATTAAAAAAGCTACAAAGATTAAGACTAATTTGGAAGTCTCATTTAGGGTTGTCAGAAGTATCGATACCCAGATACTAATCAATACTGACTCTACTATTAAATCTAAATACTCATTTGAATAAAGAAAAAAAAAATATAATAACTAGACCACATGGTAATATTTTAATACTACAATTATTTAGTGTTGAAAATTCCATTCTGTTGTCAAAAATATGTTTATTATTATTGCGGTATATTGATACTTTGGTGACATCACGCTGGGGGTGTTCTACATGCATCTCTATTGGTGGAATGTTCAGCAGTAAACATGGTGACATAATGCACGTATTAGCAAACACAGATTTAAAAAAAAAAACCTCAAGAATAAATACAAAATGGATTTAAATAACTCATTTTCAAGACGAGCCTGTGATCAATAGTTCACAGTCCTGTTTAGGTGTTTCTAAAGAGCAGAGCAGTGCCTTCAGTTAGCATCACACCCCCAGGGAATATTGATGACATAAGCTGTAAAATATCAATACACTGATATAGCATTGGACCTCTTCCTTAGTATCAAAATGGAGTTTGAGTTTGATCGTGACAACAGTGGACTCATTTAAGTTCAAACCTGTCAAAACATTCCACTGACTCATTTTCTTTCTTTGTTTCTCTGCTTCGGTCTTTGCTCAGATACGTTCACAATCACAACACCTACACAAACAATGAGAACTGCTCCTCTCCCTCCTGGCAGCGGCAGCATGAGCCAAAGACCTTTGCTGTACACCTCAACAACACCGGCTACAGGACAGGTACTTTTCTGTGGAGGCTGATAAAGAGAGATGTCTATTACTGAATAGTTGTACTTTCCTCTAGGTTTGGGCGATATGCCAAAAACCTATCTACATTTTTCCTCATTTTGAACATTTGGATCACAATTTTCGATTCAATTTTGTTTATCTTATTAAAAACAAGTAACAGTGCTTACTATGTTAGGTTTCTGAAAATAAATGATAAACCACATGCTTTCAGTTTTCAGGGGATTGTTTGTTAAAAAGACCTAAAAATATCATTTCCTACTTTTTACCTTTGATTTGTGTATTTTCAGCGTATTTCGGTAAATACCTGAATGAGTATAATGGCTCATACATCCCTCGCGGTTGGAGACACTGGGTTGGTCTTGTGAAGAACAGTCGCTTCTATAACTACACCCTAAATGTCAATGGAGCCCGGAGGGAGCACAGGGACCGCTACCCACAAGTCAGTACCAGATCCTCTTTGTCCCTGTGGCTTCTCAGTTTGGAGGTTGTGGGTTGGATTTCTGATCTTGCTGATGTTCTGTAGGATTACCTGACAGATGTGATTACCTTGGAAGCACAGAGGTTTTTCCGGGCCTCGAAGCGGACCTACCCTCACCGACCGGTTCTGATGGTTCTGAGCCACGCCGCGCCCCACGGACCTGAAGATTCTGCTCCCCAGTTTAGTTCCCTCTTTCCCAATGCCTCCCAGCACATGTGAGTGTGAATCAGGAATAAAACTGAAGACAGGGTTTAACCAGGACTAAAGCAGGACTAAAGCAGGACTAAAGAGGTCTTAACAAGGTCTCAACTTGTTGTTATGGCAACCAAACCAACCATGGTCTAACTTGCAAAATCACCACACTAAACTGGGACTGTTGTCTGTTTTTCCTGATAGAACACCGAGCTATAACTTCGCCCCAAACCCGGACAAACACTGGATCATGAGGTACACTGGAGCCATGAAGCCCATCCACATGGAGTTCACTAATGTCCTCCAGAGGAAACGCCTGCAGACGCTTCAGTCGGTGGACCACAGCATGGAGCAGGTCAGGAGACAAACGACTGTCACAATAAGAGATGATTGATTTGATGATTATATCTACAGAGAAATATTGCGAAAACGATCATATTGAAACTACTTTATGCCACTGATACAAAGCAGGATAATCCTAGGAAAAAAAATATTTTTAAACATACGGTTTCATTTAAGGTGCACTGTGTAACATTTCTAGTGGACCCGCCACCTGCTTGTCTCCAAGGAAATGTTACTGCTTTGTCTAAAATGTTCCACAAGACTGAATCTGCTATCTATCACGAGGGAGACAAGCAGATTAAGCTTCTCCCAACTTTTGCAAAGAAATTGTACACATGACAAATATTGAAGCTCCAGCTTTCATATATTGAACAATAAGGTCATATAGTAATTATCTTGACAGGCCTAAAGACTCTTCCTGGAGATTACATTATTGTGTCCTAACTGATCTCTCTCACAGTTGTATGAGATGCTGGTGGACACTGGAGAGCTGGATAACACTTACATAATCTATACATCAGACCACGGATACCACATCGGACAATTCGGACTCGTCAAAGGTCAGTGGGTTTTGAACATCTTAACCTCTGTTTTCCAGAACTGCTCCTGTCAGGCCCTCTGATTTTGCTCCTGTCTGCTCTTGTCTAATACCCTGCTCTGCTCCTCTGGCTCTGCTCCTCTGGCTTTGCTCCTCTGGCTTTGCTCCTCTGGCTTTGCTCCTCTGGCTTTGCTCCTCTGGCTCTACTCCTCTGGCTTTGCTCCTCTGGCTTTGCTCCTCTGGCTATGCTCCTGGCTGCTCCTCTGGCTCTGCTCCTCTGGCTCTGCTCCTGTCCCCTTCTTCAGCTCTGTAGTTTTAGCGTTAGCAGTTTTTTTTTCTGATGAAACAGTGCTGCTCTGTTTCACAGGATTAAAGTCTTGGAGCAGAGGTTAATCCTGATATAAATAACTCAGAAAAATGAGATGGAACATTTGAAGCATAGAAAAAATGGATAATGCTGTATTACATTCATAGTGATGCTGTATTTGTCCTATTTACTTACTGTTATATTTTAAACAGAAATGGTTAAAATACAGATTTTGTTTGTGGTACATTTAGGTACTCTTCTTGGTCAGATTAGGTCCTCTGCCCCTGATTGGTTTAAACCCAGAGACATTAAAACTTCAACCAAAAAACTGAAGTTAACAGAATTTAACAAAGTAGAGATTGATTCTTTCTGTTTGTAGGTAAATCAATGCCGTATGAGTTTGACATCAGAGTTCCTTTTTTCATCAGAGGACCCAACATACAACAGGGACACAGGTGAGACCTGGTTAAGTCCTGAATAAGAATTTAGTCCGGGTGCAGTCCTAATTTAAGGTTAAGTTCTAGTTTAGATGTCTTATTGTTTATGTTGATAGGCCTATGCGTTGTATTTAGCAGCAGTACAAAGAGGATTAGTGTGGGTTCACTGGTTTCACATTTACACAATTATTAACATCAGCTGGAGGATTTAAAGAGACAGGACCAGGCCAAAGTAGAATACAGTTAAAGGTGCACTGCGTAACTTTTCAGGTCTGCCACCATGGAGATGCTATTGCTTTGCCTGTGATGTTCCTTATGGTATTAAACTTATATAAGATGCATTTATTTAATTATGGTTGTTTTACTGCTCAAACATACCTTAAAAAACAAGCATTCTGACATGTGAGTGGGATCGCCTCTTCACAGATCTCACTTGTAAATTGGCCTAGTGGAACCTCCTTCTTGTTTTTATGGATATGGATAAGTTTAATGCCATACTTTGGAACATTGCAGAAAAGCAATAACATCTCCATGGACACAAGCAGGTAACGGGCCCTCCACTAGGAAAGTTACACAATGCGGAGTTTCCATGATATGTTTTGTTGTGTTAGCGTTCCAGAGATTGTCCTAAACATTGACTTGGCTCCCACCATCCTGGACATAGCTGGACTGGACCCCCCATCGGACATGGACGGGAAGTCTGTGCTGGGGCTGCTGGACATAGGGTCTCCTGGGAACAGGTAACTCAATGGTCCTACACAGATACACAGGGGAACAGGCTCGATTCAGTTAATTTACCATTTGTTCTGTAAAATCACATTGGAAAACATTGTCCGTTGTCTTACCAGCAGAGCAAAATAAGCTTTCTTGTATATTTTGTAGCCAGACTGCTGTGTACCCAGAACATTATAGATTTTCATACATTTGCATATGACACACTAATAAAAGGTGTGGGCAGTCCCCTCTCTGATCTCTCAGTTACAGAGAAAAGCAGCTTTTTGTGCTTCTTGTAAATGTCTGTTTCTGTGTGTCCCAGGTTTCATTTGAACAAGAAGTCTGTGAACTGGAGAGACTCATTCTTAGTGGAGAGAGGGTAAGAGCTGAACCAGGACTGATTCTGTTTTTCCCCATATCATTTTTCAACATATTAGAAATGAACAGAACAAAATAACAAAAGCCCTGAGCTACAATATCAAAGAATTACCACATTAACACTCATTTGGATATTTTAACATCTTTAAACAAACTTAAAGCACCTCAATATTTCATGCAATAGTAATAAATTATATTACTACAAAATCTTAATTAGAGTCTTATCCTCTGTCCCACATTATGACCCAGTGCTCACTGTATCTAACCCATAGACTGTTAAATAGACTTTATATCTACAGTCTAAGATCTAACTCTTATGATGTTGTAGTAAACTCATTGGTTTATTCTGGTCTCTGTTGTTCAGGAAGTTGCTCCCTGGTTTATTGAATGACAAACAGGAGAAGTCTGAGGCGAACTCTCTGCCCAAACAGCAGCGAATGAGAGAGCTATGTGACCGTCAGGAGCTGCACCTGCCCTGCTCCTCCTCTGGACAGGTGAGTCTACGTACATCTGTGGCTGACAGGTAAGTTTTTGGTACCACACCAAAATAAAAAAGTTTATTACATCACATAACATGTTATTAATCCCTGAATAATAACGGAGGGGGGAGGCATACCAGTGTAGGTACATGTAGGCTATATTTATGTTACTGAAAAATTTACCATGATCTAATTCTGAAATATCCAGGGATAAGATATTATCAACAAGTTAAACTAAAACAACTGGACTTACAGCCCTCATGAAGCTGTCTGGTTGGTAGCGAAACGTCGGCTTCAAAAAGATAAGCAAGTCCAGTTGTTTTATTTAAACTCAATAAGACCTTGATCCAGTTTGGTATGTCTATGTCCGTTTTTATGTTAATACAGAGAAACAACTCATCATTCATCTCAGATGTACCCATGTAAGCTGTTGCAAGCTATGTGTGTTTTCAGTTCTGTGATATTTATTTTCATTTTTATATACAAAAATCATATTGAGCTCTACTGATCTTGTACAATTTAGGTTGTAATCTGCCTTTGGCTCAATAAAAATGTTATGACTAAAGATTACTGCTTGACAAGTTTTAGAGATTACAGATATATTGCACATACAAAAATGATTGCCCTAACCTTTTGCTTATTAATGGCAAATTTCAGTGAAAGACAGGAAATGTTTTATTCTGATCTTTTTTGCAGAAGTGGCAGTGTGTGGAGGACCCTAATGGGAAGTTGCGCTTGTTTAAGTGTAAAACTGAAGGTGGCGGGGCTAAGGACATTTTCTCTAAGAACCGTCCAATAAGCGTCAAGGCCCAGCGTTACAACCTTGATGAGGACTGCAGCTGTGGCCTCCGACCCTTGTCTTTTGCAAAATCCAACATGAAAAAGTCTTTCAGCAAACCTTTCTTTAAGAAGAGTAAGTTTTGACACGTTTTTCACTAAAGGGCCCATATTATGCATTTTCTGATCTATGTTATACTGTTGTTTACTCATCAAAACTATACCAGGAGTTGTGTTTTGTTTCATTCACACATGTTTAACACAAAAAAACATAATTAGGCTGAGTCCATCTATCAAATGGACAATACTCATGTGGTAAAACAAGTGCTTTGCTGTGTTTTTAAATTCCATATACCTTCTACAGAATCATTTTGATAATTTCAAGCTTGGAATGGCCCATCTGTACTGAACAAAAGCTAAAATGCAGCTCTTAACTTGAAAACTACCACTACATGACATCACAAGGTGGAACAGCATTTTGAGCTTTGGAGATATAGATAGAAACAAAACTCCAGGTATGTTTTGGATGAGATAACAACATTATAACATGGCTTAAAACTCACTCAGTCAATTTTGTGTCATATAGGGCCTTTAACATTTTTAGACTTTATCTTTATCTGTCTTTCTCTATTTTTATTCTTTTTTGTGTTGTGATCAGAGCTGAAGTCCCTTAAAAGTTTCTCCAGAATCCGCTTTAGCCGCTCGATCAGCAACTCTCTACCAGGCGACGGTATCCACAGCGACCACATCTTTCCCCACGGCGATGGTCTCCGTGGTAACAGCAGCTGGGGGGCGTCAATGGGTGAGGGAGCATGGACCGAATCAGACAGAGAGGAGGAGATAAGCGGATCTGGGCCGTCTCCAGAGGATGCTGTGAAGGTTACGCAAAGGTGAGGTCTCTTCAGGACTAGACCAGGACTAGACCAGGACAAGACCAGGACAAGACCAGGACTAAATCATGATAATAATATTTATACATCAATATAATTAAATGTGCATTATGTATTTGCACTTGAATCATTTTAATAATTTCAAACCTGGAATTGTCAATCTCTACTGAACTAAAGGTAAAAGGTGGCTGTTAACATGAAAACCACCACTTCATGACATCACAAGGTGGAACAGAGCATTTTTAGCTTTTGAGATGTAGACAGACTAATAGACCAGGATTACTCAAACATGTGTGAATGAAACAAAACACAGCTCCAAATATGTGTTTGAGGAGGTAACAACATTATAACATGGCTTAAAGCTCATAAGAATCCATTTTGTGTAATATAGGACCTTTAATGTCATACAGTGAAAAATTAAATAAAATATAACATCTCCATGGACACAGGCAGGTAGTGGACCCTCCAGAAAACTTACTTAGTTCACCTTTAAACAGACCATGACATTGGTTGGTGTGAGAAAATACAGAGGAGAGGATGTCTCTTGTGAATAGGGCCTTAATCTCACCTGTTTCTCTCAGGTGTGTGATTCTGTCCAACTCGTCTGTGAGCTGTGACTCCAGACTCTACAGGAACCTGCAGGAGTGGAAGGACCACAAACTCACCGTGGACCACCAGGTAATCTGTCAAAATCACCTCAAAAACTCTCATCCCAACCTTTCCTTTCCTTATACAATACAGATGTTTTGACATTTGTTATTATCAGGTTTGTGTGTATCTTGTTTCAGATTGAGACTCTTCAGACCAAGATCAAGAACCTGCGAGAGGTCAGAGGTCACCTGAAGAAGGCCCGCCCCCTCAAGTGTGACTGCAGGCGGCGCCTGTCAATCAAACAATTGTGATTTCACTTCTTTATCACTATAATGATAATTGTTAGTTTTTTTTATTCCAATTAACACTAAACATGTTTCAGGTCTAAGTTGAAACTGAAGAAAAAGTTGAAGAATAAGCTTCACCCTTTCAGGTCTGAATTTTGTATATAAAATTGTGCATTTCTTATTTTTTGCGTAATCGTTTTGTTTTTGCACATTTATAATTGTGTTGGAAGGAAGGAAACATGATTAATACCAATACTAAGAAAGGGGAACTTCCTTTTTCTAGTAAAGCGGCGTTAACAATATAGTTGAGGAACTTCTGTCAACAATAAATAAATAAAAATAAATTAACCTTTAACTGTCCCTATCCACAGAAGGGGTGTGTCCAAAGGAAAGTGGGCGTGGCTTGAGAAGGAGCAGAGACGAAGGAAGAAAATGAGGAAAATGATCAAACGAATCAAAAACAATGACACGTGTTCAATGCCCGGACTCACCTGTTTTACCCACGACAATGAGCACTGGGCCACGCCTCCCAGCTGGACATGTATGTAGTACAAATACTGCAAATTATATTATATTATGTTATATTATATACACATGTACGCAGTAAACTCATCCCAACTGAAATGCTGCAAAATAAGTACAAATCCAAACATTGACTGTGAAAAAAACACACTCGCACACACACAAACACTTATTTAAAACTTTTCTGGTGGAGGGTCCGCTACCTACTTGTCTCCATGGAGATGTTATTGCTTTTCCTGGAATGTTCCATGGTATGACATTAAACATATCCAGTTGGCATTTTTAAGTATAGGTGTAGCTTTTGCTCAAAAAATACAATAATTCCTTCTGTGAATAGGGGCGACTCTCCACAGATCTGAATTGTAAGTGTTTTAACCTGCTCCCTCGTGATAATCAGGTTTAATCTACACTGTGGAACATTCTAGACAAAGCAATAACATTTCCATGGAGATAAGCAGGTGGCGGACCCTCCATTAGTTACGCAATGTTACACGTTGTTAAATAAGCCTATAAAATGTTTCCTTTTTCCAGTGGGTCCATTTTGTGCTTGCACCAGTGCGAATAACAACACGTACTGGTGTCTTCGAACCATCAACCAAACTCACAACTTCCTCTTCTGTGAATTCGCCACTGGCTTTTTGGAGTACTTCGATCTCACTACTGACCCCTACCAGGTCAGCAATGCTTTTTTAACTCACACCTGACAGGTTGGACTACTCGTTTTACTAAAAAGATCAATATATTTAAGCTTTTTGCAAAAACATTCACGCTCGTTTTCCCAATTTGGACATTTTTTAGGTTAAAAATGTTACTTCCTGGTTGGAAATGGTGACATCACACTAGGGAATTCCACAGCTGTTACCAAAAACTTCTCTAATGTACACAGAAATTATTATCGGACAAATACAAATATAAGAAAACGCCTTTATTTTGTTGAAATAATGTTTAAAGTATCAGAAAAATGTGTTTGTTGCCTGTAAATTGTGCCGAACTTTTTGACGGAATTCTCCCTAGTGTGATGCCATCAGTATGTTTTAGAACTCTCTACTTCCTGTAATTTTCAACATATTTTTAAATTTTTCTTTTGCAAATTGCTTCTTGATTTCTGTAAAACTATAATTTATATTTACCGTAATTATAATCCCACCAAATTAAGTCAAATTTTGAGAATCTTGAAAATCTCAGGCTCAGTCCCTTAACCTAATTTTGTTTCTCTGCTTTTGTATTTGCTTTAACCTCAGGGACGAAAGATAAACTCTCTTGTAGTGGATTTCTTCACTTTATTTTTTTTGTCTTTGTTGTAGTTGATAAACTCGGTGTCATCTCTGGACAGAAGTGTTTTGAACCAGCTCCATGTTCAGCTGATGGAGCTGCGAGCGTGTAAAGGACACAAACAATGCAACCCCAAAGTAGACAAGCAAGGTGCAGTTTAATATCTATTTGTCTATGTATCTATATAAAAAAGTCTGTAAAAAATTGTAAAAAAAAAAAAAAATAAAAAATAAAAAAATTATATTTATTATGTTGTATTATAAAGTAATTTTAATTTTTATGTTTTGCCTAAAAATTTACAAAATCACTCGAGCCCATAATAAAATCTCTATAGATACATCTAATTAGGTTCATAAAAGTTTTGTGCACACAGATGGAAATAAGGCGTTGTGTTTTAGTGTTTTATTACCACACCTTTGGTATTGTTTGCTAGTATGTTTTTTATCCTTGATGCTCGATGAGTTTATTAATAAAAATGAGCTTCTTTTCTTATTAACCAATCAGTGTTTGTTTTCAGTCGAGAGGCGGGATGACAGTGGCTCACACTTGTACAGGTACAGCTCTGACAGATCTGTGGAGAGGCCCAAGAAATGGTCCAAAGTCCGGAGACCTTCGTACAAACCTCTGTGAGAAAATTACCCTTTCAAATCACCCCAAACACTGCACAATATATTATGCTAATACATACTACATAATACTTTTAAGCACTACTTTTAATGGGTCCATATTACGCTATATTCTGATCAATGTTATAATGTTGTTTCTCCATCAAAAATATAGCTGGAGTTGTGTTTTGTTTCATTTGTACTTGTTTAACACACAAACTCTGCGTATTTACACTTGAATTTTTCTCTCAAACTGAAAACAACGTGATAATACAGGACGCCATAAAACTTGCCTAGAATCATTTGGATAATTTCAGCCTTGGAATTGCCTCTGTCTCCTGTGCTAAAGGTTGAAAACTACTACATCATGACATCACAAGGTGGAGCAGAGTGTTTGCTGTTTGAGTGAACAAGTCAGCCTAAATATGCAGGGTTTGTATGTTAAACGTGTGTATGAAAACAAAACACAACTCACCGTATATTTGTGATGAGGAAATAACATACAACATGGCTTAAAGCTCAAAAGAGTAAATTTTGTGTAATATAGGGCCTTTAAATATATCAGTAAATAAAATACAGTAAATGTGTATCATATGTATATCATAAAAGACACTTTTATAAGTTCACATAAACATTTAAATAATTTTTAAGTGCTTTTTATTTCTTTTGGATGAGGTTTTTCCCCAAACTACATCAATAAGAGTCATTTACAGCTTTGTACATTGTAAAGGAGAGCAAAGGTTACTACTGTAGGTGGGAGGATACACACATAGTCTATTATTTATTTTTATGTTTTCTTTAGGAATCCGATCTGGGAAGGCTGGAAAGGCTGAGGCTGCCCCGCGGACTCCCAACGTCACCCCCTCCTGGACCTTCAGCAAATCTCCGTTTCCAAGGAGACCATGTTTATAATCCTTCAACACATTTTGTACAGATCTTTTCTAAAAACATTTTCTACAAAACTTCACTGCTGCACCTCTGGGATCAGAAGGCACTTTCAGAATACAAACCAAACAGCAAAGAGCATAATATATTACAATTAATTTCTGTATGAATATTTTGTGTATATCTTTTCTGTTTTACTGAAGTTTACTACTAATCATTATATACCATTGTTATATTTCTTGAAAAAAGCCCGTCCAAATGTTGTGAGAAATGTACTGTATTTAATGTTCTGAAATGCACTGGTGAAATGGTACTGAACAAAGTGGGAGGTTAGAAAGAGTTTACGAGATATTGGCACTAGATACCTTTGTTTTTTTTTTTTGTAAATTCATTGTTTAGTTAAATACGATCAAAATTATTATACTTATTTCTCAAAATATTTTATTTCTCCTTTGATATTTTAGGAGGTGAAACAAAATATTACAATTTAATTTTTATTAACATTAATTTGACAAACTACAGGAAATGTAGTGTTAATCTTTTACACATAAATGATTATTCTGAATGATAATATGTAAAACTTTTTTTTTTTTTTCTTTGCAGAAATTTGACTATAGATTTATATATAGAATTATGCTTTGCCTGGTAGGTGTGCAATAGGTGAAATGTATGTAGAAACCCAGCCTGCAAAATATAATCTGCATTTACTTAAAGATGCATTGTGTAACTTTTCTGGGGGAGGGTCCATCAGATGCTACATGGAGATGTTATTGCTTTGTCTGGAATGTTTCACAGTGTGGTATTAAACCTTTGTATCTTCATGGAGACCAAAACAGACCAAGTTACAGGTCAGATCTGTGGAGAGGGAATCCCCGCTTACAGTCAGAATGCCTGTTTTTCTAGGTATTTTTGAGCAATAAAGCCACTTGTAATTGAATAAATGTAAGGTAGAGCTGTTTAATGTCATACTGTGGAACATTCTAGGCAGAGCAATGACATATCCATAGAAACAAGCAGGTGACGGACTCTCCACCAAAAAGTTACATACTGCACCCATATGTCATTGTTCATATGGAAAAATCCCATTCTAAACTTTTGTCATTGTACACAATATTTTTTTCATACATTTGGGTTACTTTTCTGAATTTTTGCACTTCCGGACACACATTTGTAGAGCAACTTAACATTTGAATCTGGCTGAAGATCTGTTTTCTTTCTGTGCTTCCTCAAGGTCATTTTGGATTTTGTACTGTTTTAGACCCAGCTTTTGTCAATGAAACAGTTTATGTTGGCCATTCAAACACCTACCTTATGTGTCTTGAATATTTCAGTTCAAAACTCACAAAGTTTTTAGAGATGTGGAAGAGTGTTTGGAAGATTGTTTGAGAAAGGCCCTGACTGATATGCAAACGGACAGAGGTTGAATGTAAACTTTATTTTTGTGGTTATTATTTCTCAGTATTCGAGACTGAACGTGTCCAAATGAACTGTAACCAGGTCCCAGCACTTCCAACCAATCAGAACAGAGATCGATGAAGGATGGACTGCCCATATATGGACATTTTAATGAACCAATCACAACAGAGAATGGATCAATTGAACAGCATAGACTAGATATGGACCAGTGGTAGAACACAAGGTTTAAAGGTGCACCGTGTACCTTTTCTGGTGCAGAGTCCACCTCCTGCTTGTCTCCATGGAGATGTTATTGTTTTGTCTGGAATGTCCCGGTATGGCATTAAGCGTATCCATCTTGCATTTACTCAATAACATGGGTTGTTATTGACCTAAAAACTTTCTTACTATGAGTGATCTCACCTCTCCACAGATTTGACATGTAACTTGGGCCTGCGGTGTCCTATTTTAGGCAATATCTCCATGGAGACAAGCAGATGACCCTCCACCAGAAAAGTTACACAGTGCACCTTTAAATGAACCAATCAGGACCTGTGAAACTAAAGACAGTGCAGTTATGTAACCTGTGGAAACTTGTGAATAAAGATTTGAGTTATTTGTGGACTGTCCAATCTGTGTAGTAGCAAAACGGGTATTTAACAAAATTACACTTTTATATTTTAAAGGTTCTATATTATGCAAACTTGACTTTTGTGAGTTTTAAGCCATGTTATAATGTTGTTTCCTCATCAAAAACATACCTGGAGTTGCGTTTTGTTTCATTCAGACATGTTTCAGTAATCCTTTATTATTAGTCTGTCTACAAGTCAACAGTGGTGGTTTTCAAGCCAACAGTTCCTTTTACCTTTTGATCGGTAGAGATTGGATAATTTCAGCCCTAGAATTGCCAAATGAGTTTAGTGAAGGCGTATGGAGTTTAAAAACACAGCGGAGCACTTCCTATATTACCACATGACATCACAAGTTGGAACAGAGCGTTTTCCATTTGAGAGAACTCAGCCTTAACATGTGTGACTGAAAGGTGATGAGGACACAATATAACATAGATCACAAAATAACGTGACATGAGCCCTTTAAAATTTAATCAAAGAAAAAAATTTAGTCTAATAATTTATTTATTTACAAGTTACATTTACACCCACACTTAAATTATACTACAAATAAATGGTATTTTCATCCATCAGGGCTAAAACAGGACTGAAGACACACAAACTAGAACAAAAGCCAAACAATAAAAACATAAATAATAACTCATCAGTATTCAAATGAAAACAAACCCGTGTCAGTTTTGTACAAAAGGTTTTCAGTTAAAATCTAAGTATTATTTTATCCTAAGTATAAATAAACCTTTATTAAATATTTTATAAAAGTGCTTCAAACATGAATAACTTTAGAAAACCCAAACAACTGTACAGATGTGAAATGTGGAGAAACTTGGACTAAAGGTTTAAACATGATAAAAAGCAGGTGTGGACTTTGCCTGACCAGCCTTCTGCATTCGGTTCAAATCCAGAAGAGACCGGAACCAGACCATAGAGCGTGAAAAACCTCCAACCAAACTTGAGACGGTCCAACCACAGCCGCTAATTTGTATGACGCGTATCAAAATATATAACTTCTTTTACCTGAAATAAGTAATAGTTTGGTGCTTTGATTGTTGAATCTGTAAAAATCCATACAGTTTCTCTGTCCTTTATGTCACCTTTTCTCCTTTTTTTATGCCTCTCGCTGATTGGTTAACCCGCCTGTCAATCACACCCTCTGCAATCGGGGAGACAGGATACGGCTTCAGATCCACTCGTCTTTGAAAAGTTTTGTCAAAGCGTGTGGTTCTGGCTGGTCAGGTAAGTGTGACCCAGGACTAAACCAGGATTAAATTGCGAACTGGCAAGGGTGACCACCTGTCCCACTTTCTGTTGTCCTGCACAGCCATTTCAATGTCCCACTTTTTCATTCACGGGACTTGAATCATAAAAGGTGAGATATACATACACTTTAATATATTTTTTTTTTATTGGCATTCTTGGTTTTATATGTTGGCATCTTATGTTCTTATAATTAATATTATTTCAGACAGTTATTATCTAGGGGGCTACATTTTCCATCCCTCTATATTATATTCCACCAACTACTTTTTTCTTCTTTTTTTTTTTTTTTACAAATCGAGGAGTCACCCTAGAACAGGCCTTAAACCAGGTTAGCTACATTTACTTGTAGTGATGTTTTTTTTTTTTTTTTACTGAAAACTGAAAACCTGATTTGTGCTTAAACGTGTACTCTGGTTCTGGACTGAAGACTTGTTGGACTCAGGTCTGGTTCAGGTCTTGTAGATCTGGTGGTTCCCTCCAGCGGCACTCGGAGGTCCAGGTGTGGCTCCGTTCTGTACGTCCACAAAGCCCATCCTCTGCCTCCTCTTCCTCTGCTCCGTCATCTGCACAAACACATTTCACATAGAAACCAAAAACAATCCACCCACATTTGCATTGTGTAACTTTTCTGGTGAAGGGACCGTCAAATGCTTTTCTTCATGGTTATTCCTTTGTCTGGAATGTTTCACAATATGGCATTAAACCTTTCTATCTTCATGGAGACCAAACCAGACCAAGTTACAGGTCAGATCTGTGGAGACGTGACTCCGCTCACAGTCAGAATGCCTGTTTTTCTTGGTATTTTTGAGCTATAAAACCACTTTTATTAAATGTAATGTAGATCTGTTTAATGTCATATTGTGGAACATGACAGCAGAGCAATAACATATCCATAGAAACACGGGGGGAATCCCAACCAAAAAGTTACACAGTGCACCTTTAAATATATGAATAGAGATTTTTTTCAACTTTGAAATGCCCGGGATAGAAATAGAATCAGGACTATTTACTAACAAAAAAGAAAAAGAGGAAGAGGAAAAAATGTATGAATAGAGGTGTATTTATGTATGTGTGTACATGTAAATATATTTATGAAGGTTTGTGTGTGCATGTATATGTGTACCCCTGTATATGTAACCCTGCTACATTTTTACTTTTTTTAATTTTTTTTATGGAAGTTTAAAGATGATAGGGCTCTCATTTTTTTTTTTTTTTATTGGTTTATTTTAATATTATGTTTTTGTATGTAAATACTTTTCTTTAAGTTAAAAAAGTATGAAATAAACCTATCTATGTCCAGACCACATCATCACATCACACACACAAAAAAAAAAAAAAGAATTAAATATTTGGCTATGAATGTATTTTGTAAAAGAGCCATACCTGTTCCTTGAGTTCATTGAGCTGCCCTGTCAGTGTAGTGACCACTTTCATGGTTGAGGCCAGTTTGTCCTGGAGCATCCTCATCTCGTTCTGTTCTCCGTCTGCGTCTGTCACCACCAGAGACATGGCCTGCATCCGCGGGAACCAGTCCAGATTATTGTTCTGGACACAGACATCAGGAGAGGGAGAGTGGAGGGACGGATTTTACTATGTGTGTTTTTATGAACCGCCCCGTGCTCAAGAGGGTTTACTTGCAAACCAAGCTCAAAATGCCATGTAGTGATGGTTTTCAAGTCAACAGCTCCTTTTACCTTTAGTTCGGTAGAGACTGACAGTTCCAGGTCTGAAATCATCTAAATGATTCTAGTGAAGCTGTATGGAGTTTAAAAACACAGTGGAGCACTTCCTGTATTACCACATGACATCAAAAGGTGGAACAGAGTGTTTTCAGTTTGAGAGAAGAACTCAGCCTAAATATGCAGATTTGTGTGTTAAACATGTGTGAATGAAAAAAAACACAACTCCAGGTTTGTTTGTGATGACGAAACAACATCATAACATAGATCAGAAAATAATGTAATATGGGCCCTTTAAACCAACTGTTTCTCCAGGTTATAACAGTGTTCCCTCATTATTAACTTACTGTTGTATTTTGATTGATTCATGTATGTTCAAGTAATTCTGTATAGTCCTGCGTTTGAGGTTTGACAGCTCAGAAGAGTTTTCACCTACCCCCTATCTCTACGCACTTCTATGTACTTGAAAAAAAAAAAAAAAAATCAGACTCTGGGTCATACTCGTAGGGTTAAAAAATGCTTCTATGAACATGTGGGGCCTGTTTACATCAATATTGCTGTAAATATATTATAGTTTATGTTATAGTTACTAAATACCAGATAAAAGCACATAATACATCCTCAGACCTTGATCATGTGGGCCACATAGCTCTCCGGTCCTGTGTAGTCAGTCTTGTTCTTTTCTCGCACCAGGACGATGAAGTACAGGTAGTTCCAGATGTTGTGCTCCAGTTTGATGTGCTCCTCGAAGGAAACTGTTTTATTATCAAACTTGTCTCTCTCCAACCCTGGGAAGAAGAGATGGAAAACAGAATACACCAGAGATTAAATAAAATAACATCTGCCTGTTTAATGTTATTTTAAAAGGTATTGATACTTTCCAGCTGATGTCATCAACATTCTCTGGGGTGTGACGCTAACAGAAATCGCTGCTCTGTTAGAAGCTCAGTTGCACAAGTTAGACTTTAATCTGTGCTTAAAGTCTAAGTTAGACCTTGACTGAAAAGTAAAAAGTACTTTGAAATGGCTGAGACTTTTTTTTAACACATTTAATTATTTTTTGTCTCAACTTTGAGCAAACGAAATACACAAAAACAGCTAGAAAAATTAAGAAATCAATTGAATCACTTAAAATCAGTTGAATTCTTTATCAAAAATCACTACATTTCATCCTTTAATTGTTCTAAAAATCCGTGCAAAATACTTTTACTTGTTACCCTTTAAGTACATTTTTAAACAGGTTCTTTAATACTTTTACTTAAGTAGATACTTTTACTTTTACTTGAGTAACTTTTTGCCCCTGTACTTTTATTTAAGTAACAAAACTGAGTACTTCATCCACCCGTCGATGTAACTAACCACATATAAAGCAGGTGGTTTTGAGGATCTCTTCTTTCTTCTGCTTCTCGCTCCTCAGATCTGCAAACGTGTCAATGATGACTCCAAAGATCAGGTTCAGGACGATGATGATCACAATGAAGTAGAAGAGAAGGTCGTACACCACACGTGCGGGAAACAGAGGCTCCTGGAAAAACACAGAAAATACACAGCTCTGTTATTCAAGTTAGACTCTAATCTGAGCTTTGTTTTAACACAATCTAACCAGAAAGAGCTGGTTACTAGTTGGAGTTACAACAGGTGAGATGATTTGTATTGACAACAGGCTCCTGAAAATGTGTTTTTTTGTAAATCCATTTTGTATTTTTTCTTAAGTTTTCAGACAATCTAAAAACTTTTTTGGTAGTTATTGCTAATGTGTGCATTGTGTAACCATGGTAACTGTCAGTGCAAAGCGTCAATAGCCGGTATTACGTACGTTCTTGGAGGGTTTGCGCAGCACGTCTCCCACTCCTCCTCCGTTCCTCAGGCCGTGGTTCAGAACAGTGACGATGCACATGAGCAGAGTGTCACAGGCACGCTCTGTGCTCGGCTCCTCTGGAAAGGAATAAAAAAAAAAAAAAAAGTGAATCGTCCTCTTATTCCAATTAACACAGTAAACTTCCAATACATCCATAAACCGCCTCTTTGATCTTCCTCTTAATTACTTCCAGTTCTTTCTAAGTTGAAAATCTAAACAATACCAATTACTGATTATCTCTCTCAGGGAACTGTAAGAACTTCTAATATTTGTGTGTGACACTCATAATCATCTGTGTAAGTACCTGTATGACCAATTCAGGCAAAAATATTACTTTAAAAGTTTAAAAAAATCAGTGATTTTTTTTTATTTTTTTTTACAATAGAAACATCTTTAGCAGCCTCACCCTCCTCTTCCTCAGGTGCTGTCAGGGCGGAGGTCTCTGCGGTGCAGCTCACTCCATCGGCAGAACAGGAGCGGATGAAAACCTGGGCTGCCTCACTCTGCTCTGCTGCAGCTGAATCAGGATTAAACAGTATTGACTGATTACAACATACAGCGGCTCATGTGGAAATTAAAGGGCCCATATTACGCTGTTTACTGATCTATATTATAATGTTGTTTCCTCATCACAAACATACCTGGAGTTGTGTTTTGTTTCATTCACACATGTTTAACACACAAATCTGTTCTTCGAGTTCTTCTCTCAAATGGAAAACACTCTGTTCCACCTTGTGATGTCATGTGGTAATACAGGAAGTGCTCCACTGTGTTTTTAAACTCCATACAGCTTCACTAGAATCATTTGGAAAATTTCAGTCTTGGAATTGTCAGTCTCTACTAAACTAAAGGTAAAAGGAGCTGTTGACTGGAAAACTACCACAACATGACATCACAAGGTGAAACAGAGCATTTTGAGCATTGCAGATGTAGAAAGACTAATAATAAAAAGAGTTACTCAAACATGTGTGAATGAAACAAAACAAAACTCCAGGTATGTTTTTGAGGAGGTAACAACATTATAACATGGCTTAAACCTCATTAGAGTCAAATTTGAGTAATATAGGACTTTTAAACACATAATTACTACTAATAGTTTTTAGTGTTTGTGGAGAGACTCTGATTCAGACCTTGTGCGATCTGTGGCAGCGGGTCGACCTCCATAATGAAGTCCTCCTTTAGACACAAGAAGCCCACGATGGAGAAAAGGTAGACCAGGATCAGAGCCAACAGCGCCGTGAGGAGGATGGACCTGCCATTTCGGGTCACACTTTTGATCACATTCAGCAGAGTCTCCTCCTGGTAGATCAGGTCGAAAAGCTGAAAAAAAAAAAATTGGGATAAGATAAACATGCATAAACCAGGACTTAAAGGCGCACTGCGTAACTTTTCTGGTTGAGGTTAGTTGTATATAGCTGAGATATATTTGTATTACTATATTTCTATATTTTATTTTTACTCATACATATACATTTATAAAATTATGCTTGATTTGACACCAGTCTCTTGCTATTTGTGCTACTTATTTTGAATTTATTACTACCATTTATATTTTTGCTCTTTGTCATTGTGATATATTGTGATGAGTGAGTTACTGTGTCCAAATAATGTCCGTTGTGGTTCAATAAAGTTTGTCTAAGTCTAAATTACACAACTACATGTTATCACTTTGCCTGGGTTAGGGTTGCCAGGAATGTTCCACAGTATGGCATTAAACTTATCTATCAAATATATTATACAATATTTATTCAATTACATGTGTTTTTATTGCTTGGAAAACATGCATCATCAGGCAAATCAATATTATCCATAATGGAGACAAGCAGTTGTCGGACCCTCCACCAGAAAAGATACGCAATGCACCTTTAACTAAGAACTGCTCCAGGACTTGCCCAGATCTAGACCAAGACTTACCAGGATGCTGTAGAAGAGCTCGTGCACAAACAGGCCGAGGGTGGAGGTGAGGACGTAGGCGAGATGATAGAGGAACTCCATGTCCAGAATCATGGCCTTGTAGCCCATAATGAAGGTCCCATTGTTCCCCACGAAACTCACCACGAAGACGATTTTATTCAGCAGCTGTGGGCCAGAGAGACTAGGTTTAGACTGAGGCGGGTTACTCAATACAGTAAGAAAAAATTAATTATTAAACATGAACGAATAATCTTCTTGACAAGCAGATGGCAGATCCTCCACCAGAAAACTTACACGGTGCTTTGAGGCTATTTGAAGGGTAGTTATTATAAAATGTTACCCAAATAACTCTAGATACAGTATATTGAATTGGTGAAACAAAAAACAATAATTATAAAATAAATAATAAGAACATAAAATACACTTTGTAATGAATAAACTTGTTGTCATTATATCAGGGAAAGTCTTACATTGAGCGATCCGAGCAGCACCAGGGTGTTGGCGATGCCGAGGTGATAGACCGACCTCAGGATCAGAGCCAGAGTCAACAGTCTGAGTCCGTACTTCTGAGCCAGGAGCGCCAAGACCGAGATCCCGGTTAGGATCCAGAAGACCATTAAGAGGACCGAGTCATCAATGGAACCTGGAATCAGACCAGAGGAACGCCAGATAGTTTAAGATCAGGACGAGACCAATATCTAACGTTGTGGGACCTTCTACCTACTAACCTGACACTAAACATTTGATTAAAAGTTCTATCTAGTATTTATATTTTATTTGACACCAGTCTCTTGGTATTTTTGCTGCTTATTTTGAATGTATTATTGCCGTTTATATTTTTGCTCTTTGTTATTATATTACATTATATTGTGATGTGTTTGCTGCTGTGTCCAAATAATTTCCCTTGTGGATCAATAAGGTTTGTCCAAGTTGTAGTAATAGTAATAGTAATAGTAACAGAAGTAGTACCTTGTCCTGAGTTGTATGGGTAGAAGAATGCAATGATGAGGTTTACAAAAACAGCAAGATTAAAGGAGATAGTTCCCCACAGAGTCATCCTCCGAGAGAACCAATATAGCACCGGCATACCTGAAAAATATATTCAAATATTGTTCTAAAGAGAAAACTAAAAAAATACTAGTCAATTTGGCCACTTAATCTGTATGTTTTAACAGAAGGACTAGTGCTTGTATTTCATGTACTTACTCCTGAGTTTTTTCTGCCACTCCATCTCTCCGTGCAGGAAGGAGGTCTGCTCAAAGAAGTGTGTGACCTTTGACCCCTGCTCGTCCTGTTCCGTGGTGTTGAACACTCTGACCTTTGACTCCTCAGTCAGAAACTCACAGATGGGGTGAACAGGAAACACAATCTGCTCCATGCTGCGATCCTCACGCACAATCTGTAGACAACCACAAGTATTACTATTCATACTATCAAATATTACAAACACAAACATAATACTACAATACTGTTACACATATCCTGCATATACTTGGGTTATTTTCACGAGGGTGTGACATGTTATGACAAAATTTGAGTCATGTTCTGCTTAAAACATATTACTCCACATTTGATATCAACTATGAAAGTAATTTTTAGCCTTGTGCGGCTTAATTTTATTTTTAGTTTTTGAGTTTTTATTTAAAAAAAGTCAATTTTAGTTCATTAGTGTAACACTTTTTAATCATTAAATATGACAAAATATATATTTTTTTCAAAGTTTAAAAATAAGTATTTGCCCAAAACCTGGGAAAATACAATTAAATAATTCAATAAATAAACTTATTATGTCATTACGTATTAATTTAATAAAAAAATGCTAGTCAGACTGAAGTAGATGTAAAATAAAATTACATTAATGGATAAAACACACTGACATAATTAAAAAACATACTATTAATTATTACAGTTCTGTAAAAAATTTGAATATTTTTCTTCAAACCTCAATCTGAGCCGTGAGTTGGTCGTAATAGTCCAGAGGGTCCTGCTCCACCACAACAGGGGGACCTCCAGACTTTAGCATCTGAGAGAGCGGACGATTGTTCAAGTTCAACTGTGAGAGAAAGAGGGGAACAGGTCAGAACCACAAGAACAAAAACAGGGCTACAGAGGGACTAACTGTGGTCTAAAGTATGCATGAGTTTAAGAAAAAAAAAACTATTGCCTATAAAACACAAGAGCAGATTTAAACCACAAAAATGAAACCACAAAACCTATTTTAAATAACATAATAATAATAAATAAACAGCCCAGTGAAATACTATAGTACTTCCCAGCATTGCAAAGAAAATGTACACACAAAATGACCCCCAAAATTATTGTTTCATCCATCGTTTTTGACACAATAAATCAATATATTATTTATCGTGACTAGTAAGTACCATAGAGCTGAGTCCTTCGTCTCCTTCCTGCTGTCTCTTCTGAGGTTTGAGAAGGCCCTGGAGAATCTTGTTGTGTGGACCGAGCTGCTGGGCCAGGATGTAGATGTTATGACCCACGTCCTGAGGAGAAACTTCTCCCTCACAGTCTGGGTCCTGCTGGTACAGCTTCTTTATCACATCCACCTGAGGAGACAAGACGTTTCTGTTATTTATGTTCAATATTAGAAATTACAGAAGAGAACTATAAACATGGATTGAAGGATAGTCAAAGCTGCCTGTAAATTGGAGGCATAAGGAAGAAAGAGGAAGTCTGAATGCAGTGAAAGAATTATATTGGGTCTGGTACCAGTTCTCTTGGTCTGAGGTTGAACAGGATTCTTTCTGCATTCTCATTATCATGTCGACTCTCCATTAGAGCCAGCAGCAGCTTTGACGCATTGTCCTAAGGAAAACAAAATTAAAAACTGTAATATGATGAAGAAATTGATTTTAATATGTTGAAATTAAGAAGAGCATTTAAAGATTAGAGCCCAGTCTGTTGGGTCCAGGGTTGTGTCTCTTACAGACCTTGAGCTCCAGCACCATGTCCATGCGGTAACGGCAGAGGGGGCTGATGTCGTTCAGGATCAGAGCAGTGATGATGTCAATGCCGTTTGACTCATGGGTCACAATACAAGTCTGAAACACATAACATAAAACTGTATATGTAAATACAAAGATCTCATGCCACAAGATCTCACTACATAAAAATGCCACTGCCAAGTGTGCATACACAATTATGTTATTAAATTTGACACAAACTAAAGAGTAAAGTGCTGGTCTGTTACATCTATTTAATTAGCTGTAGTTTAAAAATACAGTGCTTTATTAACTGTAAATATAAATACAATCAATTAAATATTGAATAAAATAAAAAAAAAAATCATCAACTGAATGGATTCATTATTAATCATGTTATTTTTTGTCTATTGTATGTCTTGCTCTTGTGTCCTTGTATTGTCTTGTGTCTTGTCTCCTCCAATTCCTTATGCCACACATTAATCAAATTTAAATGTTAATAATTCAGCACATTTTAAAATATCTCAGGTGACCAAAGAGCTTCACAAGATACAGATACAAAGTAAGCAAGAAAACAACAGATAGGATTAAAGAGACTGAAATCAATAATACCTCACTCCTGGCCTGGACTTGGTCTAGACCTGCTGCTCACCTGGTTCTCCTGGCAAGGCCCTTGGCAGTACTCCGTCAGGGTCTCTAGGGTTTGGGTGATGAGTGGCACGTTGGACTCGTTGATGTAAAGTCCGAGGAGTCCCAGCCCCCCGGTGGTGCTGCCACACATGATGTCCAGGAACTGCAGCGTCTCACACACCAGGTTATAGTTGGTCTTATTGTTTTGACACCGCAGGAAGTTCTGGAGACAAGGCAAGACTTGATTTAGTCCTAGTTTAGGCAATGTTTAGTCCTTTTTTTATGGTTTAGTCCACATTAGATTAGATTCAGTCCTTGTTTACAGCTGTATTGCTGGTCCTGACTATGATTTGCTCCAGTTTTTGTTGGATATTCATGTGTTTCAGGCAAATGATTCCTTCTTGATTTTAAAGAGCCCATATTACACTATTTTCTCTGTTATAATGTTGTTTCCTCATCACAAACATACCTGGAGTTGTGTTTTGTTTTATTCATCCATATTTAACGCATAAATTTAACACATAAATGAGTTTTTCTCTTAAAAAGTTTTTCTCTCTGTTCCACATCATGATGTCATGTGGCAATAAAGGAAATGTTCCACTGTTTTTAAATTTCATACACCTTCACTAGAATAATTTGGATCATTTCAGCCCAAAAGGAGAAAGGTAACTGTTCATTTTAAAACTACCTCTTGATGATGTCACAGGGTGGAACTGAGCATTTTGAGCTTTGGAGATGTTGACATAATTAGTTATTCAAACATGTGTGAATGAAATAAAAAACAACTGCAGGTATATTCTGATGAGGTAACAGCATTATAACATGGCTTAATGCCCAAAAGAGTAAATTTTGTGTAATATAGGACATTTATTGTGAAGCCTTTTGTCCATTCAAAGAATATAATATATTGATATATTGATATATTGGTGACAGAGGCCCTTTGCCATAGCTTCAAAACCATGAATAGTCCTCACCTGCAGGTCTTGATTGTGGTTCTCGCACAGCAGTTGGAGAAAGCGTAGGATGGGCTTCATGATGGTAACGGCTGGACCCATCTCAGTGTCCACCTCCTTCTGCTGAGGTTCTGTGTGAGCTGCAACCTGGTTCTGGACCAGGAGGGACCCGGGAAGAACCAGCCCAGTGGGGCCTTCATAGTAAAAGAAACAATGTATGAACATTATGAGAAGCTTGTAGATAAACTCCTATTGATATTTTGCAGTGTTTGATTTTCCACAAAAGGTGAGAGTGACTTACTGAAAAACTGTTGGCTAATGCAAGCTACTTTGTGACTGTAATTTCATGTGTCAGACTTGTTCAACAGTACAAATCATCTCACCTGTTGTAGGTCCAACCAAATCAACTCTTTCTGGTCAGTTTGTGTTAAAATAAAGCTCAATTTAAAGTCTATCAAGTCTCAAATTGAGCAGTGCTTACAGTTAGCTTCACACCCCAAGGGAATAATGATGACACCAGCTGCAAAGTATCAGTTCTTACAGTTTCTTCAATTACTGTTACTACAACTAAATACTAATACTAAAACCATGATCATGTGTCCAGTGTGTTTAGTGTGCACAGACCTGGTTCGAGCTCCTTCTCGTTGGCCTTGTGGGTCATCTCTCCCACATTCACTGAGACTGTGGCTTTAATATCAGTCTGTGCCTCCTTCATCCGGTCGTTTAGGACTTTGAAGAACTTCTCTGATTTATTATCACCCATCATCAGCTTATAGAAGGAGTTCTGAGTAGAAATATAAAGACATTGAGCTTTTAACTTCATTATGACAAAGTGCAAATATACTTTATTTGCTAATGCTTTATAATAACTACACCTTCATTTGCCATAATAAAAATGAATTCATAATGAAAAACAAGTTTATTAAAAATGATTCAGACTTATTAACTACTTAATTAATACCCGAACACTAATTTGTAAACCCTTAATTAACTATATTACACTAAATTGATTCTTGTGCTCTTTAAACTATGTTATAATGGTGTTCCTTCCACAAAAACATACTCAGAGTTGTGTTTTGTGTCATTCACATTGTCATTCATGTGTGAGAAGCCCTTTATTATTCACCTTGTGATGTCATGAAGATGTCAGGAAGTTAACAACTACCTTTTACCTTCAGTAGAGACTGGCAATTCTCGGGCTGAAATAATCCAAATGATTCTAGTGAAGGTGTATGGAGTTTAAAAACACAGTGGAGCACTTCCTGTATTACCACATGGCATCACAAGGTAGTTTTGATGGGGAAAAAATATTTTAACGTAGATCAAAAAGCTTATTATAGGCCCTTTAAGTAGTTATATTAATAATAATAATAATTAATTAACTTTTTGTTGATTATGAATTCAGCCCTTTCGTTTTTTGTTTTTTTTAAATTAAGATGTAAATAGCATACTTATCATAAATTTGCTATTTTTTTTTTTTATTTATTATAGTGTGTTATAATATAGTGTCAGATCTTGGTGCATAGTCTTACCTGAATCTCAGTATTGCCTCCCTCCAGCAGACATATGGCCAGTTGGATGCTCTCCAGGAAGATCTTGTCGTTCTTGGTGCTCATCACTAAATCAGTGAACAGTTTTGTCCCTCCTTCTCGATCCAGACGGCACTGATTTGCCGCCACCACCGCCCAGTCCCGCTCCTGTTCTGGACCTACATCAAACAGTATATCAGTATCTCTTTATGGCTAGATGATCGCTAACTGTTATATTTTTTACGATACTCCATGGAGGTGATGTACTTTAGTCTTTGTTTACCTGCAGACATGAGCTCAGCCAGGTCAGCTTTGGGGTTGTTCTTTTTGGTTGGAAACAGATAATTTTGTAGCAGCACTTTCCTCAAAGCAATCCCCTGAAAAACAAATCGTAAAATCAGACTTGTATACATATAAATGGGTATGCACTCGATTTTGATACTTTATACAATAGAATGTAATTTTCAACCTAAAATTATAACATTATTTCTTTAATATTAGTATATGATCCTGTTAATTCTGATATAGATCAAGGGAATACTAAAAATATTCAGAAAATGTTACATTTTGCCCTATTTGTGTGCTTTTTTCCAGTAGTGATACTTCAAATTGAGTTCAAGTGAATAGCTCGTTTTGAAATGGGTAGATGACCTTTTTACTTCTACAGATGAATAAGTGGAAGCTCTCAGAACATCTATGTCAAATTATTATTTATTATAGAAAAACAGAGTGAGACCTTTTCATCAAAGTCAAAAGTGCGTATAAGCATTTCCTGTAGCGTCTTCAGCACTTTAATGCACAGCTTCTCCTCAGACGACATCAGGGCTTTAGTGTGCTGGATCAATCTACAAAACCCAAGAGAATGCATGAAACTCTGTCTATATTCATTATGCACAAAGATAACAGAATTATAACAAAGCTCCAGTGTACTCCTCCTTATTTTGAGTTATGTTTTAGGCTCACTTGGATATGAAACCCCCAGTCTCACAGCGCTGTCTTGCATCTGTCCCCTCCAGGAACAGTAGTTCAGGCTGAAGCAGCACATCCACCAGGACAGAGAGCTCCGCATTCACTAAAGGTTTAAGGCGCAGCTCCAGAGTGTTGATCATGTCCTGGAATAAACAAAATTTGTTTTTTTATGTCCCGACGAAGACAGTATCAAAAGGCATTAGCTTGTTCCATGTAACCATTAAAGGACTTGTATTATAATTCCAACAGAGTGAGAACCTTGGACTTTTTTCACCACTTTTTTACTCTATTACAGTGAGTTTTAATACAACAAGCAAGGTCATGTTCACTGTTTGTTATAGACTTTGTTTTTTGTTTTGTTTTTGCAAGATTTGAAACTGATAAGCTTAAACAACTTTGCATGAGGAACTTTCAATTTCTTCATCAAAAACCAAAACCCATATTATTTTGCCTGCTCTCAGCCCATGCATGTTTCGCCTGTCTCTTTCGTGGCTACCTGTAGTTTCTCAATGATGTTCTTGTAGTCCCATGGGTTGCTAGGGGCGACAACACGGCTTGTGCGTGAAGACTTATAGTGAGGATTGGTGCGAGAGAGAGAGTTCATTGCCGAAGTCGACAACATGGAGTTGATCTGAGCCTCGAGGTCCAGAGGGATGGAGATGGAGCGGCTTTTAGCTGGGGACAGAAGAGACACAGGGACCAACGGTTAGGACTGAATACACTATCGGTCTATGCTACTGTTAGAAGATTTGAGTAGTCTTTTGTCAATGAAAAAAAGATAACACCTGAAATAAAGATATGGTTATTTAAAGAGGGCGGAGATAGACTCATCTGAATTTAAAGAGAGAGAACCTAGCCTCACCTGTATTTAAAGAGGGCGGGGTTAGACTCACCTGTATATGAAGAGGGCGGGGTTAGACTCACCTGTATATAAAGAGGGTGGGGCTAGCCTACCTGTATATAAAGAGGGTGGGGCTAAACTCATCTGTATATAAAGAGGGCAGGGCTAGCCTCACTTGTATATAAAGAGGGCGGGGCTAAACTCATCTGTATATAAAGAGGGCGGGGCTAGCCTCACCTGTATATAAAGAGGGCAGGGCTAGCCTCACTTGTATATAAAGAGGGCGGGGTTAGACTCACCTGTATTTAAAGAGGGAGGGGCTAGCCTCACCTGTATTTAAAGAGGGCGGGGTTAGACTCACCTGTATTTAAAGAGGGCGGAGCTATCCTCACCTGTATTTAATAAGGGCGGGGCTAGCCTCACCTGTATTTAAAGAGGGCGGCGTTAGACTCACCTGTATTTAAAGAGGGTGGGGCTAGACTCACCTGTATATAAAGAGGGCGGAGCTATCCTCACCTGTATTTAATAAGGGCGGGGCTAGCCTCACCTGTATATAAAGAGGGCGGGGCTAGCCTCACCTGTATATAAAGAGGGCGGGGCTAGCCTCACCTGTATATAAAAAAGGGCGAGGTTAGACTCACCGGTCATGGCTAGAGTCTTGATGCAAGTTTCAACCTGAGGTCGGTGCTGTTGCTGGAGCCAGGGGCAGTCCAGGAGTCGAACAGACGACTGAAGCAGCTGCGTTACTATGGTGTGGTGGGTCTGAACAAGGTATCAACAAAATAAAAATGAAATCAGATTGCAACAGCTGTACTGAAGGGCCAATTTAGATCAAGGAGCTATAGCATCAGAAAAAGAAGTAGGAGGAGCTGGCTGCAGATGAAGAGAGGAGCTTTACCTGTAAACTGGTGCTATTCTCAGAGAAGGGAGAGCTGAAGAAGGCTGTGATGGTATCAAAGACCACATTAATGATATACTTCTCCAGAACTGGGTCGGAGAGGCGCTTCTCACGTTTGTTACACACCTGAATAAATGAAATATAATAAGCAGGTTTAACCCCAACAGAGCCCCAATAGAAAAAAATAAAATAAACATTGAAGGAGAATATATATCTTATATAATTTTGATCATTTTGTAATAAAATCCCTCTTAAAGCTTGATAATCCCTATATACCCAGTTCACATTGACTTATTTCCTTGTATCAAACCAAAACAAGTGTACTTCTTCTCAGTCACAAATATATCTGTTGCTTGACACCAGTAAATATTTTGATAACACTTGTAAGCCGTAGACATTTTTTGTACAGTATAAAAAACAATTTGTCCTTATAGTAATTATTGTGACATCAGAATAACCCAGAAATAGAGAGTAATTTATAGTGTTACCCGCGCCATGTCCACTGTGAAATCCTCAAAAAGATTCCAAATGTGGTTGGACGTGTAGATCTCCTTCATTTCCACCTCAGTGTCCACATAACAATGGTTTACAAAGTTCACATAGGCGATTTTCACCTGAACACACAAACATCACAAACTGTCATTCGAAAACTGTAAATGACAAACTTTTATTAAATTTATCTTCTCTTTATAAGTACCACCATGACCAGGTCTAAATCTGGACTAAACTGAATCTCACAAATTATACTAAATCTTCCTCTAGAATATTTGAAATATTTGAAGTTGAATACTGCTCAAACACACCTCAGTGATGCAGTCCTCGTGCGTGACAACTCTCACCACATCCTCTAGGGGGAGTAGTGAGGTGCATTTGATTTCTGTGTACACATTCTTTCCTTCAGCACAGGCGGCTAACAACTCCACTAGAGAAATGTGGTACCTGAAAAAAAAAAAAACAGAAATCACATAATCAGAGCTCATATAGACTTAAAGGTGCATTATGTAACTTTTTGGTTGGGAGTCTGTCACTTGTTTCTATGGATATGTCATTATCTGCTTGGAATGTTTCACAGTGTGACATTAAACAGCTCTACTTCACATTTATTAAACTACAGCTGGTTTTATAGCTCAGAAATAACCATTCTGACTGTAAGCAGGGTTGCCTCTCCACAGATCTGACCTGTAACTTGGTCTGGTTTGATCTCCATGAAGATAGAAGGGTTTAATACCACACTGTGAAACATTCCAGATAAAGCAAAAACATTTCTGTGGACAACAGCGTTTGAAGGACCCTCCACCAGAAAAGTTACACAATGCAACTTCTAGAGCTGCCCAGAGTAGATTCAACGCTGCATTTAAAATAATAAAATGACAAAACAATTTCACATGAACATTTTCTTCACCTGAGCGGGCTGTTGTCCTGCACGCCCTCTCTGCTCTCAGTCATGAGCTGCAGCATCACATTGAACGAAGCCTTGTCGTTGTAGAAGACCACCACATCTTCCCCTGCATTGGTCAGCTGTGGAAACATTTTACACATTTTTATTTGTTTAGTCGGGTAACAGAAACTTAATTTATTTAGTAGGATTAAAAGATTGGTCTGAGGGAACTGGACTTGTGGCTGCAGAGATTTACATAAAGATCAAATTAAACTTATATGTCCACTGTGTTAAAAATTAGACAGTATAATAATTCTTCATTCGTCCAGGTGTGGTTCACAGAAGAGAAGGTTTCAACGGTGGTTATCTGGACAGTTTTTGCAATCAAGATGTTTCAACTCCCATCCAGAAGCCATTTTCAAATTGATGGTACTGGCTTGAAGCAATAGGATTTTTACTAATCTGAGTTAACTAAGTGGTAAAAAGTCTTGTTCTCATGTTAACTCACCAAGTACACTTTCTAGATAGGCTCCCAGACCCCAAAAAACAATATTGTTTTATGGGGTTTGGGTTATGGGGCTAAATATTTACCAAAAATAACCATTATTCAATTGTTGGCATACTCTATGGTGGCAATTTTGGAGTTTTTGTTTAGCTATAAAGAGCCAGCCTCAAAGTAATAAAATACATACCGTAATCTCTAGTCTAGTACACTTACCTCAGTCATAATCATGTCCTGGCATTTCTTCACATATTTCCCCTCGGCCTTGATGATGGTGTGCAGGAAGTTGAGGTACTGCACATGGCGTCCGTGAGTGGCGAGGCAGTGGATGAAGTGCTGAAGGACGCTCTCAGAGATCTCAGAGCACAGCTGGTAGTTATTGCTGAAGATGTGCTGCACCGTCTCTGCTTCCTGGAGCTGTGTAAACCAAGGGAAACATAGTAAAAGGCGTGTAGTGTAGTGCAGTGGCCCGAGTTCCTCCTAAAAAGCTTGTGTGAGGATCTTGGTCAGTAGAACCTAGTATATAACCTATTACCACACTGAGAGGTCCCACCAAGTTCAGAATTTTAACTCGGGACCCTTATTGTTTAGAGGTCTTATATTACTCAAAACTCTTGTGTGTTTTAAGCCATATTTTAAAGTCGTTACCTCACCAAAAACAATTTCATTCATTTGACCAACTCTTTATTATTAGTCTGTCTGTAATTATCCAAACGGTTCTAGTGAAGGTGTATGCAGTTCAAAAACACAATGAAGCACTTATATTACCACATGACATCACAAGGTGGAACGGAATGTGTTCTGTTTAAGAGAAGAACTTAGCCTAAATATGCAGGGTTTGTGTGTTAAGTGTGTGAATGAAACAAAAGACAACTCCAGGTATGTTTGTGATGAGGAAACAACATTATAACAGAGATCAGTGGGCCCTTTAATGATAGTACTAACCACCTTCATGCATGTTTTCATTTTAGCGCTGGTTTCAGGGTTTTGTCATCCTCCGGAAGTGATTTTCTTTTTAAAACTTAAATATAACTGCAGGCAGGGATGTTTTGAGGAGACCCGGATATATATGTATTAGATTTATACTGTCAGGGAATAAACTTTTTGGATTTTTGACGGCTTGAGTTTGGACCTTTCTTCCATTTGAATGCGCACCCCAACAAACATAATAAATTGGATTACAGTTTTTTGCCATATATTTTTTATTTTGATTTTCTTAAATATAGTGTTATAGTTGGATTACAGTTTAATACAATAAAGGTTTACATACCCCGGGGTTCAGGAACAGGCTGAGGTTCTTGTGTAGCAGTGCCTGGTTCTCCTGGTTCCCCAAACAGAACCTCTGCAGGAACTGGTGAGTGTAGCGGATGATCTCCTGCATCTTCACATCGTTCTGAAACAGGCAGGCAAAGGTGAGTGACAGATCTGAGACAGTATATATGTAAGTACTACTTTGAAGAACTTTGTACTACCTTGTCATAAGACACTTGGAGCAGATCCAGCATAACTTTGTGGGCGCCCATGTTCTTCAAGAGTCTCTGCTGTTTCTTCCACACTCCGGTGCTGCACATTTTATTCAAACGCTCCAGAATCTGAAGGACAAAAGTCAGCGCAAAACATGCTATCACTGTCTTTAATCAAGCCTAGTAAGCAAGAACTGTTGATCTAACTACATTTAATATTTTTTAACATAGGTAATTAGAATAGCTTTTAACATGAAGATATCTCCGTTCTGGTTTGGGCCACATTTATTGACATCAAGACTCATCTGTTGTTTTTTTTTAACAAGAAGTGAGCTAAAAGAGACAGTCACATAAAACAAATCAATAAAAAACAGGAAATAATACCATGGCCAGCTCCCATGTCCATAGTCCTGGGCATGTATGTTTAAAAATGAAAAGAGGTTGGCTGGCTCAGTTCTTTACACTATATTTTGACCAAAAAAATCCATAAAACGTTGCGCCCAAAAGCCACCAGCAACTCATCAGCATCAAAACATCCACCGACCAAACTCCCGCTCAAGACAAGATGAGATTAGAAACGCTCTGACCTCTTTGACCCTCTGGTAGTTTTCATTTGTCTTCTCCAATTTGTCCTTCTTCACCACAGGCTCTTCTGATGCCGCCTACAGGTCAGGAGAAACATTGAAGAAAAAGGACAGTTGCAAGTACATAGCAACCAAACCAAAGCAAGACAAAATGCATACAATATATAAGAGAGATCATTCATTCATCCATATCCACAGACAAAGAGAAGAAACTCCAAGCCAGAGTTTGAGTGAACCGCAGCAAAACCAGCCAAGCCCCCATCGTCGAACCTCAAGTTTAAATCAATATTGTTGTGTTTGTGAGTAATATATATACAGTTTAGTATGTTATTAAGCAAAACTACTGTTATTTAGCTGGAAAAAAGACAATACAGTGAAGAATGGGTTTAGTAATTTTATAATAAACTATCACTGTAATTCCCCAGATGACCAGTTGATGTAGTCAAGTCACAATTCCAAATAAAGCCTGTTAGTTAAGTAATAATTAGTTAGTAAGTAGGTTAGTTAGTTAGTGTGTTAGGTAAAGACAGTACAATACATTTGTGAAAGTTATTTAAGATTTCTCATTCACCCTGAGAGCCACTGTTTCCTTATCATTCATACTTAAGCTCTCCGTCCTCTCCTTGTCGTCTTACCTAAGTAATTCCCTTCTTCCTCTTCAGGCCTCTACTTTGACTATGTTTAAATCCAGGCTCAAAATGGTTCTGTTTATCTGTGCATATGACTGAAAGGTTTTTATTCCTTCTGTTTTAATTTTGATTTTATGATTATTTATGTTTTGATTAGTTTGTATGTGATTTTGTCTTTCCTATTCTGAAAAGCACTTTGAATTGCTTTGTGTATACAGTTAAACTTTCCTTGCCTTGCCTTCCCTGTCTCTTATTCACCTCTCCTAATGTCACTCCTTGCCAACTCCATCCTCTTCTTTTTGTCTCACTCTCTCCTCTCTTATATATATATAAAGTCTCACTCTCTCCTCTTCATCCTATATAGTCTCACTCTCTCCTTTCTCTCCTTCACAATCCTCCTCACCTCCGTCTTCTCCTTCTCATCTTTCTTCTTGTCCCCTCCCTTCTCTTTCTTCTCTCCTGAATTCTTTTTTTCGACCCACAGTTCGGACTTTTCCACCAAAGTCCGCAGTCGGTCCAGATCTGCTTTGATCAGTTTGTAGTTCTCCACATCCTGCGCAGAGATCAGCAGCTGCACCTGTGCACAACAGAAATACAAACTTTAAGAGCAGAAAAACCTATAAAAAATTATTATTAATAATTATGTGAATTTAGAGCAGGAAATTACACCAAGAAATAGGCTCTGTGCACAGTAGCACGCTAGCTAGCTCACTGTGCGGTACTCCCCACTAGTCCGAAGGTCCACTAGTCCGAGCTTTTGGCTGTGTATTTCGAGAGTAATAGATGTTATGAAACGTACCAAGAGTTGTTTTGACGTCTTGGTCTTATTTGAACAGGGATTTATTGGCCTCAGTATACTCCTGTCACATTACGTGGCTTTCATGGGACCTGCGCTCTTCGAGTGCCCTTCTAGTTATTCTTGGCATTGACTCCGTGGCCATGAATCTGTGTTTATGAATCCACAATCTGAATTTAGTCCACCAGGGTATCAATCTGTTTTTAGTGTCTACTTACCTTGATCTATCCCCTTTAAACACCTTTAAAACTCGGACTAGTGGACCCTCGGACTAGTGGACCCTACCCCTCACTGTGTCTCAAGGCTAACAGTCACTTTTATTAAGATTGTAAAACATAAAATAAACAACCTATTCAAATTAAAATTAATTAAAATAAAGACTACTCAATTATTTTTATGTGTAGAATACTTCAGTTTGTGGCACTGTTGTAATATCTGTAATAATTATGCCTCAAAGTTAGCATTAGCGTTAGCATTGAGGCACTTTCTAAACACAGAATACAGATACTCCACTGAGGTATTAATTTATTTGTTTATTTGCGTACTTTTTAACCTTCAGCTCCCTGTTCAGTACCTTATCTTTAAATATTTATTCATTTTAGCAGGACTTGGTAAAAACCACAGCGATAAAACTGAACAGGAAGTAGTGACGCTAACTGTGGTTGCCACAGCGCTGTCGTACACAGAGCAGTTAGGTATTAGTGAAGTCCCTGTTCTGGTAAATGACCACGAGTGAGCTCTAACTTTAAAGATGCATTGTGTAACTTTCTGGTTGGGGGTTCGTCACTTTCTTGTTTCTATGGTGATGTCATTGCTCTGCTTAGAATGTTCCACAGTATGACATTAAACAGCTCTACCTTACATTTGTTCAATTACAGGTGGTTTTATTGCTCAAAAATACCTAGAAAAACAGGCATTCTGACTGTGAGCAGGGTCGCCTCTCCACAGATCTGACATGAAACTTGGTCTGGTTTGGTCTCCATGAAGAAAGGTTTAATGCCATACTGTGAAACACTGCAGACAAAGCAATAACATCTCCATGGAGAGAAGCATTTGGTATTTCAAATGTAATATGGAAATAGCTTTTGTTTCTGCATTTATCATCAATGTTGGGAAGTAACTGAAAATTAACTGAACTGAAAATAGGCCTACTTATTCAGAATACAAATTGATTAGCTGTTTTCTTATTTGTTTCATTTGGTGGTATTCAGAATAGTTACTTTGCTAAATTAAAAGGAATACATGATGGTAGTACTTCATGCAGTTTTGGCTTTGAACTGAGCAATATTAGTGAAAATAAAAGAAAACACAGCTCTTGCAATGCGTGTATGTGTGATTTTTATTTTGTCTCTAATTGGACATAAATTAATGCATAACAAACAGTGCAACAAAAATAACTATACTATAATATAATAATTAAACTATAATATAATGCAACTCACAACTCATTGTAAAAGTATTTTAAGTATTCAGAATACAGTACTCTGACTGGACCATGTATCAGAATATGTTACAAAATACATTTTAAAGTAGGTATTCAGTATTTTGTAACTAAATACATTTTCAAAATATTCTCCCCATCACTGTTTATCGTATATGAGCCCATCGTAGCTGTCAATATGAAAGGGAATTTGTTCTCTACATTTGATGTGTATACGTCAAAATCTGCCATGTTCGTGCAATCAACACAAAACAACAAAAAATAAAGAAAGAAAAAAACTACCTGACAAGTTACTGGGTCAATATTTTTAATCACATTTATCACACTGGTGTACTGGAATACTTTTGTGTGAACACTACAATCTCCAGCAGTTATTAGTAATTATTGAGCTAACAAAAAATCTTCATACTTTTAATATCTGTACCTGTTTGAAGGTGTGTAACAGCTCCTGTCTTTGGCTGAAGTGTCGGAACAGCAGTTGCAGCGCCCCGGACACCAGGGGGGGATAGTTGTGCATTGTGAGATGAATCAGGACACGAAGTAACATCCTCCCACCTTCATCATCCACCTCCAGCACACTGTTCCCCTTCCTGTACACAGTAAAAACACAAGGTTTAATATGGATTTATCAATGGAAATATTGTACGTACGTATGTTTTGTTTTTCTTTTCCTGAACTCACCCGACTCCAAACATGGCTTCGGCCTGTTCTCCAATCTGCAGTAGGTTTATGGAGGCTGTACAGGGACAAAAACAAGTTTAAATTTTACTTAAAGGAATTCATCACGACTCAGATCATCATCTCCTGGAGTTGTGTTTTGTTTCATTCACATATTCAGCAAACAATCCCTGCAGTGTTCTTCTCTCAAACTGAAAACAATCTTTTCCACCTTGTGATGTCATGTGATAATACAGAAAGTGCTCCACTGTGTTTTTAAACTCCATACACCTTCACTGGAATCATTAGGATTATTTCAGCCCTGGAATTGCCAATCTCTATTGAACAAAAGGTAAAAAGATAACTTGAAAACTACCACTGCATGACATCACAAGGTGGAACAGAGTATTTTGAGCTTTGGCGTTGTAAACAGACTAAGAAACTAGGTCTACCCAAACATGTGTTAAACCCAACTCCAGGTATGTGTTTGATGAGGTAACAGCATTATAACATGGCTTAATGAATCATTTTGTGTAATATTTTGTGTATATAGTTCTGAACAATGGTCTGAGTCATTTATGGACTTGGCATTGGCTCTGGTCAAGTCCATGTTCTGGTATTAGTCCAAGTCTTACCTGCAGTCTCCATATTGGTTGTGGCATCAGCGTCGGCCATTGGATAAACCTCTACAAACTCCTTTTTAAACACCGACAAAAGGAACGAGAGCCGGTAATCCAGACGCACATTCAAGATAAACTGGAGACAGAACAACAGAATCAGGTTTATACCAGGTCTTAACAGAACAAAATCAGCATTCAACAGATCTTAAACCTGCAGGATCTCGAGGATTTTGAGCTTGGTGTCCATCACAGTCAGGTCCATGTTCTCGATGCTGTCTTTGCCTCGCTGTGCTTCAAGTGCAAGTCCCGCCCCCCTCTGTCCTGGCCCACCAAATATGGACTGTTTCCTGTTCAGTACCATGGTGGACATCATCTGCCCCATGCCGTGGATCGACCTCTTTACATTTTTACCTGGAGATATCAAAGAAACACAAAATTATACCATAAATCAGAAAATAGCATAATATGGGCCCTTTAAATCTTTATGTCATTTACAGGGAAAAGGACAGGAGCTATGGACCATTTATTATGCTATGTTTAGTATTTATTACCTGCAGACTCCTCATGGAACATCGGTCCGCTGTGTGCAGGATTTGGTCGACAATCAATAATTCCTAACAAAGTCCTGGTCAAACGTAAAAGCTCAAAGAAACTGTAGAAACCGAAGTAGATGAGGTGACGTGCCAAACTCACCACCTGGAATGTAATGTCCAAATATTATGTTTCTGATTTTGCAACAGCACCCCCTAGTGTACAGTGATCCTAAGCGCTAACCTCATATGTGAGTTTGTTCTTCTCCTCGTTGTGGAAAGGTAGCTCATCGTTCAGAACGTTGTTGAGATACTCCTCCATAAAAACCATGGTGTTGGAGAAACGGTTCTTCTTGTTATCTCGACTATCATCCATATTTGAGTCGTAACTGAAAATAAAAAAAAAAAAAAAACAGAAAATCAGCACAAGTAGACTTCAGTATAGTAAATATTACACTTGAATATAACTATGACACTAGAAATTCCAGGTTTTAAAATTGTTCTAATCCTAGTTCTAACATTTGTGATTCTGGTTAGGTTCTGCTTTAGTGCGTCTTTAGACCTACTTAAAGGTGCACTGTGTAACATTTCTAGTAGAGGGTCCGCCACTTAATGTCTCCATTGGAAATGTTAATGCTTTGTCTTGAATGTCACCCCTATTCACAGAAGGAATTATTGTATTTTTGAGCAATAGAAACACCCGTAATGAATAAATGCCAGATGGATATGTTTAATGTCATACCATGGAACATTTCAGGCAAAGCAATAACATCTCCATGGCGACAAGAAAAGGTACACAGCGCACTTTTAAGTTTTGGTTCTTTCCTGGATTAGTTTGATATTGTTTTGGGTATCCTAATTTAACAGTTTAAGTATTTATTCAACTCTTACTCCTTGATCGTAATGGCAGTGGGAATCTCCGTCCACAGTCGAGCAAACTTGACCGGGGTGACCAGCTCTTGGGGGTCTCTGTCCACATGAGCGTGAAGCATGAGTCTGCAGAAGGACGCGCGGATGTCAAAGGGCAGCGTTTCATCCATTATGCACAGGAAGATCAGATCCACATCCAGCTGCTTGGAGATCTCATCTATAGCTAGGTACTGACGGTCCAGGCACATCCGGGCGAACAGCTTCAACTGGTATCTGCCGGAGTTAAAAAATAATGTTGATCTCCTGATTGGTTAAAAGTCCTGTATTACACAAAACTGATTCTTGTGAGCTTTTAGCCATGTTATAATGCTCTTATCTCCTCAAAAACATACTTGATGTTGTGCTCAAAATGGCTCAAAATGCTCTGTTCCACCTTGTGATGTCATGAAGTGGTTTTTCAGGTTAACAGCTACCTTCTACATTTTGTTCAGTAGAGATGGGCGATTCCAGGGATGTAATTATCCAAATGATTCTAGTGAAGGTGTATGGAGTTTAAAACACAGTGGAGCACTTCATCTAGTACCACATGACATCACAACGTGGAACAGAGAGCTGTCAGTTTGAGAGAAGAACTCAGCCTAACTATACAGGGTTTGTGTGTTCAACGTGTGTGTATGAAACAAAGCACGACTCCAGATATGTTTGTGATGAGGAAACAACTTTATAACATCAGAAAATAGCATAATATATGGGCCCTTTTTTACCTGTAGTAGGTGAGTACATTCTCGTCATGAGTGTTCCCTTGTCGAGCCTCTTGAGCCAACTGTCTGATGCTCTTCTCCTGACGCTCATTTGTTTTATCTGTCCACATCAACCACACCTACAGGAAGTGACATCAAAGACAGACTTGTGTCAAAAATGCATCTAGAATACCAAAACTAGACGTATTTTGTTTTTTATTATGGTAACAGTCTCATAACGGACCTCATCCTCGTCTCCAAAGTCGTCCAGGTATTCCCCAGTGCCAGCACCAGGGGGAGTCTCTTTAGGGACACGGCGTCTTGAATCAAACATATACAGAATTTCACTGAATATATTATCACACTTTAGTCTATATTTTCTTTTAATAATAACTAAGCATTGATAGGTAAGACGTCTCATTCAAACATAAGGTGCTGGAAGCGCGCCCTATTCCTATTTGAACGTAGTAGCTAGCAGGTTGTATGTTTATTTATATATAAAGGCTGTGGTCTCACTCTGTCTTGATGAGGATGTCTTGGTTCTTGGGGTCCAAAACACATTTACAGATGAGCTCCTGAGTGACTGGAATAGCCACATTATTCGACACACACAGGTCTGACAGGTAATCCAGAAACCTGTAAAGAAAATAAGTCTTTATGAAGATATACATACATATAAGAAAGTGGTAGTCTTTCTCACCTGGGCTCTCTATTCTTTCGCACCAGACTGACAAAGGTTTCCACCTCCGTCTTGGTGATGTGTTTCTCCAGGAGTTTTCTGTTGTTGTGTAGTAACGCGGTGATGGTGTCTTCTGCTAAAATGTCGTATCCAATCTGACTCTGCATCACTCCAAACTGCTTCGCTATGTGCTCCTGCAGAGAGATCAGGTTTTACTCCAGACTCAGACTTGATTTTTTAATGGTTCAGTCCTGTATTAGACCTGGTTCAGACCTGGTTCTTGCGGTAGTCGTCTTGGGAGTGTCTGAGAACTCTGTAGCATAGACGGAGCATGTATTGGTAGGGGGCATTCTTCTGGTCACACAGTTCCTCCAGACGCAGCAGAGGACCCTCCCCTTCACCTCGGTCTTTAAATGGGGCCTTCAGGATTCCAAAGACCTGGGAAAAAATGTAGATCTGAGTTAGCATGGTCAGTGTCAAGGTCCGTCCCTGACCAGCCTGTTCCTTCTACATTGCGTTTGAATTTAGAAGGGTCTGGAACTGGACCATAGAGTGTGAAAAACCTCAGTCCAAACTTGAGACGATCCAACCACAGGTGCTAATTTGTATCATGTGTCTTTCAAATGCAAATGCTAAATTCTCGTATCATTCAGAATAAAACAACCTATAGGCTATAACTTCTTTTACCTGAGATAAGTAATAGATAAGTTGTGTTTCATATTTTTTATGTGTAAACCGCCATGTTTGTTTTTGATGAGAACTGACTTCTCTAATTGGTTACTCCACCTGTCAATCACACCCTGTGAAACTGGGAAGACATGATACTGCTCCAGATCCACTCGTCTTTGTAAAGTTTTGTTAAAGCCTGTGGTTCTGTTTGGCCAGGTAACCAAGGTCCTGGTTATAAGTACTGGACGAATGTTTTGCATGTTTCAGGTTGATGGGATAAACCAGGTCCCACCATATACAGGGGAACTGAACCCTAACTTAGCTAACAACTCTGCGAAGCGTCATGACTACATAAGAAATATTCAGACCTGTTTGAGGATGTTCTGCTCCCTCATCAGCTTCTGTCTCTCTCGGTTTGGTTTGGTCATCACAACATCCAGCACCGGCTGTCCACTGTTCAGCACGTCAGCCACAAAAAACACCAGATCCTCCAAAAGCTTCACTGCAAACCTGAGGGAGCCAAAAGTGCAAGGAAACAGTCAAGAAAGGTCCTATATTACACAAAATTGACTCTTGTGAGGTTTAAAACATGTTATAATGCTGTTACCTCCTCAAAAACATACCCGGAGTTGTGTTTTGTTTAATTAACACATGTTTGAGTAACTCTTAATTATTAGTCTGTCTATACCTCCAAAGCTCAAAATTCTCTGTTCCAATTTGTGATGTCATGTTTTCAAGTGACTTTTTAGCTTTAGTTAAATTGGACTAAAAATGGTCCAAAGGATTCTAGTGAAGGTGTATTAACATAAACACACAGTGGCGCACATCACAAGTGTTTTCTGTTTAAGAAAAGAACTTAACCTAAATATGCAAGATTTGTGTGTCAAACAGGTGTGAATGAAACAAACAAACAAACAAAAACTCAGGTATGTTTTTTGATGAGGAAACAAAATTGTAACATAGATCATAAAATAGTGTAATATGGGCCGTTTAAAGACTGCCCCCTCCTCCTCACCTCCGGTCATTGGGGCTGATGAAGCCCTGGTTAAACTGGTCCACCACAGCACTCAACATGGCTGAGGCGTCATTGGCAAAGTCCAGGTCTCGGATTTCCATGACAGGGACTGATACAATAGCGAAGGCCTCTTTGTCCTCTTTGGTTGGACATGTTCCCAACTGAAAGACACATGTGGCAGAAATAATTATGAGATTAAATGTAAAATCGCCCCCACAGGGGAGTGTTTTAAGTCTCGTTTAAGGCCTACTTTTACACTTTGACTTTTAACACATGAGTTGTGTGGTCCGCTGTGTCTTTTATTTACTTTACAGTTTTAACAATTTTGTATGTATTCTAATGCTTTTTATTTATTGTTTTTATTTAGGATTTATTCTATTTTACTGTCTTAAAGGTGCAGTTTTGGTTGGGAGTCTGTCAGCTCCTTGTTTCTATGGATATATCATCGCTCTGCCTGGAATGTTCCACAGTATGACGTTAAACAGCTCTACCTTAGGTGGTTTTATAGCTCAAAAATAACTCTGAGTGGGGTTGCCTCTCCACAGATCTGACCTGTAAATGGGTCTGGTTTGGTCTCCATGACGATAAAAAGGTTTAATGCCATACTGTGAAACATTCCACACAAAGCAATAACATCTTCATGGAGAAAAAATATTTAACAGACCTTCCAGAACAGTTACACAATACACCTTTAATTTGTCTGTGCAGCACTTTGGAAACTGTCGTGTTTATAAAATGCGCGATATAAATAAAGTGGATTGGATTGAATAAAATACACAATATATAAAATAATATATAGTGTATTTAAAATCTCATATAATGGGTAGTGTTGTTACTAGAAGAAATAGAAAGTCATTATTGCTGGGAGTAGTCAGATATTAGAGATACAATGACTCAGATGAATGAATTTCCTTCGGGATAATGAAGTAAAGTATTTCTAATTTGGTCTTTGTTTTCTAATTACCATTAGTCTGATGGGGCGCTCCTCGTCCACGTCGATAGGGACATTGGTGCTCTGAATCCAGGTATTGGTGCACAGGTGTCTCAAACGCACATAAGAATTTCTGATGCAAACAAACACAAAAACAAAATCAAATACATGTAATATTTATGAAGCACAACTCAGGTAATAGAGCTTGTGTGTACTTGTCTATTCCTTAATTTGATGACTAATACAGCAGACTAGTTTGAATTAGTTTGAACCTGGGCACAAAGGAGTCTGTCTTCTGGAGTGTGGTTGGGTCCAGTTCAAATAATGAAGCGATGTCGTTGCCATGAGGAACGGCCACCAGTTTGTACTTGATCCTCTCTCCATGGGAACGCTTCTTACTGCGGCTGCCGTCCATCTGCAGGGAGGGGTCAAAGGGCAAGATAAGACTCGGGGTCAGATTTTGCCAACATGTACTACCGGCCTCTCAGGTAATTAATACATGTATAAAATGTGTATAGAGAAACACACGTCTTTAAAGAGAGGAAAGTGTGACTTACAGAGGAGGTGAGGTCCAGGTCTCCTTTATATCCAGGGTTTTCCTGTAACGCAAAAAAAACAACATGAAAAAATGTATCACCAGATACATCATGAACTGATGTGAGATAAAAGGGTTAAAAGAAATTCTTCTAGATGTGTAAGGATTATATAAATGTTTACTTCAGCAGCCAGGTAGTTCCCTGTGGCCAGGTGTTTGAACCTGTACAGACTGTTCCAGTGTCCAGCTCCTCCTCTGCACGGGTCGTGGTGAACCACCTAAAAAACAAAAGGCAAAAGGCCATAACCAAAGAGGAGATTTATGGACAAGCTTGTTTAACAGAATTAAAGGGAATAAAACAAAAAGTTATAGTGCTTTTGTATCTCAACATCCAAGATCTCCAAGAAGTGTAATTCTATGCCAGTGTGTCACAATCAATAAGTTTGTGGAGAGGATTTGTCCTTGAGAATGCAATTTTAAAATATTTTTTGTATAAATGGTCTAATAACTGTAAACAGAAATACATAAACCCCTTGAAGGTTATATTGCTGTATTCCTCAGCTTTCTTTGTTCCACATTTCATGACCATGTGATAGTGTATGTGACTATGGCACCACTTTTAACAGACTCATATAATTTTGCCAAGTTCAAACAAAAGACCCTGAACTCATATTGGCCCGAGGTGCGCACTAATGAAAAAATCACAGTGAGAAAAAGGTAGCAAAATAATCACAGTGGAGGGGTCTGGTGTTAAATAGAGTTTTGTACCTCGACCTCCCACAGGGCGTTGGAGCTCGTGGCAGAGGTGGCAGACTGTCTCAGAGTGGTTCGTAGAAACACGTGCAGTTTGCTCTTGTACTCATCACACGTGAGAAACTTTTCCTGCTCAGCGTGAAATAAACGGACCACATCACCCTGAGAGTCAAACAGAAGAAAGTTTAGAAACAAAACATCACCATGACCCAAACAAAACAGTTCTATAGTTAGAATTCATGAAACTTTTTGGTGGAGGGTCCGTCAAATCCTTTTCTCCAAGGAAACGTTATTGCTTTGTCTGGAATGTTTCACAGTGTGGTATTAAACCTTTCTATCTTCATGTAGACCAAGTTAAAGCTCAGATATGTGGAGAGACAACCCCATTCACAATCAGAATGCCTGTTTTTCTAGGTGTTTTTGAGCTATAAAACCACCTGTAATGTAATAAATGTAAGGCAGAGCTGTTTAATGTCATACTGTGGAACATTCCAGGCAGAGCAGTGACATATCCATAGAAACAAGCAGGTGACGGACCCCCAACCAAAAAGTTACACAGTGCATCTTTCTTATCCACTTGTTTTTTGAGTGTTAGAAAAAAATAACCAGGCTTTATTATTTGAAAAAATCTTGGTAGTTTTATCATATCTTATAACTCCCAATGGTCCATATTTAGACATACCCCTTTTAGGACTTCTTCTCGGTGGTCACTGAACATCATGAAGAGGTTGATCTTCCAGCTGGTGTTGCAGTTCACAGAGTTCACCTATAGGGGGAAATAACAACTCATCCATATGAAACAGAGGTTTTTCACTTTATATGGACCCTGGATAGTATGCACAAGCTTTGTTTTTACCTCTTTGCAGCCTGGATGGTCTGTCAGCTCATAGTTTGAAGCGTGGAGAGGCTGACCAGCATTGACAGGATTCAGAATCACCTTGTCCCCAACTACAACCTGCAACACACAAATAACTCAGTAGCAGGAAGAAGAAAAAAAAACAGTAGTTTTTAGGGATGGCCTAAATTCGATACTGGTATATGGTACCAGATATCAGCGCCAATACAGAAAAGGTGCTGGAACTGATATCGGCTTCCAAATATCGATTCAGCCGATATCCTGGTTGCGCATGTACAATGACGTCATAAGAATAGTAACTGGCCATAGTTGGCCCAGAAAGTCATATATTGTTTGAACTTTTATTTATACAAAGTTGTTCTGTAGGTACTTGATAGTTAAATAACAGCTACATAACACAGTTTTGTTTTATTTTATTTTTATTTAAAGGAAATAAATGCTGTTTTCAGTCTCTGTCCTGATATCGGTTGATATATCAGCTTAAACCTTTAGTTTTGACATCAGTATCAGACCTGAAAAGGCTGGATCTCTAGTAGTAGTAGCAGTACTAGAAGTAGCAGTAGTAGTAGTAGTAGTAGTAGTAGTAGTAGTAGTAGTAGTAGTAGTAGTAGTAGTAGTAGTAGTAGTCGTAGCAGTAGTAGTAATAGTAATATAGTAGAAGTAGTAATAGTACATTATCCCCATTGGCTCGTAGTTTCCAGAATGGCTGTATGAAGAGCCAGGAGCCCTCGTTCCCGGTGCCGTCCAGAGTGACTCTCATAGCGTTCTTCTCGAGCAGAGCAGGCAGACGCTTGTTCACCGTCAGGTATTTATTACTCTTCATGTGCAACAACTGAAACACACAATGCAGCCATTACATCAGAAACGCTCCAGAAAAGGTCCAGTATTATGCAAAATTGACTCTTGTGAGCTTTAAGCCATGTTATAATGTTGTTACCTCATCAAAAACAGACCTGGAGTTGTGTTTTGTTTCATTCACACATGTTTGAGTAATCTTTTATTATTAGTCTGTCTACATCTCCAAAGCTCAAAATGCTCTGTTCCACCTTGTGATGTCATGAAGCTGTAGTTTCAAGTTGACAGCTACATTTTACCTTTCGTTCAGTAGAGATCGGATATTCCAGGGCTGAAATTATCCAAATGATTCTGGTGAAGGTGTATTAAAACACACTGGAGCACTTCCTGTATTACCACATGACATCACAAGGTGGAACAGGGTGTTTTCTCTTTGAGAGAAGAACTCAGCTTAAAATATGTTAACACACATGCTTAACACACACCCTGCATATTGAGGCTGAAACAAAAAATAGCTCCAGGTATGTTTTTGATGAGGTAACAACATTATAACATAGAACAGAAAATAGCGTAATATAGGCAATTTAAACCCTAAACTAATAATAAACCAGGACAGAACTGGGACAAAACTTCTGGGCAAAACAGGGACTAATTTAACAAAATCTGTAAGGATTTCAATTTTGAATTTTGTCAAATCCTACTTCCTTTCACTTGCGTCTATGTGTAATTCTGTCACTTTCTCTCTGAAACTATCTTAAGTATTTAAGTCAGTCATATAAATGCACTCTTTTTCACTTCTGCCATTTCAACAACCCTCCTACACACAAACTCCACCACAGCAACCAAATTTATATATTCAATTAAACTTTACTGCAACTCATTTATGTACAGGGTTCCACTGGTGAGTCTACAAGTCTTGAATCTTTGTGGGTTTATAAAACAGAGGAGGTAGTTGCAACAGGAGAGACTTGCAAAGATTTACAGGCCAAGAGGACACGAAAGAGATTCAAACCACTTAATATCTGAAATATACATATTGTACTTTGACTGGGAGGTCATTCATTCTTTTTTGTTAATATTGCAGCGTTTTTAGGGGTCTCCAACCTTTCCTCCAGTGAGCTACCTTTACAAAAGAAAATGACAGTGAGATACTAATTTTAGCGGTTGCGAGTGTACTGTATGTACGAGTCATGGCGAGCCTTAGATGGGGTTAGATGCCATTATACATTTATCAGTTAGGCACAAAGTTTGGCATCAAAATTAATTTACATAATTACATTTTCATTATTCAGCACAATATGTATAATTCAGAAATCACTTGGTGAGCTACTTGGAAGGGGGAGGAGAGCTACAGGTTGGTCTCGTAAATACATAGCTTAAAGATAAAGAGACTCCCTACACATTCTCAGAACAGACCTTCATACTGCTGTGAAAAGATAAAACTACAACTACAGACCGGCCTATTGCAGTAATGATGTGTAGAGTGACAGAAAGGGGAGAGGCAGAGTCCTCGAAACTAACAGCTGTCATCCAATCAGAGAACAGAACACCCAACTCATTTTTAATAAACCCATGTGATTGGTTAGAAACAGCGAGGTGGGCGGGTGACTCTACGAGCAATATTTTCATTTGGGGAGGCAGTGGCTCAGTGGTTAGACCGTTTGCCCATCCCCAAAGTCTGCGGTTCGATCTCGGTTTCAACCAGGAGCATGATGTCATTGTGTACTTGAGCAAGACAGTTAACCTACCCAGTGAATGAACGAACATGTGAGCCTTGATTTTGTTAGTCTGCTCCAGTACAGACGTGACTACACCACTGTGAGTGTGGAGTTAATGAGTGACTGCAGTGTGGTACTATCATTATGTTTATAGCTGTATATATAAGTAGCCTGTAATGAGTGGCAGATTCCTTGGGGGTGATTCATGTGTTTGCCCTGCCCTTTTGTAGTGAACCTTGGATACAGCTATAGCATAGTGTGATGATGATGAGTATTGATGCTGATATCGGATATCAGCATCGATACTGATCATTTTGGTGGATCGGTTATCAGCTTCCAAGATTCAGTTCAGCTGATATCCCATTTTGGTCTATACTTTGGTGTAATAATACAATTTACTGACCAAAGTTGGCCCAAAATGTCTTATAATATTAAACTTATATTTTTTACAAAGCTGTTCTAATTACTTTAAAAGATAGATGGGATATTTTTGTACCAAAGTTTGTCTTTAAAGGAAATAAATTATATTTTCAATCTGCCCCAGTATCGATTGATTTCGAGTATCGGCAGATACTTAAAGCCAAAGTACAGACATTGGTATCCCTACCAAAATCCTGCAACTGCACAGGAGTTCATTTAAAAAACACAGTTTACTCAGAAAAACTACTAGGAAACAATGTGTGTAATTACATAAAGACAGATGTGAAGCATGAGTTTAAACTGCTCCTCTCTGCTGTTGTCCCATATAAATCCCTATAATTTAAATAAAATGAGCAGTTGAGTAGTCGCTCACAGTTCAGAGTATCACATGAACAAGAATGTGAAATGCTCTCTATTGAAAGCCCTTCAGTACACACCTAATACCTATACTGTAGCACTGGTTAATGTATGTACAGTGTAATATATATTACATGGGTGAGGCAGGTGTGGCTCTATATTTCACATGAATGCACCAGGCCCACTTCAACTGTGTGATTATGACAGACAGATAAATGTGTTTGTGTGTGTGTGTGTGTGTGTGTGTGTGTCACTACCTTTAACAGATAACAAAGTGTGTTCAAGGTGGGGCTGGGCTTTCCCTGTTTACACTAGTCCCCTGGGTCTGTCCGTGCAGTAAGATGCAAAACATACAAATACACTTCTTCACAAATCTACAGATCTACTATACACAGAGACATATCTACAGCCTGTCCACAGAGAGGACCTGCAGCACTGTGTAATCTAGGGGTGTGTAAAAATATTCAAATATATATCGTGATACTAAACTTTGTGATACAGTATTGTTATCATGTGCTGCTGTATTGACATATCGCAGAGTATTTTTTGTATCTTTTAGCAGTTTTTTTTTTTGTGACCGCACTAAAATTTTGCTTATTTAGTGGAAGGAAACTTCTTTATGCAACACACTTGACATATTCACTGGTTTGATGAGTAAAATTGTAGTATTTAATTTTAACTTTTAAGTTTAAATTTTTGCTAAAATGTGTTTGGTTCTTAAAAAACAACAATATATCACAGAGTATCATGTGCATTCTATTGTGATATTGTATCGTGAGCCAGGTATCGAGTAATAATGGATCAGTTTTATACAGAGCTTTTTTGGACACTCAAAGAAACTCACACAACTTTCATACTGGGCAATGTGGGTGAAGTGCCTTGCCTAAGGACACAACAACGAGCCTTTTTGACATAGGCTCCCTGCTGTGGCACCTGGAATTCCCAGAGGTCTCCCATCCAAGTACTAACCAGGCTTATTGGCTTATTATGGAGTATTGTATCAAATCGTGAGGACCCTGCAGTTCCCAGCCCTAGTTTGTGTCTATAATGAGTCGTAGTTATTTATTCAACACTCTACAGCGCAAATTTTCTCAAATTCTACCAAAATTAACCAAAGTTTTCCTACTAGTACAACGAAAAAGTCCCCACAAAAGTATTGTTCCATCTGTCATGTACAGAACTATAAGTCAGTATAGAAATGATCCTGACAGGCCTATAATCTACTCCCAGTAATGATGCATTTGTCAGATATACTTCACATAAACATTACAGGTCCTACAATTTGGTGAACCACAGTTGCCCAGGGCAGAAAAACAGATAAAACTGCCTTTTTGCACCTTGCACCACTTTAACTTCTTGTGTTGACTTTCTCATGTGTTTCAAATGTGTCACTATGTCACTGTAAGATTGTAAAGGCAAATACATGGGAGCAGCATTTGAAAGGAATCTCTGGAATTCTGTGCAGATTCACTGGGATTGACAGTTCCCTGGTCCCTCCGCTCCCTTTCTCGGAAAATGGAGAGGCCACAGCTGTAGATGCACTAACCTATATCCCCTTTAAGTCTTCCAGTGTGCGTGTGCGTGTGTGTGTGTGTGTGTGTGTGTGTGTGTGTGTGGGTGTGTGTGTGTGTGTGTGTGTGTGTGTGTGTGTGCGTGTTGCGTGTGCGTGTGTGCGCACAGCACAATTTCATGTTAAAGTTCCACAAATGGGCAGCTTAAGAACATTTTATCTTATGACTCTTCTTATGATTATTATATATCGGTGTATTTTATGACAGCATTATTTCATTAAATTAATAGTTTACTTTTTTGATTAAGCTATCAAAAATAGTGTATTTTGACTAGAAAATGTCTATATCAAGATATAGAAATGTGAATAATTTTGTGATCAAATTAAAAGTCGACACAGAAATATGAATAATTCTGTAGTAAAATTACAATGTACCGTAATTTGTAATTTGTGTATGAGAAACACTTAAACAAGAGTTTTCTCGCTTCATTCTGAGCAAAATCTCAACAAGGGGATCATATCGACACCACACCAGCTCTGCTCTCTGATTTGCATGTAATGTTCCACAGTATGGCACTGAACATACAGTATTTGCCTTGCATTTATTCAATTATAGGCGTTTTATAGCTTGTTTCTCCATAGATCTGACCATTAACTTGTCTCCATTGTGATAACCAAATTTATTTCCACACTGTGGAAATATCATCATCAAGGCAAAGCATTAACATGTCCAAGGAGACAAGCAGGTGGCTGACCCTCCACCAGAAAAATTACACAGTGCACCTTTAAGCCTCAGACATGATATATCATGAGAAACGGTTTTGTACATTGAAGGATGGGTCAAATGCAGAAAACAATACAGAGAGAATAAGTACATTTCCCAGCTCAATAAAATCTATCTAAACTTCCAACTGAGCTATAACTCTTCTTAAACAAGCCTCTGCCTCACACAGACTAATCTCCCAAAGCATTCTCAGAAAATACTCATCTTGATCTCATTTTGTGGTTATGACTCATTTATTTTATAGAGTTAATTATGACGATTACAGGTGAGGTGAGGTCAGACACGGGAGAGGCTTCGGGTGAAGTCATAAGTTGGAAATCAAACAGGAGCTGGCAGAGTCTTATTAGCCCAAACACACAGGCAAACAGCCATTAAGAGCTTAATATTGACCCAGATCACAGTCAGGACATGGATAATGGTTTAACAGAATATTTTGTTTATAAAAGATTACACATACTGAGCAGTGGTGAATGAAGTAGTCAGTTTTGTTACTTAAGTAAAAGTACAGATACAGGGGCAAAAGATTACTCAAGTAAAAATACCACGTGAAAAAATCTACTTAAGTAAAACTATTGAAGCACCTGTTTAAAATGTTCTTTAAAGGTATAATATTTAACTTCTAAGGTGGAGATGTTATTTCTTTGCCTGGAATGTTCCACAGTAGGGCATTAAACATACAGTATCTCCCTTGCATTTGTTCAGTTACAGATGTTTTATGTAGCTGAAAAATATCTTGAATTATCATGAATTACCATTACCACTTACCATGTGCAGGCTTGCTTCTCCATAGATCTGACCATTACCCTGACTCTGTTTTGAACATCAAATTTATTTTCATACTGTAGAATAATCAACAACAGCAGTGTGTCCATGGAGACAAACAGGTTAAAAGTTACACAGTGCACCTTTAAGAGCACCTTTTTTGTGTATTATGATCAAAGTTGGGATGTAAATGTGCTAAAAATGAGTCTCAGACATTTCAGCAGGTCTCAAACCATAAAAAAGGTTTTAATTTTGGAGTAGAAAGTACAGATAATTGTTCTCAAATGTAGTGAAGTAAAAGTAAAATGTTTCCACTGTAAAATGTACTTAACTTAAGTATAAATACCTAAGCGTTGTACTTACATTGCACCACTGATACTGAGGGGAAAGGCATCTGACATAAGAGGCCAAACCAGATCTAACCCTTCCTTGACTGTAAAGCTGTAGTCGATTATAAATGGGACAACAGCAGAAAGGAGTTAGTGAGAGATTTGGTGTTTTTCTGTATTTATTTATGTAAAAATGCCGATTAAAACACACAAATCACAAATGCATCTGTTTTTCATATATTTAGTCTGTGTAGTCTTGTGAGTGCAATTTAGGTCAGATACATAGAGATACATAAAAGTTTTGAGAGCTTTTCGCCGTGTTTTTAGTCGACGAATCAATCAGCAGGACATGATTTTAGTGAACCAAGAATTTCAGCCCTACTTGATTCAACCTCAGGCAAGTAGCATGAATTTTTACAACTTTATCAGCTCTGTACGTCTCAGACTGACACCTGTCAATCATAAAAATCCAAGAAGATGATTGGTGGAGCACACTTTTTTACTTCCTACCTCCTGAATTAGGAGAACAGTAGTAATTTTCCTGTAATCTCATGGATACTGCACAAATACAATCACAAGGTATCATCTGTGTAATGATAATAACAGGGTATAAGATACTGAGGTGTACTCAGTTGGATCCTCCTCCAGATCTAAGCCAGGATTATAGTGACTCAGCACTGCCTAGTTGGAGGTTTTTGCAGGTTTTTTATACTCAGGGAAATCAACACAGACAAAGGGAGAACATGCAAACTCCACACAGAAGGTCCACCACAGTCAGGGAATCAAACCCAAGACCATCTGATGTGTCCATATGTATATAAACATATTCTACTGAACAATGATAAATACCTGAATAACTGTGCCGTATTTGACAACATCTCCGTGGACCTTTTTGTTTTCCGTCTCGTTCTGTTTCTGCTCCAGATTCGCTGCATGCTGCAAAAAACAAAGGACAAAAGATTATAACAACCAAATCTTACAAGTATTTACAAGTTCACGATTCTTCTTGAACATGTATTAGTTTCTGCAGTGTTCATAGTTACAGTCCGAATCAGTTACATTTGCTTGAGGACTTTTTGAAGAACAGGGGCAGCTCCAGGGGGAGCATGAGGGGCACTAGAGGCAGAGAGGGGCAGCAGGGTCACAGTAGCTCCTGAAATTTCCTTTAGAGGAGCTCATTCTCCAACAGAGAGATACAGGACTACGATACAACTGCACAACAAGCCACCCTTATCTAACAGATAACCCCATGTCCTGTCAATCATCATATAATATTTGCACTTTTTTCCTTACAGCCTCTTGTAATATATTTTTATTACTTATTGTCTATTTAATTTTTACTTGTACATACACATTTATATAATTATGCCTTATTTGACACCAGTCTCTTGCTATTTTTGCTACTTATTTAAAATTTATTATTACCATTTATATTTTTTGCTCTTTGTTATAATATATTGTGATGTGTGAGCTTCTGTGTCCAGGTAATTTCCCTTGTGGATCAATAAACTTTGTCTACGTCTAAGTGTAAGTCTGTAGCTCCCCCAAAGATTTTTGCCCCATTTTCACAGGACATTCAATCTCGACTAAAAAAGTTCAAATGGAGTTCAGAATTAGACTACAGCAAAACAATAAATCCATATTAGGGTTTATAAATCACTACAGGGTCCTGTTACAGCCCTAATTTACCCTAATGTACCAGTTACTTGAGTAAACGGCTGGTTGGTTACTCTGTTATAAGTAAGCAAGACAAGTGACTAATGTTGATCATATTATTATTGTTTCAGCATACATTTGGCGTACTATTTTTATATTCTTCAGAAATACAACAGTTTGTAGACTAAAACAAAATAAAAACCTCTCTGCCTTTCAGAAAAAAGGAAGATGCTTGAGAACCATCAAAACACAGACAAAGTGATTTTAATCAGATGAACTAAAATTATTTTAATGATTTTTTTCAGTACAGGAAGTAAAATTTTAAACCTCAAAAAAGGGATTTTTACTTTTTTATTTTTTAGTAAAATCTTAAATATAATGATGTTAATTGTATTTATGAAAATGAGTGGTCTAACCTGTCACAGATGTTTTGTCCGCTTTGTTGGATGAGAGCACTATTTTTGGCAACTCTGAATAAGTCAATGAAATCTATCCACATGTGTTTGGACAGTGCTTTATAACTGGTGAACGCGGTGGTCCAGATGCAATAAAAACATAAATGCAATAAACGTAGAGTCATAAATAAGAGAACACCATGATTCAATATTTCATAATCGCATTAGTATCGTAGAGTAGTAGTACCTGTAGTTTTTGCAGTAATACGACATCACCAATCTTGTCTTTCTCATGTTTGGCCTGTTTCGCTTTCCAGAACTGCTTCTGCGCCGAGTATCTGCTCATGGGACATACTTTAAACAGGCAGTCTGAAAACACATAGAAATACATGTAAATACATAGAAAATATTATAATAAGACAAAAACAGTTGGTGACGAACAATGTCCGGTAACTAGGACTCAACGATAGGATTTGGGAAAAAATGTGTGATTTTCTCACAAGCCTCACGATAAGATTTGCAAATGAAATTTTAATGATAGGATTCTGTTTAAAGGTGCACTATGCAACATTTCTGCTATGGGGTACGCTACCCGTTTGTCTCCATGGAGATGTTAATGCTTTACTTGGAATATTCCGTATTGTGGCACTGAACTTGTCTATCTTATATATCTTGCAGAGTGTCTGTATTGTTCAAAATCATCTAGAAAAATATGCATTCTTGAGTTACTCCCCAGATATGACTTGTAACTCTGCCTTGTGGTGTCACCTGCTTGTATCCATGGAGATTGATAAGTTTAATGCCAAATTGCAGAACAAGACACCCTACATCAGAAAAGTTACACAGAGCATCTTTAAAGTTCACATTTTAAACTGACAAAAAGACAGAAATAGGCTTATATGAACTAACAAACTAATACAAGAATCACATGTATTTCAGAACAGATCTAAACTACAGGGTTAGCAGTTTTTATTCAGAATAGACAGAATATTTTGGATAAAAAATAAAATAAAATAAAATAAAATAAATATATATAATAGAAAGCAGACTGTGTGGGTTTTGATCTGATTATGATGTAATGACATATGGAGGATTCATGCATTTGAGGAGCAGAGCACGGAGTTATTTGCATAATAATCAAAGTATGTTAATTAGCTTTGTAAGTTAGCTGTTCAGAGCTTTGTCAATCAATGTTCAATTTAGCCAAAGTTTACCTTTCACTTCAGAACTCATCTCATTTTAGTATCTGCAGAGCCTTTGTTTAAGACGCCCTATGTATGTCTACGTGCTGTAGCATTGATTCTAATGATGAACAATATGCAGGATTTGTGTGAATGAAACAAAACACAACTCCAGGTTTGTTTGTGATGAGGAAACATTATAACATAGATCAGAAAATAGCGGAATATGGGCCCTTTAAATAAATGAATAATGTGTGTGTGGAAAGAAAGACAAGCGTAGACAAGCAAAGATGAAGAGATTATTTCCTGCAAGAAATGGGTCCAAAAGAACAACCAGCAACATGTCCCCCAAATGTCAGACCCAGAATGATATAAAGCACCAAGTTTATATACTCGGAGATTATCAGAAGATATATGTTTCAAAGTGAGAAGTTGACGACTCCTACTGATCTGATTGCATCTATTTTCAAATACATTCATCACTTTTTAACAAGATTAGCAAGCAAAAGAGAACAGAAGGGTTTACGCTGGAAGGTCTTTCTAACACTGTCTTTAACTACCAAACCAAATGAGTTTTAATTACAAGACCAAATGTATTTCTAAAGGATAAAATAATCTCACAATATTTTAATTTCCTTTACATAATGCATTGGGTGTAATGGACAATTTGGCTGTAATATTTGTGATCTGAAAAGCGTACAGTGGACAGGAGCGACAGGAGCGGGTGTGATGACAGGTGAAAGAACAGGAGGTAAATATTTCCTTTGGTTCAGATCCTGTTTGTTCTGTTCAAACAGCTCTGTTCTAGTTACATACAATTAAACTATTATACTTTTTCATTATCACATGGGTCCACAGTATACAAAGGCCTGTCACTATAATTATTATATCGACTTGTATATATTTTTTTAAACATTTTTGGGCTCAGTATTTACCATGCGTACATTTTCTTCACAATTGTGGGTAGATTGTTATTTTTCTTGTAATACGGTAAGATCAGGGACCTCATTTATAAAGCTCGCTTACGCACAAAGCATTGCATAGGCGCTCTTTACGCCAACCGCAGCATTTATGAAACTCCTCCTAAGCACTGCACTTTGCTTATTTCTGCGGCAGCTCGGGCCCTGCTGTACACTCTGCGCAAAGTCTGGAGACATGGAGAAAAAACAACACTCCTGGAGAAGAGCAGAAGTGAAAAGAGGTTGAGGAAGTGTTTGATCCGGAAATCAACAGAAAATTCACGTATATAAAAGAATTACTTTCAGATTTGTGCATTTAAGCAGAGGTTAGCCAAAATGTGGAGAAGGGCTGTTTATTTCACTCATTATTCTCAACAATATTATAAATTTGAAACTGAACGCTCTCTTTCCCGGTGCAGCACTGGGTCTCCCGCAGTCCACACTGTGACCATAGACTTCTATAGACCACAGTTTGTAAGACCCAGGCCCGCGCACCCACAGAGGTAAGACCCAGGCCCGCGCACCCACAGAGGTAAGACCCAGGCCCGCGCACCCACAGAGGTAAGACCCAGGCCCGCGCACCCACAGAGGTAAGACCCAGGCCCGCGCACCCACAGAGGTAAGACCCAGGCCCGCGCACCCACAGAGGTAAGACCCAGGCCCGCGCACCCACAGAGGTAAGACCCAGGCCCGCGCACCTACAGAGGTAAGACCCAGGCCCGCGCACCCACAGAGGTAAGACCCAGGCCCGCGCACCCACAGAGGTAAGACCCAGGCCCGCGCACCCACAGAGGTAAGACCCAGGCCCGCGCACCCACAGAGGTAAGACCCAGGCCCGCGCACCCACAGAGGTAAGACCCAGGCCCGCGCACCCACAGAGGTAAGACCCAGGCCCACGCACCCACAGAGGTAAGACCCAGGCCCACGCACCCACAGAGGTAAGACCCAGGCCGGTGACCCAGGCCCGCGCACCCACAGAGGTAAGACCCAGGCCCGCGCACCCACAGAGGTAAGACCCAGGCCGGTGACCCAGGCCTGCACACCCACAGAGGTAAGACCCAGGCCCGCACACCCACAGAGGTAAGACCCAGGCCGGTGACCCAGGCCTGCACACCCACAGAGGTAAGACCCAGGCCCACGCACCTACAGAGGTAAGACCCAGGCCCGCGCACCTACAGAGGTAAGACCCAGGCCCGCACACCCACAGAGGTAAGACCCAGGCCGGTGACCCAGGCCTGCACACCCACAGAGGTAAGACCCAGGCCCGCACACCCACAGAGGTAAGACCCAGGCCCGCACACCTACAGAGGTAAGACCCAGGCCGGTGACCCAGGCCTGCACACCCACAGAGGTAAGACCCAGGCCCGCGCACCTACAGAGGTAAGACCCAGGCCGGTGACCCAGGCCTGCACACCCACAGAGGTAAGACCCAGGCCCGCGAACCCACAGAGGTAAGCAGAGTTTGGATGTTTCGTGTGGACTTTTATTGGCAGAATAACAGCGCCTGATATGTGTTTGATGTGTAACATGCCAAATCTGTGTTCTGTCTGCTGAAGCGCTCGTCCCCTGCCCGCTGGTCCCCTGCTCTTTCGCTCTCCCGGGGAGGGTATCTGAAGCTCTCGCACGTACTCATAGCTTCCTCCTTTAACCATTCAGACCACCGCATGCACGTATCTACTAGTATATGTGCATAAACAGGGCCATCCACACGCACACATAGTCATACTTTAAAATATAGTGATAAAACTCTTGAAACACAGCGAGAAAACACATTGGCTTTATCTACAAAAGATATGCTGCTTAAATATTATGAAATATTATTACATTAAGAGGTGAGTCGCTGTTGTCACTAGTTTTGTATTTATTTGTCTCGGCCAAACCCACTGATTATCGGCTCATGATTAGGTAAATCTCACTCACAAGTCACTTTGCTCCTTTTATGGTGAGGTGGAGGTGTGGAGAGGGCGTGATGTGACGTGGCTTCATGTGTGCAGATTCTAGCTGCAGGTGGGATCTATAAAGCACAGATTGCGTGGTGAAGTGCGCACGGAGGGTTTTCTAAATCTGGAGTTTGCGTGGCGCACGCCTCTGGTGGCCACTAGCAGTGCGCACTAGCTCAGGACAACTCCTGCGCAGTCTTTTTTAAATGAGGCCCCTGCGCTGTAGAGAGTTGAATAAATACCTTCTATGGCTAATTATTGGTTCATTCTACTATTCAGGGCGGCAGACGGGGGGGACAAAGGGCTCTGTTGTTCCAGGCCTCAGGGTTTTAGGGGCCCAGAATTGGACCCTCTTCCCATTAATTTTTATTAGAGGGGTGCCCATGTGAGTGCTCTTGCTCTGGGCCCCCAAATTTATGTCGAAGGGCCTGCTAGTATTTATTTGTTGCAGTACATGATTTTTTTTTATTATTCTGTATATTTATTCTGTATAATTACCGCAATATTTCTCTGTAGCCTGCTTCAAAATGTGTTATTGTGGCAGGCCTAGGTATGTAATATTTTATGGAAAACTACAAAAACTAAAAAATCTTATGGAATACAAGAACTTAAACATATCCCAAATGAATAAACCAATACATATATTTTTAGTTCATGAAAGAAAGAAAAAATCTGACTTCATAACAATCACAGTTTATCAAATTATAAAGCTTTTTTTTTCTGTGTGTGATTATGGAGATTATGACTAACTTTCCATGGATTTCAGTTGCATGCTCCACTTAGAAACTAGGTCTGAACCAGGTCTAAACCAGGTCTAAACCAGATCCAGAGCAGGTCCAGAGCAGATGGGCTGGACTCACTTAAGTCAGTTCTTTATTCAGACCGGGTCATGTGATCCCCAGAGTCATGTGACCTCTTCAGGGAAAACAGGAATAATCTTCATCTGTATTAATATTCTGTCGATAACTGGACTTAACAACTGTCTCACTGACCCAGGAACAGCTCCGAATTTAACGGACATATTCTGGTTAGTTTCTCCCTTTTTATATTTTAATTCCAGGACTTTTAAATCAAAGTCGGACAGTCTTTATTTCAAGGAACCAGTGTACACAGACACTGGGGGCGAGGTTGGTTAAACGTCTTGCCCAATGTCAAGAGCGGACTTTGAACCACCAACCTTCAGATCAATGGACATACTCCATACTACCAAATGAGCTACTGTTAATATTATGACTTATTTATACAGCTGCAATGAGTCACCTCTGCCTGTGTTGCCAGATAAGATGGCATTCATCAACTTTTGAGATTCATAATAAAATAAATATATGAAATTCAAGGCATTTTTACTCATGTAGTTATTTATTTTGGCCACTTATTTATTTTTTAAGCACAACACGGCCAAATAGATGTAGATGTCTCTACTCTCACAGTAGTTCAACGTCATAAAATGTTACCTCTGAATTTCTTGGGAGGGTTGTCGAGGTCTCCGGCGTTAGGCTCCACCACACATCGATCATCCACCAAACTGTAACAACAACAAGAGACAACTGAAGAACAGGAATACAGTCACAACAAGAAAGACTTATTTATGTACATATTTATTTATTTAAGACACAAACCACATTCACCGACAGGAGACTAATGGCTGTAAGAAAACAAAAACACCCACTGTCTTTGGTTTCTTTTGAATTCAGAAATTATTGCTATCATTTTATATTTTTTTGTACGTCAAGATAAACTGCAGCTACATAACACACTATTAACGATTTTAAAAGGCTCATATTACGCTATTTTCTGATCTATAATGTTGTTTCCTCATCAAAAACACACCCAGAGTTGTGTTTTGTTTCATTCACACACGTTTATAACACAAACCTGCATATTTAGGCTGAAATAGAAAACACTCTTTTCCACATTGTGACGTCATGTGGTAATACAGGAAGTGCTCCACTGTGTTTTTAAATTCAATAGACTTTTACTAGAATCATTTGGATGATTTCAGACCTGGGATTGCCAATCTCTACTGAACAAAAGATAAAATGAGCTGTTAACCTGAAACTACAGCTTCATGACATTACAAAGTGGATGAGCATTTTGAGCTTTGGAGATGTAGACAGACTAATAATACAGGATTACTCAAAAATGTGAGAATGAAACAAAACACAACTCCAGGTACGTTTTTGATAAGGTAACACAATTCTAACATGACTTAAAGCTCACAAGAGACCTTTAAACAAAGCATGTCTTATCTTTTGATCGAAAATAACATTTCTGTCACAGTTTTTCAGAATTCCTTTTTATGGAAAAGAATGATTTTAGAGTTGAGTTTGAGAGCGGTCTTCTGTATAGTTCAGTGAAGGATGAAGTTTTGTCTACGCAAAGAGACTCAAAAAGGTCATGAGTGGATCTGAGGGAGCAAGGCCTGACCAAATAAAGTCCTGTAAGAGTCCATACTAAAAATGAGAACTGGCGAAGCGAAACAGAGCAGCATTTAGTGTTTTGAAAGAATGTACAGGAATTGAAAAGTACTACTGTATCTGTTTTTATTTATTTTAGTATTAAGGAATAGTTTTGTCATGACACTAAAATTTCAAACTCGATTTCGATACTAAGCAATAGACTCGATACTCAATACGGATTCTGATACGATGATAATAATTATAACAGCACTCTTTATTTAGACCAGGGGTGTCAAACTCATTTTCACCGAGGGCCACATCAGCATAATGGCTGTCCTTAAAGGGCCAGATGTAACTTATAAATGTAACTAAATGTAATTGAATGTAATGTAAAATAAATGTAACTACTCCTTAACTTATTCAAATGACAATGGCGGCACGCTGAGAAGGTTACGGGTTCGATCCCCGGGTCGCCCGGGCCTTTCTGTGTGGAGTTTGCATGTTTCCTCCCCGTGTCTGGATGGGTTTCCTCCGGGTACTCCGGTTTCCCCCATCAACCAAAAACATGCAACACCCCTATGAACAGTTTACCATCAAGGACCGTCAAGGAATTCCTCTAAAATTTAGACACTCAAAACTTTTAAGCTCTCGCGGGCCACATAAAATGACATGGCGGGCCACATCTGGCCCCCGGGCCTTGAGTTTGACACATGTGATTTAGACAATAGAAAGTGGACTTATATCTGTGTAATCCCTCAGTCGTCCAGGTAGGTTCATAGTATAATAGTAAATATCATTCAGGAAAGGTTCATTTCTGTCCTGTGAATATGACTTTTTTAGTTTCATACCTGCTCAAATGATTATCTAGTTTCGATACTAGTTTTAGTATCAATCAGTGTATGATTTTCAATACTTTTGAGAACCCTACAAAGAAAACTCCAATATTGTTTATGATGAAGTGTGTTTATTTGTACATTCTCCCATCTCTTCTGAACTGAAGAAGCAGCTTGGATGAGCTGCGAAACGTATTCGACCAAATAAACTCTGTCCAGTTGACAAATTAAATTTCTCCTTTTGCTTTAAAGAGTTATGTAAAGTGGACTGTCTCAGTAATTATGCAAAACTGATCTCAGAAAAACGTATTTGGAGTTTTGTTTCAACACATGCTTTGAAAGGGGCTGTACAATCTGTGAAAAAGATGTGATATGTGATAACAATATTATAGTAATAATATTGTTTAATATACTTATTGACACAAAAATCCAGTTAAAGTTGCGCTATGTAACTTTTTAGTGCTTACTGCATTAGCCAGTATTGTAATATCAGTATTTTGTGACTATAGTAATCTTCTAATCTTGCATATTTAGACTTTTTCTCTCTCAGAGCTCAAAACAACTGGCCCCACTGTATGTTTCATCAGGTTGTAAACAAAACAGTCTCCTCTGTGTTTTTAAAGTCCATAGTACAGTTTGTTCTTATTTTATACTGTAATAAATGTGACCAAGACAAAGGCTAAAGTGTCCAAAAGTATTTTAAAATGTCTGAATAATGATGGGGTGTTCGAGCTGGAGTTTGTAGACACAGGAGATTCTTGTCCCTGTCTCTGTGAGGAGGAGATTACGGGAGCGAGAATTAGGATTAACTTTAACCACAAACATTCACTCTCCTCCTCAGTCTGCTCCTGTCTGTCTGCTCCTGTCTGTCTGCTCCTGTCTGTCTGCTCCTGTCTGTCTGCTCCTGTCTGTCTGCTCCTGTCTCTGTCACCCCTTGACTCCACAGAAATGCTTTATAAGCCTGATGTGGTGTTTCTAGCACCAATGCAACAAGAACCAGTGAGTATCATGTTGGATTTTTGTTTTGATCTTTAATCTTAATTTAATTTTGATTTTAGTTGGCTAAAGGTGAGGGATATATATAAAAAACTCTAATATCTCAATTAGAGATAGATCAATATATCAGTTAGTCACTATATTGGGCTGATATTTGGACTTTTTAGTCTATCAGTTATTGGCCTTAAATCTTTAGCACAGGCTAATTTTGAGGGTGAAAAGACAGCTGCATAAAACATGACTACACAACACTCTTAATGGTTTGTGGTTAAAAAAAAAAAAAAAGAGAGAGAGATGTGGGTGAGTTTGTGGTAAATGTAAATAACATAATTTGAGGAAAAGCAATCAAAACGGTCCCTATATAATTGGGCCAAAAATATCAAAAGGGTTTCTCGCCCATCGGTTCCTTTGGATTCTAAACAATCGTTATCAGCATCAGCCATGAAAAAACCCATATTGGTTGATTTTTAATCTCAATTGTTGTTTTGGAGATATTTAAACATAGAATATAGACTGTACAATGAAAACTGTTAACACTGAACATGTGTCATTCAACTATTTCTATGCGCAATACTGAAGACCATGTAAAACATCTCTGATACAATTCACTGAAGTCACTCTACTGATATTTATCCTGTCTAATGCTGCTGTACATAAACATAGTCATATTACTGTAAATAACATTATAATATACTGAAGTCACTTTACTGAGATTTATTCTGTTCATATGCTGCACTGTTACTTTTATTGTACATAATAGTTTTTTGGTATTTTATATTTTTGCTCCACAGAAACAGTGTGTTACATTAGAGTCTACTTTTAAGTCTTTTCATTTTTAAATTATTTTTAAGCCATTATCTATTATCTTGTTTTATTGCATGTTCCATTTTCCTGCTGTTCTTGAACTGTGCATTGCAACACTGGAATTTCTCCACTGTGGGACTAATAAAGGCATATCTTATCTTATCTTATCTTAATATAGAGTATATCATACGGTTAAAACTGCAGCAAAAAGAGCAGATTAAACATAAAAATGTAACCTGCTGCATCATCTTCAAATAATGCACAAAGTGATGTTTTGTGGTTAATTTTACTATTCACTGTAGAGCACTTGAACCTCAACCACACCCTTTACACGTTTCTGCCTCATTTTTCACCAGAATACAATATTGGAAAAAATATATATTTGACCCCTGACCCGCTCAGTTGGATGTAATGACATAAAAATAAAAAAAAATAAAATGTAAACGTGAATAAAATGTGTTTGTTTTAAGCCCTCCTCTTTCTGTGTCACTCTTTCTTTGAGGCGCTGATTTTGATTCAGGCTGATTTGCCTCTGATTTGAATCCACAGATTTGATTTGAATTTAGTCAAAGTGAGTCCAACAACAGGAACCAGAGCACAATTATTATGGCCTTAATATTGAAATTTAGACTAAACTGTGGCTTTGAGATGAAATAGAGGAGTTACATAAGAACATGTCATTTTAATTAACTCATTATTTTGATGGCATAAGAATATCCTGCATATTTACAAGTACATGTTTTTGTTTTGTTTTTGCATTATCTTGTCTTTTAATATGCATTGTCCCTAATTAGATAGAATTATAGATCTATATGAATTTAATATGTGTATTACAATAATTATATGGCAAGTAAAAAGTAAATTAAAAAGTATGTAAGAGTAGCTAAAGTCAAGAAAGTCTAGTATTATTATAGTATTATTATCACATGTTTGACACACAAAAACTGTATATTTAGTCTGAGTTTTTTTCAAATAGAAAACACTCTGTTCCACCTTGTGATGTCATGTGGTAATACAGGAAGTGCTCCACTGTGTTTTTAAACTCCATACACCTTCACTAGAATCATTTTGATCAATTCAGCCCTGGAATTGCCCAGCTCTACTGAACAAAGGTAAAAAGTAGCCGTTAACTTGAAAACTACAATTACATGACATCATACGGTTGAGCATTTTGAGCCTTTGGAGATGTAGACAGACTAATAATGAAAGGATTACTCATGTGTGAATGAAACAAAACACCACTCTACGTATGTTTTTGATGAGGTAACACTCTAACATGGCTAAAAGCTCACAAAAGTAAATTATGTGTAATTCAGAACCTTTAAATACTATTATTATGGATTATGGATTAGTATATATTACATTTACAGTATTACAATGGCATGAATGGCGCTCATCAACCAAATGGAATCCAATCCTAACAAACCTACGTAAAAACCTGTGTAATGAAAAAGAGTGAGAAACCTTATGGGTTCTAAGTTGTTGTGGCAAGTTTTATTCAAATGACGGCGATTCTCATTCAAAGCACAACAGCCGCGGTGTCCATGTGCTCCCAGTGTGTGTGGCAGAGTGGTTAGCCCTGGGGCAGTGGGTGGGACTCCTGATCCCTCCTGGAGGTCCTTTTTAAAATAGAATGACTCTGAAGGACCTTTTGAGATGAATGGAGAGAGGCGCAGGACGTGTCAGGGCAGATATGACAGGTGAGACACGGAACAGTCACACTTGAGACTGGGACAAAGCGGTCGCCATGGAGACAAACAAGAGGAGGGGCGGCAGGTGAAGGTGGGGTGGGCAGGTGTGCATGTTCTTTCAATGGAGAAAGAACAACAAAATGCTATGGGCCTTCACAAGAATAGTCACTGATTAGTTTCAAATGGGTCCAATTTGTGTATTTATAAGATGCGTAAATGAACCGAAAACAAGTTTGCCCCACTAGTTACTCAACCATAACACTAAACATGGATATTCATCATTTAAAGGTCTTATATTGCGATAAATTGACTCTCGTGAGCTTTAAGCCATGTTATAATGTTGTTACTCCATTAAAACATACCTGGAGTTGTGTTTTGTTTCATTCACACGTTTGTCTGTCTGCATCTCCAAAGCTCAAAATGCTCTGTGCACCTTGTCATGTAGTGGTAGTTTTCAAGTTAAAAGTTTTTACCTTTAGTTCGGTAGCGATCGGCAATTCCAGGGCTGAAATTATCCATTGTAGTGATTATTTGGGGTTTTTTTTTATATTGAAAATATATATTTGAAATATTGCAATTCACATACATTTGCATTTCATACAAATAGTGCAAATACAAAGTGACATCAATAACTTAAATTGTTAAAGCCAGGGGGGGATAAATACATATACATACTAACTTAAAATACATACATTGACCAGCATTTTACAGTTTTCTAGTGAAAGTGTATGGAGTGTTTTCAGTTTGAGAGAAGAACACAGCCTAAATACGCAGGGTTTGTCTGTTAAACATGTGTGAATGAAACAAAACACAATTCCAGGTATGTTTGTGATGAGGAAACAACATTATAACATAGATCAGAAAACAGCCTAATATTAGACCTTTAAAGAAAAACTGCATATTTTCAACACCTGATTCTATGGATATAAAGTTAAAACCTTACTTCCGAACATTCTCCATAGTGATAGATATGTTTTACGCCATACTGTGGAATATTATATCCAAAGAAATCCATATATTATAATAATATTATATCCAAAGAAACAACATTTCCATGGAAACAAGTAGGACGAGATCCTCCTACAGGCCAAGTAAGAGTCAGGTTTGTGGAGATGCAAGCCCACTCACAGTAAGGACGCAGGTTTTTCAGTGCAACACATCCAGAATGAATGCTTTTATATTTTTGGCAAAAATGTTACAAAGACAGGCTTTAACTCCAGCTCACCAAATTACTACAGGACTAGGATGTTTATCTGAAATACCAGACATGTGAGTAGGAATCAAGGAATTTCTCTGTGTGGTTGGCTATTCACACAACCAACAATCTCAAAGGTGGAAACAGGGCCCGTATTATGCTATTTTCTGATGTAGTGTGCTATAATATTGTTTTCTTATCACCTCATTGTTTCATTCACACGTTTAACACGCAAACCCTGCATATTTAGTTCTTCTCTCAAACACAGAACACTCTCTTCCTCCTTGTGGCGTCATGTAGTAATACAGGAAGTGCTCCACTGTGTTTTTAAACTCCATACACCTTCACTTGAATCATTTGGATAATTTCACCTATGGAACTGCCAATCTCTACTGAACAAAAGGTCAAAGGTTGCTGTTAACTTGAAAACTAAGTTGTACAGAGCATTTTGAGCTTTGGAGATGTAGACAGACTAAAATATTACTCAAACATGTGTAAATGAAACAAAACACAACTCCAGGTATGTTTTTGAGGAGGTAACAACATTCTAACACGACTAAAAGCTCACAAGTGTCAATTTTGCATAATATAGAACCTTTAAGGAGGGCTGATGGTTTGATTCTTAATTCTCTTCCTTCATTAGGCAACACACTTGAGCTTTCTCAGTATTATAGAGGTGTGAGATTCCAGGAGAAAATAATGTCCAAATGCAAATATTACATTCAGATTAAGAGTCTCATTAAAGTCTTTATCAGAGACACATCAGGCTCCTATTGTAATGTGTTTGCACTCACTCAGTCTGTCCTCGGGGCTAACAGGACTAAACCAGGACTAAACCAGGACTAAACCAGGACTAAACCAGGACTATATCCAGATAATCTTCAAAGTCTAAACATCAGCGCATCAGTAATCTAAAGAAAAATGAATTGTTTATGCACAGACTCAATACTAGATTTATCGCAACTGAATATGAATGTTAATGGACGCAATTATCAAACTGTAAACAAGGCAATTATTTAACCAGGGAGTGTTTTATTATATTTTATGGGGTATTAACTTCTAACACATGACATATTTAGATCACAGTGTTATCTTTTATTGTTAAAAAATGCTATATTCACCGAAAACAAAGTATTAATATATGTTTCACTTTCGTTTCTAATGCTCTGAGTCTCTGCTCCCTTTGCTCTCCTTGTTAAGTCACTCCCCCTGCAGAGCGCTATCACAACACAATCAGCATCAGCGTGCATCCCACTAATGAAACTACTGCACATCACATCGGGTTTGTGGAGTTGTTGTGTACAGTTTTATATCATGTTATCCATGTATGTATCAGCTAACCGTAAGAAGGGTTTGAATAGGGCCCAGGAGAGATCGCTAAATTACTGAAACTTGCATGGATGGCTTTTTTATTTAACATAACACCCCTCTTTAAAGCAGACCTATGTAAAATCAACTTTTCAGACCTTTTAACCAACGCCATTTTACTGATCAATCCCTGTTTTCACCCCCACCAGCATACGCCCATAGCTCTGTACTTGGTTCTTCAATTTTATTTTCTTAATCGATGATACACATAGGATTTGGCGACGGTGCAAAGCCTTTTTTTTTTTTTTTTTTTTTTACAAATTAATGTGATGTGTAGCTGTCCATGGGAAGGGCCGACAGCCACACAGCTCTTTGTTGTGATGACATTTACAGCGACGTCAGCTCTTATCGGGCATCGAAGTGAGCGGACTTGTTTTTTTAGATCAATATTGATTTAAAATGTGCAAATTATAACCACCAATTAGAAGCACGGTATCTTAGATTATAACTATAAAGCAAATACAAGCATAATAGGTCTTCTTTGAAATTAACGTAATTTCTGTTGCAAACAACTGAATGTCATTATTTATATTAGAACCTATTAGAACACCACTTCAAACATGCTCTGAAATTAAAGTCTCAAACGTTAAACCTGATGGACTTCTTATAATTTTGTGCTCTAAACAGAACTCTATTGAGACATAAATCTTACATCTCATCACAATCACAATGCTTGCCATAAAAAATGCATTTATACTAGTATAATTTTCCTCAAAAAGTCTGAGCCCTAACCACCATTACTACTAATTATTTTAAGATACACTCATTCCCTTTGTTCTATCTCATCTCATAGTTTGTTGAGGATCTAGGTAAGGCAAGTTTATTTGTAAAGCACAACTTTAAAGCACCAGTAACATCTCTGTAGCTTGAGAAGAGGCAAAGACACTTTCAACTATCTTTTCTGTAAAAACAAGATTTAAACGGCCACAATTTCCACAGATGACAAAGCACTTCCAAAATGAGTACATGTATTTATGTTACACAGGTCCTACATTATGCAATATCAACTCTGGTGAGCTTTAAGTCATGTAAAATCATGGCAATTCCAGGGCTGAAATCATCCAAATGATTCTAGTGAAGGTGTATGGAGTTTAAAAACACAGTGGAGCACTTCCTGTATCACCACACGACATCACAAAGTGGAACAGAGTGTTTTTCATTTGAGAGAAGAACTCAGCCTAAATATGCAGAGTTTGTGTGTTAAATGTGTGAATGAAACGAAACACAACTCTGGTTATGTTTTTGATGAGGAAACAACATTATAACACAGATCAGAAAACAGAAAACATATGGGACTTTTAAGAAACATTTAAATTAATTCATAATGTACACATATTTTCTAGCACAGAACTTTTTTGGTCACGATAGCTTTCTTCTTCTAAAACTCAATTATCCCAAGATGTCACTAATTTCTATAGATTCTCTCTCCTCAAATCAATCATCCTAAAATACTATACTTATTCTAAACTTTTACCCCATTAAAGTCTTGTATTTGCCGTATTTCCCAGAGTTCAGTGAGAATGAGGGAGAACTGTTCTAATCTGTCTCACCACACTTCCTCAGAAGAATGACCTTTTACTGTCTCAATACACCCTGTGGTACTTTAACCGCTATTGCACGACTGCTTCTACTACAATAGACTACTACTACTACTACTACTTCTTCTTATCTATTACCAGAGTTGGGAAGTAACTGAATATGTAAACTGAATACTATTTTTAAGTAACTGTATTCCAGTACAGTTACTTATTCATTTGGTGGTATTCCGAATACTTTTACTTTTCTAAAATCAAAGTTATACGTTATGGTATTTGATCATGTATATAATGATTCATCCTGCACTAGACTCATAACACTGCTCTTGTGGTGAGGCATGTGTGGTTTTTCTTTCTCCAGTTAGTGATACGAAATACTAAAGACAGTTACAAACAGTGAAACAAATGTTTCTAATTCTAGGTTGCGTCTTTAAACTATAATTTAAATGTGATTCGATGTAAAAGTGTTCTAAGTATTCAGAATACAGTACTCTGATTGGGCCATGTATCAGAATGCGTTACAAAATTTAAATTTTAATGCAGGTATTCGGTATTCTGTATCTAAATACATTTTCAAACTATTACACGTGCTTGTTGCTTTCGCCGTAGTCTACTACAGTACTACAAAGATAACTGCAAACTCATGTATTACCAAAACAGAATAGGTAGTAGCTGGAGGAGACACAATTCCCACAAGACAAGAAGACATCATTTATAATATAATAAATTGTGTATTACAGTTGACCATTTTGGCCTCAGTTTTATTTAAAATGTCTCTAGCGCTGCATTTTGTAATTACAGCTCCTCAAAAGGTACTTCACCAGCACTTTAATGTCCAATGTAAATGTAAACTTATATTTTTTGTTCTTCAAATAGAACCATAGACTGTTTTCTTTTTTACACTGTGTGGCTAGAACAAATAGAAATGACTCTAATGTCAATATAAAATAAAACTGAGCTCTTCCTGGGACTAACGCACAACCAGGACAGATACTGGAAAAGACTGTGATATACGATATGGCTGTTACGTACTGTGATGATGATAAAACTGCAATATATATATATATACTGAAATATGTGTTGTGTCATAGTCTGCCCAGAAAGTCTCATAATGTTTGAACTTTTTTACAAAGTTCTTCTGTAGCTCCCTGAGCGTTAAATAACATCAGGTATCCGCAGATCCTTAAAGCTATAGTATTGAGATCAGTATCAAAACTGAAGAATCTCGATTTATTTATTTTTACTTTTTGACATTTTTAACTTTTTAATTTTTGTTATATTAAAACTAAACTGTGCATCCATCAATTCACTAGTTAAAAACTAAACTCAAACAAAACCTAGATTAAATGGAGGCTATATTAGGAATTTAGGACTTAATATTACATTTCTGTCAGCTATTAAGCCTTGATATTATTGCAGTATATTTAGTGTGCTGCTACATCAATACTTTTGCAATATATTGTGCAGCCCTAATATAAACACAAACACTTCGTCATCACATTGGTCTAATAATGATTTGAGTGTTTCATGGGAAAACCTGCTCCTGTACGTGCACAATCAATAAATGAATGAATGTGGAGTCAGTTATTCTGGGCTGTGGTTAATTAGTGCTGAAGAGTTCCACAGAGATAAGAGCCATAAACCTGAATAAACCTTCCACAGACCCACACTGGACTGAAGATAAGATCTACTGTGGGCCTGAGGCGGGTCCATAAACACAGGTAGGGACCAGGATGACCACTCTGCCGCCTTTATTCAACTATTAGTTTGAATCGTGTAGTTGCACGTTTACAGTAGTACATGTCTGTCCATTCATCACAACTAAAAAGGTGTAGAAAGAAATCGGAGCAAATAAAAGTACAGGATGAGAGGCCAACACATTGGAATGTCTTGGCACAAGCTGAAAGGGTCCCTCATTCAAGCTCTACACTGGATGAAGTTATATGGACAGCTAAAGGAGAGGAAATCAGAAATAATCATGGTACATAAAATTGCCAGACTTACTTTAAACCTGGGCTTCACCAGGTCTAAGGTAAGTCCGTGAAGATCTAGTGTAGTTCTTGTTTACAGTGAAAAGTGTGTTTGCAGTGTTAGACAGTATAGGGATCTGAGAGAATACAGGAACTGACTGGGAAGCACACAAAGGCTCTAGGGCGCACTGTGCAGGTAGTCTACAGCAGCCGAATGAAAAGGACTAAACTTCAAAACAAGACAAACAAGACAAAGACTACTTTAACCGGGTCCAGCGCTGATCTTACCCCAAAGTACTGATGAAGCCATTGACAGAGCCCTCCGCGAACAGAGACACAATGTCTCCGATGTGGAGGAAGCTGGAGGCGGACTCGGACATCCTGCGGGCCGGGGCAGGTGGTCCTCAGGTGGGCTCAGCTCCGAAACATTCCGCTGCAAGCTCCGGACTCAAAAACACGCGAACAAGTGGCCCGTGACGCGCGGGTTGTAGTCCTCAGGTCTGCTGTAGTCCTTGAAAAGTGCGCTCTGAACTCCTGCTCAGTGTCCAGACGTGCGCCAAAGGCTGTGCGTCTGGTCCGGAGTCTCGCACGGGTCAGGAGTGAGCTGTGCGCGCTCCCGTGCAGAGGTAGGGGTGTGTGCACGTACAGACACGCGCTCGCGTGGAGTGACTTAAAAATGAACAAACTAAAGTGAAAAGCCGGAAGTGGAACAAGTGCGAGAAAAGGCGGATTCACACACGCCTCAAGAAACAACACGAGGAGGAAGTTCAGTCGCCCAGCTCGGGTTAGTTACACCCGGACAAGTCCTGGTTTGGACCTGGTTCAGTCCTGGTGCAGGATCTAATCCCTATTTGCCCCTATTCCTGGTTTAGCCCATAGTGTAGACTTGGTTGAGTCTTTTTTAAGACCTGTATTCCTTGTTCCCGGTTTAGCCTTAAATAGTCGAGGTCCGTGTGATGCGGTCAGTGTGTTGAGGTGATGAGAAGTGATACAGACATTTTTATCTATAAGTGATACAGACATTTTTATCTCGATAAGAAAATCACCCCCTCCTCAGAGCTGCAGCTCACAGCTGACTTTTGTATTTATTAGATTATGAACATAACGAGGGTCAGACATGATTACAGGAGCATTCAGCTTGGACAACATTTTCTAGTATGTTCTTGTTATTTTCAGTGTAGGTTTATTACAGTTACAGGTGAAAGGAAACTATACATCTTATAGGCAAAAACAGTACAGTTGAAGCTATAGACATGATAGAGTAATGTATTGTAGTAATAGTCTATTAGCAGCAGGCCTAGTCACTTTAGCTGCTGTAGAGTATCTGAATGTGGTGTTTTCCGTGTATTTCTAGTCTTTTTCTTTGTTTCAGTTTCTATATGTGCTCTGCTGTTTTCTTTGTTGATCTTGTATCTAAATAAACAGGCTGCTGGGCTGGACTCAGATCAGAACCAGTTTGGAGATCAGGAACCGGAAGAACAAACTGCACCAGAAAATCCTCCTTCCATTCTCCTATTAACTGCTACGAGACTGTGTACTACGACTACTACTACAACTACTACAGGTTATCTGAGCTGTCAATCACTGTACAGGTGAGAGTCAAGCTAATACTACAACTGACTCCAGCCACTACTACAACAGTCACTTAACCTATCAGCAGTGATGGAAGAAGTACTTGGTTTTGTTACTTAAGTAAAAGTACAGATACCAGGACAAAAAAAAATACTCAAGTAAAATTAAATAAAAAATCTACTTAGGTAAAAGTATTAAAGTATCCGTTTAAAAATGTACTTAAAGAGTAAAAAGTATTTCACACAGATTTTGACATATAATAAAACTTCAAATGTGGTCATTTTGATACAGATTTGTGCTGGGAAAAATTGAAAAAAAAAGCAGTTTTTATTTGTATATTTTTGTTTGCTCAAACTTTGTACGTGTTAAAAATAACCGCACCAGCCATTTCAGCAGGTCTCAAACAATAATCAAAATACTTTTACTTTTCAGTCCAGTTCAAAAATGTAGTGGAGAAGAAAGTACAGAAAGCTGCTCTCAAATGTAGTGAAGTAAAACGTAAAAAAGTATCTTCTACTTAAAATTTTTACTTAAGTATAGTTCCAAAAGTTGTGTTATTTTCATGGATTCAAACCCACAAATAAAACAAAAAATAAAATACTATTAGTAATATTAGTAGTAGTAATAATAATAAAAAAGAAAAATACAAAACTACATTTAGGATACAAAAAATGTTCCACTGGTTCGAATTCTGATCCAAGTCTTTTACACCTTCCTTCCTCCATATATTTCCCTCTCTCTTTGTGCCTTGGCGTGATTGGTCGGTTCCTCTGTGTCGTCATGGTAACCAGTCAGCTGTTCACTCCCGTCGTCATAGAAACCAAACAAAAACAACAAAAACCACACATCAATTAAGACGACAGAACCAAAGAGGGAGTGCTTTGTCACAGTTTGTCTCTGCAGTAGATACAAAAGTTACAGTACTTGTACACACGGGCTGTTAAAGGTGCTTGGTGTTAGTTTTGGCGGCCTCTGGTGGTCACTTTTAGATCATTTTTTTCCACAGCCTGTGACAATGTTGTTGATAATACAGCAGGAACATATGATTTACATTTGCCAGTGATATTGAAACTATTGATTTGTGTAGATTCCTTCATTCTGCATAAACTAAAAATAAATGACAAAAATTCATTTATTTCATTTTAGATTTATAAAATATAACTTAATCACAATACTCCAGTGTTCTTCATCCTTACACTGACATTACTTAAAAGCTTAAAGATAATTTATATGTTATGTGCTCAAGTTGTATTCTGGTCTATGGACAGATATTGGCGGAGGAGGACTTGGACTCGAGTCAGACTTGAGTCACTGAAATAATGTGATATTGTGTCGTCAAATGTCTAACAATGATATTGGAGCCTGTCACAATAAATTAGATTAGAAGCTCCCTCGCTTAAAGTCATTATTTTTGACTCAACACCTAAAAAAAGGGAAACTACCATGATCCTTTTCAGTGCAGACTACACAAAGAAATGACTGTTATGAAGCACTTTTAAATTAAATATTAATTTTTAGGATTATGAGTAATGATTTGCACTATGGTCGTTTTAAGGCATTTAAAAAGGAAATTGTTTAAAAGTGGTGCAATTTAGTAAATATATATATTTGAAATGAAAAAATACAAGCTGTATTCTGTACTTTGTTTTTTAAAGATTTGAGATTACTTGAATCTCAAAACAGCAGACTTGGACTTGACTTGGACTTGTGGGCACTGACTCAGGACGTGGACTTGGACTTGCCTGTCTTTGACTTGAGACTCGACTCGGACTCTGCCAAAGACTTGAGACTTACTTGGGACTTGCAAAAGAACAACTTGATCCCACCTCTGGATATTGGTCTCTCCAGTCTCAACTCCACTATCGACTCTCCACAGATCTGAATTGTAAGTAGCATAGCGCTCTGACCTGCTTGTCTTCCTCATGATAATCAGGTTTAATCTGTACTGTGGAACATTCTAGACAAAGCAATAACATTTCCAAGGAGACAAGCAGGTAGCGAACCCTCCACTACAAATGTTACGCAGTACACCTTTAAGTTTTCTCTCTTTTGATCCGAAGCCTTGTTCCTTCCTGGTATGCTGTAGCCGTGGTTACCTTACATATTTTAGTGGTCGTATATAGAATAGTGCGTTCTAATATATGCATGTGTTTTTCTTGTACATGACTGGTGGATTATGGAGCTCATAGTTCAGACACAGACAGCTGTAAAAACACTAGGCAAAACTAAAAATATCTGTAATAGACAAGAGCTGGAGAAACCCTTCATCATTCGGACAGCTGAGATGTTTTGAAGGTGAGGTTAAGTTGATGTGGACATGTGCAGAGGAAGGGTCTTTTGTATAGAAGGATGCAAAGATTATGGAGATTAACAAACGAGCATCAGTGGCACCAGTCCTTTTTCTCTCCGTCTCTCTTCACTGTCTCCCGTGTCTCCGCACTCATCACTTCTTCTGAGTCTCTTGGAGTTTCCGTCCCTTTTATGGACCACCTCAAGCGCAGGTTAAATTTAGTCTGACAAACCACAAAGCGCTGCCTTTTTCATCATCGACATTTTGAAAATAACAAGTTCAGAGTCGGCAGTGAGGAGAGGAAGTCTAATTACCTTTGCAGAGCCGAAAATGGTCAAGAGACGCACTGACACAAAAATGGGAAGTTTGAGGCGGATTCACACTAGAAAATGTATTAACTGAAATCTTGCAGCTCTGCCTCACATACTTGAAGGTCCGATTATATTAAACAAAACTGACTGTTGTGAGCTTTAAGTCATGTTAGAATGTTGTTACCCAAAAACATGGCATCTCAAGAGTATTTTCTGTTTGAGAGAATAACTTTGAGAGCCTAAATATGCAGGATTTGTGTGTTAAACATGTGTGAATGAAACAAAACACAAATCCAGTTATGTTTTTGATGAGGAAACACCATTATAAGATCAGAAAATTGTGTAATATGGGCCCTTTAACACCCATACTTAACACCCGTACTCTCACTGTTAGTAATCCAGAAGAGCTCCTCCATGTTTTTAAAGTCCTTTCATTATTCTCACTGTTGTGTTGTCAAATTACCTTCACTATGCTCCTAACCAGTTTCAATACTATAGCATATATTTTTGTTAGCCTCTTTACAACAGCGTCACCCTTTAGGCCGCCAGCAGATGGAGTCCTTGCGCCCTCTAATAAAAGGCCATTGTTCATTGTTTTTAAGACATTTCATGCATGATTATAATACATTAATTATAATCAAATCGAAAATCGCAGGTTGAATGGAGGCAATTAGTAAATCTCTGCCTTTTAAAGTACCATAATTTCCTCCAAAAACAACAAAATAGCAGGTCTTTTTCTGCATAAAAACAGCTGAGATCTGCACAAGCGTCTTCTGAAATGTGATTATTGTATTAGTTTGTTAGTTTCTTGGCCTATTTGAGTATTTCTGTCTCTGTGTAAAATGTGAACTTTCAACAGAATGCCTTAAAACAATCGCAATGCTTGTCAGATAAATCTTAATGAGATATTTTTCCCAAATCGTTGAGCTTTACACGATAAACAACATGAACGCCCAAGCCTAAGGTCCTTCTTTGACTATTTGTATTGAAAAAGCATAAATTGTGTGAGTGCAGGTCTCTTTGTGTCCAGCAGAGAGCAGCGTTATCACATAAACACACTTCTCTGCTGTTCATTTATTTATTTGGGGCCAAACCTGAGACAAAAGATTCCTCCTCCTCTCCCTCCTCACTTCCTTTTCCTATCAATTCTTTCTTGGTTGCTTTTCATTTCCTTTTTTTTCCTTATTTTAGACCCCACCCATTTCCTTCTCTGATTCAGTGGACCACTTTTTTTTTTCTTTTCTCTTTTTGTTTTTAGGTCAGTGAGGCCTGCTGCTCCTTTTAACTTGTTTTAGAATAAAATGCACAGTCAAATTATTTAAAGCTTTTATAAAATTACTACTACAGCTGTTACTACTACAGTAACACATCTCTACTGTTATTACTAGTACTTTAGTCAGTATTTTACTTGTACATATACATTTATATAATTATGCCATATTTGACACCAGTCTCTTGCTATATGTGCTACTTATTTGGAATGTATTATTTCCATTTATATTGTTGCTTTGTTATTATATTATATATAAAAATTTACCTATAGTCGATCAATAAAGTTTGTCTAAGTCTAAGTCTATATTACCGTTAATAGTACATTAGTTACAGTTAATTGAGTTAAAGTTGCTCCCCTACAGAGAAATACTACTGTCAATATCTGCATGTAAATAAAACACATGATTTATATTAAAATATATATACAGGCCTGCTTTAAAAATATTTAAAAAGTATTTTTCTTTTTTTCTTCTGACCAAAAACAAAAGCAGTTTGGGAAGGTCCTGTCCCTCATTAAAGCCTCAATGGTGCTTTTGGAGGGCCCTATGTTCCCACGTGCATGTGAGCGCTCGTGTGTGTGCATGTGTGTGTGTGTGGGTGTGTGCGTGTGTGTGTGTGTTTTCACAAAGCGCCCATCGAGCCGTGTTCTGAGAGCCCCCAGTTCCCACAGACCCCTCCCAAACAGAGCTCCAGCACGGACCCCAGTCTGCGAACCACCACTGCCCACTGCCCACAGCTCTATCTGGGACACAGGCTGGACGGACACCCCCTTTTTCTCTGGAGCTCCATCACCACTGCCACAGGTTTAGAGACAACTTGGAAAATCACACAATCTGGATCAAATTTCAGTATTTCAGTTGCTGTCTACTTTTGCGAAGGACATTTTGACAAAATTTACGGATTTATTGCTTTTTTTTTTTTTTTTTTTTTTTTTTTTTGCACTTTTTGCTGCCAGATCTAGATTTTGACTTCTTTGTCTTTTTACCAAACTTAAAGAAAAAATAATTTATTTTTAATGCAAACCGCTTTCTGTTGCTGCTACATTTGTAATCACACTTTCGGACACTAAAAAGTGACAGATTTTGACCATATTTTGAAAATGTTCTAACACTGAATGCTTCAACAAAAATATTTCTCCGCTTTTATCTCATTAAATGCAATAATTACATTTTTGTAGCATAATGGCTCAGCTTTTTGTATCCTGGCTGTATTTTTCTGCCCTGCTTCTTGTTTATGAAGTGCACAGTGTTGCGGACCAGAGCAGAACCTCCTCTCAGGTGGACCCAGACCAGGTGTGGATGGGGCAGTTCCCAGAGAACCCCCTCTTGGAGATGTTTGACCTGGATATAGTGACGCCACGGCGTCAGGTGCGAGGTGCGGAGGAGGAGGACCAGCAGTCAGCCTTCGGCCAGTCCCTGGAGAATGACTCTGTGACTGTCTCCGCCTCCAACCTGAGCGTACTCAATGAGACCACCCCAGAGCCAGGCTTCAGGAACCCGCTGTACCCGCTGAGGGAGGGGTCCGTTCTGGGTTGGGCCATGCTGGTGCTGGGGGGGCTGGTGTTTGTGCTGGGGGTCGGGGGAAACATGGCGGTTATGTGTGTGGTGTGGAATAACTACTACATGAGGTCGGGGTGGAACTGCCTGCTCGCCAGTGTGTGTCTGTGGGACTTCCTGGTTCTGGTCCTGTGTCTCCCGGTAATTTTGCTGAACCAGCTCTCTGACAGGAGGATCCTCCCTGACATCACCTGCCGCATGGTGCCATATATGGAGGTGGGTAGGGCACACACTAAATAAATCTCCCATTTTCTGCACCTCAAAACAGACCTGATGAAGCATTTAACTACAGACTCGAGTAAATCCTGTATCTGAGGCTGCCTCCTTCTGAACAGAAGAAAGAACTTGGCATCGTATAAATCTCCCCTTTCTCCAGCACATTTTTGCAAGTTTATAAAATACAATATAAAGCATCTATATGTTGGGCCATGTTGCTAAAAGCTGCGCTATTTCAAGATTATTTCAAGTTTTCATTTCACACATCAAGAAGGAAAGGCAAACACTTGTATGTTCTCAGTTTGCTCCTGAACAGGATTTACATATTAAAGAGATTCTCAATCTAAGTGGCACTTGGGAGTCCCACTAAATGAGAAGGGTTGGAGGGGTCAGAGTCTGCAGTGTCCATAGACCTGATTGGGATCTTCTCTGATCCTGTTGTCAGGGAAGAACAAACAAAAAACAAGTCTCAAATTTAGCGTTGACCTGTGTCAAACTTGAGGGTTTAGTTCATTTTTAAAATATTGTTGTGTCCACCCACTTTCCCTGTTTGAGTGTGTGAGTATGTGAGTCTTGTTTAGTCCAATCAGTCCAATCAGAGCAATCAGAGCCCAGAAGAGCCTTCTGGGCTCTTTGCTTCTTGCGAGTGGCTTCCAGGAACAATCCAGATACAAACTTGTCAGTAAGTCCGTTCTGTGATCTCTGTCGCTGTTCAGGTGGTGTCTCTGGACCTGTCCTCCTTCACTCTCTCTCTTCTCTGTCTCTCTTTCAGGTGGTGTCTCTGGACCTGTCCTCCTTCACTCTCTCTCTTCTCTGTCTCTCTTTCAGGTGGTGTCTCTGGACCTGTCCTCCTTCACTCTCTCTTCTGTCTCTCTTTCAGGTGGTGTCTCTGGGCTTGTCCTCCTTCACTCTCTCTCTTCTCTCTCTTTCAGGTGGTGTCTCTGGGCTTGTCCTCCTTCACTCTCTCTTCTCTGTCTGTCTTTCAGGTAGTGTCTCTGGACCTGTCCTCCTTCACTCTCTCTCTTCTCTGTCTCTCTTTCAGGTGGTGTCTCTGGGCTTGTCCTCCTTCACTCTCTCTCTTCTCTCTCTTTCAGGTGGTGTCTCTGGGCTTGTCCTCCTTCACTCTCTCTTCTCTGTCTGTCTTTCAGGTAGTGTCTCTGGGCTTGTCTTCCTTCACTCTCTCTCTTCTCTGTCTCTCTTTCAGGTGGTGTCTCTGGGCTTGTCCTCCTTCACTCTCTCTTCTCTCTCTCTCTTTCAGGTGGTGTCTCTGGGCTTGTCCTCCTTCACTCTCTCTTCTCTGTCTGTCTTTCAGGTAGTGTCTCTGGGCTTGTCCTCCTTCACTCTCTCTCTTCTCTGTCTCTCTTTCAGGTGGTGTCTCTGGGCCTGTCCTCCTTCACTCTCTCTTCTCTCTCTCTCTTTCAGGTGGTGTCTCTGGGCTTGTCCTCCTTCACTCTCTCTTCTCTCTCTCTCTTTCAGGTGGTGTCTCTGGGCTTGTCCTCCTTCACTCTCTCTTCTCTCTCTCTCTTTCAGGTGGTGTCTCTGGGCTTGTCCTCCTTCACTCTCTCTCTTCTCTGTCTCTCTTTCAGGTGGTGTCTCTGGGCCTGTCCTCCTTCACTCTCTGTGTTTTGGGGATCGACCGTTTTCATGCCGCCACCTCCTCGGCAGCGTCTGATTCGTCGGACAGGTCATGTGATGCGGGTCGTGTTGAGCGCTGCAGGTCTGTTCTGTTCAAGCTTCTGTTTGTGTGGCTCACAGCACTGTCATTAGCGTCTCCAGAGCTGTTCCTGTGGGAGTCCGGTCCCCTCACGCTCATCAGCGGCCGAATGGTCGATACCTGCATCATCACCACGTCGTCTCCTCTGACGCTGATCCTCCCAGACTCTCTGCACTCACTGCTGCTCCGCTACTATCAGGTGAGAAACAGAACCAAGTGTGTTTCTCCCTGTGTGGCCTCAAAGCACTTTACAGCAAGGAACTATTCTCCTGTTCACTCTGACGTGCTCATACATCAGTGTAGAGGCACGTTTGGAGGCAAAACATCTTCCCCAAGGAACCAAATGACAGTTTACAGCAACAAAGAGGTGTGTTCAGGGCCAGCGGGACATTTGGGCAAATTAACTTTCAGTCAGGCTATCAGTCAGGGACAGGTGAGCTCTGGTGGACAGGTGAAGTCAAAGGGGCAGGTGAACTCTGAGGGACAGGTGAAGTATAATGGATAGGTGGGCTCTGACGGACAGGTGAAGTCAAAAAGACAGGTGAGCTCTTTGGGACTGGTGAACTTTTAGTGACAGGTGAAGTCTGACCTGTGAAGTCTGACGGACAGATGAGCTCTGACAGACAGGTGTGCTCTGATGGACAGGTGAGCTCTTAGGGACAGGGGAGCTGTGAGGGACAGGTGAGCTCGTAGTGACAGGGGAACTCTTAGTGACAGGTGAGCTCTTAATGACGGGTGAACTCTTAGTGAGAGGTGAGCTCTTAGGGACAAGTATACTCTTAGGGACAGGTGAAATGATAGACAGGTGAGCTGTGGCAGACAGGTGAGCTCTGGCAGACAGGTGAGCTCTGGCAGACAGGTGAGCTCTGGCAGACAGGTGAGCTTTGTTATGGTAGTCTCTAACCCCGTCTCCTCTGTCCTAGGCCCGTTTATGGTGGTGTTTTGGATGTTACTTCCTTCTGCCAGTGCTCTTCACCGTCCTGTGTCAGATGGCGAGTCGCAACGTCACTCCGTCGTCCACTCAGAAGTCTCCTTTACGTCACCACGACGATGCAGCTTCTAATCAGCGCAGGGCTTTGGAGCGGCAGAGGAATGGCGCCCTCTTGTGCGTGTGTGTGGTGTACGCTTTGTGCACTGGGCCAGAATATGTGACCAACATCGCCTTGACAACCGCCCACATCAGCGTCACCCCAGAAATGGCCTCCATACTCACCCTCTTGCGTCACTTCCTGTTGTTCCTCAAGGCGGCTGTGTCTCCCCTGCTGCTGCTGTGCCTCTGCAAGGTCTGTTCACTTTATAACAACAAGTATTACATGTGTTATAAATAATAATAACTTGAGAAAGGAAGTTTGTGCCCTCATATGTCGTCATCCTTCTTCAATATTGTGAGAGAAGATGATAGGGGGTTTAATCTTGTCTGCTCTTGTCTACAGTCTTTGGGCCAGGCGTTTATGGATTGCTGTTGCTGTTGCTGCTCGGAGTGCCAGCCAATCACGTCGCAGGGAAGCCCCGCCCACATCAAACTCAAGTCCAACGAGACGTCGATCTTCTTTGACAAAGCCAAGGACACGTCGGCCATCTTGTCCATCTCCAGCTGAAGACCCTCTTTCCTGAGCATGGTTCCCTTTAACAGCCACTGGTTTACCTTTTTTCCTTTCATAGATTTATTGCTGTTTTGTGACATCACTGTGAATAAGTTGTTGAAGTTTACTGTAAAGTAGCATCCACACTGAGATAAACTAGACAGAACAAGAGCCTTTTCCCAAAAGAAAATAAAACACACAAAAGCACAAAGCTGTCAGAGCAGTGGACCAGATCTGAGCCTGGATCCTCATCCACACAGGAGAATCCTGCTCAGCAGAGCCTTCTCAAGATCATGGATTATAACGAATGTTTTCAGTTCTTATTTCTTTCCAATATTACCAACAATAAGGATTGAATGGAGAAATAAGCTAGTTTTGTCTCAAATGTGGATGCTCTGAGTTTGTAATATATATTTGTGTGTTCTGTTAAAATGATTTTAACTGTAGTTTAACAGCTAATGCTGAACTTGCACAAACTGGAAAACAAAAAAGACTTTCAGAATGTCCTGGAGGTTTATTAGTAAAGAAAAAATAACAACATGATTGACAAGGGAAATATTTTGACTTTTTAAATGTGATCCAAAAACTGCCATGAAACAAAATTTTTTTACCACTTTTATTTGAATGTAAAAGCAGTAAGTAATACCACTACAAGTCCATCTATGTTGGACACTTAAATACATGTAGAGATTTGTTCTGGTTAGTGATCTTTAATAGGACAGTCTGTACCAGGAGAGTCTCATTGGGTTGAATTTGGTCACACATTTGAATTATTGTGGCCTTGGACTTCACTGGGACAGAGCTAAGACCAGTCCAGGACTGGATTTAACTTTGACTGGACCAAGACAAACCAGAACTGGACTTTCAGTGTGAAGTGGAGGCCTTAGTCGACCATAGGGAAAGTAAAACATGCTGAGATGACAATAATGTAAATGTAATCAGAGGAGTTTATAATATTAATGTTGTAGCACTTTAACTGAAGCTAACTGAGCCCAGACGTTGGACTATTAGAGATTTATGTCACAGAATATGGATGTTTCACAATAAAATGGTGACAATATGAAAATGATCCATGACTGTAGGCCTATTCATTTAAACCAGGACACAAACTAAAATAAACAACATAATCAGAACAAAAGCTATTCTAAAAGAGCCTCAAGCAGATCTAGTCTTTATGTAACCGAGCAGTATTTACAAGTCACATCTAAAGCAGATCTAAACCAGAATAAATATTCTAACTCCTGAAGAACTTATGACATTGGCCCTAGTGAAATTCTTGAGTTGAGTTTAGAGCTGCTCTGAATATTAACAAGCCCACCGCTGTCACATCACCAGGACAACGGCTATGACCTCTGACCTTGTTGCTACAGAGACGCAGACAGGGGCTGAAGGGAAATGGAGTTTGGATTAGAACCCAGGACTGCCACAAGAATAACATCATGGGAGTAAAGGGATCCACAGCTAAATTGAGACAAAATCTGTTCCAACACGTGCCAACAAGGTCTAAGTCATATTTTAAACAATCTTTTAATTTGAAGAAAACCAGGGGGCCTTCAAACATCAACTAAACCAGGAGGAAAACTGAACTAAAATGGCAGTAAACAGAGTAGAAGTCTAAACCCGTCCAGGATGGCCTCACCTGAGTCACCTGAGAAAGGAAGCCTAGATTTTCTTGAAAAATAGTTCGTATTTTGTTCACATAGAATGTTCTTGTAAACAATGAGCTCTCTGAAAGACATTATGTCACAGTCTGGACCTAGTCTGGGCCTGGTCTGGACCTGGTCTGGACCTGGTCTGGACCTGGTCTGGGCCTGGTCTGGACCTGGTCTGGGCCTGGTCTGGGCCTGGTCTGGGCCTGGTCTGGACCTGGTCTGGGCCTGGTCTGGACCTGGTCTGGGCCTGGTCTGGGCCTGGTCTAGACTGTTCCAGGCCTGCAGGCTACTATTCATGCAAAGAATGTCTACTCTGAATTAGACTTTGCTTTATCCGACTCCCAGAATTAACTGAAAGTTGATAGAGTGGTCAGAGTTGGCAGTTTGAATCCAGCTCCCATTGGTGCACGCTGTCGCTGTGTCCTTAGGTAAAGACACTTAACCTACCTTGAGTCCCAGTGTCTGTGTAGACTGGTGTATGAATGTCTGTGTGAATGGGTCAGTTCTGTCTGATTTAATTCTGGTTTATTGTTGGGTTTTTAATAATCTCCACGCTCTTTTGGAGCCTGATTTGGTTTGGGCCCCAGTTCACTTTTTTCCCTGGATCTCATGTTTTATGCCTGGCCTAGAGCCTGTCCTCTCTCCCCTCTCCTCGTCTCCTCTCCTAAACCCTCTGCTGGTGAATAAACCCAAACGCGATGTGAATGACAGTGAGCTGAGCACAAAGCGTCTCTGTTCTCGTCTCCACAGAAACTCAGCGCGCTTCAGCACATGGCTTTGTCCCCTGCTCCACACACCACTCAACAAAAAAACTCAGAAAAAAATGCAGTTTTGTCCAGTGCAGTCTCTGATGAGAGACTCAGAGAGACTCAGAGAGAGAGAGTGAGACAGGCAGAGCCTTAACCTTTAGAGAAACTGAACCTTCTTTACTCCACTGAAGTGATGGGGAAAAATGGGTTTTACAGAACAGAGCCTGGGAAGAGATAGGCCTAATTGTTTCAAAGAGATACCTACAGAAATTATAATATGTTGACTGAAAAAATATATGCTTTTAATTATTTCCACAAAACAAGTAGATGACACCACCAGGCCAAGTTAATTTAATGCCATACTATGGAACATATCAAGCAATTATATAAATTACATAGTAATATAACTCTTAACTCCTGTTCTCTGGTCCCTTCACTGGCTGCTCATTCAATACAGAATCCACTACAAACTCTGCCTCCTCACGTACCAGTGCCTATGAACCGCCCCTGCCTACATCAGCGAGCTCCTCACCCCACACACCACCGCATGAGGCCTCCGCTCCAACACCTCCTTCTACTGTCTCCACCAGCCCAGGACCAAGCTCTCCCCTGTGGGACACAGACCTTCAGGCTGTCGCTCTACTGCTTTGGAACGCCCTCCCAGAGTCCCCGAGGGCACCACAAAGAAATGTAAAGTGCATTATAAATCAAATGAAGTAAAAGTCAGAGGTACATTTGACCGCCTGAGCAAACTCAGGCAAAATAACGCCCTCTGGCGGTTAGTAATCTAAATGACTTTGCATAGGCCTATGTTTTGCAAATAGACCTTTAGCGCCACCGCCACGAGAGGCCTATAAATCAAATAACACACTTAAAACATTATTGTCATGACATTTAAATATATTTACAATTATTTGTAAATATTATTATTATTTATCTGTGGTTTTACTGACAAGGCTATATTTTCAATTGTAGTGTACTGAATTAATCCAGAAAATTTCCCTTAAATTTGCCAAATGCGAATCTGATCCTATTTACGGGATATTTTATCCATAATTAAAGCGCAATTACCACATTTCCAATTATTTCCACTAGAGCGCAGTCTATCGTCTTCATAGATTTCTCTCTTTTATGCGTTTCCTCTTCTTCCTTTACGAGCCCCACCCAAACCGGAAAAGGTCTTTATTATTTCAAATAAATTTATTTTAATTAATTGGTTAACCCAACTTCAACACAGCAATGCTATCCTTATCATTTGATAATTTAACATTCTGTTAAAAAACCTATATATTATGAAATCAGCTTGAACCAAATGTTTGTTTATTGTTTGATTTTATTCTGAAATAATGATCCTTACCGGAAGTGGTGTGTACAGTATGTTGAGCTTGAACGAACTGAAGGCTAACAGCTAATAAACATCCTTGCATCAGATTCGTCTCGTTTATAGCTGAAAAAAGGCGTATTTTGTTGATTCCTTTGGGTTGTCCGAAGAAATACACTAACCAACACTGCGCTCTTGGCGTCGGCAGTTCTTTCAGCGACTGTCAGCCTTGGGGAAAGTCGAAATTGTGACGTTTTTTTAGAGAAGTGAACGGGGCGACGGAGACATTGCAGCCGCAGTTAGCATTGGGAGCTAGGCGAAAACAAAGATGATCGCGTTGATTAACAGGCTTCTGGACTGGTTCAAGGCGCTTTTCTGGAAGGAGGAGATGGAGCTGACGCTGGTGGGGCTGCAGTACTCGGGGAAGACCACCTTTGTGAACGTGATCGCGGTGCGTGGGGGTCCGAGTGCGGCCAGAGGCAGGGCAGATGCGCCGCTGCAGCTGGAGCGCTCTTTGTGTTTCTGATGGAGCCTGGGTTGACCTCGGCTCGGGACCTGTCACGGGTTTAGACCTAGAACAGCACATTGAAATATAATCACATAGGATAAGAGTGTAAACGTGGGGGTATGTTGTTGAAACATTGATTGGTAAAATGTAGTTTTAAAGAGAAGGGACTCCAGCCTGATTTCGTCCTTGGCTAATCCCAATAAATCAGGGCTTGGACCGAGCTAACCCCATTTATACGCCTTTTTCCATTTAAGCCTTTGCTTTGGTACTATATAATTTTATAATTTGAATCACTGTAATGTAATATTATAGTACTGAAGCTGTGAGTGAAGTAAAATGAAGTCAGATTTATTGCTGGACATCCATATACAATCTAAGATCAATAATTCCCAGGCCTAGAATAAAACCATCTTTTAGAAATTAATTACCTCACTATTATAAAAATCTGCCAAACTATTATATCCCTGCTGTTTTGTTTAATTATTACACTGTATATTTCTCTACAATAACTACATTTTAATGATTTTTTAAAAATATATTTTTCAGTCTGGCCAGTTTAGTGAAGACATGATCCCCACAGTTGGCTTCAACATGCGGAAGATCACCAAAGGAAACGTCACCATCAAGGTTCACATTATCTCAGTTCTATCAACATATTTTGGCTGTGCCCTAGTTACACATAACATGTGTCTGAATACAAGGACACTTTGAGCTGTAATGCCATACTTGCTCTGTTATGCAGTGGCTGTATTCAGGTCTTCAGTACAGTGCCCTCTCCTTGTTTATTTGTTTATTTATTAGAATCCCCTTTAGCTGTACCAAAGGTCCAGCTAGTCATCCTGGGGTCTCTTTAAATTGTCCCTTTGTTTACATGTGTGTTTTAGTTGTGGGATATCGGAGGCCAGCCCAGGTTCAGATCCATGTGGGAGAGATACTGCCGAGGAGTCAGCGCCATTGTGTGAGTGTTTTCCACTGTTATACATAACTGTCAATGACGTAAACCTTTCTCCAAGTTCATTATTTCATTTATTTATTCGTAATTATTTAAAAAATAACTTATATTACAGATACATGGTGGATGCTGCTGATCCAGAGAAGATTGAAGCATCAAAAAATGAGCTCCACAACCTCCTGGACAAACCACAGTTGCAGGGAATACCAGTAAGTTTCTATCAAGAAAATTAATACAGTGTTCACCGTCCATCTTCTTTATGTCCAAATAGTCTTAATCACACATCTAACTTCATCCACAAACCATCTAACCACAGCTATACACGATTACAGAATAGAAACATCTTATACTCTGCTCTACTCTGTTAAGAGATTGTGCCCAAACATGGCACAAACTGGGTGATCTAAGTAAAACAAAAAAAAAAAAAAAAAAGAAGTATACAGATAAAATAATAATTGTAAAACATAATACAGTACAATACAAAAAAAGACAAAAAATTATTTTAAATGTTTATGTCTATAACACATTAAATACTAATTACAGTGTGTAATTTTGCTCTATGTAAATATTTGTAAAGTCTCAATGATCAATCTACATAAGCAATCACATAATTTTTTAAACTATGTAATGAAAGATGGTGGGTTAAGTTTTCTTCTTCCTTTCTTCTTTTTGAGAAATTTGCTTTTCTGTTGTTTACAATATATGTCTATGTATATGATTATTGTTTTCTCTCTTTGCACAAACTTGAAATAAAAGCAGATCAATAAATTTAAGGACTTTGTTTTTTGCAGGTGTTGGTTCTGGGGAATAAGAGGGACTTACCGGGAGCCCTGGACGAGAAGGAGCTCATCGAGAGGATGTAAGATCTGATAAATAAACTACTTAATCTAAAGTTCCATAGTTGTCCACCAGGGGGCTAACCAACCCAGTTTATCCCACAGGAACCTGTCTGCGATCCAGGACAGAGAGATCTGCTGCTACTCCATCTCATGCAAAGAGAAAGACAACATTGGTATGAGACACAACCATCATACATTAACAAGTTGTATACTAAAGATGAGCTCATATAGCTACCCTAAAATTCTTCTTAATATTTTTTATGGAACCTGTCAGAGCCATAGACTGTATATGTAAAGGGACATAGCTAACCCGGTAGCTGCCGCGTTCCACATAGGAAATTAGCATGGGGGTGTTTCTGGCTCCATCGAGTCTGGCTCCAGTTGTTGGAGACATTCCTCAGTCGTTACATTTCACAGCTCATCCAAGCTGCTTCTTCAGTTATGGAAGAAGCAGCTTGAATGAGCTGCGAAACGTACTGATTAAATAAATTCCTGTCTATTATGGAACTCGGCTCCAAAATCACTCCTATAGCTGCTAGCACTGTAAGCTTCATTTGACTGGAGCCGAACGCTATGGGTAACGTCACACTCCACTTCTACCACAGTCTATGGTTTGCATGTTCTCTGTGTGCCTGGATGGTTTATGCAAAATAATGGAGCAAGTATCCTGGCTCAGATCTGTAGAAGGGCATAGCTTGTCCCAGCAGCATTAGGCTGTGGGCGTCAAATGCTTTGGTATTTGTGTTTAATCTTTAACCTCAGCTTGCACTAACTGGGAACTGTTGCCTGGGAAACAGAATACACACTTCGGTAATACTTTGGATAATCTTCCTGAGTTCAGATAGGTATGATTGGTAGGTGGGTTAGCCAATCAGGGACATACGTGGTCTGCCTATATCAAAACAAACATGGCTGCTTATGAGGAAAAAAGAAAGGGGAAAAAACTATAACAGGAGACTGAAAAACAACATGTATTTCTGTAGAATCAATGAACCTGTCTCGAGGCACAGTGGAGGGAATAATGGTTGGGGAAAAAAAAACTCTTTATATCTATAAGTGTATGACTGCTTCTCTCTCTGCCCGCAGACATCACCCTGCAGTGGCTGATCCAACACTCCAGGACCAAGAGGACTTCATGAGACCCCCTCCCTCCTCTCATAACGTGCCCTCCACTATTACTGTCATCCTCCATCATGTGCCGTAACTATTGGCAACCCTATGAATTCTAATGAGCTAAACTTATTGATTAAGTATACTCTGGTGATTTGTACTTGTTTTTACTGAACTGAAATATTCAAATTGCTTTTTAACATTAGAGCAAAAGTTTTAAGTGATCTAGGCTGCACTTTCATATAATTTCCCCCAAAACCTCTATGAATCAATACTGGAGAACTGCAGAGGTTAGTTGGGTCTAAAATTATTCAGATCATGGTCGCTTTGAACACGGGAACAATAGTAATGGAGGGCACTGTACCACCTCCTGTCTTCTCCTTGCTACCCTCCCTCATCTCCTACCTTTTTTTTTTTGTTTTGTTAAAGGTGCGCTGTGTAACTTTTCTGGTGGAGGGTCTGCTGTTAGCTTGTTTCCATGGTGATGCTATTGCTTCGCCGGGGATGTTCCACAGTATGACATATATTAACAAATATAACTTGATTTTTTTCAGTTTTTATTTTTCGAAACTACCACAAAAATGCGTTGTTTCTGTGAGCGAGTCGACTTTTCCACAGATCTGACCTGTTACTTGGCCTGGTGATGGGGCCTGCTTGTCTCCATGGAGATGGTTAAATTAAATGCCATACAGTAGAACAGTTAAGTAAAAAAAAAAAACATGGAGATAAACAGGTGGTTGGTGAACCCTCTACCAGAAAAGTTACACAGTGCACCTTTAACCTTTGTCTCCTGCACTCACACTGCTATTTATGTCAGAATTATCAGTATTTAGTGATATAAACGATTGAAAAGCACCTAGAATATAAAACAGGTCAAACTTCTTACCTTTCAACTAATCTCTTCTCTAACATGGCACTCATATATTTTGCCATCAGATGCTAGAAAATGTTCACAACCAAATTAAAAGTGGTTCGTTCCATTCCCTCTCTCTGATTGGCTGTTTACCTAAAGCAGTGTCCGTGCAGATTTACCCAGAAGCCCTCACTTCTCTTACCTCTTCTCATGGATGTCTCCTTTTTATTGCACTGTTTTGTTTTTGTAAAATATTAATGATCAAATCCTAATAATGTTAATAAGAAGAATACAAAAACAGCATCCAGGCTTCATCCTGATTGACATAGCGCCCCCTACAGTGCAGATTGGGTGAACTGCAGGGGGCACTTTTTGAAGAGATGTAGCTTTGTTTTAATATTTTTTGTTGGTTAAGAAAACTCATTTTTCTATGATTTGTAATTTTTGTACATTCTGTTCATTTTTTTGGAAGTTGGCGCTCGTCCTTCTCAACTTCTATCGCTCTCTTTCGGCCTGTTGCTCGTGATCTGTTCATTCTTCCTTCCTCTGTCTGATCTCAGTTGTTTCAAGTGCACAATAATAAGAAGACTGGTGATAATAATAGAAGGTGGGAAGGACGGGCTCTGATAAATGTGTTTTTATTTAAATATTTTGCTTTGTGTCAAAAAATAAAACTGAACTGGATTAAAATGTAAATGTTTTTCTTGTAGTAACTTACATAACTACGTAACTACATATTTATACCATAGACTGTATAAAGAAGTATACAGTCTATCATTTATACATATATTTACAGGGATGTAGCACTATATATAAAAAATAGTGCTAAAATATCATGTTATTTTACTGTGATATGATAGTATTGTAGAAATAAGACACTTTTTTTTCAAATGCCCAGACAAGTCTTTAGTGCTATGATTACATTTGTATTGTAAAGGGCAAATACTTAAAATGTACTTAAAAATACACTCACAAAGACAAAGTTCAATGTGTTTTTTTTGTTTTGTTTTGTTGGTACTAGCACAAGCAGCCACACACTCACTTCCATATTTAACTGTAAATGCTGTGTAAGATTGGCATATTTTTTATAGTTAATGTACTCCAAACTGTAGGGGTCCTTCATGGGGATAATTTTAAATGTTTCTGAGTTATGTTTTTATGTTTTAAAGAGGGAACTGGCCAATTCATGCTGCTGATGATGTGTCAGAGCTGATTAGTGAAGAGGCTGGTGTATGTGGTGAGTGGAGCCACATACATTTAGACCACACCCACCACATGTTAGCATCAGGATCCTAACATCCTAGAGAGTGTAAATGTCAGGTAAACACACAGCAGCGGAAGGGGCTACACACAGACTAGCATATGGTAGTATATTCGAGTACGTTTTCACTCATCACTTTCTCTTTTCTGACGATGGTGATTCAGTGTGACGGCTGCCTGGACTGGTTCAAACAGGAGCTGGCCAACTTATGTGATCAAAAGTGTCAAAGGGGCGTTGTCTATGCGGTAATATTCTTCATAGTTCTCTTCCAGCTCTTCTTTACAGGTAATTAAGGAACAATACACGATTTTGTGATGTTGGGGTAGAATTTTTGTGAAAAAAAATATAAAAATCTGTTAATTTTTGTTTGGTTCATCACTCAAATCAACAATTTCCCTATAGGCTATTTGATATTTGGCTTTTGAATGTGTGTTATTTCAGTTGACAACAACAACTACAGGTTAAAGGTGCACTGCGTAACTTTTCAGGTTGAGGATCCGCCACCATGGAGATATTGCTTTTGCTTTGCCTGTAATGTTCCACAATATGATATTAAACTTATATAAGATGCATTTATTCAATTATGGCTGTTTTTATTGCTCAGTTTCTTTAAAACGTGCATTCTTATGACGTGTGGTCACCTCTTCACAGATCTGACTTGTAAACTGGCCTGGTGGCGTCTCCTGCTTGTTTCTATGGAGATTGAAACGTTTAATGCCATACTTTGGAACACTGCAAGTAAAGCAATAACAACTCCATGGAGACAACTGGTGGACCCTCTACCAGAAAAGTTACATGGTGCACCTTTAAGTATTTTTAGATATCGAACTTGATATGGGACAGTTATTCTTGCAGGATTCATGAATTTATAAACTAAGAATTGTAATCTCACCTCTGTCATCTCTTTGTTGAAGGTTTCCCCTGTTCTTGCGATCCTCAAACCCAAACTGTAGCCTGCCACGTGTATCTGATCTTACCCACTTTTATAATCATGCTCCTTCTGCTGAGGCTGGACCGGGCCTTCCAAAGAGCTCTCTGCAGGTCGGCAACGTCTGTGTCATAAGAAAATATATGATTTAGATGTAAATAATAATATAATATTGTCCCAACAGAGGAAATTTGTCTCAGGCGTGAATTACAAGGTGCATAGACCTCAAATAGACAAATACAGTACAGATGACAGGAGAAAAATCAGTGCAGTTCATAAGATTCATGAGTTAAAGAGATAAAGATCAATTAAAAAGTGGTGGAAGGTACCTAAATAAAACTAGTAAAGTGCTGTACTTAAGTAGAATTTTTAGGTATCTGTACTTTTTACTTTTACTTCACTACATTTGAGAGCATGCATCTGTACTTTCTACTCTGTGCTGGACTGAAAAGTAAAAGTGTTTATTATCGTTTGAGACCCGAGGGTTTATTTTTAACATAATCTGAGCAGACAAAAATATACAAATAGAAACAGGAAAAAAAACAGTTGATTTGATTGTTTCTGTTGAACAAAATTCGGCTCAAATCTTTACCAAAATCACTACATTTGAAGCTTTATTAGATCTCAAAATATGCGAGAAATACTTTTACTTTTTATGCTTTAAGTACATTTTTGAAGGGTACTTTAATACTTTTACTAAAGTAATTTTTTTTCATGTGATACTTTTACATGAGCATTTTTATGCTCCAGAATCTGTCTGTACTTTAACTTAAAAAACAAAACTGAATACTTCTTCCAGCACTGGGCTAACTAATGTCCATAACACGGTAGATGCTGCAAAATGTTTTAACACCTTTGTGGTTTATAAAGTCTTGTCGCTGATTATCCCTGAGCAAGCTTTCAAACTTTTAATATACATTTTTTTGGAAAGTCTATGAGAATAATGAATGGGAAATTTAGATCTGGAACAGTGGTCTCTGTTGAGCTCCATTAACAGACAGACATAAGAAATAATTTACCTCTAACCTGGCAGCATCTTATTTAGAAATGGACACACAGGGTCCACAGCGTTATGAGAAATTATGCATACTATTCAGCTCAATAAGTCAGTTAAAGTAATTCACAGTTTAAACTTCTAGATAGACCTTTTTTTTTATATTTTTTGAGCTGCTCACCATAGTTTCTGGTTCAGACCTTGCCCGTGACGCCCACAATACCCACTGCAGTAACAATATATACTGTATGTGGTTTGGAAATGTACATTTGTTCTCTATCTATCCATCCACAGGTTGGCTCAGACATGTTCGTGCCAGCAGGGGGCAGTAGAGCGGGTCCGGTGCAGTAGTCCGCTGTGGTCCCTGGTGGTGCAGCTCTTGAGGGCCCTCGCGCTCAGTCTGCTGTGGGTGGTGTCTGTGCTGCTCAACGGGAGCTGGTGGATCTGCTGTAGGATCCAAGGCACCCAGGCCGACGTCCAAGTCCCCTGCAGAGACTCGTCCAAGCTGACGCTGAGTGACAAGTCCATCCTCGCTCATCTGAGTAGTGAGTCCAGAGTGAGTGGAATGAATGGAGAAAAAAGTACACATTATCAACTGACTGTGGGTGGCTACTTCGTTGGAGTTGTACTTAAAGGTCCTATATTACACAAAACTGACTCGTGTGAACTTTTAGCCATGTTAGAATATTGTTACCTCATCAAAAACATACCTGAAGTTGTAATCCTGCATTATTAGTTTGTCTACATCTCCAAAGCTCAAAATGCTCTGTTCAACCTTGTGATGTCATGCAATGGTAGTTTTCATGTTAACAGCTCCTTTTGCCTTTTGTTCAGTAGAGATTTGCAGAGAAGAACTCAGCCTAAATCTGCAGGGTTTGTGTGTTTAAACATGTGTGAATGAAACCAAACACAACTCCATGTATGTTTTTGAGGTTGAAAATATTGTGACATAGTTCAGAAATTTAGTATAGGCCCTTTAAACGTAGTATAGGCCCTTTAAGACTCTCCCAAAATCATCTCAGAATTGCAAAACAGAAAGATGGTTGCAACAAAGGGTTTCCATATAAAATCAGGCTTCATTTTTTGTCTTCAGGCCTCTGCTCTGGGGGTGCTCCTGGCTTTGCTAATACTGGTTGCAGGCGCTTCAGTGATGCGATTATTCTTCAAAAAGGACGGGAAACTCTCTGAAGTAATCTGGGACGAAGGTCAGAACGTGGTCTTTGAGATGGTCCGATCTGCAGCGAACAGGAGAATAATGGAGGATGTGGAGGTCTTCATCAGCAGAGAAGAGTGGAGCCAGTGTTCTAATGTAGTGGAAGATTTCCTCAAAAAACTTCAACCACCAAATAGTATGAGACACTTCAGTCCCACCCAAGACCCTCCACAACCAGGTCCAGCTGAGGAGAGCTCCACAGCGCCCCCACGGGATGCCAGCTGTAAGCGTTTGGCTTTGTTTCAGCTCTCACCAGACTCAAGACTCTAAAAGACATAAATATTTTGTTGGTGGTGGTGTGGCATAGTGGGGGTTTGATTACTGGACTGTGTGGGGCATTTCTGGGAGGAGATTTGCTTGTTTTCTGGTCTGTGTTATAATGTTGTTTCCTCATCAAAAACCTACCTGGAGTTGTGTTTTGTTGCATTCAGATTTAGGCTGAATTCTTCTCTAAAACCTGCCCAGTAATCTTTCATTAGTAGTGGCTCAGATCGCTTTTAGTTTTGAACTGTTCATTGCCAATTTCTTTCTCTTTTTCCCCTCTTTACAACGTTTTTGTCCTGTTATTGTTATAAAATGAAATAAATACAAAAAAGTAGAGGCTCAAATCTGATTTAAGTTTTGCTTATCTGTCACTTCCAACAGTAATTTAATGCCTTATATGTTTGACTATATAATTGTCATTTCAGATAAAAAAAAAAAAAATAAATAAATAAATAAAAAATAGAAAAAAATAATAATAATAATACAATAAAATAAAATAAAAATAAAAAAATTCTACTGCAGGAAAATGTAAAACTCATATCATCTCATCTCTTATTTTACTTTTAAATGCCAAATTGCTCTACACTGTATATTTAACCATGTCTATCTAGTAAAACTTCTGTATGTTGGTGCCAGTCAGATTTCTCACTTACAGCACCTCACCTTTAGTTCCCGCTCATGCTGTGATTGTCATGAAGCTTTTGTGATTTATCAGAAGTCAATCCGTCCAATGGTCAAATCAGTCTTTACTTCCTCCCATAAACCACGTGTTACAGATATGATCACCAGAAACACTTTTCATTTATTCAAAAACACTGAGCTCAAAAGTGAGATGGGTTTGTAAGATAACACATGGAAAAAAATCATACTAAATAAATAAATACGTTCTTTTCTGTGAGTGTCATGGTGTTTTGTATAGAACTACTAACTACTAAATGTTTACGAATTTATCTTTTTCTTTTCTTTTTTTTCTTTTTTTTACGTTCATTGATCCAGCAATAGATTTTTATACATAGTTTTATCTTCAAAACGTTCTAGTTTTGAAGATAAAACTATGACTTCCAACCAGAAGAGGATCAAAAGGTTTTTGTATGATGTGAATTGTTAAACATTGTTCATGTCGCACTAAAGAAGAATAACTGCTTACTAATAAGTTATAGAGTATCTACTAGCATTGTAATAGCGTTTTAATGAATTGATTTATTTAAAAAAAAAAAAGGTACCGTCAGACTCAGAGCAAGCAATAGCAATATATTTCATAAAGTACACCGAATGAAGATCTATAATAAACTCTGTTATTGTTCTCTATGTTATTACAACAACATTTAAGCCTAATACAAGGCCTCTGTTTAATTATGGAGTCTCCCCCGGTAATTGCTTTTGCATTTACGCTCTAAAAGTCCTTTGTCAGGAACAGGAGCAAAACTCACCTTTTGAGGGGCCCCATATGGTAGAGGCAGTGGCCTGGGGACACACAGCAGCAGCGCCGCGGTGCATGCTGGGAGCTCAGGTATGACTTTTGGATCACTGCTCACTTCCTTCATTTCCACAGAGCCTGAGGTGAGGCCGGGCGCACTGCGGACTGGACCCGATCCACTGTGGACGAGCCAACACTACCTACCTCAGTCACCGGGACGGCATTCACATTTTGCACAACTTTAAAACGTTTACTCTAACTTAACTTTTTATTTTTTATTTTTGTTTGTTTTTTATTTTATTGGACAGCAGCGAGACCGAGAAATGGGAGTGTCGCGGATTTAACAGAGGAGCAGTGGTTTAATTGGATTTCTTTCCAGGTTTAGATCTGTGTTTTGTAGATTTTGACTGGCCCGTGGAAATAAAATGGACGCACTGGACTCTGGAGCGAAATTTTCTCCGAGAGAAGTGAGTCTTTCTTTACCTGTAACAGGTGCACAGCGGAGAGTGGCGCAACAGCCTGCGCAACACCGAGAGCGAGACAGGCCCGTATTAGTCATAGTATTGTTGTGGTTAATTTCACAGAGAATAGAAACCACTAATGCCTAGTTCAGTAAAGTTAACTGTTTTGGCCTATTCTTTAAAAATGGATAAATACAAATGAGCATAATCATAATTTAAATGGTTATGATAGGCTTTCTGTCTATAAAATCTATCTATCTATCTATCTATCTATCTATCTATCTATCTATCTATCTATCTATCTATCTATCTATCTATCTATCTATCTATCTATGTCAATACAGCCCACACAGCAGTGGTAATAACTATAGTAACATGATGTGATTGATTTATTAGGTTATTTTCCAGGTTTATCTTTTAATATAAGGTATATATGATTGTTCTGGTGCCTATTCCTAATGATTTCCTAGTGACTTATACAACTATCACCAACAGGCCTATACTTTACTATTACTTCTAGCCTCAGATTTGACTGCAATATTATATTATGAAAATCCCACAGAAATGCTAAATGTACTACTACTATTACTACTATTACTACAGTTACTACACTGAGCTGTCAGTCTCAGTGTTAGAGAAGAAAAATCTGTCCAAGAGCTGAAACAGATACTATAGAAACTAAAAGAGTGGCGCCTCAGGGAGAGAAACCAGAGCCCCGATGAGAGTGGATGTAAACCTGTATACAGTCTGTGATGTAAACTTTTCAAACTGCAAACGTCCAACATGTTTAGGGTCAGGGTTAAATTTCCTCAAGTCGTGGAGTTGAGCTGATTACTGGACATTTGTGAGAGTTTACATTTGTGTTTATAGAACACAAGCTCTAATTTAGTATGTCAATGTTTACCTGAAAGTGACCACAAACCAGCTACCCACTCTGCCAAAGCAACACAGGAAGAACAGTATTGTTTAAGGAAGTTGTTCTCAAAGTGCGGATATGTGTTGGTGGTCCCCTAAAAATTATGATAACAGTGATCATTCATTTCTTATGATATACAGGCTCAACCATGTATTGTTTGTTTGTTTATTTCATCCAAACATCCCTATAAATATGTTGTAAACAATGTTATAATGATGCCATCATGAGGAAGGGTAAGGGGGATATCTTCATACTGATAAGGGGTCCCTGGACTGAAACAGATTGAGAATCCCTGGTTTAATGACGCACCGATCCAGCCTTTTCTGTTCTGATACCAATGTCGATACTACGGATAAGTGATATCAAACGATACTAGGGCGGAGACTAAAGAAAGTAAAACTATAATTTATTTCCTTTAAGCACATGGTGTATGGTCAAACAATAGGCCTATCCAAATGTGTTTTGTAACTGGTATTTATCATTTTAAGTAACTTCAAAACAATTTGGGCCAACACTATCTAATAAATCGTCTTATTACACAAAATTATAAACCAAAATAGGATATCGATTGAACCGATATCGACTGGACCAATATCTGATCCATAAAAATGTTCAATATTGGCACTGATGTCCGATTCCAGTATCGTATCATCCCTAGTATCGTTGTCATTGTAAAATATATGTGTGTGTGTTTTAGGGTCCGGAGTGGGACACGTTCCTCCCAGCAGCAGATGGCACTGAAGTGGAGAAGCGTCCTGGTCGAAGGAGACTTTGGATCGGTCTGGGACTCACTGCTGGAGCGGTCTTTATAGCTGTGCTCACCACCGTCCTGGTGCTGAAACATCACCGTAAGGGCATTTGTGTAACATCCCCACACACACTAAATTAGAATTCCAATCTAATCTATTATTCTGATACTAAGTTATAGGCAAATAACAGGTAATAGATACTCCACACTGATAACGCTGCCACGCCGGTATCAAGCCTGTGATTTCATACTAGTTCTGATAAGGCTTAAAGGGCCCATATCACGCTATTTTCTGACCTATGTTATAATGTTGTTTTCCCATCACATATCCAGAGTTGTGTTTTGTTTCATTCACACATATTTAACACACAAACCACAAGCAGTATTTTCAGAGCAGAGTTCTTCTCTGGTGTGGAGTGGTGTGTTCTTAAACTCCATTCACTTTCACTAGAAGCATTTGGATCATTTCAGGTCTGGAAACCAAATATAAAAAGAAAAAAAGACTAATAATAAAGGGTATTCTAAAGTCTTAAAGCTCACAAGAGACAATTTTGTGTAATACTGGACATTTAAGATTATTCTGTTCAGGAAAGGTGAACTGTCTTGTGTTTTTTTCAGTATCAATACTCGCTGAAATTAGAATCTAGTTTTTGTATCGATTAGTATCTGACAGACACAAAATGGCACAAGCATCATTCAGTATAATCTATATAAAATCCAATAATGTAAAGTTGGATTTGTTCTGGTAATTCTACTGATAATAAAGCGTTGTCTCTCTCTTTTAGATCACGGTGAATCCAAGAGCTCGCCCAGAGTCTACATCGGGTCAATGGAGATCCAAAACCAGCCCTTCTATCAGGAGTATGAAGATTCAGAGAGTCAACGCTTCAAAGAGCTGTCGTCCCTGGTCTTAAAGCAGGTCTGCATCAGGTCTCAATCTCACTCATTTAAATTCCACTGCGCAACTTTTCCGGTGAAGGGTCTGCTACCTGCTTGTCTCCATGGAGATATTATCATACACAGTATTGTCTCCAAATCAAGATAATCTACAGTGGAAAGTTATTCAGTTCATCGATTCTTTGATCATTGTTTTATCTCTTTTTATTGAACCAATGTTAACGGTGCAGTAGTTGTAAGGTGTAATTTTTAAGGTGGAGGCTCCGCTACCTGCTTGTCTCTATGAAAATGTTATTGCTTTGCCTGTAATGTTCCACACTATGGCATTAAACTTACCTTCGTTCAATTACGGGTGTTTTATGCTCTAAAAGACCTGAAACATGCATTGGGTGAGCGGGATTATCTCTCCACAGATCTGACCTGTAGCCTGCTTGCCTTTCATGGTAATCGATAATTTCATGCCATACTCTGGAATCAGGCAAAGTATTAACACCTCCATGGATAAAAGTGTAACCAGAGAAGTTACATATTGATACATGAAGATTATTAAGCAAACCCACACTGCCAGCTCCACTCAATATGCACATTTTACTGTTTGTGGCAGGAAGGGCATCAGGCATAAAAATATCCAACTTTCGACTGAGAAATGATGCTGCCTAAACATGCTTCTATGGCATTCCTTTAAATTTATGGTGCATGCTTTCAAAACTTCTCTAACTTGGTTTCCTCTTATTGTCAGGCTGTTCTGTATTCCTGTTTTTACTATAAACATGTTATAAACAAAACTAAAAATAGTAATACAGTGAATGTATTGGATATATTTACATTTAATTTTTTTTTTTTTCCTTCAATTTAGCTCAAAATCATCTACAACAGGAACTCAGTCCTGGCAGGGCACTTCACAGGATCCACTGTCCAGGCTTTCAGGTATCACCATCATTTCATTTTCCTCTTTTTTAAATCTTCTGCTCTCACAACGTTTGCATTTCTGTTAAAATGACACTCAAATAGGCAATGCATTTTGAAATTCATCTCCATAATAATCTTTTCCCAAGAGTAACCATAAATGTCACTTGTACCTCCAGGTGAGTGAGACAGGTGTGTGCTTGTGTTTTTTAATATCTGCACAACACTGGTGACACTAAACCAGTTTAACTCAGATCGAGACCAGGTCTATAGTCAGGACTAAGGAGTGTCTGGGTGGGGCCCTGCTATAACCTGTTCTACACTCTTCATCAGTCCATATTTAGATTTCAGCTGCAGTTTCTCTCAACGAAGGGGAGGAGTGATTCTGTTGATTAATAAGAAGTTGAGAGCTGCTCAGTTTACAGGAAATGTACGCTAGAGTTATTACAATATTGACACCTATTGCTTGCGTTCTCCCGTGACAGGACTAGATGTGACTGGTGTGCTAATTATCTCATAAAATAACTATGCAAAAAGCGCTTTGAGTGCCTTGAAGGTGGAAAACTGCTATATAAAAATGTGTCTATTTCCACTACTATGAATATGGTTGTGGAAAAATCTAAACTGGCAGGACCACAGAGTGTATATATAAATGGATATAGCTAACCCTCTAGCTGCCTTGTGTTCATGGGGCGCTTCCAGGCTCCAATTTGCTTTACATTGAAAAATTGTCCCTCTTTCTGTAACTACCGCAGTAAGATTTGTCATTTTGGTCTTAAAATGTTTATTAACCTGCTCTCCATGATCCTGGTGGAAATTTATATTCCTAATATGAAACTCAGCTCCAAAATTCACTCCTATAACTGCTCTAGCCTCGTGAGCTTCATTCGATTGGAGCCGAACTTTATGGGTGACGCCACACGCTCTTAGTCCACTTCTTTATACAGTCTATGGTAAGAACGAGACACAATACTACACAGTGCCAAAACTGGTATTTTGTATTCTTTGAAAGTTGTGGACTGATGTAAATGTGAAGTGTAGAAATGGCAGGTTGATGTGTTTTATAAGATGAAGCTAACTCATGATTTTGTAGATGCCTAACTACCTAACGCTCATTGTTGAGGTGTGTGTTTGTATTGTACGTGTGATGTTGTGAGTGTGTTTGAGTCAGAGAGTGGACAGAGTGAATTATTGTTGGCAGAATGTAATTGCGCTGTATAATAGTTCTGTAAATCAGGGACTGCAGATTGAAACTAGTTGTTTATCTATAATCTAAGTTAAAGCAGGACTCACGTGGCCTTTGTGATTCTTTGGCTTTGACTAGAAGGAGACTTTTGGGGCACCACTCAACAAATGCTGAGAAATATTACCAATCCAATATAATCAATTATCTAAGTTAATTAAATTAATTCATTAATTAATTATTAATTAAACAATTGTTCTGAAGGTTCTTAAATTCTTGTCCAAATCAGTGACCCATATCTGGAAATAACATCGCTATTCACCAAAGCAAACTGTGGTTTATGAATATTTATTGACAAAGTTAAACAGAGAGCATTTAGATACCAAATATGCAAATGAGTGTAGGCTCCTCTAGACTTTTGGAGATTAGTACAACTTTAAGAGTTATCTAAAGTTATGTGTTGAGTCCAACCTGATCAATTAAGCCAATCTGTGATATGTTCACATACGACCAGGGAGAGTGGAGATGTTCGTTCGGTGTGGTCCAAAGGTTTGGAAGAATCAAACGCCTGACACGGACGAAGGCCACGTGAACTAAACAATAGCTCCAACTCAGGCAGCGTGAGCTTGAAGGAACGCTGTATCCTCTGTTTGAACAGGAGCAGAAGACACCTTCTAGTGTCCATGAGGTCTGAACAGCACTGGTCACAGATTAAGGCCAATCATAGGTCAACCTGTAATACTACAACATTAAACAGATCTACCTCACATTTATTCAATTACAGGTGGTTTTATAGGTCCTAGAAAAACAGCCATTCTGACTGTGAGCGGGGTTGCCTCTCCACAGATCTGACCTGTAACTTGGCTTGGTTTAGTCTCCATGATAATAGAAAGGTTTAATGCCATACTGTGAAATATTTAAGACAAAGCAATAACATCTCATGGAGGAAAGCAGGTGGCGGACCCTCGATCAGAAAAGTTTAAGGCAAAATAACTAAAAAACTAAAGTACTAGTAAACATTATCTTCCTATGTAAAAAAACAAAAATCACTATTCACTCTCATTACTTAATGCATTCAGCTAAAAAGTGGCTTGGTTTATTTTGCAGTGAATCCAGCGAGAACAGCATTGTGGCCTATTATCAGTCTGAGTTCTCGGCCCTTGACTCCCAGAAGGCTTTGATAGATGAAGCCATGGACTCTCTGTTGGATCCGAGTCAAACCCAGAGCAGGACCGGGAGCAAAGGACGACTGCTCATACCACCAAAAGATCCTCTACAGGTCAACCAGGTCATATCTGGAGGTACATATAAACACACATGTACAAATCAGACCTGGAGAAAAAATACAGCTAGTACTTCTTTTATCTTATTATTAATTATCATTTACAGCTATTGATCCTCGTATGAACAGGGAGTCTTTATTTGGTGAGTGGAATATTTTATTCTTTGGCTAATCCCAGTAGTTTTCTTTACCAAAACCATGTTTAGGTGTGGATACTGCAATAATGTCTACCTCATACCTACAAAACAGGGAATATTTGAATTAGGCCTGTCACAATAATTACTGAATTGACTTGAAGTTCAATATATGAAAGCTGGAATAATATTTTTGGGGGGTCAGTATTATTGTGTGCACCTTTTCTTTGCACTACTGGAAGATTTTTGGTTATTTTTTGACTATATGATAAGATTTAAATCATAAAAGGTAGTTGTATGACTACCTTTTATGAAATACTATAGTGTTTCATTCTGCTGTTTATTTATTGCAGCTTATGTGTTTTTTTATTTATAATATTGTAAATTTATAATAGGTCTTGTGTTTTAAATCGGCTCTTAGGTTGTTGTGTCAGTGGCATAAATTTGTTTCAATCTTATCGTTTATTGTCCATATTTCAAATTTTGTTATCGTGGCAGGCCTACTTTGAACCTCTTGTTTTCTGTTTTCCCAGTGAAGAAGTCCTTTACGCTGCGAGTAAAAGATGGAGGAGTGGTGGAGTCTCCTGGTTTTCCTGATAACCCGTATCCTCCGAATGTGTTTGTGCAGTGGAGACTCAAAGCAGAACCAGGATACAGAGTCCATCTGGACTTCCACACTCTGATCCTGGAGGATAACTGCGAACAAGACTTCATCAAACTCTACGACTCACTGGCCCCCATTGAAAACCGTCTAATCACAGAGTAGGAAGATTCACCTGTCTGCTCCTGTCGGCTCTGCTCCTCTGACTCTGCTTCTGTCTGCTCCCCTCTGCCCCTGTCTGCTCTGCTCCTGTCTGCTCCCCGCTGCCCCTGTCTGCTCTGCTCCTGTCTGCTCCTCTCTGCCCCTGTCTGCTCTGCTCCTGTCTGCTCCTCTCTGCTCCTGTCTGCCCTGCTCCTTTCTGCCCCTGTCTGCTCCTGTCTACTCTGCTCCTGTCTGCTCTGCTCCTGTCTGCTCTGCTCCTGTCTGCTCCTCTATCCTCCTGTCTGCTCCTGTCTGCTCTTCTAACCTGTCTGCTCCTGTCTGCTCTGCTCCTGTCTGCCCCTCTCTGCTCCTGTCTGCTCCTGTGTTCTCCTCTCTGTTCTTCTTTGCTCCTGTCTGCTCTGCTCCTGTCTGCCCCTCTATGCTCCTGCCTGCTCTGCTTCTGTCTGCTCCTCTCTGCTCCTGTCTGCCCTGCTCTTTTCTGCCCCTGTCCGCTCCTGTCTGCTCTGCTCCTGTCTGCTCCCGTCTGCCGTCTGCCCCTGTCTGCTCTGCTCCTGTCTGCCCCTCTATGCTCCTGCCTGCTCTGCTTCTGTCTGCTCCTCTCTGCTCCTGTCTGCCCTGCTCTTTTCTGCCCCTGTCTGCTCCCGTCTGCTCTGCTCTGCTCCTGTCTGCTCCCGTCTGCCGTCTGCCCCTGTCTGCTCTGCTCCTGTCTGCCCCTCTCTGCTCCTGTCTGCTCCTCTCTGCTCCTGTCTGCTCTGCTCCTGTCTGCTCTGCTTTTCTCTGCACCTGTCTGTATTTTTACTATTCTTTTTTCTTGTAGGCAGTGTGGGTACCCTCACCAGTCCCTCTCTTATCTCTCCTCTGGAAACGTGATGCTGCTGACGCTCGTCACAAACAATGAGAAAAATTTCCCTGGATTCAGAGCCAACTACTCCCAGATTAAAATCAACAACGGTACAGAATTTTATTTCAAAATATCACATAATTTACATGGATCTTTGTGTATTGACACTTTGTACTTAGCTGAACTACACAAGCCTGACACTAGAGGGCAGTGTTGTCAAAAAGTTTAAACGATGTGAAAGAATGCACGATGTTTATCTGTAATGGTAATGGCAATGATGGAAGAAGTACTACTTAAGTAAAAGTAGAGATACTGGAGCAAAAAAAAAAAACCTCAAGTAAAAGTAAAGTATTTTGCCCAGATCAAAGTTCAAAAGAAACATTTTTTTTTCCCTAGCTATTTTTATGTGCATATTTTTGTTTGCTCAAACTATGAATGTGTTAAAAATTAACCTATAAAAATGTAGTGGAGTAGAAAGTACAGATACCTGCTCTCAAATGTAAAACATAGTCACAGTAAAAGTAAAACATAGTCACTTTAAAATGTACTTAAGTATAGATACCTACTTTACTACTTTTACTTAGTTACGTTCCACCACTGGGTAACAATGCTTAGTAGTTATATGATGTCTCTGTGCAGAATGTGATGGTTTGCTGACCACAAGGAAAGGCGTGTTCTCCTCTCCCTTCTACCCCTCCAACTACCCCCCTCAGATCAGCTGCTCCTGGAACATACAGGTTAGTCTCCTCAGTACACACAAGTCCACTCAGTTCAAACCCAAACCTGGTCCAAATTACTATGATTATTAACATCTTACAGCCAGAAACACAACTTCTCACTTTGTTCATATATCTGCTCCACAGACTACAGAGGATAAGTTCATCAAAGTCCAGTTCAGGAAGTTCATGGTGGGTCAGAGTCAGGACAAGGACTGTTCCCAGGACTATGTGGAGGTCAACGACAAAAAGTGGGTCTTAGATCAAAGACTGTTACAAATATTATATTAAAGGTCCCATATTATGCATTATGCATGCATTATGAACTTTTAAGCCATGTTAGAATGTTGTTGCCTCCTCAAAAACATTCTTGGAGTTGTGTTTTGTTTCATTCACACATGATTGAGTATTGCTTTAGTATTAGTCTGTCTACATCTTCAAAGCTCAAAGTGCTCTGTTCCACCTTATCATGTTTTGTAGCGGTACTTTTACCTTTAGTTCAGTTGAGAAATGTAATGAAAGTGTATGGGCTTTAAATACACAGTGGGGCATTCCCTGCATTACCACATGACATCACAAGGTGGAAGTGGAGTGTTTTCTGTTTGAGAGAAGAACTCAGCCTAAAACACAACTCCAGATCAGAAAATAGTCTTAACATGGGCCCTTCAAGAATTTCCTGGTTGAATAAATAGCTGATTATCTTCCCATTGATTAAACAAATAAACCCACAGATTTATATGTAACATTTGAATATTTTCCAGATTATGTGGCAGCAATCTGAAGAAATCAGTGCTAACGTTTCGCAGTTCTCAGCTCTCTGTCAAGTTTCACTCAGATTCTTCCAACGTGGACCAGGGTTTTACTGCAGAGTACGAGGCCTATGTCCCCACAAACCGTGAGTTCTGTTACACACACCACCGACCAGTCACAACTCAGTAGGTTTACATTTACTTTCTATTAGATGATTTCAGCTGGAGGGCAGGACCATACTTCAGACATTACTGCATTTTTAAATAAATATCAAAACTGTAAATCCACAAATGTTGAATGTGATATGTTTTTGTAGGCCCAGAAAAACGCTGTAGTAATGATCATATTCTAGCGTATATTTTAGTTCCCTCCATCTCCCGTCACAGTATTCCCAAGGGTCTCTAGTTTAAACTTGAGCTGTTTTGTTGTTTGTGTTAATTCGTTTCAGAAGAAGAACAGACATAGCTAACCCGCTAGTCGCCATGTTCCAAATAGGAAGTGACCATGGGGGGCGCTTCTAGCTCCATCAACTCTGGCTCCAATTGACTTTACATTGAAAAATTGTCACCTCTCTCTCTGTAACTGCTTTGTTGTTATTTTGTTAATCGCTTCTGTGGAGGTACAACCCTTATTCCGACATACCGCCACTCCGACAGACCCCCACCCCGACATTCCGTCATTCTGACAACCCTCCATTCCGACATGCCCCCATTCCGACACTTTTTGATGCCGCTATTCCGACACCTTTTATATATTTTCAATTAACAGCTAGAATTTGCAACTCAGAGATGCCCTACGGACATGCAACTGTCGAGCCGGTTAGTTTTGACAGACACCATCAAAGGAAGGTGAGCAACCAGGTCTAAACTGGGACTAAACCAGGTCTAAACCAGGTCTAAACCAGGTCTAAACCAGGTCTAAACCAGGACTGAACAAGGACTGAACCAGGACTGAGTGTCGGAACGGGTGCGCCCAACTGTCGGGTGACCGCAGGCGAAAGGACCAGCGCAGAGCTCCGTGCCCGACCGCACTTTGCGGACACCCTACTCCGTGGGCTCGGGGTTCTCTCTCTCTCTCTCAAGTCCAAGATTAGTCCTGGTTTAGTCCTGTTGAGACCTGGTTTAGTCCTGGTTTAGTCCTGGTTTAGTCCTGGTTTAGTCCTGTTTTAGTCCTGGTTCAGTCCTGGTTCAGTCCATATGCGGCGCAAAAGTCCGGCATCTTGATCGATGTTTCTTCTGCTCAATAAATAACGCCTGTGAAGTGAAGATATGTATTTTTCACAGTAGAGTTGCGTCTGTGAATTCATATTCATACCAAAGAAAGCGAAATCACACATTTTCATTTCGTGATTGTAATTCTTGAAGTTGTAACTTTTGAATTCGTATTCTGATGGAAAAAATACACACAATACATTTTTCGTACGACTGGACTTATTCAAGAGTTTACAAATATTTATTTTATGCTTATTTTTAGTTCTAGTAGGCCCACGTATTTTTAATATTTACCTTGTTTGTCAGAATGACGGAATGTTGAAAAAAAAAGCTAAAGGGCTCCAACCAAGGAAAAAAAAAAAATCAGAATGCAGGACGTTTAATAAAAAATGGAAATGTCTCCACTCCGACAATTAGACGTCAATGTCGGAGTGGCGGGATGTCGGAATGGCAGCGTGTAACCCTTCTGTGAACTTCATTTGACCGGAGCCAAACACTATGGGTGACGTCATACTCCCTTAGTCCACTTCTTTATACAGTCTATAACAAACTAGAAGTGATAAAGTGACTTGATGATATGGTAAAACATGAAAAATAGATGTCCTTCATATTAACTTTGCACAAGTCATGGTTTAACAAAGAAATACTGTTGCTAAAATGTATTTGGTTCTTAAAAAACAGCGACATATCACAGATCATCATGTGTAATATATGGATTATCACATTTATCGGCATATCGTGATAATATCGTATCATGAGCCGTGTATCGTGTATCGTATCATAATCGTGAGGGACCCTGTGATTCTGAGCCCTAGTGTGTGTGTTTGTGTCTGTTCCAGCGTGTCCCGGAAGGTTCCAGTGCTCCAATAACCTCTGTGTGAAATCGAACCTGAAATGCGATGGATTTGACGATTGTGGAGACGGCAGCGACGAAGAAAACTGCGGTACGTCCACTACTAATACCTCCCTCTCCCCAGACACCTCCTCCATACTCGGACACAGTGTTTAAAAGTGTTTTGTTCGTTACAGTTTGCAGTGAGACCCAACTAAAGTGCAGGAACTCTGGAATCTGTAAGCCCAAGTTCTGGGAATGTGATGGCTTCGATGACTGTGGAGACAACACAGACGAGGAAAACTGTGGTGAGAATCAGGCCAGGGGGATAATGTGTCTTGCTCAGTGACACAACAACACTATTCCAAGACAACAGGAATCAAAGTGCCAATTTTTTCATTAAAGGTCCTATATTATGCAAAAAAAATGACTCTTGTGAGCTTTAGGTCATGTTAGAATACTGTTACCTTGTCAAAAACATACCTGGAGTTGTTTTTTGTTTCTTCACACAAGTTTGAGTAATCCTTTATTATTTGTCTGTCTACATCTCCAAAGCTCAAAATGTTCTGTTCCACCTTGTGATGTCATGAAGCGGAAGAGAAGAACTCGGCCTAAATATGCAGGGTTTGTGTGTTAAACATGTGTGAATGAAACAAAACACAAGGTATGTTTTTGATAAGGAAACAACATTATAACAGATCAGAAAATTGCGTAATATGAGCCCTTTAATTGATTTTCAGTGTTGGGAAGTTCAAATCTAATTTTGGCTTAGGGTTAGGGTTAGGGTTATTCATTTGGTGGTATTCATTTTTTACAGTTTATTACAGTATTTAATCATGTAATTTAAGCTTCAACCTGCACATAACTAGTGAGAAAAATAGAGAAACATACTCTGCTTGGACCACGTATCGGAATATGTTACGAAATACATTTTAATGCAGGTATTCAGTATTCTATAACTAAATACATTACATAAGTATTCTTCCCATCACTGTTGATTTTTCACCTGTTTAGTCCAGCTCTAAGGGTCTTTTGGTCATTCCTTCACAGAGAGGTGTAAATCTGGAGAGTTTCTGTGCTCAAATGGACTCTGTGTCTCTGAGAAGCTGAAGTGTAACGGTGTGGATGAGTGTGGAGACGGATCTGATGAGGCTCACTGTGATAAATGTGAGTCTGACCCTCAGTATTCTGCAAGCCATAAACTGTATTCAGCAGTGGTGGAACGTAATGAAGTAAAACAAGTAAAGCACTGTACTTAAGTATACATTTGAGGTATCTGTATTTGTACTATAATTTTTACTTCACTACCTTTTAGAGCAGGTATCTGGACAGGACTGAAATGTAAAAATAGTTTTTATGATAGTTTGAGACCTGCTGAAATGCTGGAGGGGTTTATTTTTAACACATCTACAAAAAAATACAAAGAAAAACAACTAGAAAAAAAAAAATTCTTCTGCTTAACAAAATTCAGCTCAAATCTTTATCAAAATCACTACATTTGAAGCTTTATTAGAAAATCTGTGCAAAATACTTTTTACTCTTTAAGTACATTTTTAAATGGGTACTTTAATTCTTTTGCAAGTACATTTTTTAACATTATTGCTCTCATACAGCCATGGACCTGGAGACGTGCTCAGAGTTCTCATTCCGTTGCTCTAGCGGACGCTGTGTGAGTCGCTCAAACCCTGAATGTGACGGACACAGAGACTGTACTGATGGGACAGACGAGGAGAACTGTGGTGAGTGACAGATTCAGAGATACAAAACAACATTGTCTTTTATGGATACTTCCAGAGCGGGGTCAGTGTAGTAGTAGTAGTAGTAGTAAAAAAGAATACTTAGAGTAATGCTGCTGTACTTCCAGAGTGTGGAGCGCGTCCGTACCGCTCCTCCAGAATTGTGGGCGGAGTCGACTCCCGTATGGGGGAGTGGCCGTGGCAGGTGAGTCTGCACCTGGGCAAAGTACATGTCTGTGGAGCCTCGGTCCTGAACAAGAGATGGATCCTGACAGCAGCACATTGTGTGTACCACAGTGCCACCAACAGGTCAGTGATAATACTACAGTATACAGCTGTGTATCCAACAGCAAACGTCTATAGTGTTTCATGGATGTAAATACTGCAGTTTACTACAGTGTGGCTAACAGGTCAGTAAAGAGACTAAGAGCAAATGCAATGATACAAAAATGAGTCATCTCATAATAGCAGCATTTCTGTCCTGCAGGACTTTACTCAGAGAAACAACAACAAAACACCTCGAGCTGGTTCTGATCTTGTGGAGCTCTCCAAGGGATTTCAAATGTTTGGGGGAACTACACTTTTCCTGAATTACTAATATGAACAAGAAAGACCTTAAAGGGGAAATATTCTGCATAATCAACTTTATAAGAGCTTTTAATAATGTTATAGCAATCATCATTATTTTATTCAGAGCTTGAGCAATCCTATAATGTATGAGACATGCATAATATGTCTTCTGTAACACAGACAGGACTGATTGTGTTCAAATCTCCCGAAAGAAAATCAAAAGATGAAAAACAAAATATAAAAACAACTTAAGACATAAACTGCTGTTGAAACTTTGCAGCTGTTGTCATCAAGATTCTCTGCTAACTGTAGGCTCTGCTCTGTCTGAAGCTCTGTTAGTCAAATTAGACTTTAATCTGAGCTTTATTTTTCACAATCTGACCACAAAGAACTGACTTAGTTGGAACTACAACAGGTGAGATGAGTTGTGCTGTTAAACAAGTCTCTCACACATAAAATTACAGTCATAAGATAGCTTTTAAAATAAGCTTTTTGTTGAAAATCAAACACCTAAACAGGATCATGAACACTTGTATTGATCACAGGCTCCTGAAAATGTGTTGTTTAAAGGTGCATTGTGTAACTTTTCCAGTGGAGGGTCTGTCAAATACTTTTCTTCATGCAGATGTTATTGCTTTGTCTGGAATGTTTCCAGTGTGGTATTAAACCTTTCTATCTTTATGGAGACCAAACCAGACCAAGTTACAGGTCAGCTCTGTGGAGAGGCAACCCCGCTCACAATCAAAATGTTTGTTTTTCCAGATATTTTTCAGCTCCTTAGAAACAAGCAGGTGACAGATCCCTGACCAGGAAGTTACATAATGCACTGTTAAATCCATTTTGTGATTTTTCTTGAGCTTTCAGACCAACTTTTACCTTTTTTTAACAGTGTTTGCTAACGTGTGCATTGTGTCTCCATGGTAACTCAGGTTCACTTCAGCTGACCAGTTTGATGTGCTGCTGGGGCTCCACGCTCAGGGCAGTGCAAATGAATGGACAGTGAGGCGCAAAGTTCAGAGGATCATAGCCCATCCCGAGTACAACTATGTGACCTACAATAATGATGTGGCTCTGATGGAGTTGGACAAAGACGTAGTCCTCAACCAGTACGTGTGGCCCATCTGTCTCCCAGCAAAAACACATCGCTTCAGCCCAGGGACCAAGGCTTGGATCACAGGCTGGGGGGCCACCAGGGAGGGAGGTAAGAACCAAACTCTGTATATAGCTGAGAGATATATTTGTATGTTTATGTTTTATTTTTACTTGTGCATATACCTCCTCTTAATACCTGCTTTTATTCTCTGGCTTTTAACACTGTGTGAGTTGTATGTAAAATCCCTCAGTCGTCCAGGCAGAATCCATGGCAAAGGAGAAATTCAGTTTGTCAACTGGACAAAGTTTACGTTTTGCAGCTCATCCAAGCTGCTTCTTCAGTTCTGGGGAAACAGAAAAGCAGAAAGCAGTTTGGATGAGCTGCGAAGCAGTTTCGACCAAAATAAACTTTGTCCAGTTGACAAATCGAATTTCTCCTTTGCCACTGTATGAGTTGTCTGGTCCTCCTTTATTTTTATTTATTTATTTTTTTTATTATATATTTATTGTTTTTTATCTATTTTATTCTTTTTAATACTGTTTTTATGTATTGATGTTATTAGCCTATTTTTTATTGATTTTATTATTTGTATCTATTGTTTCTATTAGTTTCTTTTGTCCGGCACATAATTCTGCTGACGTTTTAGAGTTCAATGTTTTACAGTTTTGTTTATAAAATGTGCTATATAATACAGTTGGACTGGATATACATTTATATAATTATGCCTTATTTTGTTTGTTTATTCTTTGTTATTATAATTTAATTGTGATGTGTGTGCTACTGTGTCCAAATAATTTCCCTTGTGGATCTATAAAGTGTGTTAAAGGTGCACGATGTAACTTGACATGACATTATGTATGACATTAAACAGCTCTACTTTACATTTATTCAAATACAGGTGGTTTTATAGCTCAAAAACATAGAAAAACAGGCATTCTGACTGTGAGCGGGTTGCCACTCCATAGATATGACCTGTAACCTGGTCTGGTTTCCAAGAAGAAGATTTAATGCCATACAGTGAAACATTACAGAGAAAGCAATATGATGCTATAAAATCTAATGGACCCTCCACCAGAAAGGTTACACAATGCACCTTTAAGTCTAATTCTAAACTACTTTAGCTCCAAACCAGTTGCTTGTGGTGTTCAGATGCTCAAACTTGATCTTCGTGATGCTTTCAGGTTCCACATCTCAGATCCTGCAGAAGGCCTCGGTTCGTGTGGTGAACGACACCGTGTGTAAGGCTCTGATGGGGGACGATGTGACGGAGAATATGATGTGTGCAGGAGTCCTTGAGGGGGGAATCGATGCTTGTCAGGTAAGGTCCTATGTCGGTCCTATATCACCACCGTTATTGTTCAAAATGTCAACACATAATGACCACACAAGAATATTACACAAATGGATTCAGTAAGATGTTATAATGTTGTTACCTCCTCAAAAAACATACCCAGAGTTGTGTTTTGTTTCACTCACACACCCTTTATTATTAGTATGTCTTCATCTCCAAAGCTCAAAATGCTCTGTGCCACCTTGTGATGTCATGTAGTGGTAGTTTTCAAGTTAACAGCTACATTTTTCATTTAGTTCAGCAGAGATTGGCAATTTCAGGTGTAAAATTATCCAAATGATTCTGTTGAAGGTGTGTGGAGTTTAAAAACACAGTGGAGCACTTCCTGTATTATCCCATGACATCACAAGGTGTATGAAAGAAGAACTCAGCCTAAATATGCAGAATTTCTATGCTAATGTGTGAATGAAACAAAACACAACTCCAGGGATGTTTTCAGTGAGGAAATAACATTATAACATAGATCAAAAATTACATAACTTAGGCCCTTTAATGTAGTTCGTCAATTAAAAAATGTTCAACATTTTAAAAATAATAATACATAAGACTTATATAGTGCTTTTTTGGACACTCAAAGAAGATTTACAAACAATAATGAAACAGTAGAAGACAACAGAAATCATGAGGGGAATGTCAGATTAAACAGGTGAGTTTTTAGAAGTGATTTGAAGTTCCTCATCGGAGTTGAGCTTATAATTTATTCAGGGTTTGGCAGCGTTAGAAGGTACTTAAGTAAAATTTTTAGGTATCTGTACATTACTTGAGTCATTTTTACAGTGGATACTTAATACTTTTACTTCACTACATTTGAGGGCCTGTGTCTCTATTTTATACTCCACTACATTTTTAAACTGGGCTGAAAAGTAAAAAAGTACTTTTCTTTTTTATTTGGGACCTGCTGAAATGAATTAAACTTTTTCTTTAGCACATTTAATTTGGGTTAACATCCCACTGAGCGAACCAAATACCCAAATACACAAAAACACTTAAAATCATCAAAATTTTTAGCAAAATCACTACATTTGATGCGTTAAAAGTAAAAGTATTTTGCAGAGATTTTTAGAACAATTAATCTTAAAGTATATTTTTAAACAGGTACTTCAATATTTAAGATTTTTTCATGTGTTACTTTTACTTGAGTAATCTTTTCCCCCTGTATTTGTACTTTTACTTAAGTAACAAAATTGAGTACTCCATCCCCCACTTGCTGTACCCATGTTGTGTTGTGTTCTGGCCCTCAGGGAGACTCCGGGGGCCCTCTCTCAGTGCAGGAGCCCAGTGGGAGAGCCTTCCTCGCGGGGGTGGTGAGCTGGGGAGACGGATGTGCTCATAGGAACAAACCTGGAGTCTACGCCAAAGTCACAAAGTTCAGAGACTGGATCAGGACTAACACTGGGATCTGAACCTAAACCAGGACTAAACCTTCCCTGAGCAACTATAGTCTCTTCTACATTTTCTCCGAATCCAGAAATGACTAGAACTGGACCATAAACGGTGAAAATCCTCCATCCAACAGCTGCTAATTTGTATCTCTCAAATGCGGAAGACATTTCCTCCAAAATTCTCCTAACATTCAGAACAAAATATATAACTTCTTTGACCTGAAATAAGTAATAATTTGGTGCTTTGATTGTTGATTCTGTAAAATTCTGCACAGTTTCTAAGCCCTTTATGTGGCTTTTTCTCCTTTTTTATTTAACTCCCATGTTTCTTTTTGGCATGAACTGACCATGCCTCTCTCTGATTGGTTAATCCACCTGTCAGTCACACCCTCTGAAATCAGGGATACAGGATCCAGACGGCTCCAGATCCACTCGTCTTTGTAAAGTTTTGTAAAAGCGTGTGGTTCTGGCTGATCAGGTAAGACTAAACCAGATCTGTGGTGGTGCTACAGAAGACGAGATCAAAGCTGGTCTGAATCAGGGCTAATCTAGAACTAAACCAGGGTTAAACATGAACTATTATGCACTGTTTGTGATCATGAGTATGTCGCACAATACAGGGTTTTTTATGTGAATCTATATTTGAATCCAGGAATTATTGCTTTCTCAGGTTGCTTTTCTCAGGTTTAATCTTGTCTATCCCAGAAAAAAATGTTTTAGAGATAATTTTAATATCAAATCTATTGTAATTTGTGTTTTTACTCTACTATGTAATTCTTCTGTTATATTACTGTTATATTATCATGAAATTAACACACAGATCCTTTCTATACGATGTTACTTTGTTGCACTACAGAGGTCTGTTTTTCCCCCATCCATAATAACAAGACAATACAGTATATATATATATATATGTATATATATTTTTTTATTTTTATTTTTTAATTTAGGAGCGTTCACCTCTACTCCAGAAGCAGTGTATACTCTTGGACATTCTTAAAGGTCCTGTATTACGCAAAATTGACTCTTGTGAGCTTTTAGCCATGTTAGAATATTGGTACCTCCTCAAAAACATACCCGGAGTTGTGTTTTGTTTCATTCACACGTTTGAGTAATATTTTATTATTAGTCTGTTTACATCTCCATAGCTCAAAATGCTCTGTTCCACCCTGTGATGTCAGTAGTTTACAGTAGTTTTCAAGTTAACAGCTCCATTTTACCTTTAGTAAAGATTTGCAATTCCAGGTCTGAAATCATCCAAATGATTCTAGTGAAGGTGTATGGAGTTCAAAACACAGTGGAGCACTTCCTGTATTACATGACATCACAAGGTGGCACAGACTGTTTTCAATTTGAGAGAAGAACTCATCCTAAATATGCAGGGTTTGTGTTTTAAAAATGTGTGAATGAAACAAAACACAACTCCAGGTGTGTTTGTGATGAGTAAAAAATATTATAACAGATCAGAAAATAACGTACTTTGGGCCCTTTAAAGCTATGCAAGTACAATATTACACGATTGCTTTAAAGAGATGCCTTGGGAACAAAATATTCTAATCTTAATTTCGCTGGGTACTGCAGACACGCAGTCGCCGCTTCTCTTTGCTGTTTCTTATTTATTTGTACATATTTTTTTCTTTTTTGTTACGGCACATGTCTCTTTATGTCAACATTAAAACTGTAATACGTTTGTAATATAATTGTGTTTCTGCAGTCAGTTTGTGTGTTTAATTTCCCATATGGTCCATTAGCTGCAAACTGATAGGACTCATTACATTCTTATTAAGAAACCTAGTGAACATTTAGACACATGATTTTTTTTTTTTTTTTTTGAGGTTACAGTAAATTTCCATTCTCCAATGAGCAGGTTTTGTGTCTCCTCGGGGTCTGAATCAAATAAACAAATGAGTGGGAGGAAGCAAGGACACAAGAAGGTAGGGAAGAAGACACAGAGGAAAGGACACACTGCTCTGAGGAAGGAAGTATGGACTGCTGAAGAAAGGGACAGGTAAAAGACTACGTTTATTTCTATGATTCATAAATATTTTAGCTGTTTTCCTCTCAATTGCCTTATAGTTTATGTATATCTTTTCATGTTTTTCTAATTCTGGTTAATACTTCGTTCATTGGAATAGCACCTGTGGCAGTGGTGGAATATAATGAAGTAAAAGTAGTAAAGTACTGTACTTAAGTAAAAAAAAAAATTAGGTATGTGTACTTAAGTACATTTAAAGTGGATACTTTTTACTCTTACTGCACTACATTTGAAAGCAGGTATCTGTACTTTCTGCTCCACTAGATTTTTGAACAGGACTGAAAAGTAAAAGTATTTTTTATTATAGTTTGAGACCTGCTGAAAAGGCTGAAGGTTTATTTTTTAACACGTTTGTAATTTGAGCAAACCAAAATATACAAATAAAAACCACTAGAAAAAAAATATTACTTCAGTAGTTTCTGTTGGACAAAATTCAGCACAAATCTTTATCAAAATCAGCATATTTGAAGCTTTATTAGATCTCAAACTCTACTTAAGTAGTTTTTTAATATGATACTTTTACTTGAATATTTTTTTGCTCTTTTGTATCTGTAACAAAACTGAGTACTTCTTCCATCACTGACCTGCGGTAAATATTAATCATAGTTTCACACCAGTTAAGTGGCAGTTTGTGGGGAAAAAAAAGTTGAAAAGTGCAAAAATACAGGAAGTAACAGTGAGATCTCAAACAGAAAACCTCTACTTATGAAATTCTATTCAAAATGCAGAGATAATTTATGCACAAGGAAGGCATTTTTCTGACAGTTTAAAAAATCAAGTAACAAAAAAAGGTGTTAACAATAATTATTAATTATAACTGTTGTGCAATTTAGACAGGCTTTGGCCCTTAACATTAACATTAACATTAACATTATGGTTGCGAAGTAAAATTATGGAATTACCTCTATGTATGTCATATTGGATCAGCTGCCTGTGTCCAACCAGTAAAATTATAAACTTCACAGAAATGTTACAACTAGAAAATAATTACACAGGTTTTAATTTTAAATACAATGATGTGAACTATGTTTTATTGAAATGAGTGGTCTAACGTGTCATATGCAATTTAAATGTCCTGTATTACACAAATAGACTCCTGTGAGCTTTTAGTCATGTTATAATGTTGTTAATCCCCAAAAACACCAGGAGTTGTGTTTTGTTTCATTCACACGTTTGAGTAATTCTTTATTATTAGTCTGTCTTCAACTCTAAACCTCAAAATGCTCTGTTCCACCTTGTGATGTCAAGATGTGGTAGTTTTCAAGTGAACAGCGACCTTTAACCTTTAGTTCAGTAGAAACGGGTAATTCCAGGGACTGAAATCATCCAAATGATTCTAGTGAAAGTGTGCGGAGTTTAAAAACACAGTGGAGCACTTCCTGTATTGCCACATGACATCACAAGGTGGGACAGAGAAGAACTCAGTCTAAATATGCAGGATTTGTGTGTTAAACGTGTGAATGAAAGAAAGTGAAAGTGGATCCAAGTACAACTCCAGGTGTGTTTGTGATGAGGAAACAACATTATAACAGAACAGAAAATATGGGCCCTTTAAGACAAGAACTACTGGAATTTTTAAACATAATTTGCTTCCCCTGCTCAGTTCTTTTGTGGTTTAATACTTTGTGAGTTAGTATCAATATTTATTTTAAACAGGTTAATACTTGCAAATCACATTTAAGGCATGATAAGCATCAGTACCTCAGTTGCATAAATTGAAAAAAATATGTATTATTATTATGAGTTCTGTTATTGCTTAATTAAAGGTGCACTGTGTAACCTTTCTGGTGGAGGGTCCGCCATCTGCTTGTCTCATGGTGATGTTATTGCTTTGCCTGGGATGTTCCACAGTACGGCATTATTGTTTAAAAATATAACTTGTATTTATTCATTTACATTTTACATTTTATTTCTCAAAACTACTACAAAGACATGACGTCTTACAGTGAGCGGGCCCACTTCTCCACAGATCTGACCTGTAACTTCGCCTAGTGATGTGGCCTGCTTGTCTCCATGGAGATAGTTAAATTAAATGCCATACTGTAGAACATTCCAGGAAAAAAAACAATGACATCTACGACACAGAGTCAAACAGGTGGCGGAGCCTTTACCAGAAAAGTTACACAGTGTAGCTTTAACGATAAAATAACCAGCCACAGTTGGAGGAGTGCTTGTCTTCTGGTGGGAAGGTTGGCGGTTCAAGTCCCGCTCTCAACATAAACATCACTGGTTGAGCGGTCACATCCACTGACCCACAGGTTGGTGGTACAATTACAGCTCTTACAGATGAATACTGCGGTTGTGTCCTTGGGCAAGACACTTAACCCACCTCGTCCCCAGTGTATTGGAGTGTGTGTGTGTGAGTGTGTGTGAATGCGTGTGCGTGTGAATGTGTGTGTGTGTGTGTGTGTGAGTGTGTGTGAATGCATGTGCGTGTGCGTGTGAGTGTGTGTGCGTGTGTGTTTTATGCTTTGCGTGCCTTGAAGGTAGAACTATTTAAAAGTGAACTTTTACTTAAAGGGTCCATGTTACAGTATTTTCTGATCTTTCTTTTTTTATTTCTATTATAATGTTGACTGTTTTCTTGTGTTTAGGTTTCTCTCAAACACTCTGTTCCAACTTGTGATGTCATGTGGCAATACAGGAAGTGCTCTTCTGTGTTTTTAAACTCCATACACCTTCATTTGGATATTTTCCGACCTGGAATTGCTAATCTCCAAACTTAAAAAGGTAGCTGTTAACTTACCACTGCATGACATCATAAGGTGGAACAGAGCATTTTGAGCTTTGGAGATGTCAACAGATTAATAATAAAGGATTACTCAGACAAAACAAATGAAACAAAACACAACTCTGGGTATGTTTTTGATGAAGTAACAACATATGTGACTTAAAGCTCACAAGAGTTAATTTTGCATAATATATTTTATACTTTTACTGACTTAATAAACAAAGATTAAGTTGAAAAGCAAAATCAAAATTCAGTGTCATAACTCATACCAGTTCCCTTTCATTTTTTGCAGTGCGTGTTTGAACTGCTGTTTGTATTTTTGTTTCATTTCTCCCTGAGGAGGTTTGGTTTGAATCCGTTCAAACCTGAATATTTCACAAGTTTAATCTTGCCACTCTCTTTCTGCCAGTGTTTCTCCGAACTGCAGCTTCAACTAAACGTGGATCCAAAATCTGTTTTTTCTGAACTGAAGTTCTGAGTGAAAACAGGATAGACCACGGTGAGTTGAATACCTCCTCCAATAATAATGTCTACTCACTCTGTAGCTCTGTTGTTTCGTGGTGTGGTTGAAGGTAATGGTGAGGCAGTGGTGAATGAAGTTTTGTTGCTTAAGTAAAAGAATTTTTTTTTAAATCTACTTAAGTCAAAGTATTTAAGTATATGTTTAAAAATGTACTTTAAAGGAGCATTTGTCTGGAATATTTCACAGTGTTAGAATGTATAGATAAAAAAATTATACAATTTCTTACAATCACTTCATTCAGGATGTTACCACGAACATGGTAAAAATAAACCTTAGTAACCCCTAAAATCATATGTTAAGTACTTTTACTTTTCAGTCCAGTTAAAAAATGTAGTGGCGTAGAAAGTACAGATACCTCCTCTCAAATGTAGTGCAGTAAAAGTAAAAAGTATCCACTTTAAAATTCAATTTAAGTAAAGTACAGATACTTAAAAATTCTACTTACTTGTAAATACAGTACTTTACTGCTTGTACTTTGTTACTTCTGCCACTGGGGAAATGGACCTTGTCACTAATATGAATGACCAATAGTTCAACATCTGTGGATTTTATGCAGTTTTTTTAAATGAAATATTTGAAAATATTTTGTGACTACCTCAAATAGTTATAAAAGTGACACAAATAGTGTATTGTGGTGGCCCACGCTGGTTTCATGGTGACTCTGCAGCTTTGAGCTCATAGATAAGGTTTGCCATGTTTTGTAGTTGTCACACCGTTAACAAAAAGTGTTCGTTTTATGAAAGGGAAATGTATGTTATTATGTTTTGTACTTAAATTTTCATCTGATTTGAAGGACAAATCATTAAAAAATTCACAAAATCTGGTATCAAACGATAGACACAAATAAGAGAAAAATAAAAAATAATAATATCAGATGGAGCGGTGCAAGAAACACAAATGTTCAAATCATTTCATATTGTCAACATTAAACTTTTGTCACTTGCAGACTTAGTCACAATAGGAAGAGAATCCAAAATGTTTCTCAAGCAAGAGTACTGTTACTTCAATAAAAATATTACTCAATAGGAAGTAAATGTAACTGAGTAGCACAGGCCAGGTGGTCACTGTAGGGCCGAGATCTCCAACCTTTTTCCTCCGGTGAGCTGCTTTTACAAATCCAAAATGCCAGAGCTCCTCATTTTAGTTGTCCTAAAAAACTGAGCATAGACAAGACTTAGATGGGGTACAGTTGATGCTTATAAAACATATCTCCATTATCCAGTAATCAGAGCACAAAGTTAGTTGAAAATGATACATGTACAAAAGTAATTTCAGTCATTCAGGACAATACGTATAATTCAGGAATCCCTTGTCGAGCTGTTTGGAAGGGGGTGGAGAGCTTCTGGCAGCTTCTGAGTGACAGGTTGGAGACCCCTGATGTAGGGACAGATTCAGCTGAAAACTACCATATTCCGAGTCAGTCCTTTCTACTAACATTGCATACTGCTGTGAGTTGTTGTACTTAAAGCACTTTGGAAGTTTAATTGTGACTATGATTGCTGATGGTCTTAGAAGCACAGAACAGCAGCCACATCTCTGTCAGTCTGCCCCAGGACAGCTGTAGCACAGTGACTAAGAATGGAAAGGAAAGGAAAATGCACTTTGAGTCCATTTGAGTCATCTTAAATGAATCCTTTATTAATACTATTACTGCTACTGCACACTGGACTGACAGATACTGATGTGATGTGGTGACACTTTTCATGGCGTGGGCGTATGGCGCTTCCTGTTGCTCTTGTGTCACTTCCTGTGGCTGTGGTGTCACTTCCTGTTGTGGGCTCTTTAGATGAGTGAGACATAAGGCTGAAGGTTTATATGAGAGAAGTCCTGGAGTCTGGTGAGTTCAATAATAGACGATACATGTTCTTTTTGTTTTTGTTTTTTTTTTGTATTTATTTTTATTCTGAAAATCTTCAACCTGGAGCTATAGTCATTCTATATTATATTTATGTGTTATAAACATTTGAATAATCGATTAAAACGTTTCATAATATTTGACATTCTGTATTGCTCCTGTTGCAACTGAAGTACTGGAAGACCTATTGCAAGAAAATATAAATCTCGAGACAATTCAAATTTTTAATAAGATTTAATACCCATTACTTTAAACTGAAACTGGTTTCACTGAACTGTATTGATGTGATGTAATATTTATGTTATTTCAGAGTGAGATATGTCATCTTAAAGTACCGCCAACAGCATAATTTCTTCAGGATGAACTCTTCCGCTCAGCTTTCTCCAGAGGTACAGACTCCGCCGCCTGGTCCTCTGACTCTGTCCCCTTCAGTGACCACGCCCCCTCCTCTGACCACACCCCCACCTGTGACCACGCCCCCTCGGAAATGCTCCATAAGACTTCAGGAGAGGTGAGTCTGGTGTAGATTTAACCTGGACTTTATTAGGATTTCTACTCTAAACCTGAGTATCTACATCTTTTTAAAGGGCCCGTATTACGCAGTTTTCTGATCTATGTTGTATATAATGTTGTTTCCTAGTCACAAACATACCTGGAGTTGTGTTTTGTTTCATTCACACATGTTTAACACACAAACACTGCAGATTTAGGCTGGAGTTTTCTCTCAAACAGAAAACACTCTGTTCCACCTTGTGATGTCATGTGGTAATACAGGTTCTCTACGTTCTCCACTGCTCCTCCACTTCACTAGAATCATTTGGATCATTTCAGCCCCCCTGCCAGTCTCTACTGAACTAAAGGTAAAAGGAGCTGTTGACTTGAAAAATACAGCTTCATGTCATCACAAGGTGGAACAGAGCATTTTAAGCTTTGAGATGTACACAGACTAATAATAAAAGATTACTCAAACCTGCGTGAATGAAACAAAACACAAGTCCAGGTGTGTTTTTAAGGAGGTAACAAGGTTCTGACATGTGTTAAAGCTTTGTGTAATATAGAACTTTTAAGTGGAACCAACTCAGCAACTCTTCAGTTTTTTCCTCTGGTGTATTCGGCCCATCTCTTCTTCATGAACCAACTGTGATGTGTCTCTTTTTCTTGCCTGGGATCCAGAACACAGGACACAGGACGTTGTCTGCCATATCAAAACTGCTTAGGAGGAAAAAAGATAGGAAAAAATATCACAAGGGCCTGAAAACATCGCAGATTTCCGCAGAATCAATGAGCAACGCACCAAACTAATTTAATCTAAGGTGATAGAAATGTCATTTTGTTTGTAAATGTACGTGACCAATGAGCTCTCGTTTCACATGCCTCACCAGTGTTGGGAAGTAAGTGAATACATGTACAGAGAATACATATTCAGAATACTAATTCTGAGGAACTGTATTCTAGTAGAGTTACTTTTTCATTTGGTGGTATTCAGAATACAGTTACTTTTCTAAAATCAAAGGAATCACACAATTTTGGGCACATCATCAAATAAAAAATACTGCAAGAGTAATTCTTCCTTCCAGTCATAACAAACAGTGAAACAAACATAAAGCTGTTTTTAATCCTATGTTGCCTCTTTACTCTATAATTTAAATGCAACGTAAAGGATAAAAGTATTCTAAGTAATCTGAATAAAGTATCTGATTGGACCAAGTAAGAATATGTTACAAAATACATTTAATGCAGGTATTCAGTAACTAAATACAAGTTTAAAGTATTCTTCCCATCACTGTCTCACTGAAATAAACATCCAGGTTTGGTCATACCTGAGACACAGCAGAAGGCATGGGGACCAGACTGATATCAATCTGTGTAAAAAAAACACACAGATATCAATCTGGATTTACCAGAAAACACCTTTCATGAGACTCAGATTACCTTGGCTACCTCAGCAGCAGCAGACGATTCTCTGAAAATCTGTCTCTCACAACGCCCGCCATTTTCACACAGTACAGGCTTCAGAGAAATGGGGTCACTGATGAAGTGTAACTTGTTTTATTAAAGGACCCATATTACAGTATTTTATGATCTGTGTTTTAATGCTGTTTCCTCCACAAATATACCTGGATTTGTGTTTTGTTTCATTCACACGTTTAACACACAAACCCTGCAGATTTAGGCTTGAGTCTTCTCTCAAACAGAAAGCACTCTGTTCCACCTTGTGATGTCATGTGGTAATACAGGAAGTGCTCCACTGCTCCACCACTTCACTAGAATCATTTGGATAATTTTAGCCCTGGAATTACCAGTCTTTACCGAAGTAAAGGTAAACGGAGCTGCTGACTTGAAAAATAGGTGGAACAGAGCATTTTGAGCTTTGGAGATGTAGGCAGATTAATAATAAAGGATTTTTACATGTGTGAATGAAACAAAATAAATAAACTAAAGAAATATAGAAAGAAACAAAACACATTTTTGGGACCATCTCTAACCTGCTTCTCTGGTTCGTTTTCTGTTGCAGACGAGGCTCTAATCTTGCGCTCCTATTGGACGTGTCCAGTCTGGAGGCGGAGCCTCTCTGCTCTGTGTCCACGCCCAAAGAGGTGTGGCTTCATCTGCTGCACACCTCCTCACGGAGACTGTCCCCGGCCGAGCTACAGGAAGCAGCGAGGGACACATCAGCTCTGACACAGGAGTACCAGGTTATAAGTGGTTTCTAATGCTGACATTAAATTCTGTATAAAAGTATAATAATAATAATAATAATAATAATAATAATAATAATATTTATCTTCATCAGAAAATCCCTCCAAACTTCGTCAGTTCTGTGGAGTTAAATGTACCTGGTCACATGATTAAAGACCGCTATAAGACCATCCTACCCAGTGAGTAACACAACTGCTATAATACAGCTATTACTACTACTACTACTACTACTATTACTTTTAACACAACTGCTATAGTACTACTACCACTACTATAACTACTACTATTGCAATAGTAGATAACAATATACTGCTGCATATATATAACACAGGTAGTAGTAGTAGTAGTAGTAGTAGTAGTAGTAGTAGTAGTAGTAGTATTTATTAGACTTGCTTGAAAAAACCTGCTCTGCTCATGGTCAGACCCAGAGACTCGAGTGGTTCTGAAGAGTCCAGATGAAGGTCCAGACCGATACATCAATGCCAACTACATTCGGGTCAGTACTGCTTCTACTACACTAGTACTACAACTCCTACTGTTATTACTACTGTTATTACTACTGCTGCTGCAATGGGCTGTCACAATAGAGACGTCACTGTGAGCGTCACTACTTCCTGTTTAATTTTATCTCTATGAGGCTTTTGCTGAGTTGTGCTAAATAATTATTAAGTTTAGCACAACTCAGCAAAAGCCTCATAGAGATAAAATTAAACAGGAAGTAGTGACGCTCACAGTGACGTCTCTATTGTGACAGCCCATTGCAGCAGCAGTAGTAATAACAGTAGTAATAACAGTAGGAGTTGTAGTACTAGTGTAGTACTAGTGTAGTACTACACTAGTACTACAACTCCTAGTAATAACAGTAGGAGTTGTAGTACTAGTGTAGTACTAGTGTAGTACTACAACTCCTACTGTTATTACTACTGTTATTACTACTGCTGCTGCAATGGGCTGTCACAATAGAGACGTCACTGTGAGCGTCACTACTTCCTGTTTAATTTTATCTCTATGAGGCTTTTGCTGAGTTGTGCTAAACTTAATAATTATTTAGACAGTGAACAGGGAGCTGTGGGCGTTAAAAAGTACACAAATAAAACAAATACTTCAGCGGAGGATATTTCTGTGTTTAGAAAGAAAGATGTATGTGTCTTAATGCTAACGCTAATGTTAATTTTGAGGCATAATATATATATTACAACAATGCCACAAACTGAAGTAATCTACATGAATTTTAATACACTGTTTATTTTATGTTTTATGATTATAATAAAAGTGACTGTTAGCTCTGAGATACAGTGAGCTGGCCAGCACTACATAATATCACTACATCCCTGGGTTAGTACTACAATTACTTATTCTACTTCAAATTCTAACTACACTGTATACTGTACATATCAGTCAGAACTACACCACAGTGAATGTTTTGAGCTGATTTATCTCATGTTTTGGTTTAAAGGTCCAATATTACACAAACTTTACTCTTTTAGCTGTGTAAGAATGTTGTTATCTCCTCAAAAACATACCTGGAGTTGTGTTTTGTTTCATTCCATTCACACATGTTTGAGTAACCGTTTATCATTAGTCTGTCTACATCTCCAAAGCTCAAAATGCTCTGTTCCACCTTGTGATGTCATGTAGTGGTAGTTTTCCAGTTAACAGCTGCCTTTTACCTTTTGTTCATCAGAGATTGTTATTTTCAGGCCTGAAATTATCGAAATGACTCCAGTGAAGGTGTATGGAGTTTAAAAACACAGTGGAGCACTTGTTGTATCACCATATGACATCACAAGGTGTAACATAGTGAATTAAACAAAACAAAACTCCAGGTATGTTTGATGAGGAAACAACGAGGAAATTATAACATGGTTCAAAAAATAGCGTAATATGGAGCTTTAATAGTGTTTTTTTATGATCATTTTCCAGGGGTATAAAGGAGTACCTAAAGCATACATCGCCACCCAGGGCCCCATGGTGCACACAGTGGGGGACTTCTGGGACATGGTGTGGCAGGAGAAAGCGCCTGCCATTGTCATGCTCACCAGACTGAAGGAGGAGCAGCAGGTGAGACCTCCCCCTCCCCAGACACTTCCTCTATATGATACAGATCAATGAAATACATACATTACTTTAGACTTTGTAGTTTTGTTAAGTAATGGAGTTATAATGTAGTAAGCAGTGGTAGAGTTTCTAGTGTTTGGTGAATACAGACATCAACAGATTTATTTATAATTACAGTTATCAACTAATAAAGGTCCTATTATACAAAATTTACTCTCTCTCTCTCTCTCTCTCTCTCTCTCTCTCTCTCTCTCTCTCTCTCGCTCTCTTTCCCCCTCTTCCTCTCTCTCTCTCTCTCTTTCTCTCTCTTTCAGAAGTGTGAACTGTACTGGCCTCAGTCCGACTCTGAACTGAGCTGTGGATCTTTTGGACGATTCCAACTCCAGGTCACAGACAGGAGCGAGAGACATGGCTTCACCATTACGGACATCAGTGTACAGGTGAGAATACTCCACCACCTCTGTCCCCAGACACCTCCCTTTCCCCAGACACCTCCCTGTCCCCAGACACCTCCCTTTACCTAGACAGACGGCATCAGTAAAAGCCCTTCTTGGGTCATTGTGTTGGTTCTGTACGCCCTCTTGTGGCGATTGGTGATACTGAAGGTTGAGTAAGCGCCCTTTGGTTCATTTGTGAATAACACTTAGGAAGGCATGGCCCACAAATCAGTGCGTTTTCTAATAACATTATTAAATTAGAATGATAGGTTTGCCTTATTGCTTTGGTTATAAAGCAAATTATCTTGTGTGAACAAGATTTTTTAAGGAGACTTGAGGGGCTCTGTAGAATCTCAGAATATTAGATTGAATTTGAGTAGTTTTGAACAGTTAATATGTTTTATTTTATACAAAATAGCTTAATTGCAGATTTCAAGTTATTTTAACTTATTTTCAGTGCAGAATTGTTTGTTTCTCAGTTAAACTCAGAATCCCGAAGCGTGAGACATTTCTGGTTCTCATCATGGCTCGATAACCATGTCCCAGAACACACCTCTGCTCTGCTGCGATTGGTCCAAGAGGTCGAGGACTTCTGCTCTCAGCCAATCACAGACGAGGAGAACAGGAGTGGACCCATCATTGTCCACTGCAGGTGAGACAGTTGTAAATTGAAATTGAATTTTGAGTAATATGTTTGTAGAAGTAGTATATTCTTTAGAACAGACATTATTAGGTGCTGTTCTTCAGTGCAGGAATAGGTCGCAGCGGCTGCTTCATTGCCTCCAGTGTTTGTTGTAAACAGCTCAGAGACTCTGGGGCAGTCGATGTTCTAGAGACGGTCTGTCAACTGAGACTGGACAGGTACTAAAATTCATCTAATATTCATCTAGATATTCATATACTACTACTACTACTACTGCTGCTGCTACTACTACTGCTACTACTACTACTACTACTACTACTACTACTACTACTACTACTACTACTACTACGCCTATGATTACACCTAAAAAAAACGTTTTAAAGGTCCATTATTACTCAAAACTGACTTTAATCTGTAATATTTTAGTCATGTTACACTATTGTTACCTCCTCAAAAACACCTGGAGTTGTGTTTTGTTTCATTCACACACTTGAGTAGTCATGGATTATTAGTCTGTCTACATCTCCAAAGACCAAAATGCTCTGTTCCAATTTGGGATGTCATCAAGCTGTAGTTTTCAGTTAACAGCTACCATTTACCCTTAGCAAATTATCGAAATGATTCTAGCGAAGGTGTATGGAGTTTAAAAATACAGTGGCATCACAAGGTGGAACAGAGTGTTTTCAGTTTGAGAGAAGAACTCAAATAACTCTAAATATGCTGGATTTGTGTGTTAATGGAACAAAACACAACCCCAGGTATGTTTTTGATGGGGAAACAACATTATAGATCAGAACATAGCATAATATGAGCCCTTAAAAAATCACTATGTTTTCCACCCCCTGCTGGTCAGAGGAGGGATGATCCAAACGCAAGAGCAGTACCAGTTCCTCTACTACACCCTGGCACAGTACTCATTACTACTACAGGTTAGTACTCCATGACTACTGCCATTTGAGTCATTATAGTTCAAAGTATCAGTTGTATTTCTTTCTCAAACCTACAGGGTGAAAGTGTGGAGAACTCAGAACTAGATTTAGACCTGCACAAACTACAGCTACACGACCAGTAGCAGAAACAAAAGAATAAAATGTCAAGTTTTAGTATTTTTTGTCGAAAAAATATGTTTACTGATTTTTTTTTATGTTATTTTAAATGTAAGTTAATGTAAATAATAAAAGCTGTCATTGAGGTATCTTTTGAGTGTGTGTTATAGATTGTATTAGGGTCGTCAAAAGTTTAGAAAATCTGATACTAATTGATACAAAAAATATGTATGTATTGAAATTAGATACTTGAGCAAGTTCAAATACTAAAAAAGTCACATTCACATTACAAAAATTAACCTTTCCTGAATAGCTTTATAATGATCTTGAGCTGTATTAGTACAGTATAGGACCACATAGACTAGTATATGCCCGTGGGCCACTATGGAACCTACCTGGGTGACTATAATATAAAAGAAAGTACTATTATTTAATGAAAATCACATTCATTTGTCTAAATAAAGAGTGTTTTTATTATCATTGTGGTATCGGAGTCTGTATTGAGTATTGTATCTATTCCTTAGTATCAAAATTGAGTTTTAAAAGTCCTAAATTGCACAAAATTGACTCTTGTGCACTTAAAACCATGTTATAATGTTGTTACCTCATCAAAAACATACCTGGAGTTGTGTTTTGTTTAATTTACACGTTTGAGTAACCCTTTAATATTAGGCTACATCTCCAAAGTTCAAAATGCTCTGTTCCATCTTGTGGTGTCGTGAAGCTGTAGTTTTCATGTTAACAGCTCCTTTTTTCTTTAGTTCAGTAGAGATTGGCAATTCCAGAGCTGAAATTATCCAAATGATTATAGTGAAGGTGTACGGAGTTTAGAAACACAGTGGAGTACATGCGGTAATACTTCCTGTATTACCACATGACATCACAAGATGAAACAGAGTGTTTTTTTGTTTGAGAGAAGAACTCAGCCGAAATGCGTTATGCGTGAATGAAAAAAAAACACAACTCCAGGTATGTCTGTGATGAGAAAACAACATTATAATATAGATCAGAACATGGTATAATATAAGCTCTTTAAATTTTAGTATCGTGACAACACTAGATTATATCTAGATATTTGCTGTGTTTTTAGAATCAGTGGGTGAAAATGAAAATGAAAATGAAAATGAAATGGTTGACGGCTACTCTCCAGACTTTTGTCAGTGAAGTGCGTTATCTTTGTGACATGTGCTTTATGGTATGAGTATCAGTGTACAGAAGTGGAATTCTCTTTCGAGGAAATGTTTTGACTCATAATAATTAATCACCCTTCAGGGATTGGCTTTCTAAACAAAAGCTGTGTGATAAATTAATTCAAATGTAGAAGTAAACAAACATTTTTCTCATTGTAATATGTATACATTTTCTCATAATTGTACCAAACAAAACATAACCCAATTTTGCTTAGTTTTTTTAAGGCAGACCTTCAGCAAAATTTACTTTACACAGATTTTAACCATGTTATATGGTTCCTCTCACCTTTACTCACCCGAAGTTGTATTTGGAGTGATTCATGCATGCTTGAACAGTCTAATCTTTTTTTTTGTTCACTTATTTTCAAGATGCCATATTGCTGATGAAATACTGTTTTCACTGTTAGTGCAAACATCAGCTCCCAAGTGGAAGTCAGCACTTTTGTTTTCTTTTATTACATTGTTTTAGATGAATTTAAAATGTCCAAATTATAGCATCATGATCCACAGGTGTCATCGATTATAACTATATAGTAGATACAAGCCCAATAGGTCCTCTTTAATAAATGAAATAGACAAAACAAGTGTAACACAAGGATGTAGTGACTGTTACACAAATGCATAAACAATATTGTTCTCTCAGTCCCATTTTCAATATCCTGGAAAATAATAAACAACAAAAATAAAATATTGGCATCAATGTCTCACTAAGCAACAAGCAACAAGCAACAAAACCACAACCTCCCCCTGCTCCTCTACTGCCAAATACAGCTCAACCACACCTTGAATTACCCAGAAGCCCTATTTATACAAGCCTATCCCGTCTGTCTCCGCTCTCTCCACCCTATGTCTCTTGTTCATCCTTCAGCTGAAGACATCTACTACAGAGCCCCCATCCAGAATAGAAGCATATTATGCAGTATATATATTGCAATAATATACTATATTGCTATATATATTGCAATAAGAGTAATTCAGAGGGACTGTTAGTCTATAGTGCCATACGGGCCCACACTGTCTTCGTCCGGGGGCAGAAGTGTCTGGATCTCGTCAATGCTGGTGGTGGTGTTCTCCGTAGTCTGGTCATCCTCAGGGTCCTGTGGTATAGAGGCTTAGTTTTAATTGGAAAATATTTCCAATAGTAGTATAGTAGTTCTGCCAAACTCTTAGTTTCAGTTTAGTCCTGGTAGTTACTTTGATTGCAAAATTATGCATAAAATCTGCATTTATAAATGTGCTAATGTACTAAAACATGTCTTTAAATGTATTCGTTGAAGTTTAAGTATCAGACAAGTAAAGTGATTCCAGGTGCTCCCCCTGTGCCTTATCAAAACATCTCTATGCTTCTTATGGTGCAATCTTAATCTTAATATTTTTCCCGTATCCATGTAGACCGTGTAAGAGGTTGGCTAAGTAGCTATAGCTGAGAAGCTAGCTGTGGATATTTGAGATGCTACAGGCTTTTTACACCATATGTGGCAGCAAATGTGGTGGAAGATCTTCCAGAAGAAACACTTTGAGAAAAGGACTTCGTCACCAACTGAAACACCAGAGCGGAGTAAAACGAGGCCTTTCCTGTTGACCTTACTCCCCCTGGACACTGCTGTGATGCTGAAGGACACAGAGGAGGGACACTTTTGGCTCTGACCCTCCCTGACCAGTCCTCCTGTTAAACTGCACTGTGACCTTTGACTGAGACACAAAGGTCACTAAGAAGCACCGTCTAAATGTTGCAGCAACATCAACTGCAACAGTTTGCTGCAGCAAAACTTGAATTTCCCTCAAGATCAATAAAGCATCCCAGTAATAATAATATTATTTTTTGAGTACTTTATATCCTTTTTTGGACGTTTACAACAAACGCTTCATGAACAATACTTGTATACAATACTGATAAACGGATATAATTTCATGACCTGCTCAGAGCCCACAGGGTGTGCAGTGTGTGTGACTCACCTGTAGGTGGAACATGTCAGTCATGAGCTCGTTCCCCACACAGAGACACTTCTTCCATTCTCTCTTATTTATGTGATCTTTAACACGCTTTTTCAGTTTATCCCCAACCCACTTCCCCTGTTCTTCCATCAAGACCTTCTCCTCTTTTTCCAAAACGATGTCTGCCCAGATCGTTTTTGGCAATATTGTACACTTCACCACCGTCGCCATGAAGAGCATGAACAAAAGCAGAGACAGGCCAATTATCTGGGGAAAAAAGAACACATGTAATTGTGAAACCCTGAAATTGCTGAACTGAGAAGATATTGAAAATGTAAAGACATTAAAATGGATTTTAATGTATTTTCTTTGCAACAAGCAGCAGCAGCTAATGCATTTTTCCTGCTTATAGACTTCTTCAGAGCAACCATAAACATTTGAATAATAATAGTACATATTTTGCGTGGGGAAATGTCCTCACAAAAGCCTTCAAATCAAGAAGGTGTAATTTGCCTGGAAACCCACAAATGGGTCTAATTTTTAGTAAACTGACGGATAATCTAAGAAATGGATACAGATGCCTTTATTGTGCTTATATTATATTATATGTATTAATGAGTGTTTACTCCACACAGGGTGAAAGTGTGTGTCCACTCACTCTGCCCTCTTTTAATCACACCAGGTTAGTGCATTAGTCTTATATAATATTTCCAGATTTTCAAACTTGTTTTACAATTTTGTGTATTATTGTAAGCTGCCATTATCTTCACAGCTGCCCTGGGGTTGCCAAGTCAGTGACAGTCTCTCGTACATTTTGTTCAAATGCAAGTATCATCAATCATTATTTATTTATCAATCACTCAATCATAAAAGTGGTCTTGACTACAGGCAAGTGCTGGGTTAGACTGGCGGAAGCAAGTCTCCCCATTGGCCCTTTCGACCACCACATTCACACAAGGCAGCGTGAAGTGTCTTGCCTAAGGACACAACAGCAGTATATACACTAGACCCACTGCTACCCCACTGTGGAACTTGGAATTCCCTGTGCTCTCTAACCAGAACTATCCAAGTACTAACTAGACCCAACACTTAACTTCAGGGATGGGACAGTAACAAAGTTCTAAATATTGCTGATAGAAAGTTTTACAGGGGTGCACTTACTCTAGAAAAATTCTTCCATTCTGTCACATCGCGTTGGTGGTGTTGTGTCTGGTGAAACTCATTGTCACATGAGATATTCTGTTTTACATTGTCGAAGCAGCAGAGCATCCAGTCACCATTCACCAGCACCAGCTCGACCCACACGAGAGCAATGAAGAAAGCTTTAGTAAAACGGCACAGTACAACCCAATAGAAGAAACTGAAGGTGGGTGATGGCCCTCTGGAAGCGCTGGTCCACACAAAGCTGAGCAAACAGGATGATGAGAGCTGGTACAGCCATGTAAAAGGCGCAGTCTCTGTGGCGGTTCTCACAGGTGCACGGAAGCTGCACCTCAAAGACCAGGTGGTAGATTAAGACCAGGATGATGAGGCTGAAGGCCAGGGTCTGCTCCAAGAGTTTACCGAAGACCTGACCCAGTGCTTCATGAACCCCGTCCATGGTTCAACACAACAGCAGGTTTATTAACGTTTGGTTTCTCTTTTACTCTTTTAATTGTTCATAAACCACACCATCTAATCCAGATTAAGGTGTTACTATTTCAGGTATTTCCAGTTGTCCCACATTTTAATTGGTTCCAGTTAACGTTTTTTTTTTCCCAGTTTTAAATATTTAAATGAAGCTACATCAATTTCGCAAAACACTTTAAAGATGCACTGTGTAACTTTTCTGGTGGAGGGTCTGTCAACTGCTGTCTCCATGGAGATGTTATTGATTTGACTGGAATGTTTGGCAGTATAGCATTAAACTATCTTATCCCCATGGAAACAAGCAGGTCACGTCACCAGGTCAGATTCATGGAGAGGTGACTCTCACTAAGTATGCCTGTTATTCAAGGTATTTTCTGAGACATAAAAACACCTAACGATTTAATGCCAAATAGATACTTCTAAAGTCATACTGAGGAACATTCAAGGCAAAGCAAACACATCTCCCTGGAGACAAACCTCTGATCAGAAAAGTTACAGAGTGCACCTTTAAGGTACACTTTATTTTCCCTGTATGGAAAATGCATTTGACCCATCTTTTAATGCCAACCTGTCAAGAACAGTGGGCGCTGCAGTACCGTGCCCGGGGACCCATCTCCAGATCTTGAGCTGGGCTGGTGGAAACTCATCCAGACACAGGGGGAAACATGCAAAAGAACAGGACAGGGGCTAACACATGTCCCTGTGGTGCTCCTGTGTTTGGAATGACTCTGGACCGGTGAATCAGCCCCCCATTCACCCCCAGAGCAGAGAGCTGTCCAAGCAAAATGTCAGTTTGCATTGTATTGATCCTTTGCAGCTGGTGCCATCAACATTCTCTGGAGGTGTAAAGCTAACACTAGGCACAGCTCTGTCTGAGGCTCTGTTACTCAAATTCAACTTTAATGTGATCTTTGTTTTATCACAATCTGACCATAAAGAACTGACACAGCTGGAGCTACAACAGGTGAGCAGATTTGTGCTGTTAAACAGCCCAAATCACAAGTCACTCTCCCCTTTTTGTTGAAAATAACTTCAACACAACATAAACAGGCCTGTACATTAAAGGCATGAGTAGAGTGAGAGATGGCTGCAGATGAAAAATGTGATTTTGGTTTCTCTTTTGAAGTTGATTGTTGTTGATTTGAAATCCTGCCACATGGGTTTTTCTTGTCAGTCCACATTTCAGCTGTGTAAACATAGGCTTTTCCAGAAACAGTCACGCAGTTTCATTTTTATTGTTTAATTTTTATTGTTACATTTTTTTCCCTCTGAACTGGAAATAGGTGGTATTTAAACTAATGAAAAGAAGGTCACATCAAAGGAATAAAGGCATCTGATTGGTCTGTTATTAATGTTCATATCTTGATTTAAGGACAAAATAGTAAAATAAAAACATCAGGATCATCTAAAGTGAGTTAAAAAGAACATTTTTAGATTAAAAAAAAAAAAAATCACACGTATGCTCACTCACATATAAAAAAAAATAATAATAATAATAATATTTTTTTTTTACACCGATAACTTGTAAAATGTCCACTGTTATAATATGTCCTATAATACCTATAATATGTCATGATATGATGTCTAATGGTTGGAGAGTAAGGGGATGTACTCAGAGTTTAAGTGTATTCTTCCATGTGCCGATGGAGTCCCCTGGTGGCCTGGAGTCACATGTAAGGTGACTGCAGCTGTTATCTGGGACAGTGTCTCCTCTGATGGGGGGTCTGTAAGCACCTCCTCTCCCACATTGAAGCACCTGTCCCAGTTGGATTTTGGAATGTGGTTCTTCAGTTTGTCCAGCAGCACCAGCTTGGCCACTTCCCTCATTTTTTGGGGAACAAAATTATTCCCTTCTTCAAGAACTATGTCCTCCCAGTTATCTCTTGTGCAGCATTTGTTTTTTTTCTGGATTAATGATGCAAGGAATGCTAGAAAGAACAACACCAGAAGAGCAGACAGCCCATAAACCTGTAAAAACAATACAAAGGTACATTAAGGTACAGGTCACTATACGCTTGAGTCTGCCAGGTCTTTCTGCCTTTCTCCTCCGCCAGCGGACCCAGCTCACAACCAGGTGGTGATCAGTTGACAGCTCTGCCCCTCTCCTCACCCAAGTGTCCAAGACACACAGCCAGAGGTCAGATGACATGACAACAAAGTCTCATCATCATCGACCTCCGGCCTAGGGTGTCCTGGTGCCACATGCACTGATGGACACCCTTCATCATGAAGATTTTCATGAAAATCTAGTATCTTCATGAAAACAAGTAGTTGACGCCACCCGGCCAAGTTGCAAGATTTCATCTTCTGCTCAAACTAATCTCAAAGTATGCTCCTTGTACTTCTCATCTGCTGTTCAACTTGAACCAGAACAAACTTTACACCCATGGTCATTGTGGGTTTGGCGCAACAAATTTAATCCAGAGCTCCTCTCACTACTTTGAGTTATTCTGAATACTTGCGGCCACGGAACACTGGTGCTTTCACTGACACATAGCTGGAGTGATTTTATAACACTGAACTAGGCAGTGATCACAAGCATTTGGCAGAGCCCCACCACAAGAAAGGTGCAAGGTGAAATAGTGCAACGTTTATTTATCTGAATATGAGAAATTACCAAAAAGATTAGCCTACTTACTTTAGATTTCCCCTTCAGATCATTTAGGATCTCAAGCTCCTCATCGGACAGCTGGCGCGCATCTTTACAAGTGATGTTTTGGGGTGAGAGGTCAAAGCAGCAGACTGTCCATTCCCCGTCAATGAAAGCTGAGATTGGCCAGATGAGGCTCACAAACAAAGCATGACAGAATTGGCTTATCATGAGACAACAGCACCTATGACAGCAGGCTCTCTGGCAGCGTTTGTCCGTCCATAGTAGTGCAAAGAGAATCACAAATAATGGTAGACACATGTTCAAAGCACAGTCACCCTTAGGATTCTCACAGGAACACATCAGCTCTTCTTCAAACAGAAAGTGGTAGCCAAAGATGAGGATGACCACTACGTACAGCTTGGCTCGCTCCTGTACATGTGAGATGATATGGCTGGCCATCTCAGGAGAGTTCTCCATGTTTGACCCTCGCTGTCTGCACACTAATACTGTAGCTGTTAGAGTTTCTCTCTCTAAGTTTACCTTTTGAGGCTATGGCAGGACAGCTTTCAGTCACACTGACTATTCTCTTCAGTCATTGGGCATTTTGTGTTGACAAAGATTCAAACCGGTTTTCTTCCAGACAATGATTTTTATTTCTTGCATTCCTCAAGTACAACAGAGCATTTACTTTCATTTACTACTTCTCCTTTACTACAAAAGTGTGATGTTATGCCAAATGCTCCACTTTATTTAGTTACTTGATTTAAACCTGCATTAGTAACCATTTACAGTAAAATACAACACAGAGTAGAGAGACGCATTGCAGTGAAGAAGGATACAAATTACACTTTATCAACACAGAAGGTCAGTATCACAGCAAGAGGGTTATGGGTTCAACTCCCAGCCCAGGCCTTTCTGTGAGGAGTTTGCATGTTCTCACTGTGTTTCCCAATCAACCCAAAACATGCACAGTAGGAAAAATCCTCCAGCTAAGACCCTGACTAAGAACAATGAAGTCTGTCTATTTTATGTATAGTATATCTGAGCCAGGATCAAACATGACTGTGCAATCAGATCTGTTTATTTCTGTAACACGTGTGCCTTCTACTTAAAGCCACAGATCATTCCGTTTGGAAGACAGGAGCAGATATTCAGCAGAGTGAAGGTGGGGTTTGAAAGAGTGGCAAGGGGAAAAAAAAAAAAAAAATCAAAATTTTAAAGTGCCTATGACAGGTTGGACTACACATTTCACTACAACTCAGTTAACATAATTATATTTAAGATTTTACTAAACATTTTACTCTTTGTTTCCCAGTTCAGCCATTTTTTAGGTTTAGGTTTCAAATTTTACTTCCTGGTTGAAAATCATGACATCACACTGTTTCCTAGCAACCATAGTGTGCATTGGGCCAAAACTCCTCTAATGTACACAGAGATTATTATTTGACAAATAAAATTATAAGAAAACACTTTTATTTTGAACTCTCTACTTCCTGTAATTTTCAACATATTTTTCAACTTTTCTCCATAAACTGCTTCTCGGGTGGTGTAAAACTATAATTTATATTTACAACAGGTATTATAGCACCAAGTAGAAATTAAAGAATCATATAAACCTGTCATATGCACTAGGAACATCCAACAATACACATGTACAAAAATAGTTCAGTTGGACAAGTCCAGTATGATTATCTGTATTCAGTGATTGTTTTTGTCCAATGTCAGTAGGAACAATAACAGAGTAGGGCAGAACACAACCACAACCACAATCACTTCCTTTCTGTCTGTGGTGAGTACATCTCATTACCAAATTTACCAAAATTTCGTAGATAATAAATTATTTTCTTTTAAATGTGATTCTATGTTTCATTGATTTGTAATATTTTAAAAGCCATTCATGCCATTATATTCCTTGATGGGAATTGTACAGTTTTCTTTCCTTCTGTTATCATTTCTGGGATGCTTCCTAATATCTTCACAAGATTGTCTTCTCCTGCCTTGAAATGTGTCCTCTTCAGCTGTGTCTCCTCCAGATGTGCTGTCCTGTGATCCTGAAGGTGGTTGTTCTGAGCTCTGGGCTCCTGAAGTCTTCCACTCAAAGATCTCCTGACCTTTAAAATAGGCCTCTCTCCATTCCCCTCTGTCCACATGGTCCTTCAGCCCCAGTTCTGCTCTGGTCCTCATTGCCTGTCTCACCTTTGGAAAAACTGCCCTCTCCTCTTTTTCCATCAGTAATTCAAAAAGCCTCACATCTGCTAAATATTTCTTCACCAGTGAATTTGCAAGTATTAACCCTGCCATCAGAAGAAGAAGAAGTTATGAAAAACAGTCATTAGTTTTTCTTTTCTATGGTTAAAACTTAATATTTGTTTAGTCCCACTGACCCAAGTTCAACATTACTCACCCAGGAGGTTGTCTTCAAAACTGTGTCATTGACTGGACTCACAGGTTTGTTCCCAGAGCAGCAGACATACCAGTCTCCATTCAGCAGCATAGACACCAGACGATTAGACCAGAGGACTAGACCAGACGCACATCTCCAAGACAAGACCTTTCCTCTTTCACCATGCTGGCGATGGACTTAAGAAAGAGTTTGTCTACAGCGAGCAGCAGGATCCAAATGACCAGACAGGAGCAGTTGAACCTCCTTCTGTAGACACTATGAAAGAAAAAAGTCACAATAATTCTAAGGAAGAATCCCACATTCTTCTGGACTTGGGTCAGAATCCCCCCTAAAGCTTCTTGCATGTCCATCTTGAGAATTGGGTTTCAGACTGGACTTGTCTTACCAGGAAAACATGTTTAGTCTGAATGTTCCATTGGTCATGTGTTGATCTTATTATTATCACTTCCTTATTTTGGTTTTTCAGTATTTTCTTGTATGTCTTATTAAATTCCCCAAAACACAACAAATCTGGCACCAAATCAGGATATAAAATTGGTGTGAACAAGGACTATACCACGATCCAATACAAACCCAAAGGTCATAATAGGCCTTAAATCCTTCTCATGAATCTTTATGCATACCGGCTGTTTGTTGTTTCTGAAACTAATTTATTAAACATTGAAAAACAGTCAGACAAATGATTAGATGATGAGAAAATGGTTAATTGTGAAAATGCAGAAAACACAGTTTGCAGTGATTTTATTTGTATGTTTTATCTGGAGGACATGAGCTTAACACCTAGGACCCTCTTCTGGCTTTCCCGTCCCGTTTTACACTGGCTCTTTTGTTTTAGTGTTTTAGTATTTTTAGCATTTGCCCCAGTAGTTCACCTTATTGTTTTATTTTGTGAATAACTATTTGTTTTATTTTATTCCTGGTTTTAAATTTTTGTATCTGTCTATTGTTTTATATTTGTCTTTGCTGCTATAGATGAAGTTCAAACAGGACAAAGAATATTTCATAAAGAGCTCCAGACTGGGCTTGTCTTGGTGCACACCACAGATAAAATTAGCAATATGTGTTTAGTTTCAATTAGTGCTGTCAAACTATTAAAAAAATGTGATTAATCAATGTTAAAATTTAAACTTTCTAATTTGAAGCATTTTTTAAACATTTTTTACAAAAATGATCTTATTTAGGCGAATTATTACACAAATCTAAATTCATTATGTTTAACCTCAACTTGCTATAATTTGAGTCTAGAAATTGTATGTCATAATGAATTAAACCAAAGATGTTCATTTTGTCTTCTTATGTACTTAAACTTCTTGGGTTCTTTTTTAAAGACAATGAGACAACAAGAAGATGGCTCGCAGCTAGCAGCCGAAACATGTCAACAAGGTAAATACACGTTACTGCAGGGGTCACCAACGCTGTGCCCGCGGGCGACCATGCGCCCCGAGGACCCCTTTACGGCGCCCGCAAGGCATGCACCAAAAATAGCACTGCTCATATTGGAACTCAATATACATATATACATCAGAAATCAGAATCAGAATCAGAAAAGCTTTTATTGCCATTGTCAATGAACACAATTCACAGACTAGGAACTTGCTTTGGTGATGAGGTGCAACATAGAACACTGAATAGTAATAATAATAATAATATAAAGTAGAGATATCACTATTAAAAAACAAGATAATAATAATAATAATAATAAAGTATCACTATTTAAAAATAAAGTAAGAGCATGCAAAAAAAGGATTAAGATATATAATAAAAAATAAAAATAGTCTAGTATATACAGGAGCATCAGAACAAACTGACAGTGCAAAAGATCAAGTGATGTGGCATGACTTATTTAAAGTGACTGGTGTTATAAAGTGTCCAGCTAGTACAGGTGTTATAAAGTGTCCTTAGTACAGGTGTTATAAGTGTTCATAAAGTGTTTATGAGTCCAACGGCAGAGGGGGAGAAACTGTTCTTATGGCGAGAGGTTCTGGTCCGTATGGACCGTAGCCTTCTGCCAGAGGGAAGTGGCTCGAATAGTCTATGTCCAGGGTGAGAGGGGTCAGCTGCTATCCGGCCTGCTCGCCCCTGAGTCCTGGAGACGTACAGGTCCTGAAGAGATGGAAGGCTACAACCGATCACCTTCTCAGCAGAGCGCACAATGCGCTGCAGTCTCTGTCTGTCCCTGGCAGTGGCCCCAGCGTACCACACAGTGATGGAGGAGGTGAGGATGGACTCAATGATGGCCGTGTAAAACTGCACCATCATCTGGGCAGGCAGCTTGGCTTTCCTCAGCTGCCGCAGGAAGTACATCCTCTGCTGAGCTTTCTTGATGAGGGAGCTGATGGTCGGCTCCCACTTGAGGTTGTGGGTGATGCAGGTGCCCAGGAAGCGGAAGGAGTCCACAGTGGTGATGGAGGAGTCTGTCAGGGTGAGGAGAAGCAGGGGGGCTGTGACTTTCCTGAAGTCCACGATCATCTCCACTGTCTTCTGGGCGTTGAGCTCCAGGTTGTTGCTGCTGCACCAGGACACCAGGCGGTCCACCTCCCTCCTGTAGGCAGACTCATCGCCGTCCGAGATGAGCCCGATGAGGGTGGTGTCATCCGCAAACTTAACAAATTTCACGGAGTTGTGGCTGGAGGTGCAGCAGTTGGTGTAGAGGGACATTTAAATAAAAAAAAAAAAAAAAAAAAAAAGTTGCATTTTTTTAAGTAATGCTTACATTATGCAGATTTTTAAAATTACGTTATATAAAATAAAAAAATTCAAGTAGAAATATTTGATATCAAACTCGCCTCTTTCAAAGTCAAAGGTCATTCGTGCGCGGCCGCCTATGGCGCCACGCCTCTTTCCTGACACGTTGACAAAGTGATGTGATGATGAGGAGGTAGGCCGCTTGTGCTTTTGCCCCAGAAATCATAGCAGAAAAGCGAAAAAGGACATACTGTTTTAACAGTGACTGGGAAGAAGAGTTCTTTTTTACGTCATTTAAAGATAAATGTCTGTGCCTTATTTGCGGGACGACTTTTTTCACGAGGCTGGTGAAAAAATCACAGAACGCAACCTTGTTTAGAGCTGCGCATTTTTTGGTAAAGAACAAGAAGCCTTTTTCGGATGGGGAGGTGTTTAAACATGTTTTTCTGATTATTATTGCTGTGTAAATTACTGATAATTGTGGAAAATAATTATTATTGATATTTGAGCAATCACTTCACATAGTGTTATAATAACTACTGCTATTTTAATATCACTATTATAACGTTAGTTATCCATGCAGTTTTGTTATTTAGGAAGTTTGTATCAAACAGGTCCTGTGTAGCCCTTCATACTACTCAGTGCCCATGAAGTAACCCTCAGCCTCAAAAAGGTTGGTGACCCCTGCCTTACTGTATTGTCTTTAAAAAAGAACCCAAGAAATTAAAGTTCATAATGAATTATTATTAGCCTACTGCATGTTCCAGGTTAATGTAGGCTACATGACCCAACAACAGTGTTGTGAGAGAACACAGAAACAAAAAACACAATCCGGCTCCAAATCAGGATATAAAACTCCATATATGGTGTGAACAAGGACTAAACCAGGACCCAATCCTAAAGATCATAACAACATGAATACAATTTCATCTGCATACCTGCTGTTTGCTGTTTCTCAAAGCAGTTTATTCAACATTCAAAAACATAATCAGACTTTTTTTAATGTAGGGATGTTGGATGCTGAGTGTACATGTTTTCAGTATATTAGGCTACTAGGGCAGAATAGTCTGTGTTTTTACAGGTTAACAGGAGGATCTATGTTGTCTGTCAGGAGAACAAGTTAGTGTGAGTTATACAGTTGTCAACATGTTTACAAATTAAACGGAAATCATATCTGCCTTTGTGTAAGGTCCTATAGATTCCGACAGGAAGAACTCACAGAGTGTGAAGATGGAGGTGTTTAAAGAAGCTCTGAACAAGCTTTTCACTCGGCTCCAGCAGAACTTAAGCTTCTATGTTACGGTTATAGTAACTGTCAGCTACCACTTGGCAGTTGAAAAGGACTTTGCCTGCTCCTGCAGACCTCAGAACCAGCAGCAGTCAACTTGTATGATGCACCTGTTTCTGCCTGCGTTGCTTCTCTTGGTCATCCTGGTCCTGAGTGACAAAGTCTTCCGGCGTATGTTCTTGACGGTATGCATCAGTGTTACTGCCAAATAATCATATTCAAACCTATAGGCCTTATACTCTCTGTTCACATATGCTTTACTAGCTTATATAGACTTACTTGGGGATGATCCTACAGACAATTGAATTTACAGTAATATGATTAAGTGCAAATAAGTGTATAATGGTAATGCTGGTAGTGAATAGGAGCAGAGGCAATGATAAAAATGGTTCTATTTCATGTCCCGTCTTCTAGAAGTGCTGCAAAACCATCGCGTGCGTCGTGGGTGTGCGTGTGATCCATGCTCTGTGTGTCTGTTTGATCTGGCTGGCTGTAGTCTTGATGGACGGAGACTGGTATCTCTGCTGCAGGAACAATGGCACTCAGATCCAGGCAACAGTGGCCTGTAAATCCCCCTCGGAGCGCTCCACAGAGGAGAACTTCATCGCTGCAGATCTTAAAAATCAGTCCAGGGTGAGTCACAGGTTTCTATTACATATAAGGACATTAGGCCTGGATTACTTTCAAATGTGTCAGGCTTTGTTCTTCTGAACAAGTAAGACAAAACTGCAGTGCAGCTGGGCCATGGACTATTGACCTTAACACCATAACACAAGAAAAAGGTTAGTGCAAAAGTCTAGAACAGAACTATACTGAGGCCAGTTTCAGCACACTTTTGCTTTATTCATTTCTCCAACATCAACAATTTGAATTATCAGTCATCTGACAGACCCACTAAAGAGGGCTAAGGCAGCTGGTCTCCTCCTTTATTAGGCCAGAAAATGGACATGCCATTGACCAGTATAAAAAATTAGAACTCCATGAGCTCTAAGTTTGAGCAAAGGTCCCAAAAAAAATAGTTAAAGACGACTCAGTAGTGCCACCTCAAACTTAGATTTTCATGGGGCCAATTGAACCCCAAACTGGAAAAAAAATAAATGAAAAAATCTGAAACTCAGCAAGAAAAATAGAACATGTCAAGCATGAAAAAAATTATATTATGGCTCCTTCCTAAACCCAACAGGAAGTCGGCCATATTGGGTCAAACCCGTGAATGACAAAAGCACAACCCGGCGTACTTAGGACATCTTGAATATGGTGTGGTCATGGTGAATTTTCAACAAAACAGCAAAATTTCTCTCAGACACATTTTTTGTTGGGGAAAAGTCGATAGAGCAGTTGTATAAATTTACGAGCTGAAGCAATGATGCCCAAATTAAGGTGCTATCTAACAAAATGGCTCTCTAGCCCCTCTTAAAATTGCAAATCGTATTTTTAAGAGGGTGATGAGGCAAGCTTACCTCTATTTGCATTCAGTTTATCATGGCAACATCCAATATTTGTTATAGAAATGTTACCTGGGTTTTGGTTAACTGGGATAAAAAAAAGTTTCTCATAGACTATTGAAATTTGGTACACCTATTCCATCACATTCCACACAAAACCCAATGAGGATAGACCTCTATGTCCATCCACTCGCAATGTAGGCGCAGTCTTGATGTAAAGGCGGCCATGATGCAGGAGGTCACAATGTGGGTACGAGAGGCAAGAGCTTCACAGAGGCATTGATCCTCTGGTTGCAAGGGATGGCAAGGGCCTTTAATGCAGTGTGTGACTTTAATTTGATTTGTATTTGGAACCACTGGCTTAAGACAAGCAAAAACAGTGGTGTTACAAATGATAAGATGGAACATAATGTGACCAGTATAGGGCAGAAGGACAATAGTATTAATAATATGAATAACTACTGTAGTCCAAGGCCCACAGATTTGTTGGTAGACGTAGGCTACTATATTTGGTTTATTAATAAGTTTGTAAAAAATACTGCACTGGTCCTGATTTCGTCCTGATTTTCTGTTCTCCAGAGCTGGGGTCTGGTGGTGCTTCTGATAGCAGCAGCTTTAGCACTCCTTGTGCCATTTGTGCAGTCATGTTGTAAGCCAAACAACAGTGAACTCACTAGAGTCATCTTAGAAGACGGTCAAGAGGAAGTGTTCAATCTGCTGCACAAGGCCGCCCTGCAGCATCTGACTGAGCGTGTGAAGACCCACATGCAACAGAGAAAGTGGAAGGAGTGCACTGAGGAAGTGGGAAAGCTCATCGAGGAGATGACGACCACAACACCCCAACAGCAAACACCCCAACAGCAAACACCCCAACAGCAAACACCCCAACAGCAAACACCCCAACAGCAAACACCCCAACAGCGAACACCCCCACAGAACGAGGGACCACAGGAGGAGAGAATTGAATTGGTGCGTTTTACACTTTTGTAACTTTTCATCTAAACGGCATGAAAGGCAGGGGTGTTTTGAATTCTCTGCCATATCAGATCATATTCAAAAACTGTACATAAAAATGTACACACAAAAAATATTACTATGAACATTTATCTTATAACAATAAACACAATCCTAAAACAGAGACTGAAAGTGTAGTGATAGTGACCAAAATCACTCTGCATGTTTGTTAGCGTGTGTATGCATGTGCAGACATGAGCAGATGTAGAAGAATGTAAGGAAATGAATGAAAGCAAAATATTACAATTAAACATTTTTTATATGTAGTTCCAAATTTGGTGCGTATTTTATGTGCTTAACGATACAAACATGATTTTAAAAACATGATGGTAGTGGGGCAAAAGAAAGTTTAGTGGTTTGTTTATATCACATAAATGTAATGATGCTGATACCATTTAATAGTCTCACAATTTGGGGATGAAAAGAATTTTACTCTCCAAGAAAAAATGTAATGTGTATCCTTTAAATTTTATTGAAAAGTAATGCAGCCAGAAAAGTAGTTCCACAATTCACCTGTTAACTTACCTGATGAAGATCACCGTTTGTCTCTTGTCAGATTGTCTGTATTAAATTATATCTCTATTTTTAGATGTAGTGTTTAGAATTCATGTTAAGGTGTTTATGGTTTTGTGACACAAAATTAAAGTAGGCTTAATTTATTGTGTTTTTAATTCCTTGTCACTTGATTCTCCTCTTTTAGTTACAGAGAGCTGGAGCAAGTACAGCGCTGACTGAAGTATCAAACGTGTAATCTGCCTTTGAGCCTAATATTTTACCTTTCATCATTCATTCACCTTTTGGCTGTATTTTTCATGTAGTTCTCAGTACATTTGTTTGTATTTTATTTTCTATTATTGTTCTTTATTAGACAATTAGACAAATATCCCATTTCAAACCCACACTTGAGGATGTGATCTATTTTATTCATGCACTATGTTTGCAGAATGTTGAACAATCAAATGTTTCAGGAAACAAAATAAATGAAACTTATTTTATTTTGAAGATCCAATGACTGACACTTAAAATATTATTGTACCTGGATATTCTTATAGCAGTACCTCTCTGTATCAAGCAAATTAATTTGTCTGAAGAGGTTCGTTCTGTCTTCAGTTTTAAACTATTAAAATTCTGAGGCCCTTGTACTTTTTCTTAATTAATTTCTGTTTGTCCAGCTTATAATAAAAGCCCACTTATTTTAGATCAAATCAATCATTCTGAGAAGAATCTGGACCAACTTGTACAAGACCCGACAAATGCTCAACCTACAGACTGTCAGATCATCCCCATGGACATCAGCTATACCTATTCTATTTTCCCCAAATAATTCAGGCGCAATTTGAAATCTGACTTTTCTCTGTGGAGAGCTTGTTCCCACTTAATATGAGAGTGGATCAGACAATCAGAGGTCAAAACTACAGAGCCTCAGCTTCACAAAGAGTCAGCCATTTGTCTGTGCTCTAAAGGGTTCAGAAACATATTCACGCTGAATTGGGAGTCATTTTTGTCAAATATTTTAGGAAAAACAAGCCGAAACAGTAAGCGATACAATTAAATAAGAGTTCATTTTTGTTAGTTTGTTTACCTGCTTTACATGTTTCAGCGACTTCTGTTGCCTTCCTCCACATCACATGATGCTCTAGTGATGTGTCTTGTAAGATGCTTTACTTGGTTTTGTCAGACAGCAGGAGAAGCTTAGCCCCCCCTCCTGTCTGACTCCAGGACTGCATCCGGTGTGTGATAAGGTGTAGGCTCTCTTGTCTCGATTACTGGTAGGACCTTTGTCTCATTAAAGGAACTTGAGGTAGACATATTCAAATCAAATCTTTGATAACTACTGTCACTGGTAACAATTGTAATCCTGCTTAATTTTTTATTACAAAAAATTATATTTTTTTATATTCTTTATATTTTTGTATACTTACTTTATTATATATGTATATTATATTATGTATATTATATTATGTATATTTACTTTTATATTCTTTATATCCCCATTCTTTATATTTTTGCTCTTGGTTATTATAATATATTGTGGATCAATAAAGTTTGTCTAAATCTAAAGTGGTGTTTTGGTTCTCAAGACAATTATCAGAAAGCAGAATGAGCCTCTCATTTGAGTTGCCAGTTTAAACGCTGAAATCCATATCCAGTGGATATAAACCTGAAAGGACTCTCTCTGATCTGAATCCTCATTATACCTAAACCCCATTCATCTGTGCTAGTGCGGCTTCTGCAACTCAGTGAATGAATTCAGGAGGTTCTGAGCTTTCACACAAAACATGGTCTGTCCATTACAGAGAATGAGAAAAACGTGTTTGTGTGTTCAATATGCAGGTTAAGTTCATTTGATTAATTTGTGTTTGTAATACCTTTTTAAAAGCCTTCAGGCCTTTAACAATGAATTCCACTCATACAAATCTTTAGAAATGTCTTTAATGTCTAGTTGAGATGGGAGTAGATAAACTAAGAATTGTACATTGGTCTGCATCCATAGATACAGAGGGATAATGGACTTGCAGGACAACAACAAATGTTTCATGCTTATATGTGTACATTTAGAACTTTACAGCCAGAATCACTACTCGGACTTCCACCATCCTCAACAACTTTACTGACTTTGAATTAATTCATTTAGTCAATTACACACAAAACGAAAAATGGAATTTGATCTGATCCAATAAATGTTCACAAAATGGTTAAAGGGGTAAGTTAAAAAAAAAAAAAAAAGGTTCACAATGAGCAGATTTAGCCTGGTTTCAGATATGGGTATAGTTCTGGTTCAGTGCTTGGTTAGGTCTGGTTCAGTCATGGTTTAGTTTGGTTTTGTCCCCCTGTTTGGACTCACTTCAGTCCTGACCTCCTCCTGGTTTAATCCTCATGTATCTTTCACTGGTTCTATTTTATACACTGTCTGCGTTGGTAAGGGAGCTCATGAGGACCGAGGTCTGAACTTGGGTCGATACTTTTGCCTCGGCAAGAAGCAACTCTTTCTCCAGCTCCTCCCACTTCCTCCAGTCGGCTCCTGATTGGTCCAGTTTGGTCCGAAGCTGGTCTTGAGCGATGGTTCTCATTTGCTGACCCATAGTGAGCTCAACCTCCTCCAGCACTGCCTCTGGCCAATCAGAAGAGGCAGAGGAGCACCAGCGTTCCCATGGCAACCAAGACAAGATGGCCGCTATGAGGAACACCACGAGCACAAGCAGAAGTCCAATCACCTGAGGATAGAGGACAAGTTTATGATTATTTGAAGAAAATGTTTATCTTTTCGCATTTTTATTCTGGTCACTGTGGCTGGAAAAGTATCCTGTCTTCATGAGTTCTGATGGGCGTGATTGACAGGTGAATTAACCAATCAAAGAAACACATGGGCGGACCAAATAAACATGGCAGCTTACGACTACAAAAACACTGGGAAACAGCGAGAAAAGCACTAAACTCTTATTTATCTCAGGTCCAAGGAGTTATATAATTTATTCTGAATGATGTTTTCCGACTGAGAGACACTTGATACGAATTAGCGACTGGTTAGAGTTGAGTCAGCAACGAGGGGTGGGGAGTGGAATGGTTTTATTTATTTAGTTATTTTTAAATGTCTTTTTTTTGTATTTTTGTTGTGTTTTTGTAAAATATTAAACTTAATTTTAAAAAAATTTAAGGTGCATTGTGTTTTCTAATGGAGTGCCCATCAAGTGCTTTTCTCCACAGAGATGTTATTCCTTCATCTAGAATGTTTCACAGTATGGCATTAAACCTTTGTATCTTCATGGAGATCAAACCAGACCAAGTTACAGGTCAGATCTGTGGAGAGGCAACCCTGCTCACCGATAAAATGCCTGTTTTTGCAGGTATTTCTGAGCTATAAAACCACCTCTAATTGAATAAATCTAAGATAGATCTGTTTAATGTCTTGTATGTCTTGTATGTACAAGATTGACGTGGTAATGTTTTTTAATCAATTTTTCTGTCACAAAAGGCAATGTAGAATTCCTACAGATGAAATAGTATGGAGTAGGCAGGCAATATATGAAAAGAAGAACCCAGGGCTGTATCCAGAAAAACTTAGAGCCAAAAGACAGGAAGGAGAGTTACAGGAGGAACAGAAGGAGCCGACAAAACAAAATGATGTATCACGAGGGGGTGGTCACAGGAGTATAGAGGGTGACAGACTGCCAACGTCAGAGGGGTTTACTCAAGTCCAAGACAGAACGCAGGGGCAATGGGTAGCTTCTCGTCCAGGCAATCTGACAGGAGGACCACCTAAGGTTATACCATGGTCACAATCAAGAGGCAGGGGAAGAGGAGGCCTTAATACTAGAGGGCGTGGAGCGCAGCGAGGTATGGGGAAGTCTAGAGGACAATTTCAGCCCGCACGACAGCAGGAAGGCCAAATCGACCCAAGGGGAGGTATTTTAGTGGGAAATGGATCACCATCAGTAACACCGGATCAAGTAGCCATGGGAGTTGTGATACATCAAATGAAATCCCTTATACAACCTCAAAATTAAGGAGTTTCCTATTATAGGAGCAGCCCAACTTCAGAGGAGGATGTTGAGAATTGAGGGATATGTAAATAATTTTTGTTGAGTGAAGTTGGTCTGCTTAATTTAAAATATAGATACATCAATAGAACTTATGCAGCATTTTAGGATGTAGACACCAGAACCTAAAGAAAAATGTCTTGATGTCAAAAGAAGTGACTTAATATTGAATTTAAAAAAAAAAAGAGTAAAAAAGAGAATCACATTTTGAAGCAGACTTTTGCCAAAAAGAGAATCTGCCCATTTCAACACAACGGTTTCACTACAACATAAGTTCTGGCTAATAGCAGCACGCGGCACTAAATAGAAGGGCCATTAGAGGGAGTATGTGACTCAAATTCAATCCAACAGGACCTCTAACCCTTCTCTAGTGACAAAGTGAAAAGTATTCATATTCGAAAATATATATATACTAAAAATAGACAAATAAAAGTGAATAAAAAATTAAAAATAAAACAACAAATAAATAAATAAGAGTATACTTGTGTTAAGCAGTATAAGTAGTGTTAGGGGTTTTGAGATCTCTCAATCGAAAGATTAAACTCCAAGGAAGATTAGAAACAAATTCTGATGCGAATATTATAGCAGGTGAAGTTGAAATTGAAATGGAAGTGGACCTTGTGAAGTTAAAGATGCGAGGTTAGAGTAAAACAAGTAATAAAATCTTGAGGATGAAATAATTCGCGAGACGGTTTTAGAGAAGTGCATATTAGATTGAGTAAACAGCTTTTGTATAAAGGATTAACAATTAAACAACACACAAGGGAGTTAGATTGATAAATGAGTTTGCTGAAAAGGAAATAGAAATAGGAATAGAACTACCCAGTGCATGTTACCCTGGATGGGTGCATGTACATTTATAAAGATGTATAACTAATGTTTACAGTTATACAAAACATATGCAACAGTTGAAATAGAAAAGTATTTTTGTGTAAAAACTAGGCACGACTATGCGATACAAGAAAAGAAAAGAGAGATAAGGATCTGAGAGCCCCGATTGAAGAGCTTGATCTTTGAAGCGACTTTCAGTTGAGAACTAAAATAAAAACATTTTTTCTTTTTGATTAAGTAACTGCAGTGCATAGGTAGAATGCATGGCAGTTAAGTGGTTTAGTTCAAATTGTTGCAGAAAAATGCATATATTTTATTTGTTCTGACGTGGCTATGCTATGAAGAATTCTGACAAAATATGATACAAAGATTTATCCAAAAATAAACGTGAGAAATACATAAACAACCAAACGACAGGCGTATGGAGTTTGGATTACGTAGGGCTGAGTGAAAATGAATATACTATAAGAGACCAAGGAAAGGTAAAATAATAATAATAATAATAATAAAAAATAAATAATTGCTTGGACTACAAATAATGTTTGCTTTGTTTTTGCTTGTTTCCAGTAATAACATATGTGTTAGGAAATTGTACAATGTTTTGAAAATGATGTGTATGAGTTTTAAAGAATAGTCTGCAAATATTATGAAGTATGAGTTTTAAAGAATAGTCTGCAAATATTTTGGGTATGCATGTTAAGTGTTTTGCCGAGAGCTTGGTTACCTTGTTTAGCCATTTTTTAGATATATTGACTGATTTATACTTTAATAGAAAAATAATTTTTCAAATGGGAATAAACCTAGAAGGACCTCATAAACTGGATAAACACCTAAGCAGTCGAGACAAAAAGAGAGATTCTAGAGAAAGGAGGACAGGAAAGGAGACAAGGATATGATTTATCATGTCTGAACAGGTACTTTCAGGCCTTGCGGTCGTCTGGGCGAAACCTGAGACTGAGGGTAAACAGTAGTGAGATAAGGAAGTTGGGTGAAAATGTCACGAAACGCAAGGTAATGAAGACAAACGAACTGAAAAGTACATGTTAAATTACTAAATAAGGCTAGGGGAGGACAGGTTGTGGGACTGGGCGTAGGTGAAGATTTATGACCTGTAAGCTTAAAATGTCATTGGATGTAATTAACATAAATGGGGTGGAACGTCCTATAATCCTCATATGGAACTTTGCCAATCGGGTTGTGAGATTGTTAACCACTTTATGTGGGAGGAGAAATGGGTTACTGAGTGTATAAATAAGGGTGATGGGATCCCTGAAGGTTGTTCACGCCTTGACCCCATGATTGGAGTGCGGCTCCCATCGGGCATGGTGTGTTCCAAATTTTAGGGGCTCCCCGGGCATCCTCTAGCATTGGTTGGTGCCTCTAGAAGACTGGACACGTAAACAGGTATCAGTCTAAATTATTTGATTTGAAGAGAGGATATTTGACTTAATAGAGCAAAGTGTCTGCTCCTCTTTGGAGGATACACCTGAGGAATCAGGTTTGGCACATCTCTTGCAGGAAAAATATCCGAAAAGCAAAGTGTCTGCTCCTCTTCGAAGGATACGCCTGAGGAATCAGGCTTGGCACTTAAGTGTCTGCTCCTCTTTGGAGGATACGTCTGAGGAATCAGGCTTGGCACTTTATAAAGTGATAAATTGGCTGAAACAAAGGGAGTTTAAGCTCAAAATTGATACCTGGTGAACAGTCTTGGGACCATAAAAAGTGTAACTCGAATCCTGTCAAATTGTATAGTGTGCAAATACAAATAAACAAACAACCTGAGAACTGCACATTGTCGTCTGGAGAGACTTTATTTGAGACCATCATCAGGAGCAGTGTGCTGCTCGTAATCGTTACAAAGGACTCTGGCCAAGGTCATAGCCAGGAACCTTGGACTTCGCACCACTGTTTGGGGTAGACTGCGCTGGACTCTGACCAGGGGCCATCGCTTGAGAGTGCGCCGTGTCCATCACCAGGAATCGGTGAGTACGTCTTGATTTCCAGGGAAATAACAGGGTGAGAATGAAAATTGCTAACATTGAAGTGAACAAGTAGTGAGAGGGTATTGTTTATATGAGGGTTATAGGGTGAGCATTATTTTTAAGGGGTTACCGCAGTGTGGTTTTAAAATTGCTTGTAATATGGCTCAGTTTATAATGTGGTGTTTAAGAGGTGAAATGTAAAGTGTAGGAAGTAAGGCTTGTGGTCACATTGATGTGTTATGTGGGAGAGAGCACTGATGGGTCAGGTAAAAATGTGGTAATATTTAAGTAAATTGTAAGCTAGAGTGGTAGTGTGTTAGGTGGGATAGTGCTGGGCTATCTGAGGTCTGATACAACACGGCTCTACGCGACAAAGATTTTACTAAACATTTTACTCTTTGTTTCCCAGTTCAGTCATTTTTTAGGTTTAGGTTTCAAATTTTACTTCCTGGTTGAAAATCATGACATCACACTGTTTCCTAGCAACCATATTGTGCATTGGGCCAAAACTCCTCTAATGTACACAGAGATTATTATTTGACAAATAAAATTATAAGAAAACACTTTTATTTTGAACTCTCTACTTCCTGTAATTTTCAACATATTTTTCAACTTTTCTCCATAAACTGCTTCTCGGGTGGTGTAAAACTATAATTTATATTTACAACAGATATTATAGCACCAAGTAGAAATTAAAGAATCATATAAACCTGTCATATGCACTAGGAACATCCAACAATACACATGTACAAAAATAGTTCAGTTGGACAAGTCCAGTATGATTATCTGTATTCAGTGATTGTTTTTGTCCAATGTCAGTAGGAACAATAACAGAGTAGGGCAGAACACAACCACAACCACAATCACTTCCTTTCTGTCTGTGGTGAGTACATCTCATTACCAAACAAAATTTCATAGATAATAAATTATTTTCTTTTAAATGTGATTCTATGTTTCATTGATTTGTAATATTTTAAAAGCCATTCATGCCATTATATTCCTTGATGGGAATTGTACCGTTTTCTTTCTTTCTGTTATCATTTCTGGGATGCTTCCTAATATCTTCACAAGATTGTCTTCTCCTGCCTTGAAATGTGTCCTCTTCAGCTGTGTCTCCTCCAGATGTGCTGTCCTGTGATCCTGAAGGTGGTTGTTCTGAGCTCTGGGGTCCTGAAATCTTCCACTCAAAGATCTCCTGACCTTTAAAATAGGTCTCTCTCCATTCCCCTCTGTCCACATGTTCCTTCAGCCCCAGCTTTGCTCTGGTCCTCATTGCCCGTCTCACCTTTGGAAAAACTGCCCTCTCCTCTTTTTCCATCAGTAATTCAAAAAGCCTCACATCTGCTAAATATTTCTTCACCAGTGAATTTGCAAGTATTAACCCTGCCATCAGAAGAAGAAGAAGTTCTATGGTTAAAACTTAATATTTGTTTAGTCCCACTGACCCAAGTTCAACATTACTCACCCAGGAGGTTGTCTTCAAAACTGTGTCATTGACTGGACTCACAGGTTTGTTCCCAGAGCAGCAGACATACCGGTCTCTGTCCAGCAGCATAGACACCAGACGATTAGACCAGAGGACTAGACCAGACGCACATCTCCAAGACAAGACCTTTCCTCTTTCACCATGCTGGCGATGGACTTAAGAAAGAGTTTGTCTACAGCGAGCAGCAGGATCCAAATGACCAGACAGGAGCAGTTGAACCTCCTTCTGTAGACACTATGAAAGAAAAAAGTCACAATAATTCTAAGGAAGAGTCCCACATTCTTCTGGACTTGGGTCAGAATCCCCCCTAAAGCTTCTTGCATGTCCATCTTGAAAACTGGGTTTCAGACTGGACTTGTCTTACCAGGAAAACATGTTTAGTCTGAATGTTCCATTGGTCATGTGTGGATCTTATTATTATCACTTCCTTATTTTGGTTTTTCAGTATTTTCTTGTATGTCTTATTAAATTCCCCAAAACACCACAAATCTGGCACCAAATTAGGATATAAAATTGGTGTGAACAAGGACTATACCACGATCCAATACAAACCCAAAGGTCATAATAGGCCTTAAATCCTTCTCATGAATCTTTATGCATACCGGCTGTTTGTTGTTTCTGAAACTAATTTATTAAACATTGAAAAACAGTCAGACAAATGATTAGATGATGAGAAAATGGTTAATTGTGAAAATGCAGAAAGCACAGTTTGCAGTGATTTTATTTGTATGTTTTATCTGGAGGACATGAGCTTAACACCTAGGACCCTCTTCTGGCTTTCCCGTCCCGTTTTACACTGGCTCTTTTGTTTTAGTGTTTTAGTATTTTTAGCATTTGCCCCAATAGTTTCACCTTATTGTTTTATTTTGTGAATAACTATTTGTTTTATTTTATTCCTGGTTTTAAATTTTTTGTATCTGTCTATTGTTTTATATTTGTCTTTGTGCAAGCTGCTATAGATGAAGTTCAAACAGGACAAAGAATATTTCATAAAGGGCTCCAGACTGGGCTTGTCTTTGTGCACACCACAGATAAAATTAGCAATATGTGTTTAGTTTCAATTAGTGCTGTCAAACTATTAAAAAATGTGATTAATCAATGTTACAATTTAAACTTTCTAATTTGAAGCATTTTTAAAACATTTTTTACAAAAATTATCTTATTTAGGCGAATTATTACACAAATCTAAATTCATTATGTTTAACCTCAACTTGCTATAATTTGAGTCTTTGAGTCACTTATAAACTGCCACCGACCGATCTGCGCTCGTCCACGTGAGGACTGATGGATTTTATGGGTAAATGTCTGGTAAACCTCCCAGCCCAAATTGCGTAGCTGGTCAAAACAGAACATGTTATTAATCTGCGTAAATTCATGGATGATCAATTTGTTTTTGATTAATCGCATGCGTTAACGTTGACAGTCCTAGTTTCAATTAATCAAAATAACCACAGGCTGAAGAGAAATTTGGTGTTATTAGTTTTTATGCATGTTCATGTAACATTCACTGTGTTACCACAACAGAGCTTCTGTGTTCTCTCACAACAATTCATTATATCTATATGTCAAAAAGTATTTCAGAAGCCTCAATAAAGTAACACATGGCCTTTGAAAATCATTGATATTCATGTCCATTCCTGTCTTTGTCCCATAATGAGGTCAGACCACATAAGGAACTGTGAGTCAGGAGCAGAGCCAGAAGACTTTAAACAGTATGTGAACAGCTGGAAGTTAAGTAGAGGTCTTGTGGTTTAAACATTGGACTCCCTGTCGATCTTAAGTCAGTATTTTATTGTATGTATTGAAAAAATACATACTCCAAATCAGGATATAAAACTCCATATATGGTGTGAACAAGGACTAAACCAGGACCCAATCCTAAAGATCATAACAACATGAATACAATTTCATCTGCATACCTGCTGTTTGCTGTTTCTCAAAGCAGTTTATTCAACATACAAAAACATAATCAGACTTTTTTTTAATGTAGGGATGTTGGATGCTGAGTGTACATGTTTTCAGTATATTAGGCTACTAGGGCAGAATAGTCTGTGTTTTTACAGGTTAACAGGAGGATCTATGTTGTCTGTCAGGAGAACAAGTTAGTGTGAGTTATACAGTTGTCAACATGTTTACAAATTAAACGGAAATCACACCTGCCTTTGTGCAAGGTCCTATAGATGTGGTTTAGACAGGAAGAACTCACAGAGTGTGAAGATGGAGGTGTTTAAAGAAGCTCTGAACAGGCTTTTCACTCGGCTCCAGCAGAACTTAAGCATCTATGTTACGGTTATAGTAACTGTCAGCTACCACTTGGCACTTAAAAAGGACTTTGCCTGCTCCTGCAGACCTCAGCACCAGCAGCATTTTACTTGTATGATGCACCTGCTTCTGCCTGCGATGCTTCTGTTGGTCATCCTGCTCCTGAGTGACAAAGTCTTCCGGCGTATGTTCTTGACGGTATGCATCAGTGTTACTGCCAAATAATTGTATTCAAACCTACAGGCCTTATACTCTCTGTTCACATATGCTTTACTAGCTTATATAGACTTACTTGGGGATGATCCTACAGATAATTGAATTTACAGTAATATGATTAAGTGCAAATAAGTGTATAATGGTAATGCTGGTAGTGAATAGGAGCAGAGGCAATGATAAAAATGGTTCTATTTTATGTCCCGTCTTCTAGAAGTCCTGCAAAACCAGCGTGTGCGTCGTGTGTGTGCGTGTGTTCCATGCTGGGTGTGTCAGTACGATCTGGGTGGCTGCAGTCTTTATGGACGGAGACTGGTGGCTCTGCTGCTGCAATGATGGCACTCAGATCCAGGCAACAGTGGCCTGTAAATCCCCCTCGGAGCGCTCCACAGAGGAGAACTCCATCGCTGCAGATCTTAAAAGTCAGTCCAGGGTGAGTCACATGTTTCTATTACATATAAGGACATTAGGCCTGGATTACTTTCAAATGTGTCAGGCTTTGTTCTTCTGAACAAGTAAGACAAAACTGCAGTGCAGCTGGGCCACGGACTATTGACCTTAACACCATAACACAAGAAAAAGGTTAGTGCAAAAGTCTAGAACAGAACTATACTGAGGCCGGTTTCAACTCAGTTTCAACTCAGAACATTTTCACTTTGTAGCTAAGCTACAAAGTGAAAATGTTCTGAGTGAGCCTCTGTGAGGAGGGCTGCTGGCAGCCGTAACTGATGCAATTTAGATTTATTCAACATCAGCAATTTGAATTATCAGTCATCTGACAGACCCACTAAAGAGGGCTAAGGCAGCTGGTCTCCTCCTTTATTAGGCCAGAAAATGGACATGCCATTGACCAGTATCAAAAATTAGAACTCCATGAGCTCTAAGTTTGAGCAAAGGTCCCAAAAAAAAAAAAATAGTGAAAGACGACAGTAGCGCCACCTCAAACTTAGATTTTCATGGGGCCAATTGAACCCCAACCTGGAAAAAAAATAAATGAAAAAAACTGAAACTCAGCAAGAAAAATAGAACATGTCAAGCATGAAAAAATTATATTATGGCTCCTTCCTAAACCCAACAGGAAGTTGGCCATATTGGGTCAAACCCATGAATGACAAAAGACATCTCGAATATGAATTTGGGTGTGGTCCTGGTGAATTTTCAACAAAACAGCAAAATTTCTCTCAGACACATTTTTTGTTGAGGAAAAGTCGATAGAGCAGTTGTATAAATTTACAAGCTGAAGCAATGATGTGCAAATTAAGGTGCTATCTAACAAAATGGCTCTCTAGCCCCTCTTAAAATAGCTTTTTTCACAAGTTTTGCAATTTTAAGAGGGCGATGAGGCAAGCTTACCTCTATTTGCATTCAGTTTATCATGGCAACATCCAATATTTGTTATAGAAATGTTACCTGGGTTTTGGTTAACTGGGATAAAAAAAAAAAAAAGTTTCTCATAGACTATTGAAATTTGGTACACCTATTCCATCACATTCCACACAAAACCCAATGAGGATATACCTCTATGTCCATCCACTCGCAATGTAGGCGCAGTCTTGATGTAAAGGCGGCCATGATGCAGGAGGTCACAATGTGGGTACGAGAGGCAAGAGCTTCACAGAGGCATTGATCCTCTGGTTGCAAGGGATGGCAAGGGCCTTTAATGCAGTGTGTGACTTTAATTTGATTTGTATTTGGAACCACTGGCTTAAGACAAGCAAAAACAGTGGTGTTACAAATGATAAGATGGAACATAATGTGACCAGTATAGGGCAGAAGGACAATAGTATATAATATGAATAACTACTGTAGTCCAAGGCCCACAGATTTGTTGGTAGACATAGGCTACTATATTTGGTTTATTAATAAGTTTGTAAAAAATACTGCACTGGTCCTGATTTAGTCCTGATTTTCTGTTCTCCAGAACTGGGGTCTGGTGGTGCTTCTGGTAACAGCAGCTTTAGCACTCCTTGTGCCATTTGTGCAGTCATGTTGTAAGCCAAACAACAGTGAACTCACTGGAGTCATCTTAGAAGACGGTCAAGAGCTGGTGTTCAATCTGCTGCACAAGGCCGCCCTGCAGCGTCTGACTGATCGTGTGGAGACCCGCATGCAACGGAGAGAGTGGAAGAAGTGCACTGAGGAAGTGGGAAAGCTCATCGAGGAGATGACGACCACAACACCCCAACAGCGAACACCCCCACAGAACGAGGGACCACCAGATGAGAACATTGCATTGGTGCGTTTTACACTTTTGTGACTTTAAATCAATCAATAATTTTGTACATTTTCATCTAAACAGCATGAAAGGCCGGGGTGTTTTGAATTCTCTGCCATATCAGATTATATACAAAAACTGTCACGTTTGTGTTGTTAAGTTAAGCTCATAAAATGTACACACAAAAAATATTACTATGAACATTTATCTTTTGTGCTTTTGTGTATTTTTCCTCCTTGACAGTTTGCCTGACCAGCCAGTCCCTTGTACTCATCTTTGTAAAGTTTTGTCAGTGTCCATGATTAGTGTTAATCGAGAAACAATAAACACAATCCTAAAACAGCTCAGAGACTGAAAGTGATAGTGACCAAAATCACTCTGCATGTTTGTTAGCGTGTGTATGCATGTGCAGACATGAGCAGATGTAGAAGAATGTAAGGAAATGAATGAAAGCAAAATATTACAATAAAACATTTTTTATATGTAGTTCCAAATTTGGTGCGTATTTTATGTGCTTAACGATACAAACATGATTTTAAAAATATGATGGTAGTGGGGCAAAAGAAAGTTTAGTGGTTTGTTTATATCACATAAATGTAATGATGCTGATACCATTTAATAGTCTCACAATTTGGTGATGAAAAGAATTTTACTCTCCAAGAAAAAATGTAATGTGTATCCTTTAAATTTTATTGAAAAGTAATGCAGCCAGAAAAGTAGTTCCACAATTCACCTGTTAACTTACCTGATGAAGATCACCGTTTGTCTCTTGTCAGATTGTCTGTATTAAATTATATCTCTATTTTTAGATGTAGTGTTTAGAATTCATGTTAAGGTGTTTATGGTTTTGTGACACAAAATTAAAGTAGGCTTAATTTATTGTGTTTTTAATTCCTTGTCACTTGATTCTCCTCTTTTATTTACAGAGAGCTGGAGCAAGTACAGCGCTGACTGAAGAATCAAACATGTAATCTGCCTTTGAGCCTAATATTTTACCTTTCATCATTCATTCACCTTTTGGCTGTATTTTTCATGTAGTTCTCAGTACATTTGTTTTTATTTTATTTTCTATTATTGTTCTTTATTAGACAATTAGACAAATATCCCATTTCAAACCCACACTTGAGGATGTGATCTATTTTATTCATGCACTATGTTTGCAGAATGTTGAATAATCAAATGTTTCAGGAAACAAAATAAATGAAACTTATTTTATTTTGAAGATCCAATGACTGACACTTAAAATATTATTGTACCTGGATATTCTTATAGCAGTACCTCTCTGTATCAAGCAAATTCATTTGTCTGAAGAGGTTCATTCTGTCTTCAGTTTTAAACTATTAAAATTCTGAGGCCCTTGTACTTTTTCTTAATTAATTTCTGTTTGTCCAGCTTATAATAAAAGCCCACTTATTTTAGATCAAATCAATCATTCTGAGAAGAATCTGGACCAACTTGTACAAAACCCGACAAATGCTCAACCTACAGACTGTCAGATCATACCCATGGACATCAGCTATACCTATTCTATTTTCCCCAAATAATTCAGGCGCAATTTGAAATCTGACTTTTCTCTGTGGAGAGCTTGTTCCCACTTAATATGAGAGTGGATCAGACAATCAGAGGTCAAAACTACAGAGCCTCAGCTTCACAAAGAGTCAGCCATTTGTCTGTGCTCCAAAGGGTTCAGAAACATAATCAGGCTGAATTGGGAGTCATTTTTGTCAAATATTTTAGGAAAAACAAGCCGAAACAGTAAGCGATACAATTAAATAAGAGTTCATTTTTGTTAGTTTGTTTACCTGCTTTACATGTTTCAGCGACTTCTGTAGCCTTCCTCAGAAACATCACATGATGCTCTAGTGATGTGTCTTGTAAGCTGCTTTACTTGGTTTTGTCAGACAGCAGGAGAAGCTTAGCCCCCCCTCCTGTCTGACTCCAGGACTGCATCCCGTGTGTGATAAGGTGTAGGCTCTCTTGTCTCGATTACTGGTAGGACCTTTGTCTCATTAAAGGAACTTGAGGTAGACATATTCAAATCAAATCTTTGATAACTACTGTCACTGGTAACAATTGTAATCCTGCTTAATTTTTTATTACAAAAATATTGGACCTGATAGACTTCTTTTAAATTCATTATTGCCATTTATATTTTTGCTCTTGGTTATTATAATATATTGTGATGTGTGAGCTACTGTGTTCAAGAAATCTCCCTTGTGGATCAATAAAGTTTGTCTAAATCTAAAGTGGTGTTTTGGTTCTCAAGACAATTATCAGAAAGCAGAATGAGCCTCTCATTTGAGTTGCCAGTTTAAACGCTGAAATCCATATCCAGTGGATATAAACCTGAAAGGACTCTCTCTGATCTGAATCCTCATTATACCTAAACCCCATTCATCTGTGCTAGTGCGGCTTCTGCAACTCAGTGAATGAATTCAGGAGGTTCTGAGCTTTCACACAAAACATGGTCTGTCCATTACAGAGAATGAGAAAAACGTGTTTGTGTGTTCAATATGCAGGTTAAGTTCATTTGATTAATTTGTGTTTGTAATACCTTTTTAAAAGCCTTCAGGCCTTTAACAATGAATTCCACTCATACAAATCTTTAGAAATGTCTTTAATGTCTAGTTGAGATGGGAGTAGATAAACTAAGAATTGTACATTGGTCTGCATCCATAGATACAGAGGGATAATGGACTTGCAGGACAACAACAAATGTTTCATGCTTATATTTTTACATGAGTCTGTGTACATTTAGAACTTTACAGCCAGAATCACTACTCGGACTTCCACCATCCTCAACAACTTTACTGACTTTGAATTAATTCATTTAGTCAATTACACACAAAACAAAAAATGGAATTTGATCTGATCCAATAAATGTTTACAAAATGGTTAAAGGGGTAAAAAAAAAAAAAAAAAAAGTTCTCAATGAGCAGATTTAGCCTGGTTTCAGATATGGGTATAGTTCTGGTTCAGTGCTTGGTTAGGTCTGGTTCAGTCATGGTTTAGTTTGTTTTTGTCCCCCTGTTTGGACTCACTTCAGTCCTGACCTCCTCCTGGTTTAATCCTCATGTATCTTTCACTGGTTCTATTTTATACACTGTCTGCGTTGGTAAGGGAGCTCATGAGGACCGAGGTCTGAACTTGGGTCGATACTTTTGCCTCGGCAAGAAGCAACTCTTTCTCCAGCTCCTCCCACTTCCTCCAGTCGGCTCCTGATTGGTCCAGTTTGGTCCGAAGCTGGTCTTGAGCGATGGTTCTCATTTGCTGACCCATAGTGAGCTCAACCTCCTCCAGCACTGCCTCTGGCCAATCAGAAGAGGCAGAGGAGCACCAGCGTTCCCATGGCAACCAAGACAAGATGGCCGCTATGAGGAACACCACGAGCACAAGCAGAAGTCCAATCACCTGAGGATAGAGGACAAGTTTATGATTATTTGAAGAAAATGTTTATCTTTTGGCATTTTTATTCTGGTCACTGTGGCTGGAAAAGTATCCTGTCTCCATAAGGTCTGATGGGCGTGATTGACAGGTGAATTAACCAATCAAAGAAACACATGGGCGGACCAAATAAACATGGCAGCTTACAACTACAAAAACACTGGGAAACAGCGAGAAAAGCACTAAACTCTTATTTATCTCAGGTCCAAGGAGTTATATAATTTATTCTGAATGATGTTTTCCGACTGAGAGACACTTGATACGAATTAGCGACTGGTTAGAGTTGAGTCAGCAACGAGGGGTGGGGAGTGGGACGGTTTTATTTATTTAGTTATTTTTAAATGTCTTTTTTTAAAATATTTTTGTTGTGTTTTTGTAAAATATTAAACTTAATTAAAAAATTTTTTTAAGGTGCATTGTGTTTTCTAATGGAGTGCCCATCAAGTGCTTTTCTCCACAGAGATGTTATTCCTTCGTATAGAATGTTTCACAGTATGGCATTAAACCTTTGTATCTTCATGGAGATCAAACCAGACCAAGTAACAGGTCAGATCTGTGGAGAGGCAACCCTGCTCACCAGTAAAATGCCTGTTTTTGCAGGTATTTCTGAGCTATAAAACCACCTCTAATTGAATAAATCTAAGATAGATCTGTTTAATGTCATACTGTGGAACGTTCCAGGCAGAACAATGATATATCCATAAAAACAAGCAGGTGATGGACCCCCAACCAAGAAGTTACATAGTGCACCATTAAAAAAAAAAAAAAAAAAAAAAAGTTGATTCAGCAGTATCTGTCCTCATAAGGTTGTCACTAGGATTTCAGCTTTACCTTTAACATTAAAAGTATTTTCTGTTAGTTTAGATTCATAATAAGACCTGCTTACTTATTTATTTGAGGTACAACTAATGTTAGCGGCACGGTGGCTGAGTGGCAACACTCATGCCTCACAGCAAGAAGGTTACGGGTTCGATCCCCGGGTCGCCCAGGCCTTTCTGTGTGGAGTTTGCATGTTTCCTCCCCGTGTCTGGATGGGTTTCCTCCGGGCACTCCGGTTTCCCCCCATCAACCAAAAACATGCAACACCCCTATGAACAGTTTACAATCAAGGACCGTCAAGGAATTCCTCCCTCCTGTGGGCTCACCACCTGCAGAGGGGTTCATAGGGGTCTGGGTCTGGTGCACAGAGTAATGGGCAGCGTGCTGCCCCCGCAACCCAGCCGGATTAAGCGGGAGAAGATGGATGGATGGATGGATGGACAACTAATGTTCGTAACCGTTAAACCAGAACCAGGTGATGTTCACACAGTAGAATTTTCTCTGTTGCCTGTTCCTCTTGTGTTACTGAATGAAAGATTTGAGAAAGCCCAGAATTACAGTTACTTCCTGGGAGGAGACCTGAGGTGATCCTTGTGAAATAATTTTGAAACAAACAGTTCTTCTCTGTCATTATGCAAACCTCACACTTGGACCTATGGATATGGTTTAGTCCTGGTTTAGTTCTCACCTGGGACTTGTTCTCTCTCTCTGTCTCTCTCTCTGTCTCTTTCTCTGTCTCTCTCTCTCTCTGTCTCTCTCTGTCTCTTTCTCTCTGTCTCTCTCTCTCTCTCTATGGATATGGTTTAGTCCTGGTTTAGTTCTCACCTGGGACTTGTTCTCTCTCTCTGTCTCACTCTCTGTCTCACTCTCTGTCTCTGTCTCTCTCTCTCTCTCTCTCTCTCTCTCTCTCTCTCTCTTTCTCTCTCTCTCTCTCTCTCTCTCTCTCTCTCTCTCTGGATATGCTTTAGTCCTGGTTTAGTTCTCACCTGGGACTCGTTTTTGATCTCATCAGTACTCGGTCTCAGATTTAAATAATCGTTGTAGGGGTAGTTGCCACAGCGGATATTTCCTCGTCCACAGCAGATGTACCAGTCCGCGTCCAACAGCACTGACTGCACCCAGAGGGCACCCACAAAGCACGCCTCCAGCACCCGCCTGATCAGGACCGGGAGCACCTTAACCCGCACTGCACCTGTCATTGATTAAATAAATAAATGAACAGGACCATGAACGCATCACAGGCTCCTAAAAATGTGTTGTTTAAATAAATCAGTCTTAAAACTTTTTTGGGAGTTATTGCTCATGTGTACATTGTGTCACCATGGTAACTGCCGAACATTCAGCCATAGGCATACAGGCAAAACACCCCAGCACGATGTCATTGCAAAGTATCAATAAAATGCATAAAATACAATGTAAACTGCTGCTATAATAATTCAAATTTTTAATTTTTTTTTTTTTTTTCTGTAAATAGATTTTCTGCTGCCATGTATTGTATTCTATTCTATATGTTAATAGAGTTAATCAAAATAACTGTGAAACTTCATCTTAAACCCCGGTCGGTAGAATAACTTTTTGTTATTTATTTTTTATTTTTTTGTGTTACTCACAAATCATTGTAATATAATTCATGATTATGTCAACTGACGAGAAAAAACAACAACTAACTAACAAACTAACCCTTACACTTGTTTATTACATTACGCAAATTTGAAAAAATGCTTTGTGATAAAGAAAAAACAGTGTGTATTTAATAATATTATTTTGAGTGTGACAGACATACCTTGGGCACGTCCACAGAGATATCTCAGACCTCGAGCGAAAACCAGGTCCACGCAGAGCTGGACCACAGTCAGAATTAGAGCAGGGACCAGGAGGTACACCCGGCAGTCCCTCGTTTGGGACTGACAAAAACAGTTCATATCTTTGTCCAGTCGTACGTGGTAGTAGTAGAGACAGAACAGAGTGAGGAGAAAGAACCAGCGCCGAATCAACACCTGCAGCAGCCACAGCAGACATCTCCTGAGGGACTCCATGTGGGACTCTGGCGGAGGACAGGGTTAGGTCTGAACAGCTGAGTACAAGAGGGAGTCTAAGAGCTCAGAAGCACAGGCACGTAGATGGCGATGTAGAGAAGGGGAAAAGGAAGCTGGTTCAAACCACAGAGTAAAGGTTTAGCGTGAGAAAGGGTTTGATTCTGGTTGCTTCAGTCTTAACAGCGTTTACAAAACCTTTCAGAGACATCCTGTGCTCAGTAAGGGAAAATGAGAAATGATGGTGGCCTCACTGTGATCACTAAAAACATCATTATCATCCTTAATATCATCGTCATCAGTATGGTCTTCAACATCATCATCGTCTAATGCTCATGAGCTTTTGCAAATGTTTTTATATTTAGGATCAGCCCCAGGCTCCTTAAGTCCTGTGCAGATGAGCTGTGTGGAGTTATGGAGCATGTCTTCAACCTGAGCCTGAAGCTGAAGGTGGTGCCACAGCTCTGGAAGACCTCCTGTGTGGTACCTGTGCCCAAGACACCGCACGCCAAAGACCTCAACAGCTTCAGGCCAGTGGCTCTCACGTCTCATCTGATGAAGACTCTGGAGAGGCTTGTCCTGGGTCACCGCCGCTCTACGGTGAGCTCAGCGATGGACCCGCTGCAGTTCGCGTATCGGCCCGGCATCGGAGTGGAGGACGCCATCATCTCTCTGATGCACCGCTCACTGTCCCACCTGGAGAGGCCCGGCAGCACTGTGAGAATCTTGTTCTTTGACTTCTCCAGTGCTTTCAACACCATCCAGCCGCTGCTCCTGAGGGACAAGCTGGAGTGGGCAGGAGTGGACTGTGACCTGGCTGAGTGGATCCTGGACTACCTCACAAACCGGCCCCAGTTTGTGAGAGCCCAGGACTGCGTGTCTGACCTACTGACCTGCAGTGTGGGGGCGCCCCAGGGCACTGTCCTCGCGCCCTTCCTCTTCACCCTCTATACTGCAGACTTCAGACACAACACGGACAGCTGCGTCCTGCAGAAGTTCTCCGATGACTCCGCCATCATCGGTCTCATCACGGACGATGACGACGCGGAGTACAGAGGACTAACGCAGGACCACTCCTGAGGTCCTTCTATGACTCTGTGGTGGCATCAGCCATCCTGTATGGTGTGGTCTGCTGGAGCAGCAGCGTCACAGAGAGGGAGAAGAAGAAACTGGACAAGATCATCAAGAAGTCCAGCTCAGTCCTGGGCTGTCCTCTGGACTCAGTGCAGCAGGTTGGGGACAAGAGGGTCCTGGCTAAACTCATGTCTATGCTGGACCATGAGGGTCACCCCCTGCAGGACGCCCTGTCTGCTCTGGAGAGCAGCATCAGTGACAGACTGATTCACCCTCGCTGTGTTAAGGAGAGATTTCGCAGGTCTTTCCTTCCTGCTGCTGTCAGACTGTATAATGAACAATGCTAGTCATGTGTCATTCCCATAGCAACCATGTGTCATCTCCCTAGTAATAATAACAATGTGCAATATTATTTAAAGTCACTGTACCTGCTATTATTTATTTACCCACCACTGTCCATCACTGCAATGTACACAATCATCTCAGAATCAAAAACACTTATTGTGCAATGTTCCTGTGCCTTTTAGCTTAGCTTACAGTGTTGTGTTTTTTAGTTGATTGTAAATACTTATTATTATTTATCTTGATTTGATGCATGCTCTTATTTCCTACTGTTTCTGTAACTTGCGTTGTGACACTGCAATTTCCCCATTGTGGGACAAATAAAGGATTATCTTATCTTATCTTATCTTACATGAAATAATCTACTCAAGAAAAAGTATTAAAGTATCCATTAAAGTATTTCGCACAGATTTTGAGGTCTTATAAGGCTTCAAATGTAGTGATTTCTTCAGTAAAAACAAGTGAATCAATTGTTTTTTTTTCTAGCTGTTTTTATTTGTATATATGTGTTTGCTCAAATTATGAATGTATTAAAAATAAACCTTCATCCTTTTCAGCAGGTCTAAAGTCCTGTTCAAAAACGTAGTGGAGTAGAAAGTACAGATACCTGCTCTCAAATGTACTGAAGTAAAAGTAAAAAAGTATCCACTGTAAAAAGTACTTAAAAAAAAAAAAATACTTAAGTACAGTACTTTGCTACTTTTACTTTGTTACCTTCCACCTCTGGTCATTATTATATTAATGACTCAGAAGGGGTAAAATGAGCAACAGTTGGCAGCAGTAAAAACATCTCTCATCATCCATCATCCATCTTCATCATCATCATCATCATAATTATCATCTTCATTGTCATAATCATCACTACCATCATCATCTTCGTCATCATCATTTTTATCAACAAAAATCAACAAAAAGTCACATAGATTCTAGCAGAAGCCGTCCACAAACGACACATGTTGTTTTTAGTTTGCACTTGTAAAGTTTGACCTGGATTGATAAATGGGCCCCTCAGTGTGGAGTGTGGGGATTTTTGTGTCACATAAACATTTTGACTGAAGAGTGAGGTACGTCCTGAAGCCCACTTTAAGAACAACTGTTCTAGATCATGGCCCCAAAGGAAAAGGAGGATGGTTTCAGTGAGTCTTGATTGGAGAAAGTAATAGTATTTCTTTGTAAAATACAGGATATAGTCAAAACAAAGGGACAAGAGGCACAATGCATTCTGGGTCCTGTAGTTTTTTATTGTGGAATGGAATATACACTCTGTGCTTTGACGGTGTTTTCATTCATTTATTCATCTGTTCATGGAACTCCACTCTATTGTCTGCAACAAATAACTCAAAATCTGGAAAGATTTTTTGTTATACAAATACAAAACAGTAAATGAAAAAAAACAAAAACAAAAAAAACCCCAGATAAACCTGGAAACAGTGCTCGGATCCTTGTCCAATCCAGGAAATAAATAGGCCTAAACAAGACTAAAACTAAGTCTAATGTATGGCTAAATCAGGTCTGAACCACAAATACAGCAACTCTAGACTAGACTTTAAACTGAACTGAAAATAAATGATAGCAACAATTTACACAGGAAACATTTCTCTTTCTAAAGATCATGAAAACTGAAAACACAGTTTGAGGCAAAGTACACACAACGTCACATGTTTTCAGGTTATAATAAATGGCACAATAACTAAAATAAATAGTTTTGAAAACAGCATTGTGTGGTTGTTTGTAACAGAAACACAGGATTTGCTCATTTTTAATCTGTCCAATAAATACGGACGACATATTAAACATTAAACAATAACACAAAAAAAATAATTTAATAAGTATAAGTTATCAGTAAAATATAATGAACAGGCAAAATAATCTGTTTACAGCAAGAGAGTGGAGTCTTAATATACCTACAACGGTATCACACATGCAACTGCAGACCCACAAGACCAAAACTAGAACTATGCCAGGTCTAAATCAGGTCTAAACCAGGTCTAAACCAGGATTAAACCAGGTCTAAACCAGGATTAAAACAGGGCCTAACAGGTCTTGTATCTTGTGTGTCTCTTTTTTCTGTATTTTGGACAAAAATCTTTTTGGTGCAGACAAATAGGAAACAGGAAAAACTAAAGCCCATGCAAAAGCAGAACCAAAGCTCTGCGTGATGGGACCAAACAGGATCAGACCAGGTCCAAACCAAGACCAGACCAGGACCAAACCAGGACTAGACCAGGACCGAACCTGAACTAGACCAGGGCCAGACCTGAACTAGACCAAGACCAGACCAGATCCAGATCAAGACCAAACCAGACCAAGACAGGACAAGGACCAGGTCCAGCCCAGATCAAGACTGAACCCATCCAGGACCAGACCAGGACCAGGCCAGGACCAGGCCAGGACCAGACCAGGACCAGACCAGGAACTGACCAGGACAAAGAGCATGCTCTGACCACGACCAGACCTGGACAAGACCAGGAGAAGACCAGGACCACATAAACTTTTATGAGCTTTAACCATGTAACAGTGTTCACTTATAGAGCTCAAAGTTGTATTTCAGTTGCTTCATGCATGTTTGAGTAATCCTGTATTGTTTTGCATGCAATAAAATGCCACTATGCTGCAGTTCTGTTTGGAAGAGGAAGTCAAATGACCCGTCTCTATTATGAAGCCGTTTTAGGCCAGCATTGAGTTTTACAATTAACATAATGTAAAATATTCATTGTTGTATGTTATAGTTTAATTCTAAATGTCCACAAAAGAACAATGTCTTTTGCCTTTGAACGTTTCATTCACAAACCAAAATGGCCTAAATGGCTCCATCTCCTGACAACTAGAGGAACTGACTCATTACAGGCCTGAAGAGGAGTTTCAAATATCAGTTTCTCTTGATGTTTAAGGCAGATGCAACAATTAAAGGTCCCACTACCTCACATGTTGTAGCTTTTAAACATGTAATAGTGTTGATCCTTCTGTCCCACCTAGAGATGAAACTGAAGTGACACAGACATCATGGGTATTTAAAAAATGATCAATGTATTTGAACTATTGTGTGGTCACATGGTACATGTAAACACTCCAATCTGTGATTAAAAACTATATAAAAAAATAATACTTTAGGTTCACATCCCCCTCCTGATTTAGAGCTGGTCTGAGTCCTGGTCCCGGTCAGTGGCAGTAGTGCTACTTCTACTGTCTCTATGAGGTTCATGCAGGAAATCCGGAATCACGCGGCTCCTATTTTCTTTATTTTCAGGATTCACTGGAAGATGCAGGTGATGTTTATGATACAAAATATGTTACAATATGTACGATTTTTCCTCTCATTTGATAATGTCACTGACAGAAGAAACGCTGGGATAAGATCTCATTGTAGTTTCATACAAATTTCAAAACTTATAAGAATTTTTGAGTTATATGAGAAGATATATGAGATATATGGAGCAAACAAATGTAATTCATTTTAGATTTCGTCCCCTTTGATATTGCCATGATGATGAATTTGAAAGGTGGACAAAATTGCTTTTCTGGTACAGAGTTACCCACCAGCTTGTCTTCAAGGAGATGTTATTGCTTTGACAAGAATCATACACTGTAGGGCATTAAACTTATCTATCCTCTTGGAAACAAGCAGGCGGCACTAGGCCTACTTAAATGTCAGAGGCGAGTCCACTCACAGTAAAAAAGCATGTTGTTTTACCAATGAAGATACATGTCATGAATAAATGGTATTCCAGGCAAAACATGTTCACGGAGACAAGCGGGTAGCCGGCCCTCCACCACAAAAGGAGCTCAATGTATTTCTAAAAATAACCAATAATTATCTCTTATTTTTACAAACTATGTCAGTATCTCAATCGTTCAAATGTTGTGTAGTTTAAGAGCTTTCGTCCCCAGCGTTTCCTCTGAATATTGCAGAAATGTGTCGACTCACCACACAGTTCATATGATCATTATGACAGGTATTACTTTATATTATTGATATTTCTCATATACTTTGTTGATGCTGTTTTCCTGCTAGTTGTAAAGTTGCATATTTTGAAAAGGCTTTTGTTTGACAGTATCCAGGCTCAGCAGACTATTCCAGGTGACGAGATTCATGCGTCTTTCACTAGTTTTAGCTTTTCCTCACTGATGTGAGTTCTCAAACAGGAAATGTCTTAATTTTTCGATGCCAAGTAAAATCCAAAATGTACAGTGTCCCGTTGTGGTCAAGAGAGTTTGCAGCAAAAGGCAAAAATCTAACTAGCATCTTTTAGCGGCCATTTTGGGTCCAGTCAAAGCAGCAAAGAGCTTTTCCATAATTCACCTATTCACTCCACAGCTGATCCAATAATTATGATTCTATATCCTTCTAGAAACTCCAAGGGCCGATAAGAAATGTAAATAAATTCTTTCACCCTATTGGCGGCCATTTTGGGTCCTTACAAAGTCATCCTAATACTTCCCCAAGTTTATGTGGAACGTAAAAGGCAAAAACAATCTTTTGGCAGCCATTGGATCCTTTCAGAGTTTCCCCATTAAGTTTGCAGACATTTTTGTCCAAACAGGCCTACAAATATAACATCTTTTCACAACAATCTTTCAAGCCAGATGTTCAAAGTTCATACATTTAATTCCACTTTTTGCAAATCCATAATCCAGCCACTGTCCTTCGTTGTCGGCCATTTTGGATCTGCTTTGAGTTCTTTTCTATTTGGTGGCATCAAAAATCCAGCTAGTTTCTCCTCGAGTTTGTGCAAGGGTTAGACTTTGTGCATATGTGGTGTGTCAAAATAACTTGGTCAAGGCTTGAGGAGGTTCACTTGAACGTTTAGCCCAAGTTGTGTGTCCATTTTGTTTTATGTGTCAGCTTATTTTTCGTATTTGATACCCTGTTTTTAATGCCCCAAGTTAAAGAGGTTTCAAAGGGACAGGCTTGTTATCTGCTTATGGCTTAGGAAAATACAGGCACTGGCTCCAGTCCCCCGCGGCAACACAAACCAATGATTATCCTCGCACTTTGCATTCCTACGTTTGTGGAAGCCATTTTTTATTTAGCAAATAATAAAGAATAGTAAAATAAAAAATAATAAAATAAAATAAAATGTAAAAATATTTAAAAAAGGTGTAATTCAAAAGACAATTTAATTTCATTTAAATCTATTAATTTATATATTTTTTTCTTTTCATATACTCCTAAGTTTGATGTCATTAGTGGACGGATGTGCATTAATATAGATTGCATTTTATTTTATTGACGTGTGCAGCATTTATGACATCATCCTGTCCAGGAATTGAAGATTGAAATTAATAATTTTGCTGTAACCTGGAACAAACATATGCCCTCTTTGTGTAGCTCAATGTTTTTATGTGTCCTTGATAAATAAACAAATAAACTAAACTGATTTAAAATAACTTCCACAAAACAAATCTTCTGTGTTTCTATCTTTTCTTCTTCCACCTGATTTTCTGAGCTGAAGCGTTCTGTCCAACATGGCCTCCACTCAGACCCCCACCTCCTCCTCAGTGTTGTGCCGTTTTTGCCCGTTTTTGTGCGACTATAGGCCGTCCAAAGGCAGGAGAGGGGGAAGCGTTATAAGGAGGAGATCTTGAAGGTATCATAGGTGCATGCAGTGGCCCTGGTGTTTCGGAGGATCCCGGGGATGGGGGCGGGAGAAGGGGGAAGGCTCTCGTCCGGAGTGTTGGCGGGAGGGGTGGGAATGCTAATGATGGCTGCCGTGAAGTCCTGCTCCTCACAATTCAGCTTCAGGTCTGTGGGCTGAGCGTTCAGACTGGAGCGACTGAGAGAGAGGAGAGAGGGAGGAGAGAAGGGAAGAGGAGAAAGAGGAGAGAGGGGAGTAGAGAGGGGAGGAGAGAGGTGAGAGCACAGGTGGAGAGAGGGAGGAGGAGAGAGGGGAGAAAGGAAGGAGCGAGAGGAGGAGAGAAGGGAAGAGGAGAAAGAGGAGAGAGGTGACAGAGTAGGAGAGAGAGGGGAGGAGAGAGGGGAGAGAGCAGGAGGAGAGAGGGGAGTAGAATAGAGGGAGGAGCAGAGAGGGAGGAGGAGAGAAGGGAGAAAGGAAGGAGAGAGGGGAGGAGAGAAGGGAAGAGGAGAACGAGGAGAGAGGGGAGGAGAGAGGTGAGAGAGCAGGAGGAGAGAAGGAGGAGAATAGAGGGAGGAGGAGAGAGGGGAGAAAGGAAGGAGAGAGAGGAGGAGAGAAGGGAAGAGGAGAACGAGGAGAGAGGGGAGGAGAGAGGTGAGAGAGCAGGAGGAGAGAAGGAGGAGAATAGAGGGAGGAGGAGAGAGGGGAGAAAGGAAGGAGAGAGAGGAGGAGAGAAGGGAAGAGGAGAAAGAGGAGAAAGGGTAGGAGAGAGGTGAGAGAGCAGGAGGAGAGAGGGTAGGAGAGAGGTGAGAGAGCAGGAGGAGAGAGGGAGGAGAATAGAGGGAGGAGGAGAGAGGGGAGAAAGGAAGGAGAGCGGAGAGGAGAGAGGGGAAGCGAAGAAAGAGGAGAAAGGGGAGAAAGGGTAGGAGAGAGGTGAGAGAGCAGGAGGAGGGAGGGTAGGAGAGAGGTGAGAGAGCAGGAGGAGAGAGGGTAGGAGAGAGGTGAGAGAGCAGGAGGAGAGAGGGAGGAGAATAGAGGGAGGAGGAAGGGGAGAAAGGAAGGAGAGAAGGGAGAGAGCAGGAGGAGAGAGGGGAAGAGGAGTAAGAGGAGAGAGGGGAGAGGAGAGAGGGAAGGAAAGAGGGGAGAGAAGGGGAGGAGAGGGTGGAGGAGAGAGAGGAGAGAGGGAGGAGGGGAGAGAGGAGCAAGGGAGGAGGAGAGAGGGAGGAAAAGAGAGGGGAGAGGGAGGGGAGAGGGAAGAGGAGAGAGGAGAGGAGAGAGGGAAGGAGAAAGGGGAGAAGAGAAGGGGGAGGAGAGAGAGAGGAGGGAGGAGAACAGAGAGAAGGGGAGGAGAGAGGGAGAAGAAGAGTAAGGACGAGAAACTTGTGTGATTGACAGCAAACAACTTTTACAAAGTTAGAATTTTGAAGGTCATATATTTCGCATAATGGACTCTTATAATGCTGTTACCTCATCAAAAACTAACCCAGAGTTGTGTTTTGTTTCATTCACACATAGTTTGAGTAACGCTTTATTATCAGTCTGTCTGCATTTCCAAAGCTCAAAATGTTCTGTTCCACCTTGTTACGTCATTAAGAGGTATATTAACAGCTCCTTTTACCTTTTGTTCAGTAGAAATTGACAGTTCCAGGGCTGTAATTATCCAAATGATTCTAGTGAAGGTGTATGGAGTTTAAAAACACAGTAGAGCTCTTCCTGTATTATTACATGACATCACAAAGTGGAAGTGGAGTATTTTCCATTTGAGAGAAGAACTCAGCCTCAATACGCAGAGTTTTTGTCTTAAACGTGTGAATAAAACGAAACACAACTCCAAGTCTGTTTTTGATGAGGAAACAACATTATAACGTAGATCAGAAAATAGTGTAATATGGGCCCTTTAACTCAGGAGGTAAAGTTTTTCAGTTCAAACTCCATCCCCAAAAGTGCATATTATTTTTGTGTCCTTCAGCAATACACTTTTCCCATCTTACTGTCTGTTACTCTGGTGTATAGATGTTTGTGTCAATGGGTGTGTGGTCACTCAGAGTCTATTAGTGGTTTCTCAGGGTCATAGTGAGTGCCCAGTGGATGTAGAAAAAAAATGTAATTGCCTTTTAATTTAATATATGAGAAGAAATGTTACTGTTAGTAAGTGTTTTATTAAAGACGCTACATAAATCAAAATAATTCTGATATTGATGCTGGTCCATAATTCACAATTTTCTCAGAGGAAGATCACAAGTTTGATTTAATCAGGATTCATGCTTTCTTAGTATCTTCTATACCATCTTTAGGCGGTAACTAAAGCTATCTGTTGTTTCTGAAAGTTTACTCTTCTCTGTAATTGGTTAAATCCAGCTGTCACTCACTCTGAGCAAGATGGAGGCTGAAAAAGAGCAATATCCTGCAATTCTTCTCCTCTTAAAAGTAACTGTAACTTTTATTTGTTTTGTTTTACTAGATACCAACCCACTGGTTTTCTTTCCGTTGACATTTTGTACTTGCCAACTGTTATAATTTCTTGAATTAAAAAAAAAAGTATCTTCTTTTGGTATGTAAAAATGATATTTTGTTTCATTTATTCCATTAATTATATGATGAGTGTGTTGAAACAAAAAAAGCAGGGAATTTACCACAGCAGCAGATTCTCACAAGAAGGAGATCACAATTTGATTTTTATCTCCAAATCACTCGTACCTAGGAGTATTATTGGGCAGTTTGACTAGTATTCAAGTCATTTAAAGTGATGCGATGTATTTGTTTTGCATGTTGTAAGTAGCTGTGAGTGCTGCCCCCTGCTGTCTCCAGCCCTCTTACGTTTGCGGTGTGAGGGTGGTGGTCTTTGAGTGCAGAGTGTCTAACTCCTGGATGCTGCCTCGGCTCACAGACACAGTGGAGTTGGCCAGTCTCATGGCAGCTCTCCTTCTGGCCCTGCGCGGACAGCAGCCTGTGGAGTTGTTGTGCGCCCCCTGCTGGCTGGACAGGGAGGTGCTGCGGCTGGTCCTGAAGGCGGATTCCGTCATGCACAGCTCACTGTAGGTCATCTCATCTGTGAACTCATGATTCTACGGAAAACAGGACAGAGGGATGAGGAGGAACATTGACAACGTGTGTTTAAAAGAGGGCATTGCGCAAAATCTACTTTCCGGAGCTTTCTACCATGTTATAACATTGTTCTCTCATTAAAAGCATGCCTGAAGAAGTTTTATATCTCATCCACCATGCATGTTAACAGTATAATGATTAACAGTAAATCCTTTTTTAGCTCCTTAATCTTTGCAGCTTGTTTTTTTCACAGTGTCAATATGTCTCCTATAATGACACTTTTTGCATATGTTTTTCCAATGTGTTTTTTAACTACAACTAAAGTAACTAACCTAACCTAGCAAAGACTCAGCCCACAAGGCTACATCCCCATGATCCCACATGGCCATTTTACATAAGTATACAAAAGCATGATACAAAACTGTACACTACAACGTCACAAACCTGAATTTTATGAAGTTATGAGTTAACATTTAATACCCCATAGAAGTCTAGTACCCCATCTTTAAGTTAATGCTGCAAAAAAACATACCTAGAGGAAGAAGACTTGAAGTTTAAAGGAAGATGCAGAGAAAAAGGGATTTTTAGCAGTCTGTAGTACTATTGTTTGTAGTACTTAGTGTGGTTTTACAGTTTGTAGTATCTAGTAGTACTTTCAGAGTACTTACAGTAGTTTTTTCGAGGCAGTGCAGCAGGTGGTGGTGTTGATGCTCAAATGCAGATCTGTTCTTCACACACATAGTTGTACTGTCACTGTCACGGTCCTAAAACACACAAGTGCAGAAGAATATTACATTATCAATACACTTTAATACACTGGTGTTGCTTATTCAGGACAAAAGTAGCCAATCTTGCAACTCTCAGATTAAAGACAAGAGTCAGTTTTGTGTAATATAGGACCTTTAAACATTTGTAGGTGTAAATATGAGTCTATAGTTCTGAATACACAAAAGCACAGTCCTACCACTCATTCACTCTCACATCCTCTGCAGTGAGAATACTGAAGCTATATTAAAGTCCTAAGTGATGTAGGTCCTATCTTGTGTTACCAATCTCTCCTCTCTCCTCCTCCTCAGATCCTCTCTCCTCTGTAGTGTGCAGATTGAAGGTAGTCTAAATTAAAGTCCTAAGTGCTGTGATGTTAGCTCTGGTTCAGTTCCAGAAGCTGACTCAGCCTCTCTCCGTCTTTGTCATCAGGGCCATAGACTGGACTTTGGACATTTTGATAACACTTACAACATAATACACAATTATCGTATGGGTCTAGCAGAAAGAATTTAAAGAAAAACATAAATGATTTTACTCAAGATTTAATATTGTTTAAAGGGCCCATATTATACGAAACTGACTCTTGTGAGCCTCATCATAACCTTGAGTTGTGTTTTGTTTCATTCGGACATGTCTGAGTAATCCTTTATTATTAGTCTGTCTACGTCTGCAAAGCTCAAAACGCTCTGTTCCACCTTATGATGTCATAAATTGGTAGTTTTCAAGTTAACAGCTCCTTTTATGTTTTGTTCAGTACAGTTTGGCAATTCCAGAGCTGAAATTATCCAAATGATTCTAGTGAAGGTGTATGGAGTCTGAGAAAAATATGCAGGATTTGTGTGTTAAACGTGTGAATGAAACAAAACAAAATTCCAGGTCTGTTTGTGATGAGGAAACAACATTATAACAGATCAGAAAATAGCGTAATATGGGCCCTTTAATAAAACATTGTACAGTGTGGCAGTAATGTCAGCAATCCTGTTAATTATCTGGTAAACGTGAACTTAAGACAGATTTCTGGCCCAAACTTAATAGAAACATTTACTTGACTTATCCACTAGAGGGTGATTTATAGTTACAAAACTACTTACACTTTCAAGCACTTTCCTCTCATCTACTCTAGGTCGATCTAATTAAGAAAATATTAAATAAACTAGTCAGAAAACTCTTTGCGGGGGCTCTAAAGTGTACCATAACCAGACTCCGCTCTGACACACCTCAGTAGTATTCATAATATTTGTGTCCTTAAAAGGAGGTTTCTTAAGAGTGAAATATGTGTATCACTCTTGAACTGGACAGCCACCCACTTCAACACATCCATTACCTGAGTGTGTCTTGGCAAAAAGAAGTGATTATATCTACTGTTTAAAGGGCCCATATTAGGTTATTTTCTGATCTACGTTATAATGTTTCCTCATCGCAAACATACTTGGAGTTGTGTTTTGTTTCACTCACACATGTTTAACACACAAACACTGCACATTTAAGCTGAGTTTGTCTCTCAAATCAAATCATCTTTTAAACGGTTAAAGGGAGCTGTTAACTTAAAAACTACCACTTCATGACATCACAAGGTGGAACAGATCAATTTGAGCTTTGGAGATGTAGACAGATAATAATAAAGGATTACTCAAACATGTGTGAATGAAAGAAAACACAACTTGATTTATGTTTTTGATGAGGTAATAACATTCTAACATGGCCTGAAGCAAGTGTCAATTTTGCGTAATATAGGACCTTTAAAGGTGAGCTATGCAACTTTTCTGGTGTCTCCATGGATATTACTTTGCCTAGAATGCTCCACAGTATAGCATTAACCTTATCTTTTTATTTTACTGTGAGAGGGGTTGTTTATTCTCAGATCTGCCCTGAAACTAGTGGAATCACCTGGTTGTTGCCATGAAAATTGAATGAAAAGTTTAATGCCAAACTATGGAGCATCCTTTTTAAAGCCATAACATCTCCATAGAGGCTAGCAGGAAATGTTACATAAAAATAAATGGTGGTTTTGTTTTGGGAATCCTTGTTGCTTCCTAGTTTAGACAGAGGCAGCGTGTGAGGACCATCTCCAAGTATCACCAGATCTAAACCTGGACTAAACCAGGCCTAAAATGACACTAAACCATGGATAAAGTACTTCTAAACCCCAAATATCCAAAGGTTGACACGATCTGTGAAAGTAAAAGTTGCGGTAGTAGTAGCAGTAGCAGTAGTAGTAGTAGATGTAATAGTAATAGCAGAGTTGTACCCCTATTCCTCGATCTTCCTTGTACTGCAGGAAGGCGTTGGCTGTTCCTTTCTTTGCCATTCGGATCCGGGCCAGACGCACTTTCTACAAAACAAAAACACAGTAATTTAACATCAGCAAGAAGAGAGAAAAAAAACCCACAACATTAAAGCAGACCTCTGTAACTTTTTCTGTTCTAAATGTGGCCTCTACTCTCAGGCTGTGTAAAGAAGTGGACTAAGGGAGTCACCTATATTGCTCGGCTCCAGTCAAATGAAGCTCACGAGGCTAGCAGTTAGAGGAGTGAATTTGGAGCCAGTTCCATATTAAGAATAGGAATTTATTTATGGACAAAATAGCAAAATAAAAACAACGGGGTCATATAGAGCAGGTTAATACGAACATTTTATGACCAAAATGACGAGTCTCACTGCAGCAGTTACAGAGAGGGGTGACAACTTTTCAATGTGAAGTCAATTAGAGCCAGAGTCGATCGAGCCGGAAGTGCCCCCATGAACACTTCCTATTTGTCACGTGACGGCTAGCGGGTTATGTCCATTTCTTTATACTAGACTATGGTGTAATCCCTCATTCGTCCGGGAAAGAGCCAAGGTAGACGTTTTCAGAGGACAGCATTTTTGAACTCAACACATTTCAACTCCCATTCAGAAGTCATTTCATTCCAATTCAAATGTAAAATGTTTTTTTACATTCAAGACACACAGAGAAGGTATTGCTCCATATAACTTACATGTTGCAGCCTTTCTAGTATCTAGTATTGCACTGAAATAGAACAGATGAGACGATTTTTCAATGTAAAGTCAACTGGAAATGGTGGTGATAGAGCCGGAAGTGCCCCCATGCTCACTTCCTATTTGGAACGCATCTAGCGTAACTCGGCTAGCGAGTTAGCATGTCCATTTATATAAACAGTCTGTACAGAACTGACCTGCTGGGCCCTCATCTTGTCGGCCCTTTGGTTCTGGTGGTAGATTCGGCTAAAGTTGGACACGATGACGGGGACGGGCAGAGCTATGACCAGGACTCCACTCAGAGAACAGATGGAACCAAAGATCTTCCCCGCAATGGTGTTAGGAACCATGTCTCCATACCTGTACCGGAGAGAGAGAAGGAGAGAGGGGAGGGAGAGGAGGGGGAGAGAGAGACAGAGAGAGAGAGACAGAGAGAGCAAGACAGGGAGAGAGAGGAGATAGTGAGAGAAAGAAAGGAGAGAATGAGGAGAGAAAGACAGAGAGAAATGAGAGAGAGAAAGAGACAGGGAGATAGGGGGAGAGGGAGACATAGAAAGAAGAGAGCGAGAGAGAGAGGGAGAGAGAGAGAGAGAAAGAGAGAGAGAGAGGAGAGAGGGAGACAGTGGAGAGATAGGGGAAAGATTGACAGAGAGGGAGGCAGAGAGATCTGTTATGTACAACATCTGTGAGAGTGACAAGGTGAGCTGAATATTTGACACATAAATATAAAAATATTACAAGACACTTGGTAACTTATTTAAAGATGTATGTAACCTAGAAAAAATGTACATACAGTCACAATACAGTAATAGAAGTTCATAATATAAGTAACAGTTTAAAATGGTTAAAATGCATAAATAAGTTATAAGTTACATAAATGTTGTTAAAAGTATATTTCATTTATTAAGATGATAAGATGATAAGATGATATTAAGATGATAATGATAAAATGATATTAAAATGATATTAAGATTAAGATTAAGATGATAATGATAAGATGATATTAAGATGATGTGTTTAAAAACAGTTAAAAGTATCTGGAAACACGTTAAAAAGCTGTACGGTGTATATTGCAGTCAACGGAGTTTATTTAATTTTATTTTGAAAATCTACAGGAAGTGCTATGCGTGTGTAATACTGCTGCTGGCCGTTTCTTGTATTAACTTTACACATGTTGAACCGGAAGTGAGTGCATGCTAAACGCTAGCTTAACATCAAGTGAAAAAGAGACGAGAGGAAAAAAGGAGACGTGTCTGCACTTTTTGATGTTGTAAAACAAGCCTCTGGACTTAGCCAAATAGTCGGAGGTGGAGACTTGCTTTACACAGATTTTGAGAGCTCATGGACGGTTTTCAGCCCGAAGACGGACCTGCAACTAAGTATTAGAAGAAAGTTCCAGTCATTAGCTTCAGTCTTTTAGCATTCGCTAGCCAAGCGGTGCGCTCAGTGGAATTGGTAGAGAAGTTAAATCAACTTGCTACAAAGACTGTTTCATGTTCTCGGCATGAGATTTGAACATTTGTTATACAGAAGAGCTAACAGACTGTAAAGTAACCTTTGGATATCTTTCCGGACAGGACTCGTGTGTGAGGGACGCGCAAGAAGAAGACCAGTGGACGTGACCGCGCCGCCATCTTGGGACACGCCGTGGTCTTTAACCCAATACGTGAAAACAACTAGACATTGGACTACAAAACCAGGTACCTTTAAATATTTTGTTTGACTCATAGAGTGAAGCGGCCATTCAGTTTTAGGCCTCCACCTATAGAGATTATAACTGCATTATAACTGCATTATAACTTGCTAATGAATGTGTGAGTGGTGAGTGAGCCCACTGTATTAGGTACAGTATAAAAAAGAGAGACAACTTACATGTGTTTAATACATGCCAACAGTTGCCATTTGATCTGTTAAAGTCAGATCCTTTAAAATTTACTAGCTCAGTAAATGTGTTAATTCATTCACTTCTATGTGGTAATTTCTATTACTATGTGTGACTGAAGGTGCTGTTGCGTATGATTAGAGTGGAACATAGGACTAGAGCAGTAAGCAATTTGATTTCTATATATTTAATTGTAGCTTAGAGTTAGTAAGGAACTCAGGGGCTCTTACCTTATTACACTGGGTTTAGGTGGGCTACATGTACTATGTAACTTTTTCTGCCCCTTGCTAGTTTCTATGGAGCTGTAATTGCTTTGCGTGGAATGTTCCAGAGTATGGGATTAGACTTATCAGTCCCCTTGGAGAAGAGCAGGAGACACCATCAAGTTAAGTCATTTAAAAGTGTAGAAAATGCATAGCACACTCAGATAGCCTATGTCCAAAACTTTTTTTTATTTTTAGATAAAGTTTCGGCAATAAGCCTTTGTCAGATCATTTTAAGTAGCTAAAAGAGATAGAAGAAGAAGCTAATGTTCTTGCATTTGTATATAAGAACTTTGGTGTGAGTTTTCAGTTTCATTTGGACCATGTTAAGTCAGATCTGTGGAGAGGCAACCCAATTCAGAGTAAGAATACACGTTTTTTCAGCAATAAAACACTTATGATTGAATAAATGCACTTTAGTTAAATGCATACTACACTGTAGGGCTGAACGATCTATCGTTTTAGACCGAAAATCGCGATCTCAGACAACACGATTTTGGGATCGTTAAAGCCACGGTTTTTTGCAGCGCTCCTAACTGACCCAGGTTTTGTTTCGTCAACTATTTCACACATGTACGTCGCCTCCCTGCCACGCTGCTGAGCTCACCAATCAGAAGCGGCAGCACAGGTCACATGTTTTCGACTCCAGCTCACCAATCAGAAGCGGCAGCACAGGTCATGTGTTCTCGACTCCAATCAGTGTAGCTGGTCATCAGTTTCAGAAATGGCTTTAGCGGGACCAGAAGCGGAGTCTGGGGGTTTTGAACCCAAAGAAAAACAGCACGTCGGTCATTTTTCAGTATTTCGGGTTTGAGGCTGCAGACGAACATCAGAAACAGGTGCTGTGCAAAACGTGTCGTGCTAAACTTGCCACGTCCAGTGGAAACACGACCAATTTATACCGCCATACGCACATTTGCATGACGAGTGCATGGCGAGAAAGTCCAGAGAAACATCAAGCGCACCATCCTCCACTACAGCTCATAAGCGTGAGTCTTAAGAGAATTATTTACACCTTTCAGTCTTTTCATCACAACAGTAGCAACATAAATAAAGTGCATGAGTGAAATAAAGAACTGCTGCACACGTACGACCTGCACACGTATAATCTCTGAAAAGTTTAACATGAACCATCTCCAATGTGATAGAAGCACAGAACAGACTCACCACAAGGCAGAACATCCCTCAGTCACAGAAAGAACACGCATATTCCACTGAGTCCTGCCCTTTAGTCCGACAGAAGCTGACCGCATCAGCGGCAGAAGGAGCCAGCTGTTTTTTCAGGGCTTCTAGTTTATGCAAATTAGCCATGTGGTTTTAAGTTTCGCTTCTGTATAACGTAAACAAATGTGCGCAAAGCTGCATTAAACACATTATTATTTGAGTCCTCCTCGTAGGAAATAAAAATCCATTCTGTACGCAGAATGTAAAGAAAAGGTGGTGAAAGAGCTGGAAAATGTGGAGTTTTATGCCATAACTACTGATCTGTGGTCAAGCAGAACGACTGAGCTGTATTTCTTTGCTCTACTTAAGTTGAGCCACAGACGGCTCTTTTGGTTCTTCAGTTGTAATAACTGCTGTTGCTCAAGTGCTCAATGTACCCTGTGTATAGCATGTTTCTTTTTAATAAATAGGACATTTGAAATACATTCTTGACTTTAGTTTTCATTCTTGCATTACAGTTATGGAATTTAGTGTTTGAATGGTGTGATGCAAGTTTCTGTGATGCTTGCGAATGTTCATGTGCATTGAAAAAAATCGTGAATGAAATCGAAATCGTGATATCTGCCAGAAAAATCGCAATTCAATTTTTTCTTAAAATCGTTCAGCCCTACTGCACTGTGGAACATACCAGGCAAAGCAGTAGCATCTCCATGGAGACAAGCAGGTGGCAGATTCTTCACAAGAAAAGTTACATAGTGCACCTTAAACTTTGGTTGGTTCTTTCTTTCATAATTAGCCACCAGAAAAAACATTTCATAACCAAATTTCGAAAAGAAAATACAAAAACTAGGATGATGAAATGTGATATCTGACCCTCACACCTGCACATACCTCTGCCCGTGGACTCAAAAACAGGCCAGTCATGTTTGAGCCGTTACTTAACTCTGAACTTTATGTTGAAGTCTAAAAGATGCAGGTCCAAAGCCATTAATCACTCATAAGTCCCCCTCAGACCCACTTAGCTGTTCTACTTCTACAACCACCTGCTACTGTGATCACTGTACTACTACCAGTGGTGGAAAAAGTACTCAATTTGGTTAAAATCATCTACTTTGTTTAAAAATTTACTTAAAGAGTAAAAAGTAGAAGTATTTTATGCAATTTTGTGATTTAATAAAGCTTCAAATGTAGTAATTTTCATACTGATTTGTGCTGAAACTGAGTAGTTTCACTTTTCAGTCCTGCTCAAAAATGTAGTGGAGTAGAAAGTACATATACCTGCTCTCAAATGTAGTGAAGTAAAAGTAAAAAGTATCCACTTCAAAATGTACTTAAATTAAGTACAGATACTGCTTTAGTACTTTAGTTTACTACTTTAGTTTACTACTTTTACTTTGTTATGTTCCACCAACTACTACTGGTGCTGCTACTATTACAAAATACTGCAAATACTACTCTTGTCCAGTTTCCAACTTTTCATAAACAATTTACAAAGGTTTGAGGGCCTGATGGGAGCTAATCAGTGAACTGCCAACTACAGTTGTGTTGTACAATAAATGGCAGTATGCTGAGAGTTGAAGAGAAGAGACATGACTCTGGAGAGTAGTAATATTAGTGATAATAGTAGTAATGATAGCAGTAGTAGTATTACTAATAATAGTTGTGGAAGTAGTAGTAGTAGTTAGTAGTAGTTAGTAGTAGTTAGTAGTAGTTAGTAGTAGTTAGTAGTAGTTAGTAGCAGTAGTACTGGCAGCTAGAATAAGAATAAATAGTAATAGTCTGAGAGTTGAAGAGAAGAGACATGACTCTGGAGTTCTAACACAGGAGAAATATTTTTACAGGACTCAGCACCAGAGACAGGAAACCTCAAAACACTCTGAGTACTGGTATTGGTGCTGATCCAGGAAATTTGTCTGCATCAGGTATTGGCTCCATGATATCGGTCCAGGTCCTGTTTGGGCCTTTTATTTGATGTAGTAACTATATGAAACTATTTACTAGCTGTAGACCTAGAACTTGTTATAATGTTTGAACGTAGCCACAACCACCAGACTAATAAACCAGGATTACTTAAACATGTGTGCATGGAACAAAACACAACTCCAGGTTTGTTTTTGATGAGGTAACAGCATTATAACATGGGTTAAAGCTCACAAGAATCAATTTTGGTTAATATAGGACCTTCAAACTAACGACCAAAAGACAGTAATTATTAATACATATAACAACATTTATAAATACATCAAGCAATATTTTAACATTATTTTAACATAGTCATTAGTTAATAATTTGTATATAATTTGATCAGTCATAGAGTTTAATGGAAATTGTACTTTCACAGTTGCTCTAAGAAAAAACAATAGAACTATAACTGTCTCAATGTAAATAAGTTTAATGCGTGTCTATCTCTCTTCCATCAGTGTCTCCTCTAATGCACTGCTCATATATCTGTCCAACACAGCATTACTAACGCGATTACTGCATCACTGAAGTACAGCTCAGTACAGTACAAGGCACGGCACAGGGCCTAATGTAAGTATAGACCAGACAGTTTAGATCCGGTTCAATGGACCTCACGCCTCGGCTTCAAAACAACTGAAAATGTAATGTAACAAGTGATGAGAAAGAACTGTTTTCATCTATTTTAATCACCAATGAAGGGCTGGAGAGTGTAGGTACAGGTGTCATGTTGTGTAGTGTAAGTGTGTGAGGGCTTTGTTTATTTTTTATATTAAATAATTGAGTTTTAACTTTTTTTTCCTCAAATTTTCTGATTGTAATTTCCTCCCATTCTTTTTTTTAAATATATAATTTTATAAACCCTCCCACATCCCACCCCTCTCTCCACACTCCAAATACTCATAAAAGCGCACACGCACACACACACACACACACACGCACACACACACACACACACACACACACACACAAGTCAAACACAAATCAAACATCACCTAAAGTCCAATCTTGTCAAAATAGTCAGAGGGAAATCTGTATGGAGTATTTTCCCTAAATCTTAACCAGCATTTCTTTTCCAGGACACCATGCACCACCCACTCACAAATGACACTCTCCATTCATTTAATAGATTTTTTTTTTTGCACGTTCTACCACTCTCCAGTCCACTCTTACATGTGCACTACCACATTAGTGCTACTGTGTAACTTAAATGTATTTAAAATTTAAAAGGCCCATATTACGCTATTTTCTCTCTGTTATAATGTTGTTTCCTCATCAAAACATACCTGGAGTTGTGTTTTGTTTCATTCACACATCTTTAACACACAAACCCCTCATATCTAGAATCATTTAGATAATTTCTACCCTGGAAATGCCAATCTCTACTGAACAAATCACAAGGTGGAACAGAGCATTTCGAGCTTTGGAGATGTAGACGAACTAATAATGCAGGATTACTCAAATGTGTGAATGAAACAAAACACAACTCCAGGTATGTTTTTAATGAAGTAACATTATAACATGTCTAAAAGTTCACAAGAGTCAGTTGTTCTGTGTAATAAAGCACCTTTAAGTAATACATTTAATACATGTTTAAACACATTTCTGTTGGATTAATATTATCTGTTACGTAATCGCCTGAACCGTTATCGAAGTACTGCAAAAAGAAAAATCAAGATACTCATTTTGTCAATATGGCCCACCCCAGTCCCATTCTGTATATCTTTCAAAGTGTCTAATACAATAGACTCTTCTCTTGCTTTACATAAGCCTTTACACTAATCTGAATGACTTCCATAGAGACGTTATATCTGCCCTATATTTCCATGTGCATAGAGCCAGGGGCCACAGAGATGGGTGAAGTTGAACCATCATTAGAGAGAGCTTTGAGTTTGAGCCTTCGGGGCTTCCATACATCCATTTGACCTTTGACCTGTGTTTACGCTCTGGCTGCCATTTTAGAAAGTACAATAAAAGAAATCTATATTTAACTGTGAAGAATAAAAGAAGTGATGTAACTTGGAGTAAATATGGGAGATAGGAAAAGAAGACTACGCCAAAAAAGGCTGTTAAAGATCTAAAACTGGATAGACATGGACAGTACTTGGAAGGATCTAACCCACAACCTCGCAACTGAGAGGCAGGAAATAAAATAACTTATTCTTCAACTTAAACTGGTTTATTCCACATTTACATCCAATAAAACATGCCAGCGATAACTACTATTCAAACTAGGGTTTTCAAAAGTATCGAAAATCAGATAATCAATACTAAAACTAGTATCGAAACTAGATACTCATTTGAGCAAGTATCAATGCAGGACAGAAATTAATCTTTCCTGAATATCCAGAAGGATCTTGAGCTGTATCAGAACAAGTATAAGAGCACATAGACTGGTATACGCCTATGGACCACTATGGAACCTACCTGGACCACTGAGGGATTACACAGATATAAGACCACATGGAAATATAAAAGAAAGTACTATTATTTAATGATCACATTCTATTGTCTAAATAAATAGTCTATTCCTTAGTATCGAAATCAAGTTTTAAATTGAAGTATAGTGACACTAATTTAAACAAAAATTCATTCCATTTCACAAAAGTAAGATAGTAGCAGAGGCAATAGTGATATTTCAGGTTCATAAATCAGCTTATGCTAATGAGACGTGTGATTATGTGACCCCCTCATTTGCATACAGGACGGGAAGACTTCAGATCCGACCAATCACAGAGCAGGATCCAGGATTAAGACACATCTTAATCAGGCTTAATAGAACCGGGTATTCCTTGTACTCAATTTAGATACTGGTAAATCTAATATTAACAAATATAGGTATATGTAAATGTATTATACACTGAACATATATTGCAACTGCACTTTTAAATTAAGATTCAGATCACAGAGCACATGATATTTTTATTAACTAAAAAAAAAATGCAACGTCTTTGCTATTTGGAAATTGCAATAACTGAAATTGTGATTCTTTTTGCCACTTCATAATCAACATTTTTGAGCTTTCTACCATATTATAACATAGTGTCCTCATCAAAAACATGCCTGAAGAGGTTTTATGTGTCATCCATGCATGTCTGAGTAATTAAGTGATCTCTCCTGGGCATTTTTCAAACCCTCCTTACGGTTAGGCTGTAAGATTCTGTGCAATTCTCAGCCCACAAGCTTACATTACCCATGCTCCCACACAACAATTCTCTATAAAAATACAAAAACATGATACAAAACTGTACACAACAACTTGACAAACCTGATGTGATGCGATGAGCAGTAGTTTAATTAGCTGAATGTACGCCGATTGTAATGTGATGACGCTCTGAAGGGGGAGTGACATGGGGAGCAAAAGGAGGGGAAACTCAGAGCGTCAAAAACAAAAGAGAATGTAGCATTTTCAAAACAATTAAAGGTAACATGGTGATCTAAATATGTTATGTGTTAGCAATAATACCACATAGAAGTAAAATACCCCCTCTTTAAATTACAAATTGTATGTTCAGAACTGTGGTTGTTTATTTATTTATTTATTCATTTTAACATTTAACAAAACAAAAACAAAAAAAAAAGATAAAAATACAATAAAACTCTCCCATGCCCCAACCCTCTCTCCACACGCTAGCTGTGGTTGCTGCTAGATATGCTATACAAGTTTGACTTGACACGCAACTATAATTCAGCTGTTTTTACACCAGATGCCCTTCCAGTTAGAACAAGCCACATACTAAGACTGCAGGGGCACTGGTGAAGGAGTTTTCAAATGGAGTAGTATTTCTGATTCTGTCTCATTTCAGAGGCCATTATTATCTCATCACTTCTTCCAGAGCTGGACAGGAGAAAGGCAAGAACAAGAGGAGGAGGACAAGAACTGAAACTGAGCCAAAAAAGCAGAGGATGAACAGACAAGAGACAGGAAGTGGAGGAGAGAAGGGAGAGGAGTGAGTCTGCAAAAAAACAGATAACATGAGATCTAAACCAGAGCTGGACAAAAACACTGAAATCAATAAAAACAAAATAAGTCATAAAAATGCGTTGAAATCAGGATAGGAATGAACCATAGCCAACTGTATTTTTGTGTAAATGAGTGACTAACTATGCTATTTTAAAGGTGCATTGTGTAACTTTTATGGTGGAGGGTCCATCAAATGCCTTTCTCCGTGGAGATGTTATTGCTTTGTCTGGAATATTCGCTCACAGTCAGAATGCCTGTTTTTCTAGGCATTTTTGAGCTATAAAACCACCTGTAAATTATAAATGTTATGTAGAGCTGTTTAATGTCTTATTGTGGAACATTCCAGGCAGAGCAATGACATCTCCATAGAAACAAGCAGGTGACGAATCCCAAGCAGAAAGTTGCATAGTGCACCTTTAAGTAACGAAAGTGAGTACTTCTTCCGCCACTGACCAGTACTAAACCAGGACTAAACCAGGATTAAACATGTCCAGTCTCTGAGGGAAACTCCCGTCTGCGTGAGTTTAAATAAAGAACAGTCACATGACTCACATCGTCTTCATTAAAATTTCATGTGAACATTATGTCACTGCAGCAGCTCGAGGAGGACTTCACAAACTCCAGTCCACTCACTTCTTATCAGCACAGTCCACATCACAACAGCTTTAGGACTTTATGGGACAAGATGGAGATAACCAGAAAAACTCAACAATTTAACAATGAAAGAAGCAAGTGGACCAGCCCAGACGTCCACTGTCCTGCTTTGACCCTTCCATGGGACAGATCAAACACAGCACAGAGACAAAGGGAAATCCATTAAAAGGGCTGGTACTACTCAGTTCTTTGTAGGCCTGTCACGATAACAAATTCTGAAGCACGATGTATAGCTATACTGTGATAAAAGATAATAATGAAATCACTTTATGCCACTGATACAATAACAGTAATGCAGTAATCCCAGTGAAGCATTTTTAAATATACAGAATCAATAAAAGGCCTGAGTTGCAATAAATAATTAGCAGAATAAAGCAATGATTATCCATAGATAATACCCATACATTACCCATACATTTTCAACCCTCTACAGCTCAAATCATATCTTATTTAAACAAAACTACCCCAAATCTCCTCACTTTTACAAACAAAATGTAAATATTGAGCTCCAAAATGTATAGTTACAACTTTCATATACTGAATAAGTTGAGTAGTAGTAATTATTGTGACAGGCCTAGTTCAACAGCCTGGTTTACAATAGTGACCTGAAATTTTTCAATAATGGGCCTCGGCAGTCTCATTAATTTGATTTCTAACTAAATGTCTAAAAGGTTTGTATCAAAGAAATACATGGAGAAAATCAGATACTCATTGATACTAAAAATAGTATTGAAACTAGATACTCAGTGGAGCAAATACTGAAACAAAAAAAGTCACATTCACAGGACAGAAATGAACCTTTCCTGAATAGCATAAGTATAAGAGCACATAGACAAGTATACTAACATGGACCACTATGGAACCTACCTGAACCACTGAGGGATTACACACATATAAGACCACATGGAAATATAAGAGAAAGTACTACGATTTAAAGTTGAAAATCACATTCTTGTCTAAATAAAGAGTGTTTTTATGTCATTATGGATTGGAATTGGTATTGAGTCTATTCCTTAGTATCGAAATTGAGTTTGAATTTTTAGTATCTGGGAGGGTCCATTTAGGACAATGAAACATTAACAGCTAGATCAAATACAAATAAAAAAAACTCCAGATGTCAAGACTAAGAGTTAATTTATTTCCTTTGATCAGGATTCCGGCTCAGATTTGGTCTAGTCTCTCCAAAACTCATTTATTGACATTTTTAGAAAAACTGAGAATGGAAGTGGGTGGGGTGAATGGTAGATAAAACCTGATGTGATTGGAGAAGACAGGATACCATTAGTGAGTGCTCAGCCAGTCGAATCAACCGATCTGTGTCTGCCTTGGGGAAGTCAGCCAATCACAAACGCACAGAGGATAATGGACTTCATGATCAGATAGGACCCAAGGACGAGAGGAGAGGGGAAAGAAACACGAGGAGAAGAGGGAGAGAGAGGAGAGACTGGGACGAGAGGAGAGAGAGACCAGAAAATAAGACAGGGAGAAGAAGAGAAAGGACAGGAGAGGAGGCAATGATTTAGGGAGAAGAGAGGAGAGACGAGACGGGGAGATGGGGGAAGGAGGAGAGGGCGCACAGAAAATGTGAAGTAAAAATGCAGAAAACCTGGAACTCCTTAACTGTTTCCAATGATACACGCAACATTAGCTTTGTGCACTATACAACTAGCTAGTAAAGGTGGTACACTTTATTAATCCCTTGTGAGGGAAATTCTTAATCCCATCCGTCAAACCCTTTGGAGCAACAGACACCTCCAGATGTTGAGCTAGGCTTAGCCAGGATTACTTTAACTGGACGATTTATTGTACAGGCCTGAGCAGCCCAGGAGTTGAACCTGCAACCTTCTTACTGTGAAGTCTCAGAACTGGCCACTCAGCCACCACGTGCTTTACTCCTCTGTGTTACAAGTTCTGCATGTGATTTTTAGAGGAACATCTTAGCTCCATTCAGTGACCTCTTTCTCTCTGTGATGTTGAACTGTCATGGAAAAACAGTTGCTTCCAAATGGAAAGTCATTTCTCTCTCTGATGTTTTTAAACAACTAACTGCAGTACACCTCACTCCATGGAGTAAATGGCGTTTTCAAGAAGTAAAAGAAAATATAGTCAGGTAAAGTGTTATCCTACATTATCTGGTAGCTTTGTGTTGCTATTAGCTGTGTCTGTTGCACTTAACTCGCTATTAAACACTAGCCACACTTCAGGCCGTGGACAGTGAGGACAGATATAAAAATATGACAGTTTGAGCCCAGATCCTGAGCTCTGTGTGAAACCAGACCCGGTGTATCATCCAAATATAGCCACTTTAACGGGAGTCATTTCTGTTTTTACAGTCCCCCACAAATATCCCCACAAACCCAGATCACATGACTCAGGCTCTGTTTTAGAACCGGGGTAAGTTTGATCAGGCTCAGTCAAAACCGGTGTGAGATCATATATTGAACCCCATCATAGATCGAACCCGGGTTCAACATATGATAGCGGTAGATTGAACCCCCCTATCATATATTGAACCCCTATACATTATTCAATGATAAAGTTTTGTTAATATCAAACTAGGTGTTTTATGATATGTCTGAGGTAAAATAAAAGTAAACTTAATGATCATGAAAATAATGTTCAATTTTAATGTGTTTAATGACCTTTTATAATGGAAAAAAAGCAACATACAGTTTTATATTCTTTATTCGTCTATTCTTTATTAATTTGATGCTCAGTAATCACCATCATATAATGATTCCTTGCATTTATATAACTTAAGTATGTAATTGAATATCATACTGTATTAAAAGTATTTATGTCAAATCAATATATGCTACAGTTTTGACTAACACGATTTCAACCTAATAGTAAATCATAATTCTTTAAACATATGAATGAATATAAATTTGAAAAAAGTACAGTTTTGAAAGGTTATGTAAAGCATATATACTTCTAGAATTATTCTAAATAACTTTATAAATCAAACCTAATAGTAAATCATAATTCTAGACCCAAGGAATCATTATATGATGGTCATCGTAAATTGAACCCTATGTATATGTATAACATGAATGAATATAAATTTCAAAGCAGTACAGTTTTGAAAGGTTATGTAAAGCATATTTACTTCTAGCATTATTCTAAATGATTTTATAAATTAGACATGATTCTAAATAATAGTAAATCCTATTTTTTTTTTTTAAAGTAATAATCATTATATGATTATAATGATTATTACTTTACAGAGTCATAGATGATTATTACTTTACAGAGTCATAGAAGGGCCACTCCTGAGGACCTTCTATGACTCTGTGGTGGCATCAGCCATCCTGTACGGTGTGGTCTGCTGGAGCAGCAGCGTCACAGAGAGGGAGAAGAAGAAACTGGACAAGGTCATCAAGAAGTCCAGCTCAGTCCTGGGCTGTCCTCTGGACTCGGTGCAGCAGGTGGGGGACAAGAGGGTCCTGGCTAAGGTCATCTCTATGCTGGACCATGAGTGTCGCCCCCTGCAGGACGCCCTGTCTGCTCTGGAGAGCAGCATCAGTGACAGACTGATTCACCCTCGCTGTGTTAAAGAGAGATTTCGCAGGTCTTTCCTTCCTGCTGCTGTCAGACTGTATAATGAACAATGCTAGTCATGTGTCATCCCCATAGCAACCATGTGTCATCGCCATAGTAATAATAACAATGTGCATTACTATTTAAAGTCACTACCTGCTACTTATTTATTTATTTAACCACCACTGTCCATCACTGCACTGTACACAATATTGTGATTGTAAATACTTATTATTATTTATCTTGTTTTTGATGTGTGCTCTTGTTTTCCTACTTTTTCTGAAACTTGCGTTGTGACATTGAAATTTCCCCACTGTGGGACGAATAAAGGATTATCTTATCTTATGATGTTCATCGTAAATTGAACACTGTATACATATAGCATATGAAATCATAATTACACTTTAAAAAATTACCCAAATGTATTATCACATATATATATATAATAAAAAATCCAATAATAATCATAAGTCATTTCTTCTTATCATCATTTCATATTATAGAATCTTATAAGTTACATGTATTAAAATATGACATGACTAACTAAAATCTTAATTATATATATATTGTTTTTACAAAAAATGAACAAAATGTTTTTATCATCTATATACATATAATGAAAAATCAAATAATAATCATATATATAACATAAAACTTAAAATCTGATAGAAATTAATGGGGATTCAAACTATGATAAGGGGGTTCAAAATAAAATAGCGGTAAATTGAACCCGGGTTCAATCTGTGATATCATACTTTTAACCCGGGTTCACTTAATGATGGAATCAAAATATGATACCACACCTGGTATAAACCGGGACTAAACCAGGACTAAATTTATAAAACGTCAAAAGGCGGTATGGGTTCAGGTTAAGTCCAGAGTAAAAACATGGAAGAGCCATTTCCCTTTTGCAAATTTCAACAACTTTTCATCAATAAAACATGAGGAGCAGCAGCAAGGGGGAGGAGCTGAGGAAGGAGGAGACAAGGAGGCAGAAGACAAGGAGGTAAGAGACGAGGAGGGAGGAGAGGAGGAGATGAGGAAGGAGGAGACAATGAAGAGGAGATGAAGGAGATCAAGTGGAAAGGGACGAGGGAGGATGAGGTGAAAAGAGGAGGTGAAAAGAGATGAGAGGAGATGAGGAAGGAGACAAGGAAGGAGGAGACGAGGAAGAGAAGATGAGGAGGAAGGAAACAAGAAAGGAAGGATAAGGAAGGAGCAGAACAGATATCAAATCTGAAAAATAGATAAAAATAAACAAAAGAGATCAAATATTAGAGACAAAATAATGTACAAAACTGTTGAGTGGACAAAACCAAAAGTGTGAAGGAGACAGGGAAGACGAGTAGGAAAGGAGAGAAGTGAGGAGTAAGGAGAGAGAAGAGGAGGAGAGTTTGAACCTGAAAAGAAGACGAGAGGAGACAGGAGATACAAGAGGAAGAGTGAAGGTTGTAGTGTGCCCTATAGACCTTCCTGGGGCACAGAGTAAAACAAACTCAGTCGATCGTCCTTCACCAGAACAAAGTGTCTCTTCTCTGTCCTCTCTCCTCCGTCCTCTCTCCTCCGTCCTAACCCTCTCCTCTCTCCAACTCTCACACTGTACTTCAAACTACACTGGATCCATTGACTTGAACTTTATTTCTACAAACTCTAACTGTACACAGGTCCATTCAAACAGAAAACATGGGGCAAATTATGAGAAAATCTTGTAACCTTGATCTGCAATTTTGATCTTGTTCACCAGACTGCAATCCTTAAAATTATATAAAATAGTTAAAAGTAAAATATAAATTCAAAATAACAGAAAAAAAAATCTGAATTGTATTTTAATTAGGGATGCGTCAATTCGATACTGGTATCAGATATCAGCGCCAATACTGAAAAATTTGCTGGATCGGATATCGGCTTCCAAATATCGGTTCAGTCGATATCCTGGTTGGACATATAAATTAATGTTAGAAGACTATTTACTGGTTGTAGTCGGCCCAGAAAGTCTCATAAATTTTTTATTTCTATTTACACAAAGTTGTTCAGCGGTTACTTGAAGGATAAATAACAACTAGATTTGGATGAGTTTTGTCATATTTTATTTTTGTTTAAAGGAAATAAATGCTGTTTTCAGTCTCTTCACTGGTATCAGTTTTTATCAGGTATCAGTAGATACTTAAAGCTTCAGAACTGAAAAAGCTGGTGGTTAATTCTATAGTCTATTCAAATAAAACCTGAGCTAAGACAGTGTTTTATCAGATTGATGGAGTGCAATCATATATTTGATATCTGATAATTGTTAACAGGATTTGTTATTATACTGTCCACCACTAAAATGAACTTTATAGATCAAATTTGGGGAATGTTCTCTCTATATTTTGACACATCCTTTAATGTGTCTGGCTGCACCTGTCGGGAGCAGAGGTCCAGACCAGATCCTGATCCAGACCATAGACTGAAGCAGTATAAGGTAGAGGTACAGTGTCAATGATACTATGTCCCTGTCTCTGTCCCTGTTATAGGAGAGAGCAGGATCCAAGTGGTATTTGTGTCCAACATTAGCTCTGTCTCGTGTTTCTGATCGATCTGAGTATTTTTACCTCTCATTCTGGAGGTCAGAAGACTGGATTACACCTCAGTACACACATGATAGTACACACAGATATTACAGAGTACAATGTGTCCACCAAGGCATAGGGCACATGTACTGCACTTCTATTAAAAACCATGTCAAACCCACCGCACGTGACCACTACTATAAGGATGCAGGGATACAATACCGGTAGCTGATAAAAATTCTGATGGATCGGATATCGTTTCCAAGATATCAGTTCAGTGGATATCCCATTCAAGTCTATAAACTGGTGTAATAAAACAATATACTGGAAAATGTAAGCCTAAAACATCGTGTAATATAATATAAAGTTTTTTCTGTAGCTACATTAATAACAGTTACAAAAAACATACATATTTTTACCGTGTACTGTGGACTATGTAACCTGCTTGTTTCTATGGAGATGTCATTGATCTGCTTAGAATGTTCCACAGTATGACATTAAACAGCTCTACTTTACATTTATTCAATTACAGGTGGTTTTATAGCTCAAAAATACCTAGAAAAACAGGCATTCTGACTGTGAGCGGGGTGCCTCCTCAGATCTGACCTGTAACTTGGTCTAGTTTGGTCTCGATGAAGATAGAAAGGTTTGACACTATGCACTTTTAACGGAAATAAATAATGTTTTCAGTCTTTGCTCTAGTATCTGTTTATATCGGGTATAGTCTGATATTTTAAGACGAAGTATCAGTATCGAAAGAAAAAGCTGGATCGGTGCATCCCTGTAGTGACCACACCCTCCCACACTGGCTTTAGTATCACCTCATTTCCTGTGTGTGCGCGCTCACTTCCTGTCCCACCTGAGTTCACTCTTTTTATTAATCCTGTGAATATTTCCCAGAAGAATAGGCACAAGTTTATGACAGCGTTTTATGAGAAAGAGTCCAGACTCCATCGAGATCAGCGCCGTAATGACTTTTATCAGCTGTGAACATTATGTTCCGCTCGGATTAAATGAAAACAAATGAGGATTTCTAATTATTGCTTTGGTCCATAAATGCTGGAATGTTACTGATAATCTGCAGCTGACATTTCAAAATAAAAGTTTTTCAGATGTGAGTGAAGTGTTATCAGTTTTATCTTGAAAGTCTTGTTTAAATCTTTACTGAAAGGCTTTGTAACTTTTTCTCAATAGGGCTTTCAAATGGATTTCATATTAGTTGTAAAAATAATAACAACAGCAGTTTAACTAGCCACAATTATTGACCACCAATAAGCTTAAAGGTCCTATATTACACAAAATTGACTCTTGAGCTTTAAGCCACGTTAGAACGTTGTTACCGCCTCAAAAACATCTGTGTTTCATTCACAGATGTTTGAGTAATCCTTTATTATTAGTCTGTCTACATCTCCAAAGCTCAAAATGCTCTGTTCCACCCTGTGAAGGATGTAGGAGCTAGTGAGGAGCTAGTGAAGGAGCTAGTGAAGGATGTAGTGAAGGATGTAGGAGCTAGTGAAGAATCCAGGAGATAGTGAAGGATACAGGAGCTAGTGAAGGATGCATTGAAAGATGTAGGGATGTAGGAAGGATGTAGGGGCTAGAAAAGGATGTAGTGAAGGATGTAGGAACTAGTGAAGGATACAGTGAAGGATGTAGGAGCTAGGGAAAGATGTAGTGAAGGATGTAGGAGCTAGTGAAGGATGTAGGAGCTAGTGGAGGATGCATTGAAGCATGTAGGAACTAGAGAAGGATGCAGTGAAGGATGTAGGTGCTAGTGAAGGATGCAGGGTGCAGTTTGTAGGGGGTAGGTCCCAGAGCAGGAGTAGTGAGTCTGCAGTGAGTGAATAATAGATGGAGTTTGTGTCTCCTTCAGTGAGCACAGAGTTCAGATGCACCACGGCTCACTCAGGACACAGGGGGGCGGGGCCACTAAGGGGGCGGGGCCACACTCCACCACATTTGAAACATGGATCTAAACAATGAAACAAACCTGCCAGCGCCTGAGGGTAGTCTGACAATGAACTACATTACCCATAGTGCCACTCTGATTTAGGGTTTTTCACATGTCATGATAGCTTAAAAGTTGTATGGAGGATTTTTTGTTTCAAATTGTCAGTGAGAGCATTATAGAGATGCAGTAGCCTTCTAATTATGTTGACTAAAAAAAAAACTAAAAAAAAAAGAATGAAAATCCATCAACTGTAGACGTGGTGCGGCCAGATAAACATTAGCCAATGGATGAAGAGGCTACCTAGTTATCTATTGGCTGTTAGGTTGTCAATCAAACTCCCTATGCTTAACTGACTTGCCGGCGCGCTGGGATTAGGTGGTTTACATACGCCTCTCACGCATTCCACAGACGCAAGACACTGTTTACTCAACCTACGCAGCAGTTCTTAGCAGCTTTTTCCAACTGTAGCTTCCTCACAGTTAGCACAAAGTTTGGTGCGATGGCAAACAAGAATCCACGACCCGTTAGCCGCAAAAAAGAAAGACCGTTTTTGAGGTCGCTGAAAGGAGAAGAGAAGGGGAAAGGATCGAAGCCAAACTAAGGTAATTCTCGGAGATTCCTTCCAGCGATGGCGTGCACTGAAGCAGAGGGTCTAAAGATTGATGCGTTGGTCGCAGGAGGAGGTGTTTCTACTTAGGGAGCTGGATTTTTTGTTCCTTGGAAAATCCTCAATACAACCTTTAAAGGGCCCATATTCCGCTATTTGCTGATCTATAGTATAACGTTGCTTCCTCATCAAAAACCTACATAGTGTTTTGGGGGTTTTTTTATTCTCAAAGGTTTAACACACAAATCCAGTATATGTAGGCTGAGTTCTTCTCTCAAACAGGAAGTACTATAGGAAGTACTCCACTGTGTTTTTAAACTCCGTAAACCTTCACTAGAATAATTTCACTAGATAATTTCAGTCCTGGAATTGCCAAGCTCTACTGAACTAAAGGTCAAATGTACCTGTTAACTTTAAAACTATCACTACATGACATCACAAGGTGGAACAGAACATTTCGAGCTTTGAAGATGTAAACAGACGAATAATAAAGAATTACTCAAACATCTGTGAATGAACCAAAACACAAATTCCCGGTATGTTTTTGATGAAAAACATGGCTTACATGGCTTAAAGCTCACAAGAGTCAGTTTTGTGTAATATAGCACCTTTAATGTCGTACTGTGGAACATTCCAGGCAAAACAATAACATTTCCCTTCATGGAGACAAGCAGACTCCCCAGTAAAGTGACATGATGCAGCTTTAAACCTTTAACAGTATTAAGCTACACAAGCCTTTTAGCAGGGTTGAGAATCACAGGGCAGTTTATCACTATTTTTACAACAGTGGGCTATTTGTACCTGCTCAAGCTGTTTGAGTGAATACATCAACTGTATTACATAATCAAGTTTCACCAGCACTGACACACTTAAGTACTGTGAAATATAACAAACATATTCATGCAGATAAATGACAGAGCAGCCTGTGATATCGATTCATACTTTACTGTGACATCACGTTGGGGGTGTTCTACATGTATCTGTATGGTGGAATGTTCAGGAGTCGCCATGGTGACACAATGCACACATTAGTAAACATTGCCACTAAAGTTTTAAGAAAAAATACAAAATTAATTGATTAGATTGTGTTAAGAGATAGAGCAGTGCCTGCAGTTAGCATCACACCCCCAGGGAATTTTCACGACATCAATACTGTATCACCGAAAAGTCACAAAATATTGATATTTCACTGTTTTCTCACTCTTCTACGGTTAGCTCTGTAAACTCTGGTAACCTTTAACCTCATTTCTAGTCAACTGACCACAAATTTCCCTTTCTCTTTGTCATGACAACCGTAAGTGATCTGGGTTCATCTGGTTTAGACCTGGTTTAGACCTGGTTAACTCCTTGTGTCTCAGACTTGGTTCTCAGGTCAGACTCCTATAACACATACAGTAAGATAACAATAGATGTGAAGACTAAAGGAGGAAGTGTTGTCCCAAAAGCATTAAAATGGGACACAGCAGCAGGTACAGGTTTGACTGTTCTGGACCATGTCTGCAGCTCACCAGGACTAAACCAGGACTGAAACAAGTCTGAAACAGGACTAAACCAAGACTGAAACAGGACTAAACCAAGACTGAAACAGGACTAAACCAAGACTGAAACAAGACTAAACCAGGTGTGAAACAAGACTAAACCAGGTGTGAAACAGGACTAACCCAGGGCTGAAACAGGGCTAAACCAAGACTGAAACAGGGCTAAACCAGGACTAAATCTGGACTAAACCAAGACTGAACCAGGACTGAGACAAGGCTCATTTCCATAAACTCTTACTCCTAAATATCAAACTGACCAGTTATAGAACTCTGGACTCCGTTTCCCATCATGCCCAGGGACAGACTCAAAATGTTAAAAAGCACAACTCATTTATCCAAAAATTCATCTGGTGCAGCAGATTCATATTTCAAACATTCAAAGTTTGTGATGTAAATAAATGTGGTTAGAATGTGTTATGCAAATGTAGCATTAGCCTAGATTGTTCTTTTTATGTCAACTTTTTATCCAAACACTCTATTCGCGTAAAATACAAGTTTAATGACATCAGTGAACTTTAATTATTTCTTGTCTAAAAGTCTAAATAAACAGTTTTGGGGCTTAAAGGGCCCATATTACACTACGTTCTGATCTATGTTATAATGTTGTTTCCTCATCACAAACATACCAGGAGTTGTTTTGTTTCATTTGTTGACTAAAAACTCACAAGAGTCAATGTTACAGAATAAAGGAGTTTTAAAGGAACTGTACATAGCGTGCTCTCTTACTGTTTTAAAAGAGGCACTACAATCACAAGTGAACCTGGGTTGCCCATACTTAAGCCTACAGATAGAAGACAAAGGTTTTTCTAAGTACATGGATAGGCCATGCCTCACGTCAAAGCTCAGAATTCCATCACTGAGCTGCAGAAGCTGCACTAGCACTGACTAACGATTGTCTGCAGGTGCTGGGCTTAAGGGAGCAAGGACTCAGATCAGTATTGTGAATCAACTGTTGTAAAAATGAGCTTTGAGATGGTAGAACATGCTTTTACAGAGTGACCAAAAACGAAAAGGTCTAAACAAAGGTCTGATACAGCCTAGAAGCTCGGACCTTTTGGAAGAGGTCCAAAAACATGAATAATTATATATGCTCCACTGCCCGTTTACTGGAATAGATTTCAATGGACACAGTGAGCTTTTTTTAGAGGTTAAAAGTCCTATATTACACAAAATTCAGTCTTGTGAACTTTAAGCCATGTTATGTTGTCAACTTGTCAAAAACATCTCCTCATATCTTTAGATGTAACATTTCAACAACATAAAACTCATAGTAAAGCATATATTTTTGTTTAAAGTAATGAAATAGTGAAACAAATGTAAAATCAGCGTGTCAGTTGTGGTACTGGCTGTGATGTGACCTGTTTCATCAGGTCTGTTATTGCTCTGTGCTCTGTAGTGTTTGTGTAAATACTCTCTCAGACTAATAAAGAGCCCCGGATAAGACGGGAGCAGCTCACAACGCCTTTTATCTCCACATAGTCATCATTAGTCACATTCAAATCGGGCTTAAGGCTTCATTTAGCTCTGTTTCAGCTAATTCTGATGATTGATAGGGCAAAGCTTCAAAGTGGTTGTATTTTTTTTTTTTTTTTCTACTTGTTTCGGCAAGAGTTGGGATTCAATGAGCATTCACAATTTTAGGATATCAGTGGTGTGAAAAAGGAGGGGTGCATATTTTGTTATAAAGCACAAAAAATTTGAAAAATAAAAAAGAATCCATTACTGATCTCTTGAGGGAGTCAATCCTATCTCATAATGTGACAGGATCTTTCTTTCACATACACATTAAGAGCTAATACCAATACAATGTCCTGAAAATGTCATCAAAGTTTAACACCCAATCACTCAATTTTAACTAGAACTGTGCACTGGATCTGGATCTCTCTCAGGTAATTAGTTTGTAAAAAGAAACAGAAATAATATAAAATGAAATGCCGTAATGGTCCACTGCCTGACATAGATTTAAAAGGGTAACTTTTCTGGTGTAGGGTCCATCACCTGCTTGTGTCCAAGATGATTGGAATGTTCCACGATATGGAACAAAACTTAATCTAAATCTGTCTCCACGGGGACAAGGAGGTGGTGACACTAGGCAAAGATAAAGGACCTTTGTCAGAGTAAGAATGCATGTTTGTTTTTTTCTTAGTGACAATAACATGCAAGATAGATCAGTGTAATGGCATTACAACATTCTATAGGCCAATAATATTTAATACAGACGGGGAACAGTTGCTTTAATACAGTGAGTTCTTGGGTCTAGTCACTAATATAAATGATCAAGTTCAACATTTGTGCATTTATCTTCTGGATATTTCATGGTAAAGTACAATGTAATCAGTAGGACAAACTGTCTCACACCCCCATCTTTGAGTGACACCGGCACCATCACATTCTTGAATCTGAACCATAAAACCTGTAAAATGGGCATTTCTAACCCACCAGCTGTTGTGTTCCAAACAGGAAGTGTTCAAGGAGGCGCTTCCGGCTCCATCGACTGTTTCCAAATTGACTTTACATTGAAAAATTATCACCCCTCTCTCTGTAACTGCTGCAGTCAGTCTCGTCATTTTGGTCTTAAAATGCTCATGTTAACCCGCTCTACATGATCCTGGTGTTTTTATTTCGCTATTTTGTCCGTAAATAAATTCCTATTCCTAATATGGACCTGGCTCCAAATTCACTCCTATAACTGCTAGCCTCGTGAACTTCATCTGACTGGAGCTGAACACTCCCTTAGTCCACCTTCTTTATACAGTCTAGGATCTGACCCAATACTAATTTTAGCTAGCCCTTTATACCCATTTGTATTAAATAATATAGAGTTTATAGAATGCTGATGTCATCTGAAACCCAGCTTTAGCCTTAGTTCTGCCCTGAGAAGAGACTGAAAGCTACAGAACACTTCAGCTTCTCATTATTTATAAAGAGCAGCCATTTCCTCTTCCTCTTCGACAGAGACACCAGGAGATACAGGCTGGTGGAGTGCGCTTTCAAAAACGACAAGAACATAATTATTATAATGCATTAGTTTTATAAAGTTGGGTTCCTTCTTAGGCCTGTCACGATTAGGGATGCACTGATCCAGCCTTCTCTGTTCCGATACTGATTTCGACACTTTGCCTTTAAGTATCTGAAATTATTTTTTATTTTCTATTTCCTGGTCAACAATTTATCATATAGTAACTACAGAACAGCTCTCTAAAAATAGTTAAAGTTCAATATTATGTAGTGTTTTGGGCCAACATTGCCCAGTAAATCCACCAATTTAAAGACCAAAATATTGACTGAACCAATATCTTGGAACCGACATCAGATCCATCAAATTTTTCAATATCACAGCCAATATCCAATACCAGTATCATATTGGTGCATTCCTCGTCATGGTAACAAATTTTGAAGTACCATATATTGTTGAAGAAAACATAGATGATAAATGATAATACTAAAACTAATTCATGCTATTGATATAATAACTACAGCAGGGTTATCCCCAAAAAAATATTGTAAATGTATAATGCTTGTTTGGAATGTTTTCGCTTTGCCGAGAATGTTCCATGGTACATTAAACACATGTACTGTATCTTGTATTTATTCATTACGGGTGTTTCTGTTGCTCAAAAATACAATAATTCTCTCTGTGAATAGGGTTGCCTCTCCATAGATCTGACCAGTAACGTAGCCTATAGTTGTCTCCCTCGAGATAGATAGCTTTAATCAGGTTTAATCATTACCGTGGAACATTCTAGACAAAGCAACAACATCTCATGTAAGTATTTTTAAACTATTAAACCACTTGTAATTGGGTAAATGGAAGGTAGAGCTGTTTAATGTCATACTGTGGAACATTCCAGGCAGAGCAATGCCATCACCATAGAAACAAGCTGGTGAAGGACCCTGCACCAGAAAAGTTACATAAAGCACTTTATATCTGATCATAGTACTGAAAAAATGCCAAAAAGTTCATCGCTAGTACAAAGAAAAAGTACTACGATAAATACTGACCTCCAAAATGTATTGTTCTAGCTAACATATATTGAAGGATAAGTCAGTGTAGTAATTATTTTCTTTCTTCAAAATGATACCCTGGTAAACCCACATTTTATTTTGGGCCAACAACTTCAAAACAAATGAATAGCTCCACTTATTCATAGTAAATGTCCAAGGACTTGACAACAGAATGCGTTGCCTGTAATGGGAACTGAACCACAAACCTTCTGCCCACTGAGCCAACAGATGCTCAGAGTTGAACTAGTGAAAGTTACAGTCAGTGACCTCTGCTTTCCACTTTTGATGGCGTACAGAAGATGGGGAGATGTTACAGAAATAATAGAAATAATGATGGTGGGGAATATTGAGTGTAATGATCTGATGCGTGTAGGCGTTCGAAGCGTGTGAAAAACATGATAAAAACGGCACAAAGACACAGCTGTTTCCATGACGACGGCTAACAGCTCCAAAAGCACATGGCCCGACTGCAACGCATTACTTATACTCTTAACTAGTGTCATTTTAATGGTAATATTGTTTAGTGGTAATATTCACTTCTTGTCCCATATTATGGAAAATTTATGCCATGTATAATGTTGTTACCTCCTTAAAAACATACCTGGAGTTGTGTTTTGTTTCATTCACACTTGTATGAATAACCCTTTATTGTCAGTCTGTCTACATCTCCAAAGCTCAAAATGCTCTGTTCCACCTTGTGATGTCATGAAACTGTAGTTTTCAAGTTAACAGCTCCTTTTACCTTTTGTTCAGTAGAAACAGGCGATTCCAGGACTGAAATCATTCAGATGATTCTAGTGGTGTATGGAGTTTAAAAACACATTTGAGCTCTTCCTGTATCACAAGGTAGAACAGAGTGTTTTCTGTTAAAGAGAAGACCTCAGCCTAAATATGCAGACTTTGTGTGTTAAACATGTGTGAATGAAACAAAACACAACTCCAGGTCTGTTTGTGATGAGGAAACATTATAACATAGATCAGAAAATAGTGTAGTATGGGCCCTTTAAACCAAGTCCAAATAACATAACATCCCAGAAATTTGGCGGTATCAGAATTAAAAAAAGGACAGTGATAAATGAAAACTTTTGGTAGTACTAGCTCACAACATTCAGATGTGGTAGAACAATGTAGCTAAATTATGTGGGGTTCCAAACACAGCACTGGTCAAACTGACAGGATCAGGCTCTGTTATAATTTATTGTTGATTCAAAGTTTCTTATGTTTCAAATGCAACAGTCACATCAGATATCAACAACTGTACTGAAAAAAATCAACCATCCTCCAAGAGAATAACGTTCTGTCTACATATGCATTTGAAGATAAGTTAGATGCATGATCGATAGTTAGATAAGATAAATCAATGTAATCAAAATAGCAATGTGAAAGGACACAATTAGCAAATCTCAAAGGCTGAAATTTTAAAGTACCATAATCACAAATGATAATAAAAAATCTTGTATAAAATCTTCTAACCCTGTAGTTTGGATTTATACAATGTTCTGAAATGTGATTCTTCTATTCATTTGTCAGTTCATATTTCATTGTTTGGTCAGTTCTTCAGGATGTGTTTACAATGTGAACTTTGAAACATAAACCGCAAAGCGAATCACAATCGCAGTGTTTGTCAGAATTGGATCTTTTTCCTAAATCGTGCAGCAGTATATTTGATCTTAAAGGTGCATTGTGTAACTTTTCTGGTGGAGGGTCCGTCAAATGGTTTTCTCCACGGAGATGTTATTCGTTTGTCTGTAATGTTTCGCAGTATGGTTTTACACCTTTCTATCTTCATGGAGACCAAACCAGAAGTTACAGGTCAGATCTGTGGAGAGGCAACCCCACTCACAGTCAGAATGCATATTTTTCTTGGTATTTTTGAGCTATAAAACCACACGTAATTTAATAAATGTAAGGTAGAGCTGTTTAATGTCATACTGTGGAACATTCCAGGCAGAGCAATGAACATCTCCATAGAAACAAGCAGGTGACAAACCCCCAACCAAAAAGTTACATAGTGCACCTTTTTAAAAAACATAAAATAAAAAGTACTGGGAGTTTCAAAAATATGTTACACAGACAGAATATGACATTGTAAATCCAGATTGAGGGGTACTGACCCGAGCGTGGTCATGGTGACGATGGTGTACCAAAAGGAGGCTGGGATGGAGGTGAAGTCAGAGCCCTTGGTGCCCTTCTCGGCGTAGAACATGACGGTGGCGAAGATGATGATGGCCATGGTGAGGGAGAAGAGAAGGAAGCCCAGCTCAGACGCACAGCTCTTCAGGGTGTATCCCAGAATCCTCAAGCCCTGTCAGGAGAGAAAAACGTCATTGATAACATTGATAACTTAAAGGTGCACTATGTAACTTTTTGGTTGGGGGTCCGTCACCTGCTTGTTTCAATGGATATGTCATTGCTCTGCTTGGAATGTTCCACAGTATGACTTTAAACAGATGTACCTTACATTTATTCAATTATAGGTGGTTTTATTGCTCAAAAATAGAAAAACAGGAATTCTGACTGTGAGCGGGGTTGCTTCTCCACAGATCTGACCTGTAACTTGGTCTGGTTTGGTCTCCATGAAGATGGAAAGGTTTAATGCCATACTGTGAAACATTCCAGACAAAATAATAATATCTCCATGGAGAAAAGCTTTTGATGGACACTCCACCAGAAAAGTTACACAACGCACCTTTAAAGAGTGCAGGGTGCTATTTCAATTCGGTCTGAGGGATCAGGGATGTAATGATTTTGGTAATATTGTGATACTGCATTAAGTAGTAGTAAGGAGTTTGATATTTTAATCCTCCAGGGCCTCTACTTCTGTGTAAAAAGCCATATTTTGCAAGCTTCTGACAAACTGGCAAAGAACTATTTTGTAACAACTGATTAATTACTTGGCATCATAATTTGTTAGACATTCAATATTTACTATTCACTATACCTTCACTGAGGGTGAAGTTGGGGCTATCCAAATAACTGTCTAATACTGATTATAACAAGGACTTCAGTCCTCAGACTGTAGAGTTTGACATCTGATTCATTGTTTTGATGAGCTAAGCGTTAGTTGTTAGTTGTGAAGACAACACTTCTCTTTGTAATTAACTTAAATTAGAGCTGTAAGACTCAGCACAATTGAATCAATTGCAATTTGAATGCTCGCAATTAGCAAATTGTAGAACTAAGGATGGGACAAGAGCTCAGCCCACGTTGTTGTGCACACACAAGGAAAATGATCTTGTGGAAAAAATTGTCAACTTTGCATCTCCTCAGAAGCTGTACTTTCAGGGCATCGAATAAAGGGCCAAAAAGTGTCAACTGAATAGCAAAATTTATTTAAAAAATGTCAAAATCTAAACTGTTTAATGTCCGTGTCTGTTCTCATGAACCTAGTCTCGTGTCTTGTCTCGTCTTGTAAAGATTGTGTCTCGTCTTGTAAAGTAAAGACTGCAACTATTTAAGTAACTTTATTTCCTTTGCAAACAGCCAAATATCCTGTGTTATGCTGTATAAAACCAGCTCACCCTATAGTTTAGACTTGCTCAGAAATTAATTAATGTTAATTAATTATGTTACCATGGTGTGTTTAAAGGTGCATTATGTAACTTTTCAGGTGGAGGGTTACGTAGTGCACCTTTTAAAATGTAAATGTAAAAACATTAACTCTAATTGTAATTGCAATGCTTGTCAGAACCATTTCATTTAGTTATTTTCCCAGCAATGTTCAGTTCTACTTTAAATGACACATAATACAGCAGTCCCTCTTGGCAGTTCATCACGCAGTACAATGAGATCTTGTTTTGCACACCGTCCTACCTGTGAATGCCGCGAGAACTTAAATATCCGGAACACTCTGAAGACCCTCAGCGTGACGAAGGCGCCGCTCACGTCCTCGTTCTCCGGCATCACCAGCCCGATGTAGTACGGCATGATGGCCACCACGTCGATCACGGACATCACCGACCGCATGAACTTACAGCGGCTCGGGGCGGCGAAGAGACGCATCAGGTACTCAAAGGTGAAGATTAAAACGCAGGCTGTGTCCATGCAGAAGAAGGCCAACTGGTACATACAAGATACATGGTTACATTTATACTTAGACCCAGGCCTGTTGACAGAAATTTGGGGTCCCTTGGGCAAGAAGCCTCACATGGGCCCCCCTTTAATATAAATGAATAGGAAGAGGGTCCAATTCTGGGCCCCTAAAACACAGGGTGACAGACCCCTTTGAAATACTATTTACTATATCGTTCAATACAATAACAATAATATATTTTTGGGTTCAATATTTATCATGTGTACATTTTCTTTGCAATAATGGTGAGATTTTTGTTATTTTAGTTGTAAAATTGTAAGATCTGAGCTGTAGAGGGTTGAATAAATCACTTCTATGGCTAATTATTTTTCATTCTGCTATTTATTTGTTGTAGCTCAGGCCTTTAAATGAAACTGTCAGTTAAAATAATGGATACTTGGATCATCCTGTGTTATAAAATATTTTCAGTATTATTGTTTATCGTTATATTTATCTGAAGCAATATATCGTGTTTCAAAATGTGTTATTTTGACAGGCCTATACACACTGCAGTGTTACATTCATTCAGGCCTGTAGCACTGATCTGGTTCAACAAAAGGTTGTGCAAATAAATAATCAAATTGAAATAAAATTTAAAGCGCAAATTTAATTAAAATTTAAAGCGCTATTTCTATTTTTCTGTGTTATGTTATACCTGGGGTTGTGTTTTGTTTCATTCACACATGTTTAACACACAAATCCTGCATATTTAGGCTGAGTTCTTCTCTAAAACAGAAAATAATCATATGTCATGTGGTAATACAGGAAGATCCCCACTGTGTTTTTAAAGTTCATCATACATCTTCACTAGAATGATTGGGATTATTTCAGCCCAAGAATTACCCATCTCTGTTTGACTAAAGGTAAAATGTAGCTGTTAACTTGAAAACTACAGCTTCATGACATCACAAGGTGGAACAGAGCATTTTGAGCTTTGAAGATGTAGACAGACTAATAATAAAGGATTACTCAAACATGTAAATGAAACAAAACACAACTCCAGGTCTGTTTTTGATGAGGTAACAACATTCTAACATGACTTAAAGCTCACAAAAATCAATTTTGCGTAATATAGGATTCAGTCATTTCTAATTGTCAATGATATGCTTTGTGTGTTATGAAAATCTAATTGAAAATTGTGACTGATTAATACAAGGGAAAAAAAATCTTAAAGGTGCACTATGTAGCTTTTCTAGACGAAGGTCTGCTATAGATGTTATTGCTTTTCCTGTAATGTTCTACAGTATTGTATTAAACTAATCTATCTCCATAGAGACAAGCACGTAATATCAGCAGGCCAAGTTCCTGCATGGTCATGACAATAGAGAGGGGGCCGTGCTCGCAGTAAGAAAGCATGGCATTTTTAAGCAATACAAACGCATGAATACATGAATAAATGCATGATAGATATGACTGTTGCTGTGCTATACTGTGGAACATTCTACGAAAAGCAATAACATCTCCATGCTAGCGGACCACCCACCCAACAATTTACATACTGCACCTTTAATACATGTTTCTGTCACAATAATTACTATATCGACTTATTCAATACAATTTAGATGGAACAATAGTGTTGGGGGGTCAATATTTAGCATACGTTTTCTTTGTAGTAGTGGGGAACTTTTTGGTATTTTTCTGAACTACAATACAATATGAGGGTTGAATACTAACTACTAAAGTGTTTCATTCTGCTATTTATCTACTGTTTAGGATAGTTTTTTGGGACTAATCTGGCTTTAGGGTTATTGTGTCAGTGGTATAAATTAGTTTCAGTATTATCGTTTATAATCTATATTTTCTTACTTTAAAATTCCATATTGTGTCAGGCCTACATATCACCCAGTTTAATATTTGTACATTTTGCTTGAGGATAATTCTTACAAAAATACCACATCTATACAAAAACACTGACTGACCTCATTCACGATGAAGCTATTAGCATTTTCTGTAGTTTGAAAACAACAAATGGCTCGTTTCTTCTTCTACTGAGCACTCAAAGCACTTTACACCAAGGAACCATTCTCCCCTTTATTCTCACACGCACTCACTCACACACAGGCGTACACAGACACTGGAGGCATGGTGGTTAGGCCTGTCTCAATAACACATTGTAAGTGCTATACATTGCTACTGAATTCCCAATATAACTGCTGTTGTTGTGTCCTTGGGCAAGGCACGTAACCCACCTCGCCCCTAGTGTCTGCATACACTGGTGTATGAATGTGTGCTTGTGAATAGGTGAATGGTTCCTTGATGTAAACCGCTTTGAGTGTCTTAAAGGTGGAAAAGTGCTATATAAAAATGTGACCATTACCACTAGTGTCAAGCAATCAAATTTGTATCTATAATGAGTCATAGAAGTTGTTTATTCACCCCAAATATTACAAAAAAAAAGTACTTGCGATACAGGTTGATCCCCTAAAATAACTGTATATAAAAATGGGACTAAACACATAAACTCCTCCCACAACCACATTTCAAACAGAGCTGTTAAACTGGGCAGTACCTGGAGAACTAAAAAGAATGAGGCACGAGGAGGGGCCTCAGGCTTTTAGTTAGTAGTCTGAACTTCTAACAAGCTTTACCTGGTACTTTTCTCCACACGGTAGCTCCTTCACGCTTCCTTTGGGCGGTCGGCAGGGCACAGTCTCCACAATGTTGGCGATGACGGACACGGCGATGAAGAAGCCGGTGACGTAGTAGAAGACCAGAGCCATGGTGGAGGTGTGGGGGTTCTCGAAGGCCCTCCAGAGGCGCTCTCGGTGGGTGCTGTCAGGGGGCAGGGGGGCGTCCACTCCCTCTGTCGCCTCTGTGTCCTCCGCCAGACGCTCCTGGTTCTCCTTCTTACGGTCCCGGTATTCCTGAAGGCACACAGGAAGGATCAGTAGTGCAGACAAATCCATTTATTAGACAAAAGTCAATAAATAGGCACAGTAGGGCCGAGTGATATGACAATATAAAATATAGTTGTGATGAGTCTGTAATCTGTCTTTAATTGCTCTCCATGGGTTTCAGATTGATAAGAAATTAGAAACTGTCCAGAATAGATATATTGTATAAGAGCTCTTGAGGTCAAAATATGCCCACTGTGCTGTCTGTATCTAATTATAACAGCTTATTTTCAAAGAACCAGGAAGTGTGCATTAGCATGGTAGTTATTCTTAGCTTTAGCGTGACTGCAAGATGTTGTTAATGCTGTCTGCCTTAGTCATGCTCTGAGTGAGTGACAGCCAGATTCAACCAATCACAGTAAGGTGTGAACTGTCAGAAGAAGTCAATAGCATTAGTTATTATCTCCTATAGGCCATATTATCAGTATTATCAATCTGGAACAGCTCTCGCTGAAAGCGTTTGGAAAATGCGAATATTTAAATCTGATTGGTCGAAGCATCACAACAGAGGAACAAGTTGAAAAATCAAACTTTTGTAACATCCAGTTGAGAGAAAAGCACAGACATCTTTCCTGTCCACAAATGCACAAAGCTTTTACCTTCTGAATGTTTTTTACAACCAAAATAATCTGTATTGACATTAAAATAAGATGAAGTACGTCTGCACGCCTTTGGCTTCTGCACAAACCTCAGTGCTGCTCTGTGATTGGTCACCAACCACCTGTCTGGTCCTATCGCACCAGCGGGCGCCAAGATGGATTCTCATGAGTTTATGAACTCACAAATATTGCGAGAATCCATCTTGCTGTGCAGGGTTATCTGAAAACCACCAGTTAAACCAAATATTCTCACACATACCTCCATGCAGCAGTCCCCGATGATCTCAGGGACGATCCCGTAGAACGCCAGCTCCTCGTCGAAGGCCTGGATGCACTCGTGACGCGGATAGTGCAGTTTTCCAGTTCTGTAAAAGTTCAGAATGTGCCGGAACATCTCAGGATCTCGGTCAAAAAAATACTCCTGAGTTTCCTCATTAAAAAAGAACTCCTTCTCCGACGAGCCCAACAGAGTGTCAGGATACCGGTCCAGAGTGTTCTTCCAGGTCTGAGGAGAGAGACCTGGGTTAGTCCTGGTTAAAGGTGTGGATGTGATCTGGTTAGGTTTTGGTTTAGAACAAGGTTAAACTGATTTTGTCCTGGTTTAGTCCAGGTTTGGTCCAGGTTGGTCACAGTTGCACTGTTTCTTGTTTATTTAGATATTTAGACCTGGGTTAGACCAGGTTTATTCCAGTCTAGTCTTAGTTTAGTCCTACTTTACTCCATAGTCTGTAACACAAAAATAACTTGAGATGATTTGAATTATTGATGACTGTTAGGTAACGTCTCTGAGACAAATAGAGCGTTTAGTAGCATGTGAGCAAGTCTCGTGGAAAATATTGACTTCAATCTAAACACAAAATAAACACTTTTAAAAAAAAAATGTTTTTTTTTACCTGGAATCGCACTCCACTGACGTTGACGTACAGGATCTCATCAGACTTGGAGGAGTTGTCCACGGGAGGTTTGGGCATGGACTTCTTGGCCAGAGGCAGCCAGCCCACAGCAGCCGCCCGCGCGAAGGGCAACCAGGTGGCTACTCCTGCCGCCATCACTGCTCCAGGGGACGGGCAGAGGACTGAGACCAGAGCAGGGGAAGGGGTCAGAGAGAAGGGGTAAGGAGGGGGATTAGGAGCTGTGACTGGACATGTCTGAAAACACATCACAGAGTAGAAATATAACACAAATCAAAACAGTGTGATATCAAGATTTTAAAGGTCCTCTATTACACAAAATGGACTCTTGTGAGCTTTAAGCCATGTTATAATGTACCAGGAGTTGTGTTTTGTTTCATTCACACAAGTTTGAGTAGCCATTTATTATCAGTCTGTCTACAGAATACTGGCTTCCACCTTGTGATGTCATGTAGTGGTAATTTTCAAGTTAACAGCTACCTTTTAGTTCAGTAGAGACTGGCAATTCCAGGGCTGAAATTATCCAAATTATTCTACTGAAGTTGTATCGAGTTTAAAAACACAGTGGAACACTTCCTGTACAACCACATGACAATAAAAGGTGTTTTCTGTACTCAGCCTAAATATGCAGGGTTTGTGTGTTAGACATGAGTGAATGAAACAAAACACAACTCCAGGTATGTTTTTGAGAAGGAAACAACATTATAACATAGATAAGAAAATATAATATAGGCCTTTTAAGAGTAGTCTATCTGACTCTTGTCCCAACATGAAAAAAACAACTTATTTTACTGTATATTTTAGATACATGTTTAAAATGAGGTGCCATTTTCTCATAGATAGCAGTTGTAATAGAAGTAGTAATAGTAAAAGTAGTAGTAATTGCGGTCGTTATTTGAATGGACGCAATAAGCAAAGACTGCAATTTTTGAAGTACCATAATTTCCGCCACAAACGACAAATATCCTGTCTTACTCTGCATAAAAATAGCTAACCCTGCAGTTTAGATCTGTACACACTTTCTGAAATGTGATTCTTGTATTAGTCTGTCAGTTCATATTGAAGTCTTTTTGTTAATTCTTAAGTCTTAATTCTAACTCTTTAAAATATTAACTTTTATTTACTATTATTTATACATATTTTCGTGGGACTATCTCAGGCAAACAGTGTACCTGACCAGCCAGAACCACGTGCTTTGACAAAATTTTACAAAATCTGTACCCTGTCTCTCTGATTTCAGAGGGCGTGACTGACAGGTGGATTGACCAATCAGAGAGACGTGTGCTCCGTTCACGTCAAAAACAAACATGGCTGCTTACACATAAAACAGATTTTTTTCAGAATCAACAATCGAACAGGTAAAAGGTAAAGAAGTTATGTTATTATGTTCTGAATGTTAGGGGAAGTTTTGAGAGAAGATGTCTTCTGCATTTGAGAGACGTGTGCTACAAATTAGCAGCTGTGGTTGAGCCTTCTCTTTCAATTCCAGAAGAAGAAGTAGAAGAATGAGAAGAAGAAGTAGAAGATGAAGAGGTAGAAGTAGAAGAAGAAGAAGAGTATAGCTGTATAGTTCTAAGAGCAGGTTGGTTGGCATAGGGTACAAATGTAATCTATCAGTTATTTATGTATTACTACAATAGATCCTAGACTTTTACCTGTCAAACGAGAATCCACTTTGTCATAGGTAGCTTTGTTGTCTCCTCAGTCCTTTTTGAGAATGCATCAGTTTCTGCATCTTCGATCTTTAAAATTATCCAAACGTTGTCTTTTAGTCCTTGTTTTGGGTGAAAAATCCATCAAAATGTTTACTCTTCCTCTTGGATCCCATTGCTGTGTTGCTTTTTCATAATAAAATGTGATCATGTATAATTCTTCTGTAATTTCATGCTTTTATGTCAAAATTTTCAGTTGTAAGCTTTTCCACTATCTTGCTTGCGTTCCTGTTGACGTCTTCATAGCGTCTTCCATTGCACACTTGGGTCCTTCCTTACTCTCACTGCTTGCTTCCTGACTCCTCTCCTCTCTTGTTCCCTAAACCCTTGTGTCCTTTCCTTGTCCTTGTGGCTCCTCAGTTCTCGGTTGGCGAATGTTTACTGCAGCACAGGCTCGTGTCCATATAGGGTCGTTCCTGTCAAACAAATACAGAACAGTTAGACTCAACAGAAAAGAAGGAAGGAAAGCAGAGAAGATGAGAAAGGAGGAGAGGAGATGAGTTAAGGAAGTAATTTTGCATATTAAAGATGCAGTGTGTAACTTCTTCATTGCAGATTTAATTGTCAGGAATGTTTAACAGTGTGGCATTACAATTTTCTATCTCCATGGAGACAAGAAAGTGACAGCAACGGGTCAAAAGACAGGTCAGATCTGTGGAGAGAAACCCCTGCTCACAGTAGAATTCATGTTTTTCAAGGAATTTTGAGCAATAAGAACAGGTAATAAAAAGTTAACGCTATACATAAAACAAAGCAATTGCATCTTCATGGAAAAGCCGGTATTGCCTGCTGTCACTATGGAAGTACACAGCCTCTACTATGGGCCTGAGGAGGGAGGAAGACGAGCAGACCGTGACCTACAGGATATGGGAGAACAGGAGAGACCGAGGTGGGAGTGTTTGGTAAATCCTCTGTAGTTTGTGAATAATTTATTTCTTCTTTTCATTTGTGCCTGTGTCAGCGCCGCCATATTCTGGTCAACTCTCACTTTACGGAAAACAAACAGACTGGAGCGGCAGTTCAGTGGGGAGGGAGGGACAGTCGCTCTGGCCTGAAGGTTGGTAGTTCAATCCTCGTTTCCAGCATTGCTTATGTTACTGCATTCTTAGGCTGCTGTGTGTGATCTGATTACTTCTGTGACTGCTGAAAGACTGCTACAATTAATACTAGTTATATTAGTATCCCTTCGTTTTTGAAGATGAGCAAAATTAGAATGTTGACAATATAATGCAAGAAAAAGGCTGCACTTTATTTCTTACAGAAAACACAGTGAGTTGTTCTCTCGTATATATTTGTAATCTAGATTATTACTTTACTTTTTTTATTTTAAAACATAGCATTGATCTAAAACAACAGCTGCTCCTTTATGGCAATTTACCGTAAATGTCATCACAACAAAGTGGTCCACCCATGCTGTTCCTGCCGATAGCCCTGCCTGTGTGTAGCTGCAGCAGGTCACAGTAGTACGTAGTGGATTTTTTTATTTGTCCCAAATGTTTATGCAATGCTGTTGAAACCTACAATAATAATAATAATAATAATAATAATAATAATAATAATAATAATAATAATAATAATAATGCATTAGCCTTATATAGTGTCCAGGTACAAAGTCGCTTTACAATTTGGTGCATTATTCATTCATTCCACACTCGGTGGTGGTAAGCTTCTATTGTACCTACAGCTACAACAGAACAGCTACACACCATGTTCATACTGGGCAATATGAGTTAAGTGCCTTGCCAAGGACACAACAGCAGTTTTTTGCCACTGGCGCCCCAACGGTCTCCATCCAAACACCAACCAGGCCCAGCCCTGCTTAGCTTCTGAGATCTGACAAGATCTGATGAGTATCAGCATTTTAAAAAGTACAGCCCAATTTTATAGTTCATTCACATCTGTGTGAACCCAGGCACCTTTAGGCACATTTGAACACACTGCTGATGGATTTCAAAATAAAAGATCGTTATTACTATTATGATGATCCCCCCAAAATATCAAGATATTAATATTTGTCAATATCACCAACTTTACTTATAATAATATAAACCCGTCTTAGATCTGGTTTATTCGTGGAATAGTCCAGTTTAAACCTAGTATAATTTTTTCCCCTTCATCCAACATTCTTAATTCTCATTAATCGTTAAAAGTTTTTCATAAATAATGAGCTGAAACCTGTGACGCTGCACTGTGATTGGCCAGTGGGGGTCCCTGCTGACATCATGTGTTTCCAGGCGGATCCTAGGTCAGCGTTTCTGAGAGTTGAGGGCTCTAATGCAGCTTTTATGGATTTATGGGGTTGATATTATTATGATGGAGGAGAGGAGCTGATCCTGAGTCAGTGCTTTCACTTCGAGACACAGACGGACGGCGAGGGGGTGAGGGTGGGAGCCATTTTGTATCAAACTTTGAAGTGTTTGTCTCAAGATTCATTCATACAATTTGTTTATGAATGTTACGTAGTCTGTGAAAGATCTCATGTATCTTATATATTATGAGGCTATATATTACAACACGGTCTCTTCAACCCATAGGACCCTACCCCACAGACCTCCACCAGGATGCACCTCCACCCACATGTCCATTACCATTATTCATTAGTTTACTTCATAAATGATTTAATTACACTTTCAGTTGTTACCTTAGTACACTGTATGTTAAAAGAAGTCATATATTAACTGTCACTACAGGCCTACATAACCAGGGGCGTAAATAGCATATTAGATGTAGTTCGTCCGTGTGTGTTGCTCTAGGCCCTGTGTCTGGTTAGGATTAGGTACAAACCTACAATGGCTAAAGGTCCTATTTTACGCTAAATTGCCTCTTGAGCTTTGCGGTTGAGTTTTAAGCCATTCTATAATGCTGTTACCTGCTCAAAAAACATATCCGGAGTTGTGTTTTGTGTCATTCACATTAATAATGGGCAATATTATTACATTACTACATCTCCAAAGGTCAAAATGCTTTTACTGTTCGTGAAACAGAGTGTTTTCTGTTTGAGAAAAGAACTAAGCCTAAATATACAGGGTTTGTGTGTTAATTAAATGTGTGAATGAAACAAAATACAACTCCAGGTATGTTTTTGATGATCTTATAACAAAGATCACAAAATAGCGTAATATGGGCCCTTTAAATTGATAGGTTTGATAATTACTAACATTAGCCAGGGCTAAATACTTTTTCTATATAATACAAACACGCATGATCTGGGCACTGGTCTTATTTCCCAGAGTTCTGATGGTTTTAAAGTGCGTATGACAGATTTTTATGATTCTCTAATTTTTACTTAATTTGGTGGGATTATAACTAGTGTAAATATAAATGATAGATATAAAATATAGTTTTACATAAATCAAGAAGCAATTTGCAAGGAAAAGTCAAAAAATACAATGAAAATTACAGACATCACACTAGGGAGAATTCTGCTCAAAAGTTCGGCCCAATTTACAATACTTTAAACATTAATTCAACAAAATATAGGTGTATAATTTTCATTATCATTCCTGTGCACATTAGAGGAGTTTTTCTGGGAAGTAGTTATGAATTCCATAGTGTGATGTCATGATTTTGAACCAGGAAGTCAAATTTTAAAGCTAAAAAATTTTGGAAAACGAGTGTGAATCTTTTTGCAAAAAACTTTAACAGACAAACCAGACAAAGGCAGACCAACCAATCAGAAAAAAATACATGGTCCATTTTTGTCAAAGCAAACATGGCGTCTTATTTATGAGTAAAAAAGAAAAATCATTACACAAAGGGCCGAGAAATATCGCAGACTCTTGCAGAATCAATGAGAGAAGCACTAATCTGAGGAGTCCTTAAAAGGGTGTAATATAATGTACTACTGTGAACATGAACTGCACCTTTGGGAACAATAAAGTAAATGAACAAAATATGACTGAGTTTGGTCTGAGTCACTAGGGAAGAGGTGGTGACCCAACTGACATCGTCTGTATAAACTGCAAAAAGTAATATCTAAGTAAGTTCAAATTACTGTAGATCTGTCATTGCTCTCCCTGGATGTTCCACAGTATGACCTTAAACAGCTCTACTTTTTATTTATTCAATTACAGGTGGTTTTATAGCTCAAAAACATCTAGAAAAACTGGCATTCTGTGAGTGGGGCTGCCTCACCACGGATCTGAGCTGTAACTTGGTCTGATGTTGTGATGAGGTTGTGTAACTTTTCTGGTGGAGGATCCATTTGGTGCTTTTCTCCATGGAGATGTTATTGCTTTGTCGGGAATGTTTCACAGTATGGTTTTAAACCTTTCTATCTTCATGGAGGCCAAACCAGACCAAGTTACAGGTCAGATCTGTGGAGAGGTAACCCCACTCACAGTCAGAATGCCTGTTTTTCCTAGATAATTTTGAGCTATAAATTAAATGTAATGTAGAGCTGTTTAATGTCATACTCTGGAGCATTCCAGGCAGAGCAGTGACTTATCCATAGAAACAAGCAGGTGACGGACCCCCAACCAAGAAGGTGCATAGTGCACCTTTAACTTGCCAAGATTTTAGTTTCTGTAGTGTAGAGTATACAGAGAGCAGAGCACCAGTCTGGCTGCTTCACTAGATCATTACACGGAGTGGAGTCTAACCAGGAGCTCTGTGTAAATATTAGTTTCTCCATCTCATTTCTCATTACCATAGTAGGCTTCCTAATTGAAAATCAGATCAGTTGGACTTGTTTGCTCTGATGTAAACAGCTGGACTGAGGTGCTACACTGTGTGGAGCTTCACATTCAATTAACACTCAATATATCATTTTTCCTTTGTTACTTTCACTTCAAGAAAAGCTAAACCAAGTGTTGGTTGTGGAAAAAAAAAAAATTATACAGCTGGCAAAATGATCAAATGGAGTTTCAACTGAAAGAAGGAAGAGGAATTCTTAGTTTGAACTTGTGACTGAGGTTAAAATCTAGCAAAAATGTGAATGGACTGTAAAAGTAATCACAAGAGTTGTATTTATAATCAGCCTTTTACAACCTATTATTTTATTATTTTGAAAACTATAGCCTATAGCTACATACTAGTGTTGTCACGCTACTAAAATTATAAACTCAGTTTCGATATTAAAGAATAGACCCAATAGACACCAATTTTGATACCCAAATGATAATTTTATTTAGACAATAACGTAACTTTCAACACAAAATGATAGTAACTGTTAATGGTTACACCATGTGGTCTTAGTTCTGATAACTCAAGATTAAAGTGTTCAGAAAAGGTTCAGTTTCATCCAGATGTGTTTTTTTTTTTTCAGTATCGATACCTGCTTAAATAAGTGTGTTTTTCGGTACCTTTGACATCCCTCTTATAATTGATATTCTAATTTTCCATACAGTATCTAAACCTTGACAACTGCTCCTTCGTGACTGCTGCTGGAGTCTGTGTCCAAACTGAGGTTAATACAGGAGCAGGAGGAGTCTGGTCTGGAGCAGGACCACGACTGGACAGATCCTGGATCAATGAGGACCAGGAGCCAATCACTGATCAATACAACACTGGAGGTTATTCTCAGCCTCTCTTGATCCGCACACATTCAACTTCACCTTTAACTAAACCAGGTCTAAACCAGGTCTAAACCAGGTCAAAACCAGGACTTAACCAGGACTTAACCAGAACTGAAGCAGGCCTTTTTGGTAGAGTGTGTTGACACAGAGAAGTTCATAATAAAATCATGAAGACATTAGTTCTGCGTTTGTGAGGGCATGGCTAAACCAATCAGATTGTAGCGCTCAGATCACATGACCAGGTTACATAAGAGACTGTTCTCCAGACTGGGACCAACACTGTCTCAGACCTCCGACACTACTGAATTTGAGATGTATATTTTTAATACTACACCAGGACCAAACCAGGAGGTGAGGGCAAACCAGGACTAAACCAGGTCTAAATCTCAGTGACAGCGGACATCTTTGGTCTGTGAAGGACCTGATGATACTGTTCTTTTTGTTTTGTTTTTTCCATTTAAAGGTGCACTGTGTAACATTTCTAGTGGAGATCCGCCACCTGCTTGTCTCCATGGAAATATTATTGCTTTGTCTAAAACGGGTCGGCAACCCGCAGCTCCAGAGCCGCATGTGGCTCTTTCATCCTTCTGTCGTGGCTCCCTGTGACTTTGGAAAATAAATAATGAGTATTTCATTACAATGTATTTTTATTTTAGTTTGTTTGTTTTTAAATGTAATTCCAAACTTGTAGATAATGGTAATCTTGTAACATTAAAATAAAACATTTTAAATATTTTTGTCGCTCAAAATATGCGTCAAAGCCGCCGATGTGCGACTCCCGGCACATATCTGGCAGCCCGCAGCAAGATTTATTGAGCTTTTCAACCCCTGGTAGGTAAATGATGATAAATCCAAGAAAAAGTTTCTGAAGAAAACAGAGCGTTTAATGCTACGTGGGCAGATTCATTTCACGGCTGATGAGATGATGCTTAATTATGTATGTTCCAGTGTGTGTGTGCACACTATAGTCTTTTATACATAACATACAGGTAAAAAAATGATGTCAATGATGTTAAAAAATGTCAATGATGTTAGATGTCAAAAGGGTTTTGTGGCCACAGGTGTTTTGTTTTCTGTGGGAGACGGTCCAAATGGCTCTTTGAGTATTTAAGGTTGCTGACCCCTGGTCTAGAATGTTCCACAGTACAGATTAAACCATCTCACAAGGGAGACAAGCAGGGATATGTTTAATGTCATATCATGGAACATTTCAGGCAAAGTGATAACATCTCCATGGGGATAAGCAGGTAGCAGACCCTCCATCAGAAAAGTGCACCTTTGACATTGTGATGTACTCTCTAACCCTATAGCCTGCCCCAGTCCCTCCTACATTCTGTTCAAAGCAGAAGGGTCTGGAATTAGATCATAAAGAGTGATAAACAACAACCTTTATTGGAACTGTCCAATCACAGCTGTAGCAAAGGAAATTAGTATTTTTTACCAATGTACATCAAACTGCAGTACTCCTTCTGAAGCTGCATGAGGTCCTCTGCAGATCTCACGTTTGTTTCATTTAGAGTCAATTTTATTCTTCCTAATTTGTGTTTTAGACCTGGTTTAGACCTGGAATAGTCCTCCTTAAGACCTGGTTTAGACCTGGAATAGTCCTCCTTTAGACCTGGTTTAGACCTGGAATAGTCCTCCTTTAGACCTGGTTTAGACCTGGAATAGTCCTCCTTTAGACCTGGTTTAGACCTGGAATAGTCCTCCTTTAGACCTGGTTTAGACCTGGAATAGTCCTCCTTTAGACTGCCTTTTTTTTAGACCTATTTTAGATCTAGTCATATTTGAGAGATAAATATTTTTAGGTGTCATGCGTCAAATCAAACATGGCTTAGGTTCATAACATGTAGAAATATTTGAAATGGAGCAAATATAAAATCACTCACAGAACTGGAGGAGAAACAGCACAGATCTTTAAAAATCAACAGGTGAAGCACAAGCACTACTGAGGAGGTAACGGTAAGTTTGGTCTCTGTTGGTCATGTATTGTGTAATTGCCCTAAGGGGTAAAAAAGCTGCACTCGGGTGTTGCAGTTTGGAGGTACACAGACAGGGGCGGCACCAGGAGGGGAATCTGAGGGGGTCTAGCCTCACCAAGAATGGACAATGCACCCCTATAGCCCCCCCAAAGATTTTAGCCCCATTTTCATAAGACATTCAATCTTGACTAAAACTGTTCAAATGGCAACCACAGAATGTTCTAAATGAGACTACAATAAAGAAAGAATTGAATATTATGTGTTATAAATCACTACAGGGGCTAACTACATTTATACATGTTTAAAATAGCAAAGCAAACATGGTAGAGGGTGGGGGTGTGCTCACATTCATAAAAGGCTTTAAATTGGACCCCCCATTGAAGAACTTAGCACCCAAACAGCTCTTTCAACCAAAATGTTGGTGTTGCCCCTGTATACAGCTCTGGATCTTTGAGTATTTTGTGCCTCTGTGTATTTTGTGTCCTGGTTTAGTCCTGGTTTAGTCCTGGTTACAAGTGTGCACCCCCATTGAAGAACTTAGCACTCCCATAACTTGTCCAATCAAAATATCTGGTGCTGACCCTGTATACAGCTCTGGATCTCTGAGTATTTTGTGACCTGGTTTAGTCCTGGTTTAGCCCTGGTTTAGTCCTGGTTTAGCCCTGGTTTAGTCCTGGTTATAAGTGTGGACCCCCATTGAAGAACTTAGCACTCCCATAACTCGTCCAACCAAAATGTCTGGTGTTGCCCCTGTATACAGCTCTGGATAACTGTGTATTTTGTGGATGGCTGTGAAGCTACACCATTAAACTTGTTTGGAACATAGTATTTCTGTACTCTGTTTGTGGAAGACACGTGTTTGAGACGGCACGCACACTGCAGCCCGGTGGACCTCGCACAGCGCAAGTTTCTCTCTAGATTTATACACAAGCAGATTTTGGATTATATATTCAATAGAAGTTACTTTTTTGCCACTAAAATAAAAAAACTGAATAACCTGAACATTGATTAACTGATTAATCTTGACATTTCTACCACAAACTTGAAATCATTTGCTGTGATGAGCGCTCCTGACCAGACAAGAATGACCTAGCTCCAAAGTCCAGGTCCACAACTTCATGCAGAATGACTTCAAAAACAAAAGTCCACTTTAAAGAACACATTCACACACCTGTTTCCTCTCCTGTCAGCAACGGGAATGAACAATGAGAAATTGTTTGTTGTGAACATAAACTGACCACAGGACAAGTCTGGTGATGGATATCTACTTGTGACGCAACAATCTATGCAAAATGGAAACTGAATTAGCCTTGGCTTAGCCTTGGTTTAGTCCTGGTTTAGCCCTGAATTAGCCCTGGTTTAGTCCTGGGTCACTCCTGGTTTAGTCCTGGGTCACTCCTAGTTTAGTCCTGGGTCACTCCTGATTTAGCCCTGAATTTCACTTTAGCCCTGGTTTAGTCTTGGTTTAGTCTTGGTTTAGCCCTGGTTAAGCCCTTGGTCACTCCTGGTTTAGCCCTGAATTTCACTTTAGCCCAGGCTTAGTCTTGGTTTAGTCCTGGTTTAGTTTTGGTTTAGTCTGGGTTTGGCCCTGAATTAGCCCTGTTTTTTCCTGGGTCACTCCTGCTTTAGCCCTGGTTTAGTCCTGGTTTAGTCCTGGGTCACTCCTGGTTTAGTCCTGAATTTCACTTTAGCCCTGGTTTAGTCTTGGTTTAGTCCTGGTTTAGTCCTCTTGGCCCAGACCCTGCTCCTGGTTGTATCAAAACAGCAGCAGTAGAAGTATGAGAGGAGAGATTGGAAGTATAATACCACATTAGAGCTCTGTCTTTACACACAGCTCACACATCGGGCTTCTATATAATACGCACTATACTGAACTACACAGGAACTGACTATAGATACATAATACATCCATCAATATACGAGCTGAAAGAGACACCATATCCGCTCATATACAACACTACTGCAGAGCTGCTTTTTCCAGTCATCCAGAAGTTTTAGTAATATCAATGCAGACTGAACGTGGCTCCCATTTTGTATCTACAGCCCCTCCAAAAACGATGAAGTATTAAAGGGTCCATATTACGCTGTTTTCTGTTGTTATAATGTTGTTTCCTCATCACAGACATACCTGGAGGTGTGTTTTGTTTCATTTACACAGTTTAACACACAAATCCTGCATGTTTAGGCTGAGTTCTTCGCTCAAACAGAAAAAATACTTTGTTCCACCTTGTGATGTCATGCGGTAACACAAGAAATGCTCCACTGTGTTTTTTAACTCCACACATTTTCACTAGAGTCATTTGGATAATTTCAGCCCTGGAATTGCCAATCTCTACTGAACTAAAGGTAAATGGTAGATGTTAACTTAAAAACTACACTAAATGACATCACAGGGTGGAAAAGAGCATTTTGAGCTTTGAAGATGTTGACAGACTAATAATAAAGACTTACTCAAACGTGTGAGTGATTAAAAACACAACTCTAGGTATGTTTTTGATGAGGTAACAGCATTATAAAGTGGCTTAAAGCTCACAAGAGTCAATTTTGTGTAATATAGGACCTAAGTATTAAGAGACTTGCATATATTTCCTGTAGACTTATTGTAACCTTATCCGTAATTACAAATCTTAACCTGATTTTTGTCTCCATAAGGAAGGTATGACAGGCACAGGCAAGGTGGGTGAAGTGTCTGGCCCAAAGACGCAACAACAGATTGAACTTGCGTGGGAAGGATTCACACTGCCTATATTATTTAAATTATATGTAATATCTTATGTGGTATTCCTTCCTGAGCATCTACTTGTCTATGGCTTCAGGTCATTTTTATCCACAGAGGCTTTGTGCTTTGTTATGATTAGTAGCTTTTTTGTAGGGATGCATCTTTTTCAGTCCTGATACCGATATCAATACCGAAACTATGGCTTTAAAGGTGCATTGTGTAACTTTTTGGTTGTGGGTCCATCACCTGCTTGTTTCTATGTCGTTGCTCTGACTGGAATGTTCCACAGTATGACATTAAATTGTTCTACCTTACATTTATTCAATTACAGGTGGTTTTATAGCTCAAAAATACATAGAAAAACATGCATTCTGACTGTGAGTGGGGTTGCCTCTCCACCGATCTGACCTGTAACTGGCCTGGTTTGGTTTCCATGAAGATAGAAAGGTTTAATACCATACTGTGAAATATTCCAGACAAAGAAATAGCATCTCCATGGAGAAAAGCAGAAAAGTACCTGCTGATACCTGATGTTAAGCAATACTAGTGTAGGAACGAAAAGTGGCACTTATTTCCTTAAAACACAGTCAACTTATTAGACAAGAGATCCAATTGTGTTATGTAACAGGACAAGTTTGTATGAATAAAAGTTCAAACATTATGAGACGTTCTAGGGTAAAATCTGCCTGTTAAAAGTGTTTATTATCTCAGTTAAAGGCCCAACCAGGATATCAGCTGAAGCATCGACTGTATATCCCAAAGTGTTCAGGTCAGTCAAATGAAGCTCACGAGGCTAGCAGTTATAGAAGTGAACTTGGAGCCAGGTCTATATTAGGAATAGGAATTTATTTACAGACAAAATAGTGAAATAAAAACAGCAGGATCATGTAAAGCGGGTTAATACGGACATTTTAAGACCAAAACGACGAGGCTCACAGCAGTATTTACATAGAGAGGCGTGACAATTTTTCAGTGTAAAGTCAATTTGAAACAGAGTCGGTGGAGCTTGAAGTGCTCCCATGCTCACTTCCTATTTGGAACACAGCGGTATTGGTGCATCGTTACTTTTTAGTACAGAATGTCTTTCCTCTTTTGTCCAGATTTCCTCCTGATTTCATCCTGAGGAAGAAAACTGACTGGTAGTAAATTAGGAGTTTAATACTGTTGCTGTGTCCTTGGGCAAGACATTTCACTAACTCAACTTTTAAACGTGAATTTTGAGTGTGACTGTTCTGTTGACATGAACCAGAATACACACTACGTTTAGCTACGTTTCTAAGATTTTTCTACAAATATGTATTTTTTGTCTTTTCAGATTTTATCTGCAGTTCTTCTGTTTGTGTTTGCTATAATTTATTTAAAACATCTGAAAATTAAACAACTATTTTAAGATTTCCAGTGGTTCTTTTGTTGCTGACACTAAATTCATGTTTAATTTATGTAAAGATCTGAGTTACGTCACAAACTGCAATGATAAATACTTAAAGACGTCCACAACAGGCTGTTTACCAAGAGGATCATTCAAATATTCAGTGTGATATCATAACATTTAAAGGTGCACTGCGCAACTTTTCTGGTGAAGGGTCCGCTACCTTCTTGTCTCCATGGAGATATTATTGCTTTTACTGGAATGTTCCATGGTATGACAATAAACACATCCATCTAACATTTATTTATTCATTACTTGTTTTTTTATTGTTCAAAAATACAATAATTCCTTCTGTGAATAGGGACGACTCTCCACAGATCTGATTTGTAATATAGCGTAGTGCTGGAACCTGCTTGTCTCCCTTGATACATAAGGTTTAATCTATACTGCGGGACATTCTAGACAAAGCAATAACATTTCCATGGAGACAAGCAAGTGCCGGATCCTCCACTAGAAATGTTACGCAGTGCACCTTTAAAATACACATAGTGCAATTTTAAACGTGTATCTAAACGTTATTAAATATCTTTTTATACATAGGCCAGTTTCTCCTCCCTCCTTCTTGTTTTTGTTATAGCCAATGCAGCGTTTTTATGATCCAAATCTCCCAAGTATGAATAAACATTACTGGGTTCCTTCATTCACTAAATATTTCATCCTTGCTTCCTTTCCTCGTCTCCTCTCTCTGTCTCCTTTTCTCTTACATAATCCAGCAAACGTTTACCAATGAAATTCCAATCCCATTTTATTAAATATATAGCACACCATTTATGTCTAAAATGAATGCGCAGTCAACATATTGCAAAATTATTGAATTTTGTCTTATCTAACGTAAAAGAGAACAAATAAACAATGATGGTGGGATGAGCTCAATTAATATTTTGTGGTGAACGCTTTTTATTTAAGTTTTTACGGTATTTGCAGAGCGTTTTAGCCAAATTGAGCTTTTCATTCTTGCTATTTTCCCCTTTAACTTTTCTTTTCATGCGATGGTCTTAGACTGAACTGGACAACTTTGACTTTTGGTTCTTGCTGAACAAAACGTGAATTTCTTTGGATATAGTTTCCATTTCAATTTGGAGAACAGTTTTGTTCATAAGAAGAGCCAATATTAAAACCGTTTCTTTATTTTTCCCCTGTTTGTTTTACGGATTTCCCTCATAACCAACCAAAACATTCGCGCGTAAGAGTTCACCATCAGAGCTCAACTGCCCCATAATGTCGCTACTTAACTTTAACAAGCTACGCCTCTATTATAACTTTTACTTTTTTACTTTTCTCTTCTTACTTTGTGATGCTTTGATAGACCCTGTCCATCTGAAACTCCACCCTTCTCGCCTCCGTACGCGCGCCACACACTTTCCCGCTGCGTGCATCCTCGCTTCCTCCCTCGGCTCCTCGCTTCCTCCCTTGTCTCCTGGCTCTGGCTGTTCTATTCTCGGATAAAACTAGAGCACACTTTGCACCTACCTTCATTCTTCTGTCCTTCTTTAATCCCTCAATTTTCGTTTCTTATCTTCATCCTGAACTGTAAAAACTCCTCTGACGCGCTGCCTCTAGGACCCCGGGGAGGGCGCACTGTCCCGGGCGTAGGTGGCTCGTTGCTCCCGGGAGTTGGTTTGGAGCAGCAGAAGCCCGCGGTTCCGGAGAGGACACAGCGGGCTGAAGGACCACGTACAGCCGGAGGAGAGTGGCTGTGAGGCGGGCTGGAGCAGGAGCGCGCCGCGGAGAGAGCCCCAGAGCTGCGCGCTGATTGGTTTGATTCACCGCTTCACTCAGAGTGGTCTCTCTCACTGTCATTACTGTCCATCCTCATGTTAATGGGATTTAATACAACACTACAGCCCCCAGCATGCAACGGGGTGAGTCTACTTGGACCAAAACTTGAACTTAAGTTGTCAAACACTTGATTTGACATCGACTTAAACGAATGCGCCTCTAACACGTCCCTTTTTAATGTACTGACCAATATTTTAACTCTTTAATGTCAATAGACCAAATAAAGCATACAGATATTTATTTACTTTACTACCAAAGTCACCTCACCTGTCCTTCAACTTTTTATAGGCGGAATAATTAAACAGAATAATTAAAGGAAACTAGTGACTTTTTAAGAATTAAACTGACAAGGAGGTTTACGTTGATGTTAAATGTGCACTATGTGACTTTTTTGGGTGAGGGTCTGTAAACAGCTCTATTTTGTATAGGTCAAAAATACCTAGAAGAACTGGCCTTCTGACTGTGAGCGGGGTCGCCTCTCCACAGAACTGACCTGGAACTTGGTCTGGTTTGGTCTCCATGATGATAGAAAGGTTTAACACCATACTGTGAAACATTTCAGACAAAGAAATCCAAAGATCTCCACAGAGAAAAGCATTTAGCGGATCCTCCACCAGAAAAGTTACACAATGCACCTTTAAAAGACATTTTTATGATGGAATTTTATGAAGAAATTACCAAAAAGTGGCCCAATTTACTTAACTTCACTGTACAGACTGAAATAATAATAATAAAGGCTGAGATTCACAGGCTCCCTCATGATTAAATACTTTTCCTTCTCCAAAAAAGCAACAAAAATGCAGTTCTACCATCATAGTCTGATACAGTAGCCTGAGATATCAATACAGAATAAAGTATTACAATACGATATCGATATTACCATATTTTATCACACCATAAATAGGCCTGTAAGCTTGTTCTCTGTGATAAAAGAGCTGGTGGGAGAATTCAGTGTTTCTGTTGGACGCAACTCAAAAGTTTGACTCAGCATCTCCCCCATCACCTTTAGTCCATTATCACCAACTTCCAAAAATATAACACTTAAAAACACTACTGCGGCAGAGTGGTTAGTGTCTCCTACCCCTTTGTGAGCAGGTTTTAGGTGTGAGTCCTGACCTCCCTGAGTGGAGGATTTCCTTTTATCGATGCTGTTGGTAGATTGTGGTCTTGATGTACTGTGTGGGAGAAACCACTTAGAAATACTAGTATGATTCTGGCCATGTAATTATAATTAGCTACATCAAAAATTAAAGAAGTTACCGAGTACACTGCTGTCTCTGCTCCTCTCTCAAACACAAATAACAACACCTCTTAGCCTGATCTGATTGGTGATATAGAACAGAAAATAAGCAGATTGTAATTTAAATCACATAATGGTACTAAAATTGTGTAAAAATGTTGCCTGACCAGCCAGTCCCTTCTACATCTTCTGTTAGAATCCAGAAGTGACTGGAACTGCACCATGGAGCGTGAAAATTCTCCGTCCAAACTTGAGACGATCCAACCACAGCTGCTCATTTGTATCACGTGTCTGTCAAATGCGGAAGACATCTCCTCTCCAAAATTCTCGTATCATTCAGAACAAAATATACTGTATAACTTCTGATACCTGAGATAAGTCATAGTTTGGTGTTTCGATTGTTCCATCCATTTTCTTCCGCTTTATCCGGGGCTTGGTCATGGAGGCAGCGTGTCCTAGATCTTCCCGGGGCCTCCTCCTGGTGCAACATGCCTGGAACACCTCTTCAGGGAGGCGTCTGGAAAAGATGCCCAAGCCACCTCAGCTGGCTCCTCTTGAGGTGGAGGAGTAGCAGCTCTATTCCGAGCTCCTCCTGTGTATCCCGCTTGTATCCGCAATCTTGTCCTTTTTTATTCTTGTTTTAAAGGTGCACAGCCTAACATTTCTAGTTGAGACTCTAGTTGAGACTGGAGATGTTAATGTTTTGCCTAGAATGTTCCACAATCTTGTTCTTTCAGTCATTACCCAAAGCTCATGACCATAGGTGAGGGGAGGAATGTAGATTTCAGACCAGTAAATTGAAAGCTTTGCCTTTTGGCTCAGCTCCTTCTTCACCACAACAGCGCTATATCAATCTCATGTATTATTATTATTATTATTAATAACGGTCCGATACAACGACCACATCACTGCCAACGCTGCACCAATCCGCCTGTCGATCTCACGCTCCATTCTCTCCTTATGAACAAAACCCTGAGATACTTGAACTCCTCCACCTGAGGCAGGGACTCTCCACCCACCTGGAGAGGGCAAGCCACCCTTTTTTTAGTTGAGAACCATGGCTTCGGATTTGGAGAAGCTGATCCTCATTCCAGCCGCTTCACACTCGGGTGCAAACCGCCCCAGTGCACATTGGAGGTCCTGGTTTGATGAAGCTATCAGGACATCATCATCTGCAAACAGCAGAGATGAGATCCTGTGGTCCCCAAACTGTACCCTTTCATTTGTTGATTCTGAAAAAAATCCATGCTGTTTCTCAGTCCTTTCTGTTGTTTTTCTCCTTTTTTACGTAAACTTCCATGTTTGTTTTTGATGCGAACGGAGCATGCGTCTCTCTTTTAACTGAGTACAATTTTTCAGTACTCTTTCCAGCACTGATGGATTGTAACCAGTTTAAGTTAGACTCTGGAGACCTGTCACTATTGTAGACTGTGAAGTGGTCCCTAGAGTCCAGACCACTCAGAATGGTTTAGTCCTAGTTTAGACCTGGTTTAGACCTGGTTTATTATGAAATAAGTAAGAAAACACATGCTATTTTAATGTTCAGTTCAAACTCAGATGTTTTTAAGTTTAGTTTTAACCCATAGTGCGGAGGATGTTATTTATATCTGTTGCATTTTGTCAATATTTTTGAATAGATCTCTACATAAATGTACCAAATTGAAAACAGGAAAACACTTGCAAAAACTGTGTTAAGGGAAATCAATTTCAATAATGATTTTTTTAGTGATTTTAAAACATAAAAATCAGATTGCTTTAACCTTCCAATCCATAGGGAAATGTTCTACTTAATGGCATTGTGTAACTTTTCTGGTGGAGGGTCCGTCAAATGCTTTTCTCCATGGAGATGTTATTGCTTTGTCTGGAATGTTTCACAGTTTGGCATTAAAACTCTATATCATCATGGAGACCAAACCAGTCCAAGGTACTGGTCAGATCTGTGTAGAGGCGACCTCGCTCAGTCAGAATGTCTGTTTTTCAAGGTATTTTTGAAATATAAAACCACCTGTAATCGAATAAATGTAAGGCAAAGCTGTTTAATGTCACACTGTGGAACATTCCAGGCAGAGCAATGACATCTCCATAGAAACAAGCAGGTGACGGCCCCCCAACTGAAAAGTTACACAGTGCATCTTTAGGGGAACAAAAATAAAACAATAACAGCTTTTCACATTCAGATTAAAAAACACTGACTTCTCGCTCCAGGATCAGGACTGTAAAAGTATCACATGAAAAAAATCTACTTAAGTAAAAGTATTAAAGTACCTGTTTAAAAATGTTGTAAAAGTATTTTGTGCAGATTTTGAGATCTAATAAATCTTCAAATGTAGTGATTTTAATACAGATTTGTGCAACAAAAACAACTGAATCAATCTTTTTTTGTATTAGCTCTTTTTATTTGTATATTTTAGATAAAAATAAACCCTCAGCCTTTTCAGCAGGTCTCAAACTATAATAAAAAAACACTTTTACTTTTCAGTCCTGTTCAAAAATGTAAAGGAGCAGAAAGTACAGATACCTGCTCTCAAATGTAGTGAAGTAAAAGTAAAAAGTATCCATTTTAAATCTACTTAAGTAAAGTACTGATACCTATTTTTTTTTAACTTAAGTACAGAACTTTACTACTTTTACTTTGTTACGTTCTACTGCTGGTAACTTCTTCGTGCGTCTTAAAGCCTGTAGTGTTGAGGTCTTGGGTCAAACTGTGTTAACGTGAATATTTTATGACCCATCTGTGTTTCTGAACAGGACAGATGACCAGAGATTATCGCTATACATTATTCAGCAGTTCAAACTAGACTTTTCACTCTCTCACCTCAAACATTCACTGAGTCACCCCAAAGACCCAGAGTAGAGCATTAAAGTGAGGTGAGTGACTGTGGTTGTAAAAGAAATGGAACTTATATGGTATCCATGGCAGCGGGTCATTTAGAGTTTTTATTCTTGTTTTAAAGGTGCACTGCGTAACTGCATTTCTAGTGGAGACTCCTGCTTGTCTCCATGGAGATGTTATTGCTTTGCCTAGAATGTTCCGCAGTATAGATTACCTATCTGTGGAGAGTCGCCCGTATTCACAGAAGGAATTTGTATTTTTGAGCAATAGAAACACCCATAATGAATAAATGCTAGATGGATATGTTTAATGTCATACCATGGAACATTCAAGGTAAAGCTATAACATCTCCATGGAAACAAGTAGGTGGTAGAAAAGTTGCGCAGTGCACCTTTAAAGTGGTGGAACATTTCAGACATTCATGTCCATTCTGTGTTTACATGACCTGCCAGAACCGCACAATTTGACAAAACTTTACAAAGACGAGTGGATGTCGAGCTGTCGTGTCTCCCTGATTTCAGAGGATGTGATTGACAGGTGAATTAGCCAATCAGAGAGAGGCATGGTCCATTCGTGTCAAAAACAAACATGGCTGCTTACACATAAAAAAGGGGTAAAAACAAAATAAAGGTCTGAGAAACGGTGTGGATTTTTACAGAATCAACAATCAAAGCACCAAACTATTTCTTATCTCAGGTAAAAGAAGTTATATATTTTGTTCTGAATGTTAGGGGAATTTAGGAGAGATGTCTTCCACATTTGAGAGACATGTGATTCAAATTAGCGCCTGTGGTTGGATCTCTAGATTTTCACACTCTAGTGTCCGGTTCTAGACCCTTCTGGATTTGAACAGAATGAAGAAGATACTCTGGCTGGTCAGGCAAATTCTGTTATCGGATGACGGTGACGATACTGAAAAATTTGCTGGATCGTATATATTCTGGTTGGATATCACTTGTTCACTTATTATCAAGACGTCATTTTGCCGATCATCCAGTTTTCCCCACCACTGGCATACGCTCACTGCTCTGTACTTCGTTCTCCAATTTTATTTTCTTATTCTGTGATACTCGAAGGATTCAGCAGCGTTGTGTGGAGTCACTTTGGTACAGATGAAAAAAATCTGCTATTCACTAGTGCGATGTGCAGCTATCCACAGGAGGGGCTGACAGCTACACGGCTCTTTGTTGTGATGATGTTTACGGCGACATCAGTTTTTTTCCATGAAAGTCAGCAGATTGTTTCTTTTATTCATTTGTTTTAGTTGAATATTGGAATTTAACATCATGATCCACAGGTGTCATAGATTATAACTATACAGCAAACACAAGCACAGATTTTCTTTCTTACTTATGTAAAGCTTTTGTATTGTGAGTCAGACCTGGTTTAGTCCCAGTCCAGACCCAGTCCAGACCCTGTTTAGTCTTGATTTAGGACCCGGTTTAGACCAGGTTTAGTGTTTGTTTTATCTCAGTCCTGATCCTCTGAAGCTGCAGCTGAATTATTAATGCGTTGAGTCTGTGTCAATCGATTTTCCACAAAAAGCTTTGACCTCAGTCTCCTCTCAGTCCCACCACTACAGGACCAAACCAGAACCAAACCAGGACTTAACTAGCCCCAAACCAAGGACTGAACCAGGACTTAAACTAGTCTAACCTGGGTCTTTTTAACCTGTTGTAAACTAATTATAGACTATGCTATACCAGATTTAAACCAGAGTTATATAACATCTAAACAAGAACTAAACTAGATCTTAATCAGGACTAATCCAGGTCTAAACCAGGCCTAGTGCGGCATTCTGGGAAATTGAGTTCTCTCTGTTCAGTCAATTATCTCCAACACAAAAGCATTATCAGATCACATTATGGGGAAACATGAGCCGTGTGTGTGCGTGTGTGTGTGCGTGTGCGTGTGTGTGTGTGTGTGTGTGTGTGTGTGTGGTATTTTTAGCAGTCGGGCTTGGGGCAGAGCTGAGTGGACATTGAAGAGGGAAGTCCCGGCCTCTGCAGAAGATCGTCCACAATATTAATCTCTCTCATATTTACGGGTAGGGCCAATAACACTGTAAACAAACCCTACACTGCCCCAGAGTAAACCACTGGTATGTGTTTAAAGCCAGTACTATATTTCATCTGGACATCACTGCTGGATTACAAGTTTATTACAAGAATCTTTTATTTTAGCAAAACGACTGTGCTGTTTAAAGATTCTATATTATGCACAGTTGACTCTTGTGAGTGTTAAGTCATGTTATAATGTTGTTACCTTACCAAAAACATACCTGGAGTTGTGTTTCATTTCATTCACACATGTGCGTAATCCTGCATTATTGGGTTATCTACATCTCTAAAGCTCAAAATTCTCTGTTCCAATTTGTGATGTCATGTAGTGGTAGTTTTCAAGTCAACAGCTCATTTTACCTTTTGTTCAGCAAAGATCGGCAATTCCAGGGCTGAAATTATCCAAATGATTCTAGTGAAGGTGTATGGAGTTTGAAAACCCAGTGGAGCTCTTCCTAACATGACGTCACAAGGTGGAACAGTGTTTTCTGTGAGAGAAGAACTCAGGTTAAAGATGCAGGATTTGTGTGTTTAACATTTGTGAATGAAACAAAACGCAACTGCAGGTATGTTTGGGATGAGGAAATAACATTATACCATACATCATACTTTCGAACATTCACCATGCATGATATGTTTTATGTCATATTGTGTAATATTATAGCCAAAGGAACATTTCCATGGAAACAAACAAGAGACCAGTCACGTTTGTGGAGATGTAAGCCCACTCAGAGTATGTTTATCTGTTTTTCAGCACAGTAATCACAACCAAAGTGCAAAACTAAAACCAAAACAAGAAACATACTTTTGTTTTAGTCTATTTTTTATTTTATTTTTGGCAAAGTTACATATTGTGACTTTAAAGGTTGTGCTATTGGAACGCATGTGCTTGATAACTACTGTAAACACTTAAAACTCGTAACTGTAAATGTGCTGCCGTAGGTTTATTTTTATCCCTCGCAACAGCAGGCTCATGTTTCTTTATTATGTGATCTGAGACTTCGGTGTTTGAGACAACTGGACTATGGACACTACAGAGGACAACGTTTCCCAGAATGCACCAGGTGTGAGAGAGGATCATATCTTTATCTGAGCATCTTTTAGACTTAGACAAACTGTATTCATCCACAAGGGAAATTATCTGGACACAGTAGCTCACACATCACAATATATTACAATAACAAAGAGCAAAAATATAAACGATAATAATACGTTCAATTTAAAGGTGCATTGTGTAACTTTTCTGGTGGAGGGTTTTCTTCATGGAGATGTGATTGCTTTGTCTGGAATGTTTCACAGTATGGCATTAAACCTTTCTATCTTCATAGAGACCAAGTTACAGGTGCCAATCCCGCTCACAGTCAGAATGCCAGCTATTTCTGAGCTCTAAAACCACCTGTAATTGAATAATTGTTAGGTAGAGCTTTTTAATGTCATACTGTGGAATATTCCAGGTAGAGCAATGACATATCCATGGAAACAAGCAAGTGACAGACCCTCCACCAGAAAAGTTACACAATGCACCTTTAAGTGGCAGAAATAGCAAGAGACTGGTGTCAAATAAAGCATAATTAGAATAAGGCATAATTATGTAGAAAGGTCCCAAACAATGTGGAAATTGAACCCAGGACTTTGTCGCTGAGAGGTGAGAGAAGAACTGACTGTGCCACCCAAGCAGTCCGTGTGGTTGGGCGCTGAATGATTGAAGAGAACAGTTACTGGTGGTTAGAGGTTTAACTTTCTCTCTTTGACCACACTCAGCTGCATCACTGCAGATTTCCATTCTGTACTGAGGTGATAGTGGTACTAATGGGAGCTCTTTTTAAAGGGCTACTGTTTTAGGGGCCATTTGAGCCACTTTGAATTTAAATTTAAAGGGCCCGTATGACGCTATTTTCCGATCTATGTTACAATGTTTTCTCATCACAAACATACCTAGAGTTGTGTTTTCATTCACTCATGTTTAACACACAAATCCTGCATATTTAGGCTGAGTTCTTCTCTTCCACCTTGTGATGTCATGTAGTAATACAGGAAGTGCTCCACTGTGTTTTTAAAATCCATACACCTTCACTAGAATCATCTGGATAATCTCACCCCTGGAACTGCCCATCTCTAGTGAACTAAACTGAGCTTTGGAGGTGTAGACAGGCTAATAATGCAGGATTACTCAAACGTGTGAATGAAACAAAACACAACTCCAGATATGTTTTTGATGAGGTGATGAGATTTTGCATAATATAGGACCTTTAAATTCCAAACACATAATGAAATTGATTTGTGATTTGTTTCTGTTTATTGTGCTGTATACAATATTGGGATTTCAAGGTCTACAGTAGAGTTAGAGCTAGAGATAAAACAATAACCAAAATATTGTGATATCATATCATCAAATGTCTAAAAAAAGCTAAAAAAAAAAAAGAAAAAAAAGAAAAAAAGAGAGAACAGAGGGAACTACATAGACCATGATCCTTTGCTCTGTTTCAGTGCAGACTACACGAAACATAATTGTTATTTAGCACTTTGAATTTTTAATTAGTTGGATTATGACAGAATCAAAGTCTTGTCAAGGCATTTTAAGAAGAAAAGGTAATATATTCACAGTTCTGTGATCGCAAAAAATATCGTACATTAAGATGTATTTGGGTTCGTTACATCCCTAGTTAGAGTGGTCCTTTGGGTGCAGGGTTAGAGTGGTCCTTTGGGTGCAGGGTTAGAGTGGTCCTTTGGGTGCAGGGTTAGAGTGGTCCTTTGGGTGCAGGGTTAAAGTGGTCCTTTGGGTGCAGGGTTAAAGTGGTCCTTTGGGTGCAGGGTTAGAGTTGTCTGTAGGGTGTCAGGGAAGTCCTTTGGGTGCAGGGTTAGAGTGGTCCTTTGGGTGCAGGGTTAGATTGGTCCTATAGGGTGCAGGGTTAGATTGGTCTTTTGGCACAACCCAAAGACCACTGTCAGGGAAGTCCTTTGGGTGCAGGGTTAGAGAGTGGTCCTTAGGGTGTTAGGGACGTCCTTAGGGTGCAGGGTTAGAGTGATCCTTTGGGTGCTAGGGAAGTCCTATAGGGTGCAGGGTTAGATTGGTCTTTTGGTACAACCCAAAGACCACTGTCAGGGAAGTCCTTTGGGTGCAGGGTTAGAGAGTGGTCCTTAGGGTGCAGGGTTAGAGTGATCCTTTGGGTGCTAGGGAAGTCCTTTGGGTGCAGGGCTGGCAAATGTTTTGGTGCAGAGTAGAAATGGGAGGAGGACACAGCAGAGAGAGAGCAGAGGAAGTACAGCTCTGACCCAGCCTTTATTATTTAAGACTGATTAAATATTTACTCTGCACTCACACACAAACACTGAGTCGGCTGAAGCTGCCGCACAGAGGAACCACAGGGCCAAAAAACAACCATGAAAGAGAGGGTCAGAGCTCAGCTTTAAATAACAAAATCATTACAAAATATATACAGGTGTCAGCAGTCTTCGTTTAACTTTGGACTGCACGGAAACGCAGTTCTTGTGTAAATCAAAACTGAAAATATGAAATGTAAAATATATAAATTACACAGTTTTTTCTTCATAGGCTATATTTAATTCAGTAAGTCACTTTGATATGAATGCATGTAACAAAATGTTAAAAACAGCATTAGGAATTGTACTACTTATTTCCTGTCTTTGGACTAAAGGGGTAATCATGTGCTGTAAAAGAGAAAAGAATTTTCTCACAAAACAAAAGAAAATGTACAACTGATCACTTGTGCTTAAAGCCCCATCGGGTAACTTTTTTAGCCAAAAAATACTGAAATCAAAGCTTTTATGGTGCTGAAAAAATATAAAAACATGCATCCTGACTGTGAGCGGACTTGCATCTCTTGACCTGGAGGAGGCCTCATTCCACAGTGTGGAATAAAACATCTATGTCCATTAGAATGTTCTGAAGAAGGTTTATCTTTGTATTTTCATGGAATCATGCAGTTGACATGCCACCCCCAGAAAGCTACACAGTGTTGCTTTATATAACATGTTCTTTGCTGGTAGAGGGTCTTCTACCTGCTTGACTTGCACATTGCACCTTTAAAGGGCTCATATGCTATTTTCTGTTGTTTCCTCATCACAAACACACCTGGAGTTGCGTTTTGTTTAATTCACACATGTTTAACACACAAACATGACATATTTAGGCTGAGTTCTTCTCTCAAACTGAAAACACTCTGTTCCACCTTGTGATGTCATGTGGTAATACAGGAAGTGCTCCACTGTGTTTTTAAACTCCACACATCTTCACTAGATTTGGATAATTTCATCCATGAAACTGCTAATCTCTACTGAATAAATGGTAGCTGTTAACATGAAAAATACTACTCCATGACATCACAAGGTGGAACAGAGCAATAAACATAGAAAACACAACTCCAGGTTTGTTTTTGAGGAAGTAACAACATTATAACGGCTTAAAGCTCACGAGAGTCAATTTTGCGTAATATAGGACCTTTAAGTTGACATAATTCATCCTTTGTCAGTTCTAGATAATGAGACATTTTCACAGTAATAAAGTATCAGCAGACTGTGGACTGTGGACTGTGGACTTGAACTGTGGAGAGAGTTGAGGTCAGGGCTGGAGAGCAGAGCTTTGTATCGATCTCAAGTCCAGAGATGAGCCTCAGGGGCTGATGGGAAACAGGAAACCACATCCACTCTCTCTCAGGGGTGAATCCTCTTTCTTCAAATTTGCCTCAATGGAGTGGAGTCAGATCATTTCGTTTGGAATACTAATCAATCTTGAGAAAATCGACCAATCACACGTCACGAAATAGACAACATGTCCAGCTTCTGAACAGGAGTGACGTCATCCTTAGTCACGCCCCTTTTCTGCAGGAATTTCCTTCAGGTCAGACAGTGGCCTTGCAGAGGGGAGCTGAGGTCTTTTCATACTATTTTTCCATATGGAGATCAAACAATAAATCACCTGCCCCCTAGTGTTCAGAATAATTCATTACATTTACCTTCATATTATTATCCAGGCTTGGGATCAGTGGTGGAAGAAGTACTTGATTTTGTTACTTAAGTAAAAGTAGATACCAGGGCAAAAAAAAACAAAAAAAAAACCTCAAGTAAAAGTATCACACAAAAAAATAAATTTAAGTAAAAATATTGAAGTACCTGTTTAAAAATGTACTTAAAGAGTATAGATTTCGAGATCTAATAAATCAATTCAAATGTCGTAATTCAAATAATGTAAATTTCCTAGCTGTTTTTATTTGTATATTGTCAAACAAAATAAAAATAAACCCCTCAGCCTTTTCAGCAGTAAAATACGTTTACTTTTCAGTCCAGTTAAAAAATGTAATGGACTAAAAAGTACGGATACCTGCTCTCAGATGTACTGAAGTAAAAGTAAAAAGTATCCAAAGTACAGACCTAAAACCTTTAATAGGCTGCTTTCACTTTATTTCATTTCACATTGCTTGGGACTGACTCAAAGAGGACATATAAGTGAAACATTTTGTACGTAAAATTCATGTTCTAGTAGGATGGTGTTAAAAATCTTCCTGTTTAATACTGTAATTGATACTGCGCAGTGACGTCACACTGGGGGCGTATCTATTTTGTATGTACAAAATAAAACAAAATGGATTTAACCAACACATTTTCAGGAGCCTGTGATCAATACGAGGATTCATGATTCTGTTAGGTGTTTGATTTTCAACAAAAAGGTGAGAGTGACTGACTGAAAAACTGTTGGCAAATACTAGCTAGCTTTTGACTGTTATTTAAGATTTGAGAGAAAAATTTTACAGCACAACTCATCTCACTCTTTCTCTCTTGCTCTTTCTGGTTAGACTGTGTTAAAACAAAGCTCAGACTAAAGCAGGGGTGGGTGATTATTTTTTCCATGGGGCCACATGAGAAACAGAAAATATTGTGAAGGGCCGGGCCAAAATGCTCAAAAACTCAATTCTGCATAATATTAATTGTATTTCTGTATAAAAAGTAGTAAATAGCATTGTTTTGACGCACTGGTGAGACTGGTAAGAGTGTATGTTATGACTACGCAATGAAAAAGTGAGGTTGCCTTACAAAAAATGTCATTTAAAAACACCTCTAAAATAAAAGCAGTGCAGCTTTATTCCATGTAGGAGGTAAAATTATAAAATATGTTTATTTTGTAATTCCAAATGAGCTTAAATGGGCTGGTCAGAGTCAACCAAAGGGCTGTATGTGGCCCAGGAGCTCGACAATGCCCAGGTCTGGACTAAAGTCTAACTTGAGCTTCAGACAGAGCAGAGCCTACAGTTAGCATCACACTTCTAGGGAGTGTTGATGACATCAGCTGCAAACAAATCACCAACAGATGGATAAATTCTATTAAAATATAATTGCCTCTTGACTTGATTAAAATGACCAAGGCAGTCTCCAGTTACTTCTTCTAGTACCCGTGTCTCAAATGGTGAATAATCACCATGGCAACAGTCAGGTGTGACTGGTTCACAGATACACGGGTAGATACAGGTGAGCGATGACAGGTGAACAATAGGAAAACATGAAACATGAGGTGCACCTGAACGCCTCGTGACAGAAAGAGGAAACACTCAAGCATATTGTACTCAAATTAAATAAATTATGTTCAAGTTCAAAGATCATTTAAAGGGCCCATATTACACTATTTTCTGATGTTATAATCATGTTTCAGGTTTAACACACAAACTTTGCATATTTAAGCTTCTCTCAAACTGAAAACACTCTGTTCCACCTTGTGATGTCATGTGGTAATACAGAAAGTGCTCCACTGTGTTTTTAAACTCCATACACCTTCAATAGAATCATTTGGTCAATTTGACCTGGAATTGCCAATCTCTGTTGAAGGTAAAAGGAGCTGTTAACTTGAAAACTACCACTTCATGACATCACAAGGTGGAAAAGAGCATTTTGAGCTTTAAAGATGTAAACAAACTAATAATAAAGGATTACTCAAACATGTGTGAATGAAACAAAACACAGTTCCCGGTAGCCTCTGTGTTTAATGAGGTAACAACATTCTAACATGGCTTAAACCTCACCAGATTCAATTTTACGTAATATAGGCCCTTTAATTGCAATTTTAAATAAACCTGAAGATCTGAATTCAGCAATTCTTAAAAGCAAATGTATATGTCATAAATTATGGGTAAAAAGTAGCTGTGAAGCAACATATTAATAGGCCAATAAATGTTTACTTGTTTCAACTTAAAGAATGAGATGTAAATCAGATGAGAGCAGGACCTAACACTGCTGTATTGATGATGTGGTGTTTTCAGTCAATATCTCCTATAGGAAAATCTATAATTGTTGAACCTGATCATTTATATTAGTAACAAGGTTTATTATATCCACATTTTAATTTTAATCATAAAAAATGTAAATTAAAGCCACAATATGTAACATTTAGGCAAAAAATAGAATAAAATACGGGTTGTATTTAATGCACTGAAAAACATGCTCCATACTCTGACTGGGCTTGCATCTCCACAAACCTGACTTATATTTGACCTCGGCGAGGGCTTCCTTCTGCCTGTTTCCATGGAGATGTTGTTCCTTTGGCTATAATCTTCCACAGTATGGCCTAAACGTATCTATCAAGAATGTTTCAAGGCATGGTTTTAGCTGTATTTCAGTGGAATCTCCAGAAAGTTCCATACTGTAGCTTTAAAATCCGCTGCGTGCTCCAGTGGAATGTTTGTATGAAGAGTCTGGGGCTCATCAGTTCTGCAGTTCTGAGCAGGAAGTCAATGGTCCCATTTCTATGATTACAGTAAACCGTATGAGATCAATATGTGGTTTACAGGATGTATGTTAGAACGTCCAACGGCATTTCAGTAATACTGACATATGGACAGACTGTGCGATTATACCAGGCAAAAGTACAATATCTATCTATCTATCTATCTATCTATCTATCTATCTATCTATCTATCTATCTATTACTCAATTTTGTTACTTAAGTAAAAGTACAGATACAGAGGTAAAAAGTTACCGAAGTAAAATTAAAAGTATCACTTGAAAAAATCTACTTAGTTAATATTGTTACCTCCTCAAAAACATACCTGGAGTTGTGTTTTGTTTTGTTTCATTCACACATGTTTGAGTAACAGTTTATTATTAGTGTGTTTACATCTCCAAAACTTAAATGCTCTGTTCCACCTTGTGATGTCATGAAGTGGAAGTTTTCAAGTTAACAGCTCCTTTTTCCATTAGTTCAGTTAATATGGGCAATTCCAGGACTGAAATTATCCAAATGAATCTAGTGAAGGTGTATGGAGTTTAAAAACACAGTGGAGCAGTGGAACTCAGCCTAAATATGCAGAGTTTGTGTGTTAAACATGTGTGAATGAAACAAAACACAACTCCAGGTATGTTTGTGATGAGTAAAACAACATAGATCAGAAAACAGTGTAACATAGGTCCTTCAAGTGAAGTACCTCAAGTAAGTACCTCAAAATTCTACTTGTACTTCATTACCTTCCACCACTGCAGTAAATCAAACAAAGCACAATCCAGCTCAGACTTGACTTCACCTTGAACTTGTCTGTAGAGACTCAGACTCGGCTCTCTCCTAACCGGCCTAAAGCTGGACTTCAGAGCTCTTACATTAGTGATGAGGCTTTCACACACGCAGGTTAGGTTTCTCTCAGACAGGTGCGACAGGTGAGGGTCAGGTGCCACACACAGGTGAGAAGAGCAGATCCTTCTCCTCACACGTGCCCAGTTTGGGAGCACACGAGCAGAACTGAAAGGAAAGACAAGAGTTTCCGTGATTCTGAAAGATGATTGGCTGTGGAGTTGTGTATCATGGAGCAACATGATCCACATTAAGATATTCACGGGTTTCAGCTTCCAGTTATTACGCAACATTTTATAGATCTTTTGGATTAAACAGTGGTGGAAGAAGTACTTGATTTTGTTACTTAAGTAAAAGTACAGATACCGGAGCAAAAAAATACTCAAGTAAAAGTAAAAGTATTAAATTACCAGTTTAAAAATGTACTTAAAGAGTAACACGTAAGTCTTTTCGGCAGGTCTCACACAATAATAAAAAATACTTGTAGTGAATGTAAATGTAGTGGAGTAGAAAGTACAGATACCTTCTCTCAAATGTGGTAAAACTAAAAAGTATCCACACAAATTTATACTTAAATACAGTACTTTACTACTTCTACTTTGTTACATTCTACCACTGATTTAACAGTTAATCATATGGCAACAGGTATAATTTTTTATCAATTTAAAACCCATGGATAGAAAAATGTGTCCTTTTCCTTTGCATTTGAAACTGTGTGGAGCAATAGACCAGACCTGAGCCACAATGTCCCTGTCCTGCAATCTCACAACATAGTCTACACTATTTAAAGGTACAGTATGTAACTTTCTAGAGGAGGCCTTTTTACTGCATGATTCCATGGAAAAACAAAGATAAAACCACACTTTGGAACATCATGAAGATTAACACGTTTTATGCCGTACTGAGGCTCTCCTCCAGGCCACATAAGGGTCAGGTTTGTGGAGATGCAAGCCCGGTCACAGTAAGAGCAAGTAATAAAAAAACAAACGTTTATTTTTGTCTATTTTTGGCACAAAAAGTTACATACTGTGGCTTCTGTTGTGTCCCGTGATATTGAGGATTCTTATAATTACTGAATTAGTCCTGGTTTAGTCTTGATTAGGTCTGATGTGAGTTCCCAGAAAACATTTTACACACACACTTACATACATTTTGACAACTTATCAGAAGTGTATCAGATGTGTTTCTACCACCAGTTTAAAGGCGACATTTTGAGGACTTTTGACAACTGATTTTGAATTGTCACTTGCCACGGTGCCAACAATTTCTCACCACTCTGAAACCCATGAATGTATTCTCAAAACACCCAAAAATCTACAACCATTTTTTGTCAAGTCAGAGGGGAACACAGGAGCTCCAACAGCCTTGAGTGTATTGATAACAGTGTAGTGTGTTATGTAAGATCTCGTGACAGACTGAGCCCGTTGTGTGGTTTTAAATAAGCGTCAGAAATTAGCTCTGATCAATAATAAATAAGTATAGAAGGTACAGTATATACCAGGTCATTAAATATTAAGCCTGCTGCCCTGCCTCCCTGACCTGTTAACTCCGAGTCGAGTGAGGTGAAGAGACAAGAGCTGCATAAGCTAAACTTCATCAAGAGTTCAAGATCGAGCTACAGTGGCCTGATGTTTCCCCCACAGCAAGAATCGACGGGGTATTTGACTTTTATGGGGTATTAACGGCTAACACATAACACATTTAGATCAACATGTTACCTTTTGTTGTTCTGAAAATGCTACATTGGCTGAAAACGACATATTAACATGTTTTAACAAGATTCACTAAGTCACTCCCCCTTCAGAGCGCGATCACAACACAATCAGCGCACACCCCGCTAATGAAACTACTGCACATTGCGTCAGGTTTGTCAAGTTGTATGTTTTTGTATATTTATGGAGGTTTATTGTCACGTAGGATGGGAGAAGGGGTGAGGTAGACTTGTGGGCGGAGAATTGGACAGAATCTTACAGCTAAATGTAAGGAGGGTTCGAAAAGGGCCCTGGAGAGAACGCTACATTACTCAAACACGCATGGATGAAAACCTAAAACCTCTTCAGGCATGTTTTTGATGAGGGAATGAGGTTATAACATGGTAGAAAGAAAGAAAGAAAGAAAGAAAGAAAGAAAGAAGAAGAGATTTTGCTTAATACCCCCCTCTTTAAATAAAAGTAAATACGTTGGCAGAGTTGGGGGGTGGGTAAAAACTGAACATTTTTGAGCAGTCCAGCCTCGAATGCAGGACAATTACTCAGATATGTTTGAATCAATGGAAATACAACTGTGAGTACATTACTGTTGAGGAACACTATTATAACACGGTTAAAAGCTCATAAAAGTCGATTTAACATAACACACCGCCTTCTATACAGAGTTTACAGGTTTTCTTTCCAAAAATCAATCTACTATCATCAGTCAGACAAGTGTTATGCTCAAGGACACAAAAGCAGTGAGAAATGGGGAGAGTGAGATTTGAACTACCAGCTCAACTACATCCAGGTCAGTGTGTTTCATTAAAGGTGCACTGTGTAACTTTTACAAGCTTGTTTCCATGGGGATGTTATTGTTCCAATGTTTTTATAGCTCAAAAATACCTTAAAAACGTGAATTCTTACCATGTGCAGGCTTGCTTCTCCGTAGATCTGACCATTAACCTGTTTCCATTGTGATTATCAAGTTTATTTCCATCCTGTTTGGAATAACCGAGGCAAAACAATAATATCTCCATGGAGACAAGCAGCTGATGGACCCTCCACCAGAAAAGTTACACAGTGCACCTTTAAAAATCACCTTATAACATGATTAAACGCTTCTTCAACCGATTATTTGAGTTTAAAATAAAGTTGAGGCCATTGTTTCACTCAGTCTCGTGGCGCAGAGGGAGGTTGGTGAGGTCTACTTCCTGGAGGTCCTCAGAGGGGCCAGACTAACTCCAGGTCTAGAGCAGATTTAACGAGTTGGACCTGATTAAAGCAGGGTTAATGGGAGAAACGGCACAGAGCAAAAGATTAATTAAAGCTGGAAAGATTAAAAACACAATGAAAAATGATCATTGTGGTTTTGAATGTAGCTTTAAAGAGATTTTGACAGCATACAAAATAATGCTACGAATTGGGGGTTTTCAGATTCCAGTCATTCTAGTTGTCCCAGATATAGAGACAGATTTCCCTTTTGAAACTTTGAGGTGACATAATGCTGGGGGTGTTCTACATGTATCCCTAATGGCAGAATGTTTACGAGTTACCATGGTGACACAATGCACACATTAGCAAACACAGACAAAAAAGTTTTAGAAAGAAAAAACACAAAATGGATTTAAACCGCACACTTTCAGGATCCTGTGATCAATACGTCCTGTTTAGGTGTTTGATTTTCAACAAAAAGGTGGGAATAATTAACTGAAAAACTGCTGGCTAATGCTCCCCTGTTGTAGTTTCAGCTAAGTCAGTTCTTTTTGGTCAGATTATGTTAAAATAAAGCACAGATTAAAGTCCAATAAAGCCGCAGACAGAGCAGAGCCTACAGTTAGCGTCACACCCCCAGGGAATGTTGATGACATCAGTTGTAAAGTATCAATTGATTACACTGTACTTTGCCATGAAATATCCAAAAAGTTGCTCCTGATCATTTATAGCAGTACTTTAAGTATATTATTTGTAAACTTATATTAAATATTATTGGTCTGTTGAATGCTGTTGATTAATGCATAATCACTCCCCCAAATTAAAATAGTAGTTAAAGGTGCACTGTGTAACATTTCTGGTGCGGGGTCCGCTACCATGACGATATTATTGCGTTGTCTGAAGTTTCCATGGGTGATTTTAAACTTTTCTATCATGCGTTTATTTTATCGTGGGCATTTGTAGTGCTCAAACATACCTTTAAAACATACACTCCTTTGTGAGCGAGGTCACTTCTCCAGTCTCCACAGATATGACCTGTAAATTGGCCTAGCACGATGTCCTACTTGCCTCATGGAGAGATAATTTGTTTAATGCCATACACTGGAATATTCAAGGCAAAGCAATACAGTCTCCATAGTGAAAAGCAGGTCACGGATCCTCCTTCCGAAAAGTTACACAGTGCACCTTTAAAATAAAATAAAATAAAATAAATTAAATGAAATTATAAAAGGTATCTACAGTTATAAAGAGCATCAGACTGTTGCCAAGGTAACAGCCAGGCTTCGTGTGATTGGTCCACTATGCACAGGTACATGAGTAAAACAGTACCTTGACTTATTTGTGTATTTGTAATTAAAGTTGCATCTGGTGGAGGCTCCATCAAATACTTTTCTCCATGGAGATGTTATTCCTTTGTCTAGAATCTCCATGGAGACCAAACCAGACCAAGTCACAGGTCAGATCTGTGGAGAGGCAACCCCGCTTACAGTCAAAATGTCTCTTTTTCTAGGTATTTTTGAGCTATAAAACCACCTGTAACTGAATAAATGTAAGGTAGAGCCGTTTAATGTCATACTGTGGAACATTCCAGGCAGATCAATGACATATCCATAGAAACAAGCAGGTGATGGACCCCCAACCAAAAAGTTACGTAGCACACCTTTAACGGGAATAAAAAATAGAGAAAAACAAAGACAAAGTTTGTGACAGATTTAATTTCAGTTCCAATAATTAGCGTCATAATCGTTTTCATAAATAATAGTCAGTTGATTCTTCACACAGATACAGTCATGTGACCCGTCATGTGACCCGTCATGTGACAGCGTTATATACAAATCAACAGGCCTCAAATAAAACACTTTAAAAACAAACAGGCAAACAGCAGAAAGAGCCGCCTGCAGCAATTAGACAGAGCCCAGTCCATAGGGTTTGATACAGTCTCCAACAAGTAGACTGTGACAATTTCATAAGGCTTTACAAGAGGAAGAAAAGAATGGATAAAACCAGACTTTATCAACAATGTAAAATTAATAACTTAATCATTTAGTCTTTAGGTTTAGTCCTGGTTTAGTTTGGTGTTTCGAAAGGATTTGACTTCACCACTGTGTGAAAAATAACTGCATTTGTCTTAAAGGGCCCATATTACACTATTTTCTGATCTATGTTATGTTTTTCCACATTAAAAAACAGACCTAGAGTTGAGTTTTGGGGGTCGAGTTCTTGGAAAACTCTGTTCTACCTTGTGATGTCATGTGGTAATACAGGAAGTGCTCCACTCCATAGACCTTCACAAGAATCATTTTGGAGAATTTCAGCACCAGAATTGCCAATCTCTAAAAGGAAGCTTTATAATTAGATGCAGATGTTAACTTGAAAACTACCGCTTCATGACATCACAAGGTGGAACAGAGCATTTTGGGCTTTGGAGATGCAGACAGACTAATAATACAGGATTACTCAAACATGTGTGAATGAAACAAAACACAACTCCGGGTATGTTTTTGATCAGGTAACAACATTATAACGATCAATGTCAATTTTGCATAATATAGGATCTTTAACCATTGCGAGATAGGGACAGTTTCTTGGCTTTGTTGATAAAGCCTGGTTTGGCCCATAGATTCCTTCATAAACCTCTTGAGTTTTTGCTGCAGTGAAACCGTTTGTGAAGCAGATTAAGACAAAAAGCAGCAGCGAAAAAATACAGACTTTTACGATAAACATTTGACAAAAAACACACACACATATTTTGAATCAGTTCACACCAAATCGTTGACAAAAGTGTTTACAGCTGATTTAAAAATATTAACAGTAAAACAGCTGGGGTTTGCGGACTGCGTGACTACCTACAATCCAGTTTCACATTTGAGAAACTTTGTCAAGGCTCGGATGGGTAGAATACTTTGTTTATTTGGTAGAAAAAAGATAAAATGTTCAAATTGAGATGGTTTGGACGTGTGGAAAAGAGGAGTAGTGAGGCCATGAAAGATGAGGCCCCCTAGAGGAAGACCAAAGAAGCACGTAGTGAAAAAAGGACAAAGTAAGAGCGGCGTTTGGTGTGAACTGGTTTAAAACAATACATTCAAATACAGGCTCCGTTCACACTTTAAAGTCACACTGTGTAACTTTTCTAGAGGGTACAAAACCAGCTCGAGTCTATGTAGATGTTGTTTATTTTCCCTGGAATGTTCTACAGTATGGCATTTCATTTAACTATCTCCATGGAGACAAGCAGGCCATATCACCAAGGCCAAGTTACAGTTCAGTTCTGGAGGAGGAGTGAGCCCACTCATGTTATTAATGTATATTTTTGGGGTGTTTTGAGAGATAAAAACACCTGTAATTGAATAAATACAAGATATATCCGTTTAATGCCATACTATGGAACATCCCAGGTAAATCAATATCACCACCATGGAGACGTGCAGATGGCGGACCCTCCACCAGAAAGGTTACACAGTGCGTCTTTTATTTGTTGTCATAGTGTTTTATAGAGAGCCAGTGCCACTATCCACTACTATAGGAGTTAAGTGGTGCACAATGTGAACGCTCTTTGACATTCACTTTCTCGTTCTTTCTCTATGGGACTTCCTCTTATCGTCTCACCTGTACGTGCATGTGTTTGGACAGAGGCAGGGGGAGGAATACACCCAAGGAAACACAGGGAGCACATGCAAACTCCACTCAGAATCAGAGATCAGGAGTCTAACCCACAACACCCATACTGAGAGGCAGGAGACAGGTTAAAGGTCATATTGTCACAGTTTTGCCTATTGTTTACATGTTATCCCCAGTCCAGTCCCAGGTCTTAGCCTGATCCAGTCCATCTTTTGCTCCCTCCCTGTTTTTCCTGCAGCTGCCGCTCATTCCCCAATCATCCCAGGGTCGTCTATATAACTCCCTCTGCCCAGTCAGTTCTTGCTAGATTGTCGACAAGTCAAGAGACTCTCCAGCTCTGTATCTGAAACTCTGAATGTGAAATCTGTTGTTTGCAATTTGTGCAATTCTGCATTATTCCCTGTTTGAAGAATCTGTTTCTGAGTTATCCCCTGCCCGTTTTCGAATTACAGTATTTCCCAGTTTTGGAGGATATTTTAGTTCACATAATAAACTCATAACTTCCTTTGTTGTTTATCAGCCTGATTTGACATATTAAGCTTTTCCTATTGTAGGACACTTTCTGTTGAACTGAACCAAGGCCTTTGCTTTTGATTGCATTCTTTGTGTTGCATTTGAGTCCAAGTTTCCTGCGTGATACATATATTATTGTGAGCTTTAAATCATGTTATAAAAACTGTTACCTCATCAGAAACATACCTGGAGTTGTGTTTTGTTTCATTCACACGTTTGAGTAACGCTGCATTACTAGTGTGGGCTACATCTCCAAAGCTCAAAATAGTTTTCAAGTTAACGTCTACCTTTTACCTTTTGTTCAGTAGACACTGGTAATTCCAGGGCTGAAATTATCCAAATGACTTTAGTGAAGGTGTACAGAGTTTAAAAACACAGTGGAGCATTTCCTGTATTACCACATGACATAACAAGGTGGAACTGAGCGTTTTCCATTTGAAAGAATAACTCAGCCTAAATATGCAGGGTTTGGGTGTTAAACATGTGAATGAAAAAAAACAAACAAAAAACACAACTCCAGGTCTGTTTGTGATGAGAAAATAGCGTAATATAGGCCCTTTAACCACTCTGGAGACAGGCTAACCACTCTGCCATTGTGCACCACTGTGTGTTAGTTTATAATTCACATATATTAATATTTTTACATCTCTCTCTGTAACCTCGGGGAAAGTGTTGTGTGGACGGAGCCTGAGTTTAGTCCAAATAAAATCCAGTCCGTTCCAGTTTGTAAGAAAAAAACACAGAAGGAAGAATCAGCTTCATCCTGAGGCAGAACTGGAGCCATCTTTACTGACCCGGACCAGCTCCTGGGACAGAACCTCGAGGTCCTAAAAGAGAGAAGGAATGTGTCAGGTTTACACGAAACTCATCAGATCCTTCTAGACCTGAAATTCAATCTTAAAAGGTCCTATATTACACAAAATTGACTCTTGTGAGGTTTAAGCCACGTTATAATGTTGTTACCTCCTCGAAAACATACCTGGAGTTTTGTTTTGTTTTATTCACGCATGTTTGAGTGATCCTGGTTTATTAGTCTGTCTACATCTCCACCTTGTGATGTCATGAAGCAGTAGTTTTCAGGTTAACAGCTCCTTTTACCTTTAGTTCAGTAGAGATTGACAATTCCAAATGATTCAAGTGAAAGTGTATGAAGTTTAAAAACACAGTGGAGTGCTTCCTGTATTACCACATGACATCACAAGGTGGAACAGAGTGTTTTCTGTTTGAGAGAAGAACTCAGCCTAAATATGCAGGGTTTGTGTGTTAAACATGTATGAATGAAACAAAACACAGCTCATGTTTTTGATGAGAAATAGTGAAATATGGGCCCTTGAAATGGGCTGTACCTGATTTTTTTCATGTAATGGTAGAATATTATATTTGTTATATTCTAAAAGCAACCACAGTCTGCATCTAATTATAAAGCCTTTTATCCTCCACGAACCAGGAAGTGCGTTGGAACTCCACTCTTGCCTCTAAAAAACTTAAACTTAGGAATAATTAGGATGCTTGAAATGCATTAGAAACTGTGGAATAAGCTGAACTGAAACTAAACTAAAACTAAATTTACAGTGGCTTTAATGGCCCTCTGAACCTGTGTGAACCCAGACAGACCTGTGTAAACCGGTTGAGATCCTGCTCGTACCTTCTGTAGATGCATGTTCTTGGTCAGCTGCTCCTCTAACATGTGCTGGAGCTTCTTGTTCATCTCTCGGAGGTTGTCGTCTCCAGGTTTGACCAGGTCTCTGAGCACAGAGCCCAGTTTGCCTCTGTCTGTGTGGGGCGCACTGTGAGCCCCTCCTACCCCCGCACCGGACACGTCTGAGGGGGAAAAGGCAAAATGTAAGAAGAAAATATAATGGTGCAGTATTCAAAAGAATCTGGAATGGCAGTGATGCAGGGGATTAAGCCTCTGCAATAGAACTGGAGGGTTGCCAGTTCTTATCCCATCTGAGCACATGTTGTAATGTGGCAACAAGAAGTCATTCTGGCATAAAAATGAGCCTTGGTGTTCAGTCCTGGCATTAGAGAAAGACCTGGTTTAGACCTGGTTTCAAGCTAGTTTGGTTTTCTGCCACTTGTTTGTCTCCATGGAGATGTTATTGCTTTGCCTAGAATGTTTCACAGCGCAGCTTTAATTCTGTATCTTACTTTTGTTCAATTACAGGTGTTTATAGCTAAAAATTAATGGATGAAAGGCAAGTAAAGGTCCAAAAGTGTAATGTTTCCAGTGTGGGGGTTTACTAACGTGTTTGCCTTAATTGACTAAATATTTCTTTGCCTGGAAGGTTCCACAGTGAAGCATTCAGTGTGTATCTGGAATTTAATGAATTACAGGCGTTCTTATTGCAAATAAAAACAAATAACATCTCCATGGAGACAAGTAGATGGCAGACCCTCTACCAAAAAACTAAAAATATTCTCAGTAATAATAATTTCTTTGGTACAAAAGCCCTGTTGAACAATACACAAAATATTATAATCCAGCCCAATACTGTTGACCGATCCTTTGTGGACTGAGAAGGAGGAGTAAAAGTAAGAGTACAGTGCGAATCCAGTATTTCCTTTAGAGATGGACCTTAAGCCGAGACAATATGGATCTAAGAGGCTTAGGAAAATTAGAATATTCCAGAGTGAGTTATAGAAATCATAAAGGTTTAAATCTAGGGCTTTCCTATGAGAGCGTGAGAGCATTAAACTGGAGAGACAGGCACTCTGATGGAAATGTACAGATTTAACACAGAGCTGGGCCCATGAAGCAGAGAGGCAGAAGGAGAGAGAGGAAACCAGCGAATCGTGAAATTAAGAACAGATTAAGACACATATGCAGTGGACACATGCAACTTTTACACACAAATAGATTGGTTCAATTTCAGAGCAATGTTACAGTTAAAATATTGTGTGTTTTCTGTCATGGATGTCATTGTGATGGCCAATCACATCAATATGGTAAGAAAAGCTGTGCTTGATGCTATAGTGAAGGTGCATTCTGCTAAAAACAAACTTAGAGGTGCACTGTGTAACTTTTTGGTTAGGGGTCCGTCACCTGCTTGTTTCTATGGAGATGTCATTGCTCTCCCTGGAATGTTCCACAGTATGACATTAAACAGCTCTACCTTACATTTATTTAATTACAAGGGGTTTTATAGCTCAAAAATATATCTAGAAAAAATGGCATTTTGACTGTGAGCGGGGTTGCCTCCCCAAAGATCTGACCTGTAACTTGATCTGGTTTGGTCTCCACAGAGATAGAAAGGTTTAATACCACACTGTGAAAAATTCCAGATGAAACAATTACATCTCCATGGAGACGAGCATTTGATGGAGCCTCCACCAGAAAAGTAACACAATGCACCTTTACATAAAAGCAACATTGGAGACATGACGAATTAAAAGATTCTTGTCTTGCTTCGGTGTTTATCAATCCAGAATAAAGTCCGTAAAAACAGGTAGTTTACAACAATTTTTCAGATGTCTCTAGGTAAAACTAATCCCGTGCAAATAAGGCTAAAGTTGGTGTTTTTAACGTGACATTTTCTCAAGGCTGGGGAGGTCATATTATCACATTTTTGTTTGGGACTTGTTTAACAGCCCAAATCAGCTCACCGGTGGTAGTTCCAGCTACATTAGTTCTTTATGATCAGATTGTGTTAAAACAAAGCTCAGATCAAGTCTTAACTCGAGTAACAGATCTTCAGACAGAGCAATGCCTACAGTTAGCATCACACCCCCAGGGAATGTTGATGACATCAGCTGCAAAGTATCAATAAAATGAGTAAAATGTCACATATCGTCTCTTTAAGTAGCCTTTTCTCCATTACACGTTCCTTGTAGATTTCCGGTGACGTTTCTCATTACAATAGTGTAGACGGCAGTCGGGCACAGCTCAGAGGATTCTGTTTGTCTTATGTTATATTTATCTCTGTGTTTCTGTCCTGTTTTTAATAATAGCTGTGGATTATCGCCTCCCACTCGCCTTCCTCTTCGGCTCGTTTTGAAATGAGCCTCTTCTGTCAGAGTGTAATCACAGCGAGGAACAGAGGATCACGTGGAGCACATTGACTGTCTAATGTGACTCCATGTTTTCTAATGAGTAAATGTGTTTGTTCCCAGTCAAACGCGAACTGCCAGAATTGAGACTGCCAATTTATATCTATGGCCTGTCTGAGTATCTCCACACAATACATACTTTGCCGCTGACATCATACAAATGCCCTGGGGGTGTGATGCTAACTGTGGGCACTGCTCTGTCTGAAGCTCTGTTACTCAAGACTTTAATCTGAGCTTTATTTTTCACAATCTGACCATAAAGAACTGACTTAGTTGGAACTACAACAGGCGAGATGATTTGTGCTGTTAAACAAGTCTCTCACACATAAAATTACAGTCACAAGCTAGCTAGCATTAGCCAACAGTGTTTCAGTAAGTCCACCTTTTTGCTGAAAATCAAACTCCTAAAAAAGGACCATAAACACTTATATTGATCACAGGGTCCTGAAAATGTGTGTGATTTTCAATTAAGTTTATTTGTTATAGATTGGCTCGACATTATTTTTGTATGGCTTAAACCCTTTTAACTAACACTGTAGCTGTGAAAAAAATATATAACAATTATTTTATGTATTGGTTTTACAGGCCAAGATGTTGGAATTTGATAGATATTACCCACAAACCATTTCACAACATCAGTAACATGACAACTAAACGGCAAATATCACTATAGTTTTGTCAAATGAACACAACCTTTTTTCCAATATAAATATAATCTAATTTCAAAGGGAAAAAGTATCCTAAAATGAAAGATAAGCTGCAGGTAACAGTTGTGATGAAACTTCAACTAGTATTGAGATTAAATACTAAACAAATAGAAGAGTCTGACCTCTGCGACTGTCCATGACGTATGTCTCAATAATCGCACTCTTTTTACAGATGTCCTCAGCCATCGACGAGCAGCTCACCTCCAGATGTTTCACCTTAAAAAAAGAAAAAAAAAACATAACATAACACATCTTTTATACTTGTTTATTGTTGTAAAGTGAGCTTGAGTGTCCAGAAAGGCGCATAATAAATCAAATGTATTTTTTTATTATCATCTCAAGCGGTACCTTCTCCTCGAGCATCCACTTCTCCTGCTGCACCTCGGCTAGTCTCTGAAACAGCTCTCCCACCTCGTCATCTGAGAGGTCGGCCGGACGCTGAGACTGAGGGCTGCCTCCTCCAGACTGAAACACATTTACACAAATACTTGTATTGTTATTACACATTTTTAAACAACACTTCCAGACGTCAGCACATCATCCCAGTCCACTGGCTTCCAGTTTCTTTTAGAGTTGATTTTAAAATGTTCTTGTTTGTTTTTAAAGCTCTTAACAGACTTGCTCCTCCCCATTTTTTTAAATTTATTTATTTAAAAAGGGACAATGTACATTGATAAACACCAGTAAAAGATAAAATACAAGTGTAAATGTACCGAAGTTAGCGTACAGCTAATTTACATTCGTAGTCCCTTGACATTTAGGACAAGACAAACACAACAGTTAAACAAACACAACAGTTAAACATTCAATAAGGCATCCAAGTATTACATTCACACAGGGTCAAAAGTGCGTATGTTGTTAAAGTGCATATGTGATTAAAGTGCATACGTGATTCTAAAGTGCTGTAGTTTTCAAATAAGTTAATTTAGTTTAAAACCAGTTCATATCCACATGTGTTGGTCGTCTCCTGCCGCTCAGAGGGGACCAAGACCCTGGAGTTTACGGAGTGCCCTCGGGTCCAAAAACATACATACATATTTACATATTTACATGGCAGTAACAGTAGTACCAGTAACATGATAAGATAGACTGCAGGATAAATGTATGCAGTGCATGCCTACATATGTATATGTACGCATGCACCGCTCAACAACAACAGTAAAATGTGAGTCTGTTCAGACAATCATGGTACATGCTACATACGTATATGTATCATGTAACACGAGGTCTGAACAGCTCTAATGGGAGCAGTGTTGATTAGATTTGAGCCATTTTTTAAGGTGAGTTTTAAAGGTGTTATACAGTACGTAGGGGATTCTCTTATTGTGTGAGGGATGTTGTTCCAAATTTTACAGCCTACGACTGAGAGGACTGACTGTGCGAAGGTGGTACGTTTATAAGGGACCTCACAATCACCTCTAGTAGTCGCTCTGGTGTTCCTGCCAGTGGTAGGTTTTTGTTTAATGAATTCTTGTAGTGGTGGTGGTGCAAGTCCATGGAGGGTTTTGTATATTGTACAAGCATACTTAAAGTGTTTGAAATTTTCAAAGCTCAGTAAATTATAGGCTTCAAGAATTTGACAATGGTGATATGAAATTGTTTTTTTAGCAAAGATTTTAAGTCCTCTTTTATACAGTGATTCAATCTGTTTGAGTGTGGTGTCGCTGGTAAGGGTCCAATTAGTGAAGCAGTATTCGATATGTGAAAAGATCAAAGCGTGCAGAAACATTCTTGCTGCCTTTAATGTCAATGACTGTCTGATATGTCTGAAGTTGTGGAGATTGAATTTGATTGTTTTGGAGATTTTTTTAACGTGCTTTTTGAAAGTGAGGGAGGAGTCAAGAACAACACCGAGGTACTTGAATTCTTCAACCAGCTCGAGCTCCTCTCCCCTCAAAAATACATTTGAACTTGTAATCTGCTTAGGAGTTTGTTTTGAGAACATCATACAGACGTTTTTTTTTGTGTTTAAGAGTAGTTTTGTGAGCCAGTCTTGGACTTGAGTCATTGCAGATGTAAGAATGTGATGTGTTAATGTTTTGCATGTTTTATATTGTGTTGATTTTAATGTGAAGCACTTTGGTCACCTTGAGTGTTGTAAAGGGCTCTATAAATAAAGTTTGATTCATTGACTGATTACATATTAGACCATTAGATGCGTATAGTACAATAATTACAAACAATTTTTTTCTTATATTGCTATTTTTATTCCAGATGCGTCTCCTAACATCATGAATTATCTTGAATCGAATTCTATGCCGATCTTGGTTTTAGGTTAGGTTTACAACAAAACTTGTCTTGTTCAGGTGGAACTAAATAAAGTTTAAAAACAGCTTTTGGTGAAGATGCTCTGATCTATTCACAGAGCCTCTATCAATAGAACAACAAAAGCCTGGAGTAAATTTAGACCATTCTAAATATAAATCTCACACGTCCAGAAGGAGGCGAAAGTGTGAGACACATGGACAAAAATTACAGCACTTTTCATTCCAAACAGAACTAATCACTTCCATCAAATACTGAAAAGAACTCATCATCACAGAAAAACATTCAATTTTTGAAGATTCCCTTGATTGTCAGATAGACTCCAGAATAGAAAGATGCTGCAATTTTGATCATTCCAGTAACTTTGAGTTACACTGACAAGGAAAAATTAAGAATGAGAAAAAATAATAATAATAAAAGGTGCTAGTGGCTTTATAAGCTTATAAGGGTTATTCATTTGACCAATTTGTGACCCAATAACCTTAATAACCTAAAGAAAATATCAAGGGTTGAAACTTAGTATTTAGTATTTTGAGCATTTGAGCAGATTTTAATTGCTGAATGCCAGTCTTAGTAAAGAAAAACAAATTAAAATGAATGAACAAAAATGTAATCAAATTATCACTCAATCAATATATGAAAGCTGGAACAATATATTTTGGGGCACAATATTTAGTGTGTGTATAATTTCTTTGCAGTAGTAGAGACATTTTTCTGTATTATAAGATTTGAGCTGTAGAGGGTAGAATAAAAAACTTCTATGGCTAATTATCGGTTCATTCTGCTATTCATGTTACTGTTTAAACCAGGTTTACTGGCATTATTTTGCATCATTATTTTTGTATTAATGGAATATAGTAGTTGCAGTACTATCGTGTATCTCAATATTTCTCTGTAGCGATATATCGTGCTTGAAAATGTGTTATCGTCACTTATCTATCGTTACTACGAAAACACCATACCTTGCTCTGATTGGCTGGCTGCTCCTTCATCATGTCTTTGAAGGAGAAGGAGGACACAGAGGAGGAGTCTCCGGTTTGTTGGGTTCGACTGGGACTGTGGATCTCAGACAGGTTCAGCTCTTCCAGACCTGGAGAATTATACACAAATATTCACTCTGTATACTACTTGCCTGGCAGCCAGACTGGAGTACTCTCTACATTCTAATATACACGTGGTCTCAATCTGGTCACACCACTTCCTCCCCACTTCTCAGGCAGAACTCAAACACGGCTATACTGTCAGATTTGTTTGTTTCAGTGATGCTATTAATACTTTGCAGCTGATGTCATTAACATTCACTGGGCGTGAGATGTTAACTGAACGCTCTAACTGACTTTAATCTGAGCCTTATTTTAACACAATTTGACGAGAAAGGGCTGATTTAGCTGGAACTATAAAAGGTGAAATGATCTGTGCTCTTAAACATGTCTCTCACATATAACATTACAGTCAAGCTAGCTAGCTAGCTAGCATTAGCCAACAGTTTTCCCAGTTAGTCACTCTCACCTTTTTGTTGAAAATCAAACACATAAACAAGACTATGAACACTCGTATTGATCACAGGCTTCTGAAAATGTGTTCTTTAAATCCATTTTGTATTTTTTCTTGAGTTTTCAGACAATCTTAAAACATTTTGTCAGTGTTTGCTAATGTGGGCATTGTGTCTCCACGGTAACGGCCATAGAGATACATGCAGAAGTTCATTGGTCATCTCAAATTTCTCTCACTCTCTCTCTCGGTATAGAATAGGAAAGGACCAACGGTTAATTGTACTCATTATTTCTTTATTAGAGCACAGTAAATGTCGTATGTACAGTAAAATGAATTAAAAAGTTACCTGCTGTTCTGGTTTTGGTGAGGATGTCTTGAAGTCTCTCTTGGAGTTTGTCTGCTCGTTTCCTCTCCAGTTGCAGTTGTCTCTTCAGGTCCTTTAACTACAGACACATGATAAAGGTTTAATTAATACTCTGCTCTTTTCTCTTATCACTGTGAAGTATAGGAGGAGTACAGTTTGACAATTACATCAGAGCACACTTCACTGACTCTGCTGACACAAGGAATACTGCACATGTTCACATAACACACTGCAGTGGTGCGGACATCTTTAAGGACTTAATGGCTTATATTATGCTATTTTCTGATCTATGTTATAATGTTATTTCCTCATCAGATACAAATTTAGAATTTTGTTTTGTTTCACTCACACGTTTAACTCACCAATCCTGCATATTTAGGCTGAGTTCTTCTCTCAAACAGAAAACACTCTGTTCCACTTTGTGATGACATGTGGTGATACAGGAAGTGCTCCACTGCATTTTTAAATTCTATATACCTTCACTAGAATCATTTGGATAATTTTACTGAACTCACAATCGCTACTGAACAAAAGGTAAAAAGTAGCCGTTAACATGAAACTACCACTATATGAGATCACAAAATGGAACAGAGCATTTTGAGCTTTGGGGATGTAGACTGAGTAATAATAAACATGTGTAAATGAAACAAAATACAAAAATATATTGGTGATGAGGTAACAACATAGTAACATGGCATAAAGCTCACAAGAGTCAATTTAGTGTAATATTGGAACTTTAACAATGTTTTTTCATTAATGTAGTCCATGCCAGTAACTCACCGCAGCACTTCCTTTCTTCTCCAGAATTCTCTGTCCATCCACTGTGTCTTTGATTTCCTGAAAAAAATATATATACAAAAAGGTTTAGTGCAGTGTTTTGGTCCCTGTCACTCATATGCGCCTGTCACTGGATGGAGAATGACTAATACAGTCTAGTCTAATTTATCACCTGTCGGAGTTTGTCAATGGTCTGGTTGAGTTCGTCCCCTTGTTTCTCCTTCTCCTGAAGCTGCTGCTGCACCTGCTCCAGCTCTGACTGCTTCACCTAAAACACAAAGAGAGACAAATGGTAAAATCTAATCTAAAATTCTGTCAAAAACAGGTCTAATCCAGGTGTAAACCAGGAAAGAGTCTAAACCAGGTGTATAACAGGATTCAGTTAGATCCATACCTAATAAAAAAACAGTACTACACTAGATCTTAACCAGGCTTAAACAGGGATTAAAGCAGGTCTAAACCAGGGCTTCTGGATTTGTTAGCTCAGTTTTACTTGTGCAGTTTGTACATTGTTCTGCACATAGCCCCTCTTCTCCTCTGTGTGTCTCTAATCTCTCTGTGTTAAATTATTATTAAATTAGCACTGGTCTGTATTAATCCTTGCGCTGATTAATTATAGACTGTGGTGTTCCCCTTAGACTCAGATAAGCCCAGAACAGACATGACTGCACCACAACTCATCTGTTCAAAACAATAGTTTGAACTGTCTTTAATTAATGGTTTGATTTTGCCCTCCAGAAAATGCTATACTGCAGCCACAAAAATGAATGTGATATTTGTTTTCATATAGACGGACCATGTGCATAAACCTGTCTCACGCCAGACTGAAATGTGGAATTCTACACATTTATCAATCTGGAACGACTGGACTGATTAATATTTGAGTGACTGAAGTTTGAGTTACTGTTGTGACAATTCGACCAAACAAACTGTTGCTGAGACAAAAGTACAGACGTCTTCCCTGTCCACAGCTTCTGCACGTTTTTCTCAAACAAAATAGGCTAAAATAGGCTGACATTTGTCTGTTGGCGTTGCCATGTTTGTTTTGGTGCATTTGGGAGCTTCACCTTTGACTTCCACACAAACCTCAATGCTGAGACGTGATTGGTCCACACACTGCTGGGAGAATTTGAACCGTACAGCGAGAGTATCTCAAAATGGGTTCTCGTGAGCTTATGAACTCAAATATCATGAGAATCCACCTTGCAGGGTTACATGCATTTCCTTGATTGGCTAATCCACCTGTCAATCACACCCCTCTGAATTTGGAGTGACCAAACTCTTCGTAAAGTATTGGAAAAGTGTGTATTCTGAATCTAAGGAATGTAACTTTACTCATCTAGGAGGTAAACACTCAATGTCACATAATGATTGGACAAAATGCCAAATAGAAATCCAAAAACAGGAAGGAAAAGACTGAACAAATATTTCTTATTTTTATGGTTAAAAAGGGTTAACTGGGCAATGAGAGAGTTTGGTTTTGTGAGGAGCCCACTCTGTCCTCTGTTTATTAAATGGACATAATCTTGTTCAGGAGGAAGTGAGTGTGAAAAGTTAATTAAACTCTGACTCTCATTAACGTCAGGTCACCAGTTTAACAAGGGTCTCTCTCCACTGTCGTCAGACACGCCCAAATGTTTTACACTCTGTGGGATTGCAATTGCACACTTAAGACTCGGGTTTAGAGTTGGTTTAGTCCTGGTTCATGTTTTGGACATAGTTTAGACTTCATGATCAAAAATCAATCTCTGTCAATCGCTATGGAAACTCACTCCCACGTGCACTGCAACAATCATTTCCTGTACTTTTTATAGCTGTGGTGCCCGACCTTTTTCTTCCAATGACCAATATTTTTAACAGTAGATATGACGGCAACCTAAACAACCCCCTTTTACCAGACAAACTACAGTCCAATAAGGAAGAATAACATGGGTTTGCTGTCAATAACATTAATACTTCAATGAATTAATGTCATCACTTATTATAATTCTATCTCTTTTAGAAAACCCTGGGCACCCACTGTGAAGCTTTAGGGACCCACAGTTTGGCCCTGAGCCCTCGGTTGGGAATTCCAGCTTAAATAAAAAATAACCAGTTTGGGATTAACAGTCGCTAATATCAAATGATGCTCTCATGGTCAATCTGGGGGAGTTACCTGCATCTGCTCAGAGTGGTCCTTCTGCAGTTTCTCGACCTGCTCCTGATGCTCCAGAATCTTCTTTTCCAGGTTCTCCTGTGAAAAAAAGGAAACAATGATGTAGAATGTTCACATTAAAACTGTAAATATAAAAGGATTGAGTTGTTACTAAAAGAATCTGGTTCACACTAAAACCACTAAATATGGTATATGCTATTCCTTAGAGACAGACTACACTTTCCATCACATTAGTTCCCTTCAATTCTCCGTTACACTCTGATGGAGGTGAGCTACACTTCAGCATCAAATTACTACTACTACTGAGTTGATGATACTGCTGGGTTCCAGAGAGCTTCACAACATTATACTGATACTTTGTAGAGACATCACGCTGGGAGTGTTCTACATGCATCTTTATTGGCAGAATGTTCAGCAGTTACCATGGTGACACAATGCACAAATACAATGAGAGAAAATACTAGCTAGCTTGTGACTGCAATGTTATTTGAAAGGAACCTGTTTCACAGAACAAATCAGCTCACCTGTTATAGATCCAACTAAGTCAATTCTTTATGGTCAGATTAAAGTCTAACAAGCCTCAGATTGAGCAGTGCTTAAAGTTAGCGTCACACCCCCAGGGACAGTTGATGACATTAGCTGCAAAGTATCAATAGGCCAATAATATTTAATACAGATGACAAGACAGCTAAAATGAATATTGTTAAAATTCAGTGTTTGCTGAAATATAGCTCTAGGGTCTAGTCACAAATGGAAACTGTCAAATTCAGTGTTTAGGAATTTCTTACAATGTTATAAAAAGGGAAAAGAACTCTTGCGCCCTCATCTGGGAGTATGACGTAATGACTTTCTAGACTCTGAAAACCAAGTGTTTTATTGTATTATTTCTGTTATACCTCTGCTTCCTTGAGTCTCCTCTCAAACCAGCCTTTGGTCCCCTCCATGGACTGGACCTGGTTCTGCAGCTCCTCCACCTTCAGCACCAGCCCTTCTAGTTCTTTGGTTTTAGCCTGGAGGACAGAGAAATGTTTAATCCCACAAATGGTACATAAAGGTCAAAAATGGACAAATAACTCCAAGTATCCACAAAGGAATAAATTACAAATAAAATCTCCATGTTTGTAGTGGTCCTAGTAGTACCTTCTCCTCCCTGAGTTGCTGCCGTATCTCCTCCTCAGACCTGTTCTTGTCTTCATGGAGTCCTCTGAGTTCTTTTTCATAACGAGCTCTTACTGCCAAAACCTGACAAATATTACACCTCCTCGTGAGTACACAAAATTACAGAAACATATGACCATAACTTTAGAAACTGCAATAGTTAAATTTTCTTTCATAAACACTGGCATCCTGTATCTCACCTCCTTCTCATGCTGCAGTTTGAGGTCCGACAGCGCCTCCTTGTGGTCAGACTTCTCCTGGTTCAGCTGCATGGCCATGTCATCCAGCATCGATTTCCTTTTCTCGGCCGTCTGAATGTTCAAATAATCAATTCAAATTGTTTAAAGAGAAAGGAAATTGAATTAACTAAATGCTCTGGCTTATGTTCTGGTTCTCACTGTTATACCTTTTTGGCCTCGTCGAGTTCCCGTAACAGTTTGTCCTTCTCATGTCCCTCGTCTGTGAGCTGCTCCAAAAGTTTTCTATTTGCGAAACTAGACTCCTATAGACATAAAGGCATTCACTGTACTGGGTATATTTTATTAAATACTGAATACTCGAGCTGTTTTGACACATTTGTTTATCATTAGACTTTTTAGTACCTGTAACTGCGACTGCAGGTCGTCCTTCTGAGCCAGTAAACTCTCATTCTCCACTCGCTTCTGCTGCAGCTCATTTGTCAGCGCCTCCTGCTGTTCACGAAGCAGGTTCATCTCCTGAGTTTTTGCCGTCTGGATCTGACCAAGGCAAAATATGAATATATTCAACTATTTTATATAGAATTTTCTAGTTTGTACATTATAGTAGTGGAGGTTTACTGAGGACTTTGAAAAAAGCAGAACAAACAAGGCAAGGAAGGAAACGCTAGTACTTTCAGATTTAGTGTGGAGAGAAACTAAAGGACTAAACTTCTCTGTGACTAAGATTATGTTTTATTATTACTGCAGGTTTGACAAGTTAGGATTCTCTCAGACTTCGATGTACCTGTTCAAGAGCACACAGGTGACTCCTCAGTGCACAGTATTCCTGAAACAGTCACTACAGCTTAATATTACTTAAATAATACTAATGCTATAAACATTGTACTGTACAATTCACTGTGTCATATTGTCAATCCCACTGGAACAATACTGCAGTCACTTCACCTGATATTATCTATGTCCATATGCTGTACTGCACATAAACATAGTTAAAGTCAGTAGCCATTTATCGTATGTAATAGTTTTACAGCTTTATAGTTTTTCAATAATGAGTACTGTAATTCAACTCTACACTGCACAGTTGCATATGATTATTTTTCATATCATAACGCCATTATATTCTAGTAAATGGTTAGAAGTCCATTTTTAATATCACTTTCAATATTTCTTTTGAATTAAACTTGTATACTGTCCTGCATATTCGGTTTTACCTGTTCTAGTGCTGCCAGGTTGGTTCTTAGAGCATCGTTCTCCTGAAGCATGTGATCCACCTGCTCCTGACTCACTGCGCTCTGATTGGCCGCCTGGGCCACCGGTAACGGAGGCAGAGGGACCAGGAGAAACAGAGGGACCGAGAGAAACCGGGGGAAGAAGAGACACAGGAGGGAGCAGAAGCAGAGAAGAGAGCGAGAAAGAAGAGGAGGAGAAGGGCAGGTTTACAAAACACAGTAGAACACACCAAAGATATGAGTTGGAAGCAAGAATGGATCGGCCAGAGGGATGCTGTGAGTACGAAGGGGGTGTATGGTTTTGGTTACTAGTTGTGACACAGATATTTTGATAAAAAGCATCCCTCTCAGCCAAGCCATTCTAACATGCAGCACAAAAGTAAGATTGTACATAGAGCAGAGAAATTGAAATCCTACTAAATAATGTTTGAATTCAAGAGCTCTACAGCCAATCACCAATAAAAGCATTTTTTTTAGAGCAGACTTATAGATAAATACATTTACTATTCTTTTGTGTAAACAGCACTGATTCAAAGTCCGTCTGGTGCATGTTCATGAAATTAATATTCAATATCAAAATTATGATTGATCAATGAAGGAAAAGCCCTCACTGTACTCAGATAAATGAGTAAATTAGCATAGCTTTTTATTTTAGTTGTGACTGATGTGTTTCTAGTAAGCATTTTCCGTTCTGCGGTGTGTAATGTTGTGATGAGTCAGTTAGAGTTACCTGATCTCTGATTGGTGGTTACATACCTGATCTCTGAGCGTGTGCAGAGCCAGTTCGTGTTCCTTGTCTTTACTCTGGATCTGCTCTCTCAGCTCTGACACAAACTGGAGAAAACAAAGTCAAGTTACAAAATAAGAAAACAGAACATGCTCAGTGGTTATAAGGTTATGCAGGTAAGATGACATCACAGTTGAGCTGTTACACTATAATAAGAAATACAGAAGTCTACAACTCTGCTAAATATTTAGGTTGTAAACTAAACTAAAACAAGAAACTCAAGTAAACAGTAGTAATCAGTTAGCTAAACAACAGGGACACTGCAGACTACACACATTTATCACTGAGACAGATTTTCGATCAGATGCAGTTAAATGGAACCTTTCTTTCCTTAAATAAGATGTTTCCGTATGTTGGGAAAATAATTATTGTCACAATTGACAAAAATATGCGATAAAAAGCAAAGAAACACATTTTGTCTGTTGTGCTGCTGATACTTCTGAGACGCACTGAGAATGTTGAGGGGTATGTTTCAAATAAAATGATCAGTGCATAACTTTTACTACAAAAACAATAGATCATTAATTCAAAAGTACAGATACAAGATTAGATCAAGGACTAAATATATAAAAATGCTTTAAAGGTGTGTAACTTTTCTGGTGGAGGGTCTGCCATCAGCTTTTCTCCATGGAGATGTTATTGCTTTGTCTGAAATGTTTCACAGTATGGTGTTTTTCTATCATCATGGAGACCAAAGCAGATCAAGTTACTGGTCGGATCTGAGGAGAGGCGACCCCACTCACAGTCAGAATGCCTGTTTGTGCAAGTATTTAAAAGCAATAAACCCACCTGTAACTGAATACATGTATGGCAGATCAGTTTAATGTCATATTGTAGAACATTGGAAGCAGAGCATCACATATACATAAAAACCAGAAGGTGGAAGGTGATGGACCCATAACTGAAAAGTTACACAGTGCACCATTAATAATGCAACTGTCTCTAAATCTGCATCCCCATATGTTGTAGAGTCTGAACAGTCTGAGTGCCTAAGAGGAGTTTAGGGACCTGGAATAAACATGAGTCTCAAAGGACCTGACAGCAAAAATAACAGACAACGCAGCTTTTTGTCCTAATGCTATGGAACACATGTAATTTGTAGTTCAATAACAAACATTAGCGCATCAGTGTCAATCACGCTATTGAAAGCCTGTGAAATAAGCTGACGAAACACATAGGAGTCTTTCAGGCGTACAGGACAATGCTAACAAGTCCATCTGGCGCAGGTCTCTTGTTTATCTCACCTGATTGGCTGAGAGGAGGTCAGTCTGTATCTTATGTAACCTGGAGTTTAGAGCTTTGATTTCTTCTTCTTTCCTCTGATTTATCTCATCAATCTTTGTCCTGAAACAGATATTATATTGAAACAAGAAAAGAACAGAAACATAAAACTCTTTAACTTAAATAAAAAGACTTAAAACCTTTCATATGAGTAAAATTTGCCTAGGAAATGTAAGTGTAAATGTGTTTCTAACCTGCTGTCATTGTACAGAGCCTCCTTCTCTCCTTGCAAACGCTGGAAACTGCATAAAGCATATTATTCAGATATATTTTTCCCCAAAATTTAACTATAATTAATATCAAATGACAGCACATGGTTCATTGTTTTGATTAGTTCAATCAGTTATAATGAAAATATAAAATGTGTGTTACCTCTCCTGTTTCTTTTTTAGTTTATCTGTAAGCTATAAAAAAAAAGGTTTTTAAAAAAAGGTTTCACTATTTAAATGGAAAAGTTTGCATGATTCAAATTGTCAAGTCAAGTCATTTACCTTTGCAACTTCCTCTTGTAGTTTAGTGGTCTCTGTATGTTTGGATGACTGTGGAGGAAGCATAACAAAATAGAAAAAGGAAAAAAAAAAATTATTATTCAAGTACAATAATCAGCTGTATTCTTACAATGATAAAAATCATATAAGTGTCACCTCAACAGATTTGAGCTGTTCCCTGAGCAGCCTCTGAGCCTCTTTTTCTGTGTTTAGGGACAGCTCCAGCTCTGGAACAGAAGATTTGATTAGCTACAGTTACCGTACTACTATATTACCCTGTATTTATGTTTGCCTCCATGCTAACTCATATTAACTATATTTCAAATAGATTTCAGCTGGTATCAATTTCAAATAAAGGCATACAGATAAAATACTTTTTAAAAACCTACCACTAAGCCGTTTGTCAGTCTGTTCAGAATGATCTGAAGTCTGAAAAATAAAACATATACATTACTTAGCAAGTTATTTTTTGTTTTTTTTTAAATTAAATTAAATATACAAGACATTACACAAATATATAAAATAAATAAATTAAAAGTAGAAAGTATACAAATTATATAAAAAAATAACACTAAGAAATAAAATAACAATAAAATAGACCTGACAGTAATAGAGATAGAGGAAACAGGTTTGATTCTTTCTTCTAACCAGCTCTCTTTTGCCATCTCACCTCTTCTTGTCTGTGATTGGCTGTTGGCTCTTTCTCTTTAGTGACATCACTGACTCCATTAGTGTTTGAGGTTTCTCCGTCTCCAGCAGTGCGTCCCTGGTCTCTGTCAAGCTGGTCCTGTAGAGCTACAGGGATATCACAGAATGAGTTCATAGCTTTCAAAAATATAATTATCTTTAAAAAAAACAATACTATGCACTATAACCACAGCTAAATAGGTTTTAAGTTAATCCATAGTTCACCTTCGATTTTCTTGTGCAGGGAGGTATTCTCAGCTTGTAGTTGCAAAAGCTCATCATTGACTGTAGGTGGCGCTGTAGAAGAAGCAGAACTTGATGTTGTAGTTTCTTCTCCTTCTTTAAGAGCTTTGTTTTCTTGCTCTAACTGCTCAATCTGTGTACATAGCTGCAATGATGAAAAAAGATACATAAAAAACTAATACAATATACACTTTATAGCTTGAGACTAGCTAGTGTCAGGAAAAGTGTGGTCAACTTTTCATCACTCAGTTTTCAGTCAGGACAATTACAGGTCTTAAATTAGTCAAACTGGGACTAACACATAATAAGTTCCAAAAAGTGCACAGTAGAGACGTAGTGTACAGCACCTTGGACAGTTCTGTCATCAGAGTGGAGTTCTGGAGTCGGAAGTCCTCCTCCTGACTGTGGAGTTTGGATTGGAGCATCTCATTCTCTCCCAAAAGAGCCTCTACTTCCTACAAAATAATACACACAAAAAATATCAGTTTTACAACACAGAAGAACGTCATCCTCTATACAAGATCATGATCATCTAAAATGATCTTTAAATTTGTTAAAAGTAGGTGTGATTTAATTCTTGTCACGCTCACACCTCACCTGAGCCTTTTTACTTTTGGTCACCGCCTAGAACAGACAATTTGAAGAAAACGTCAATAAGAAAAAAATATTACAAATTATAATATTATGTGTATTTGTATTTTCATTACCTTCTGAGCTTTAACAAAGTCTTTCTCCAAAGCCGCATTTTTCTGGCGGAGACTATTCAGCTCTGAAATAAACAAAAAACGATTTTAGTAAATTATTTTAACTACCCAAATACCAGCCATTGGATGCAGATTTCTGTTCATTTTTGGATTACAGCACATCAATGTGAAGACCACCAAAACATTCTCATTCAGGTCAAATGTTTTGCTCAACAAAAAAAGGTTTAATTTACAATGCATTTATTTATTTAAAATAAAAATAAAACAGGGTTGCAGTGTAGTCTTTCAAAATGGTGATTGGTTTTTAGCACAATATTTGAACCTTAACCAAGACATTTACAGGAACACTCCTTACTACATTTCTGATGGCTTGCCAAAGTATAATTTGAATATTGTCATTAACTGGGAGAGTCTAAGGAAATATGCCACTTTGGCTTTTCTAACTACCAATTCTGTATCAACTGAAGAAGTGTTACCTGCAGAGTTTTTCCTTAGTTCATCAGAGAGCTGATAATTCTGAGTCCTCAGTTCCAGCAGCTGTGCCTTGGAGAGAAAAGGGCAGTGTAAAATATTAATGAATAAACAGGTAAATACAGGAGGTCACAGCTAAACACTGAGCTGAAAGATACAAAACATGCACTGTGGCTCTGCAGAAGTTATAATTAAAGTTTTATTAAAGGTGCAGTAAGCCAACTATGCACGTTTCATTATACTGGAAAAGTATGGTTTAAACACACAGACTTCTTATCTGTCACTTGGTTGGCTAATGCAAATTAAAATAAAATTTAAGACTATAAAATTTGTAATACGAGCAAAGGGCATGTTTGCTGCTATGTTACTACACAGAAACTATAAAAGCATTAGAAATAAGAGGAACAGTATCAAAATGTTTAATTGAGAAATGTTGGTTTATTATAAAAGTATAACCCAAACCCTGGTACCAATAAAGGTCCTATATTATGTAAAATGTACTCTTGTAAGCTTTAAGCCATGTTACAAAGTTATGTTACCTCATTGACAAAAACATACCTGGAGTTATGTTTTGTTTCATTCACACATGTTTGAGCAAATCTGCATTATTGGGTTGTCTACATTTCCAAAGCTCAAAATGCCCTGTTCCACTTTGCAGAAGTGTGGACTTGCAAGTTGTGACTTGGACTCAAGTCAGACTTGAGTCACTATTTTTAGGATTTGAGACTTGACTTGATAAAGTAGACTAAGACTTGGGAGTCGACTTGGACTCCTCAAATATCCTACAGTAATATACAGTACAACACAAAACAGAGGAAACTACATAGACCATGATCCTTCCATTTCAGTGCAGACTACTTGACAAAATAGCTGTTATTAAGCACTTTTAAATCTTAATTATTTCTGTTCTATAATGATTCAGATTAAGATCTTCTCAAGACATTTAAAAAGGAAAAATTAGCATTTCTACAGCTCTTACTCTATAAATACTCATATATAAATATACCATGACTTTTTAAGTACAATTTAGTTTAAAAGTCATATAAATTGCAAAAATCTAAGCTATATTTGGTACTTTTGTTTAATGATTTGAAATGACTTGAAGCTCAAAGCAGACGGCTTGGACTTCACTTGGACTTATGGGCCAGTGACTCGAGACTCGACTTGGACTTGCTTGTCTTTGACTCAGACTTGAGATCAAAGACTTGAGACTTACTTGTGACTTGCAAAACAACGACTTGGTCCCATCTCTGCCAATTTATGATGTCAGCTAGTGGTAGTTTAAGTTAACAGCTACCCTTTACCTTTAGTTTTGTAGAGATCGGCAATTCCAGGGCTGAAATCATCTAAATGATTCTAGTGAAGGTGTATGGAGTTTAAAAACACCGTGGAGCACTTCCTGTATTGCAACGTGACATCACAAGGTGGAACAGAGTGTTTTCTGTTTTTAAGAGAAGAACTCAGCCTAAATTTGCAGGGTTTGAGTGTTAAACGTGCGAATAAAACATAACACAACTCAAGGTATGTTTGTGATGAGGATACATTATAGCACAGATCAGAAACATAATATGGCACCTTTAAATGAGAAATTGTGATTTATTGTTAAAAGTATAACCCAAACCCTGGCACCATAAAGGGCATAAGCCAGAGACAGACGCTGTAATTAGCTGAAGTCAATGGAAAATATTATGTTTTTGTAACAGTATGCAAATAGCAGTTAGCAGCACGTTAGCATCCAGATTACAAGACTTATCAGTCATTACAAGATCTGAATCTGAATTTCATGTTATTGAGGCCATAAAAGATGCGGTTGATGCTGTAATGGAGCAGTGCAGTAAACCCCGTGACTCTCATCTGAGCAGAACCTGGTGCTAACTGTTAACCCTGGGGACATATAAAGCTAAACGAGGCTAAAGGAAGGGAGCGGTGTTTAAAACCATTTATTTCACTAAACCAGAGAGCAAAACACCCCGCAATAAATTAACAGCATGTCCATGAACTGTTTCTGTGTGTTAAAATGAAAATAAAAATGAAAAGTGATAGGATTTTCCGTTAAATAATCCGTGAGGGTTGAAATGAGCCAACCCCGTAACGGTTACCCTTCGCCTGATAACATTAGCATGGAGCTAACAGGCGTCGCACCTGACTTTTCCCTCTGACAACAGTCTCTATTAAAGTGACAGGAAAATGAGTGATGCGTCCAGGTAAAGGGGTCTCAGGTGAGTGTGTTACCTGCATCCGATGGAACTCCTCCTCGGATAAAGCCTGCGACAGAGCCATGTTTGTGTGCGGAGCTAGCTCGCAGGCTAAAGCTAGCAGCGGAGACGGACGGAGCGCAGAGAGCAGCCGCGGACAGATGTCACACTCTGGGTAAGATTCAGGACCTGAGGGAGGAACAATGATTAAACATTGAAGAAGATCGGTTTAAGGTGTCGAAACAGCTACGTTATGTCACTTTCAAGAGCTAACAAATCCAGACTAATTGTAGGTACAAACATGACTAAATTATATACTTTAAATGGTGGCCTTAAAGGTGCATTGTGTAACTTTTCTGATGGAAGGTCCATCAAATTCTTTTCTCTGCAGAGATGTTAATGCTTTGTCTGGAATGTTTCACAGTACCGTATTAACTTAAATCTTTCTATCTTCGTGGAGACTGAACCTGACCATGTCACAGGTCAGATCTGTGGAGAGGCGACCCCGCTCATAGTCAAAATGCCTGTTTTTCTAGGTGTTTTTGAGCCATAAAACCACCTGTAATTTAATTAATGCAAAGTAGAGCTGTTTAATGGCATACTGTGGAATATTCCAAGCAGAGCAAAAACATTTCCATAGAAACAAACAGGTGATGGACCCCCGACCAAAAGTTACATAGTGCACCTTTAAATAAATAACATAAGCAACAAGTAAGTGGAAATAATCAGATATTAACAACATTATAACACAGATCAGGAATTGGCATCATATTATCATATTATTTATTTATTTATTTATTTATTTATTTATTTATTTATTTATTTATTTATTTATTGGATGGTAAAACATTTTTATTAGACCTTAACAGGAAAACCAACCAGGACTGAACCACACCTGCAGGTCAACATAGTTTTATCTGGAGTGAGTGAACAAAACAAATAAATGTGCATTAAAGTCCATTCTCTATTTGATTTAAAAGAAAGTCTTGACGAGCAGAGTATCTTAAGTTTGCAGGTTAAAAGTCTCCTGTTTCCCCATGAGCTCTTCTGTCAGTGGACAGTTACTTCCTGTTGAGAGTGAATTATTAACAGAACTGAAGCTGCATCTCACCGGCTTCAACAGACTGGAGCTTTCACTTCTACCATCCCTTCTGGATCTGTCCTATCGAGATATCTGAAAACATCTCTAAAGGGTTAGGGTGGACATATGTAACAGACTGGACATTGAAACAATCACTATTACTACAGCTACTACATCTGAAAATACTACTACTACACTGCTGCGTGGATTCATGTGGACACTGTAATTGAAGACAACTCTGTGAAGTTAAGTGGATAGCCTAGCTGGAGACTACGACACAGGTATGTAAAAAGTGAAAAAGTTGTATTTTATGGATTGATTGAGACATGTTATATGATGATATAGGGGGAAGTCACAGATGGCATATCACTTACCTATATGTTGCAAGACTTGATAAACACCACTGAAGACCAAGAGCGCTGTAATGTTAGAGAAATAAGAAATACTTTGAACCTTTTGCATCAAGCTGAATTTGAGTTGCTCATTCACAGGTTTTATTGGCACAGGAACGAGATACATCACATTTGAATACACTTTATAAAGTACCCTGAGCATGCATACAGTCAGTTACATTTGTCATCTTGCTCTTATTAGGAGTATTTTAATTTAGTATTTCTAAATGGGTATTATATTGCCAAAGCATTTTAATACCCATTTAGTATTTCTAAATGGGTATTAAAATGCTTTGGCAATATATTTTTATCTATTGCATGTGATGTAGATGGACACAAATAAATATTTTCATAAGCATAAGATTTGGATAAATATGAAATACTGTGTCAGGCTGGAAGTGTGGCTATACATAGCAACCATGTGTCCCCATAGCAACCATGTGTCATCTCCATAGTAATAATAACAATGTGCAATATTATTTAAAGTCACTACCTGCTACTTATTTATTTACCCACCACTGTCCATCTCTGCACTGTACACAATCATCTCAGAATCAAAAACACTTATTGTGCAATGTTCCTGTGCCTTTTAGCTTAGCTTGCAGTGTTGTGTTTTTTTAGTTGATTGTAAATACTTATTATTATTTATCTTGATTTGATGCTCTTATTTTCCTACTGTTTCTGTAACTTGCGTTGTGACACTGCAATTTCCCCATTGTGGGACAAATAAAGGATTATCTTATCTTATCTTATCTTATCTTATCTTATCTTATCATATTTGTGATAGATAGATAGATAAATAAATAGATAGATGGATAGATTGATTGTAATAGGTTGTATGTATGTGATTGTTTGCGATCTTGTGTCCTGAATATTCCAGGTGGATGTTTTGAACCATGTCAGACCTGGAGCTGCTCTTGTCTCTGCTTCACTCTTTGGACAATGTGGACCAGCAGACCATAGAGAAGGAGTTTACTGTGAGTACAAAATACTTATGTTTATGTTTATTAAATATGGGGCAGTGCACATTAAAGGGCCCATATTACGCTACTTTCTGATCTATGTTATAATGTTGTTTCCTCATCATAAACATAGTCGTAGTTATGTTTTGTTTTATTCACACATGTTTAACACACAAATCCTGCATATTTAGGCTGAGTTCTTCTCTCAAACAGAAAACACTCTGTTCCACCTTCTGATGCCATGTGGTAATACAGGAAGTGCTCTACTGTTTTTTTAAACTCCATACACCTTCAGTAGAATTATTTGTATGATTTCAGCCCTGAAATTTCAAATTTCTACTAAATAAAAGGTAAAACGTAGCTGTTAACTTGAAAACTGTTACAAGGTGGAACAGAGCATTTTGAGCATTTAAGATGTATGCAGACTAATAATAAAGGATTACTCAAATATGGTATGTTTTTGAAGAAGTAACAACTTTCTAACATGGCTTAAAGCTCACAAGAGTCAATTTTGTGTAATAACGTATTAGTACAGCAGTAAAGAGTTAGCCATGCAGGATAATTTTCATCTGTGGTCCCATTGGCAGGTTGATGGCAAGACAAAAAAAAGGAATATATTTAGAAAAATTCAGTCCATACACTTGACATGCACATTGATCAGTGAACGCAAAATGTGGTAATATTATTAAAATTAGAACATGCTACTTTTACTTCGAACAGACCTACTGCTTACTGCTCCTACTACTACTAGCAATGGAGCAATAAACAATATTATCGTGATTAAAAGGGTAGAGAATAATCATTTGTGGGACATTTTACATAATCGTGATAATCACCAAGAAATACCAGAATGTGCAGTTTTATAACAGTTGTTTAAATGTGCATTGTGCAACCTTTTTGGTGAAGCATCCATCAAATGAATTTTTAAGTAAGAAGTATTGATCTAACCTGGTTTAGTGTCATTGGACATTGTCATTGTATGTAACTGATGCAAACTATACTTGTATTTGCACCTTTACACTAAATATGAAATTCTGAAATTCTGATCTGTTGTGGTAAAGTAATGTGAAAGTATTAGTTAATTTACATGTAGTATTAGTAGTAGTTGCAGTTGCAGTAGCAGTTGCAGTAATAGTAGGAGCAGTAGTTCTCTTTCCAGGGCATATCCAAATAGGTATCAGATAAAAAGCTGTGAATGAGGAAGTATTTGAACATATTCTGACAAACAAATGGATTTCCTTGTGTCCACACTGAACACTGTGTTACAATAATGTGTTCATCAGATCAAAATGTAAGTCAACCTTAACTTAGTAACAGCTGAGGGTGTTTGTGTCAAAAAACAAACACACACGGGTATTAAAACATCAGGTCAAAGATCTCCCCTGTATGTGTCAGTGCATGGAAACACATGATGTCCAATATGTAGTTAACAGAAAAGAATGTGTTTTAATAACACTGTCTGGCAGCGAATAGAATATGGGTAACTGTTAAAAATATTAGAGACAGAATTAATCTGTGCTGAGTTGTTTTTGGTCAGTCAGTCAGTTTCAGTTTCACGTATAATCTGAAACATCTTTAAACTACTTCTTGAAATTATCACAGGAAAGCCACATAAAAGTTTGACCAAACTGAACCATGAGAAGCAGAGAAAGAAGGAAGACGTAAATCAATTTGTGTTATTACATATTATAATGTTGTTTTAGGCATGTCCAAACTATGGCTCAGGGGCCAAATGTGGCAGATGGACCATTTTTTCTAGGCCCTCAAGGCTTTCAAATTAAATGACCCATTCAACCTTAAGCTTTATTTTTTACTCAAAGATTTGGAAAAGTCTTCACTGATAAAGCCAATATCAAATATTTGTGTTCTATTGAGGATCTAAACATAATTAAAGGCCTAGTGGCTCATTCTAACCTGTTATAAATGCCAATATTTCATTATTATTATTATTATTATTATTATTATTATTATTATTATTATTATATGAATTATTATTCACTGTTTAGTTTGGTTTGCCTGTTTCCCTGGACACCACTGCCTTAGGTCATGTAATTATCCTCTAATTTACTTTTTATGTTTGGTTGAATAGGTCAGAGAACAAATTCACAGAATAGGAACTAGAACTCTGATAAATGCTGTAGCTACAGAGAGGGTCAGGTGTATAATTAAATTTGAACTTATTTATTATGGACAATGTGCACAAGACGCACACTGACCTAAACAAATAAGGAAATATGTTTGTACCAGGTTACAATTATGCTAATGCTAATTTACATCAATAGGCATTTTGTACATCCTGGTTTCACTTTAGATCTGGAGAAGGGTCCAGTGATATTCTTCTGTTCACAACTCTGGCTCAGATTTGTGGCTCAAATCATGGACTGTATATAAAGTTTTATTATTTATACAGACTATGGGTTAAGTTTTTATCCTTAATAGACAAAATGCAATAAAGGCTCTTTAACTTTTCTAGTGCCTTGGTTTTTTGTTGTCTGATGTTTTATGTGGTTTTACCCTGCAGACTACTTCAGTATTTTCTGTCTAATATGGTTTATAATGGTACCATGGTTACAACATCCTGTTTGTTTATATAATATATTGAAACTTTGAGCACTATTATTTTGTGAAGCACACACACACGCACACACACCCACACACACACACACACACACGCACACGCACACACACACACACACACACACACACACACACACACACGCATACATACACACACATACACATACATGCAGGCACACACACACGCATACACAACACTGTCTAGTCTTGTGTACTGTATCGTTTCTCTAGTGGCACAATGAAGAACTTGTTCTTTATTATCTCATGAACATTTATTAACTGCATTGTTTGGATAACCTGTCAGATTCTTCTGTTTACACTGTGTGGGCACTGCCAGTATTGTGGGCATAAGTAAAACTGGCATGTTGGTTCATTTCCTGTTTC